>JAQJVL010000477.1:0-622500 GCA_035578905.1 Stictocephala bisonia | reverse complement strand
GTCAACTATGTCAATTACTTCAGCAAGACTCTTGATCTCTTAAAGAAAAATGAATGTAATTTGTTTTCGAGTAGTTTTTAGATATAAAAATTAAGCAGCCTAGAGAGAATTACCTTTTCAAAAATGTTGCTTGGAGTTGGTAACTTTGAAATATACTGGTAGTTGTTCACGACCATTGGGTGTTCATTTTTAAATACCGGAACTAATTTTGCATTTTTACTATGGAAGGTAACAACCCTGTTTCGGATAAAGAGTTTATTATTTTCGTCAACGGTCATAGAATACTTCCAGTTGAGTGTGTTTTAATAACACGTAGTAACGCCATTGATATCCTCTGACGATTTTTCTGCGATAAGAATAACACGGAGAGAGATTTGAATAAGGACAAAAGTAACAGCTCATCACATGTTAATAATTATATATTTGAAATATTAACATTTGTTAGATGTTATCGTTCTTAATGTTAAAGAGAAAGATTCTTAATGTTAAAGACCAACCTAACCTAACCTAAGTTTAGCTAACCTAACCTAACCTTTTTGTTAAATATCTCAGATTTTATTTTCGTAGATGGAAATGGACGTCATATTCGTGTTTATGAGGAAAAATACATAATATTAACGTTACATATATAGTTTTTTGTATACAAATGTTTTTCAAACTTTTTTATAAGACATTTTTGTATCCGATGAAAAGTATTTATGATATTATGTTCGTGGATTGAAATTGAATATTAAAAACACTCGTGAAAATCACGTAGGTTTACTATATTCCATATTTATAGAATTTTGTATTTGATGAAATTATACAGACTGCAAAGGTTATGTTTTCACCTTTGCAGTTTGTAAAAGAATAGTTTGTGTGCATTGTAAAAGTGGAACAACAGGAATGCTCTGAAATGAATAAATGGATAAAACATAAACACTTTATTTATAATTAACTAAGCTTATTTTATTATCTGATTCCAATATGTTTATATCTTAAACTGACCTTTCCCATGGTTATTCATAAGTTGATGAAATCATAATCAAACTGTCAAGAGCCGGACGCGTGTGCTTGGGAAAGGAATGTGACACAAACGTAGATGCTGATGAATCTCTTTGCATCATGTGCTGAATTCCATTTATGATATCGTCAGCTTTAATACGCGCCTGACTAAAAAAAATCATTAGTTCGCCTGCCAGGTCCTACATATATTCCGGTCGAGTTGCGTAACTTGGCAAAAGACTAGTAGAACTAACAACATTTCCTTGTCTGACTGTCTCCTTCATTTCGCGAAAAGTTGTGACCTACATCGGACTTAACTGTATAGACCACTGCAATCGAGTGGGCTTGTATAAGTTGATTTACGCGCAACTTACATAGAATATGGTTATACGTGATGCAGCACATTAATTCCAATAAAAATGGCATCAAAATACTAACTAAAGAGCATAAAATAAACATAAAAACATACACTATAAGACGAAACGTATTTTTTCAAGGAGAGACCGATCTCCTTGTCTTTACTTTGCTACTTCTCCATAAACTATAGATATGTGCTTATCAGACAGTACAAGATGAATATTACTGATAAAAACGAAAAGTCAAGGACAGGAATCGAACCTGCGCTATCTCTAATCCAGATGAAGAATCCTGACGCCTAAGACCGCTCGGCCATTGGCTCTCCTATGAAATGATCACTATGAAAAACACGTTGTTCAGGACAATTTAGAAACTAACAAATTTAATAATACAAATGTGTCTTTGAATACATTAATGCTGAAATAATTAACTTGTCCCAATTAATTCAGTTTTTAATGTTATGTTACAAAATCTCAAAAAATTTAAGGGCAACTAAACAAAATATCTTAGCAATGAAATATTAACTGGTTACCACAATATTACTTGAAAAGACTATCTGGCGTATATAGGGTTGGTAGAAGTCCTTCGTTGTGTCATTTTGTTACGGGTCTCCCCACCCGTTACTGCGTAAGTTTTTATACACATTGTTTGTGCAAAACTGAGACTGGACAATAACATATGATCAAGGAGAATAACAAATTAGAATAGACTCAAATTTATCTATTTAAATGTAAGCCAGTTTTTGTCAAAATTTTGAATACCGCTGACAAGACTCATTCACAGTCAAAATAAACAAACGAAAACGACTTTGATGCTTTTGAGAAATCCTGTTTAAAATCATTGGTGAGGAAGTAAATAATTTATTTTTCCACCGTTTACAAAGAATATTAAAACTGTAACAAGACTTTGGAATCCACTGGCTAAGAACCAACATCCGGTATTACAAAAAAAAGTGTAAATAATATATAAAATTATATATTAGAAACAAAACAATATAAGGTTTTTTGAGTATATATATATGACAGAACATTATTTCAGTCAATGGCTGCTGCGTGACGTCTTCAACTATACTTCAACTTTAATAAAAAAAAATATATATATATATAATAATATATATATATATATATATATATATATATTCGAAATCAAAAATAGTATAAATATAATAAGAACGAACTACTAGTTACTATCAAAATTTAAACTATAAACTAATTAAACTATACTTTCTAACTGGTCATCAAAAATTAATTAATAACCCATCATGAGACGTTAAGCAAATGGAAAATAATCATACAACAAAGAGGCATTTATCCGATACCGAGGGGGCACCAGGGAACTCCTTAGGCCACTGGATCCTTCAACCCGCGGCCCCGCCGTGTATATTTTTGTGGCCCGCCGAATGATTTTGTTTCCAAACAAATAGGAAAAATATGCCAGACACTGAAATTGGCCAATTGCTTCGGCCGGTAGTAGGGAATTCGCTAAGTGGCAAAGCAGTGTTGGCAACCCTGATGCTCAAGGTCACTCGTAGCAATCGCAGACCCACGCCAGTGTTATTGTCTCAGTCTGTTTCACCTATTCTATTGTCTTTTATTTTATTTTATTTTATTTTCGTACAACACTACTCACTGCACCTTCCTTTTGGAATATCAGTGTCTTCTTATTCCTTAATCGTTGTTAGTTTTTTATTCTGTCTAAAAATAATTTCCTTGCCTTGTGTTAATGAGGTTAGTTGTTTGTTTGCCTTTCTTCTCCAAGTCCGCTTTTCCAGCGGGGGACACAAGGCTGGTCCACTGGGAGGGGGGGGATGGGCGGGAATTTCTTCCCTGTTAGTATTTGGGGATGTCTTGATCGAGAGTGTTCATTTTATGTGATACCTTTTTTTATGTCATGACCTTGTGCTTCTGATTATTTCCAATTAGAATTTTGATAAATGTTTTCCGAAAGTGTCTTTTTGAGTTGTCGTGTCCAGGAGGTTTGTCAATTTTGTGTGGGGGTTTTCCAGTTACTTTCCTTCATGCTTGGTATCCTTTACTTTGACTGGCGTAGGTCTTGGATGTCTCTAGCTTTTTATCCTTTCTGAATATAAAATCACTGCCCCCACGAATCCAACCCACAGCTTACTCCAATTCGGCTGTGTGTGGGGCTCACTTGGTTGGGGTAAACCAGTGAGGGGCTCCCCATCCCGTGGTAGCAGTTATTTATTTTCACGGGCTGCTTAAACCCGGGTGTTCCACCCCGTGGCCTTTCTAGCTCGGTTCTTCTTTATTATATCTCTCTTCTTTGAATCAGTTGCTTCATGATTGTTTGCAAGGTGTTGAAGGAATTAGAATTTCCTAATTAATGTACTGAGGTTCCAAGGTTTTTTCTTCTGCGTTTTCATGCAAACATCTTCTCAGATCTTCATTGGCTTCGCATTCCAGTACGCCATGCACATGTGAGTCAATCTGTCCGCAGTCATTGCATTCCGGGGCTTTCCGCCCTATGGAATCTAGTGAGATATTCCTTAAAGGGGTCCGTGCCCTATTAATAGGTGGAAATTGTAGCTTGTTCTACATTTTCAAAATGTTTAAGTGTTGTTCTTTCTTGTACTGACGGCAGTAGTTGGAAAGTTTTTCCTGCCAGTATCTGCATTCGCCCATTCATCTTGCCATGTGGTGTTAGTTCTTTGTTTGATCTCCTTTTTTGGTTTCGGGGCTTATTCTTCCCAGTGCCTTTTCTCTTAGCATTGCAAATTCTGGCAAGCTTAAGTTCTATGAGTGGGTTCCCCTTTATCAGGCAGAGTGCCATTAGGGCGGACGTCCTATAAGCCCCTGTGGTGCTGATGAGCGCCAATCTTTGTGATTTTCTTAAATTCTTCTTAATGGCGTAGTGATTAAGTCTATGCTTCCAAGTAAGTACAGCATAAGACATTATCGGAATAAAGACTGCTCTATAGATGGTGTTGAGTTGTACTTGTTTGATGCCGAAGCGAAGACAGAGCAGTCTAGCAAGCCTGCCAAAGAGATTTCTTGCTTTGAACATCTTGGTTTTTGACGTGCGGTAGAAATGTTAAGGCCTTTCAAAAAAAAAAAAAAAAATTATTGTCTGCCCGCAGAGTGAATGTTAGTTTAAGTTTTAGTGAATAATGGCTTTCGTGTAGTAAGAAACGGGAAGATTACGGATGAGTTACGAGTGTTTCAAGAAAAGTGGACTGATCTATACTTTTTTGTAAATATAAAAAACAAACCAGTTTGTTTGGTTTGTAATGAGTCCTGTCTCCGTAATGAAAGAGTACAATTTAAAGCGGCATTATGACACAAAGCACGCTTCCAAGATGGACGCAGTACAAGGTCAGTTTAGATTGGATAAGGTGCGAGATTTAAGGAAAAAACTTGAGAATCAACAATTTACGTTTACTCGGCAAAACGCCGAAAGTGAATCAAGTGTTAAAGTTAGCTATATCATTTCTGAACAAATTGCTACGCAATCAAAGCCATTCACATATGGTGAGTTTGTAAAGCAGTGTATGGAATCGGCAGCTGAAATCCTATGCCCAACACAAAAACATTTGTTTTCAAAGGTTAGTTTATCTGGGGTCACAGTTGCCAGAAGAATTGAGGAGCCATCTCAGGATATTGAAATCTCACTTAAAGACCGTGCTTCAAAGTTTGTTTTTTATTCAGTAGCACTTGATGAAAGCACTGATGTTACAGATACAGCTCAGTTAGCCATTTTTATTAGAGGAATCGATAAAAATTTCTCTATTACCGAGGAAATGGCAACACTATTTCCAATGAAGGGCACTACTAAAGGCACTGATATTTACAAGGCTTTGACTTCAACTTTAAACCGGTTTGGCCTAAATCTGGATAACTTGAGCGGTGTTGTAACTGATGGGGCCCCAGCAATGACGGGAAAAAATGAAGGTGTTGTAGCTCCGATTAGAAAATATGCAAGTGAAAATGAAAAGTTCATACAATATCATTGCATTATCCATCAAGAAAATTTGTGTGCAAAAAGTGTTTGTTTCAAAGATGTCATTAAAGATGTGACTAAAATCGTGAATTTTATCAGATCACAAGGACTGAACCACAGGGAATTCCAAACCTTCCTTAGTGAGATGAATGCAGAGTATGGTGATGTAATTTATTACACAGAGATTCGTTGGCTCAGTCGAGGAAAGTTTTTAAAAAGGGTTTTTTGATTTGAAAGAAGAAATCTGCATGTTCATGGAGAGTTAACAGGGAAGGCAATTCACTACTTCAAAGATCCCCAGTTGGATGGCTGATTTTGGGTACCTAACTGATATTTCAATACATCTCAATGACTTGAATATTAGGCTACAAGGGAAGAATGCTATGATACACAATCTCTTTGATCAAGTTGAGGCGTTTGAGAGGAAACTTAGTTTGTGGAAGAATCAAGTACAACAGGGCGACTTCACACATTTTCCAACACTGTCACAATGTGAAGTTCAAAACAAAGAAAAGTACAGCGAAGCACTTTCCATGTTACAGCAAGATTTTAGCAACAGGTTTTTAGACTTCAAGCAAAATAAAACTATGATGAAGCTTTTTTGTGCTCCTTTCAGTGTTAATGTGGAAGACTATTCCGGAAATATACAAATGGAACTTATTGACTTTCAGTGCAATAGCGATTTACAAGAGAAATCTAAAAACTTTGGACCTCTGGAGTTTTACTCATTGTATGTTGAAGGTGATCGATTTCCAGCAATCAGATCTCATGCTCTGGCCACAGCATCTCTTTTTGGCAGCACTTACATCTGTGAACAGCTATTTTCAAGAATGAAGAACGTGAAATCGAAACTGAGAAACCGTATTTCTGACACTCATTTAGAGAACTCTCTTCGAATTGCCACATCTGACATAAAAGCTAATGTTGACAGATTAGTAAAAGATAAACAATGTCAAATTTCTCACTAAACTACAAAAGTCACAAATTTGATGTTTTCAGTTTAATTTTGGGTTTGATAACATTTTTAAATATATGTCAAGTAGACCTATATTGTTTTCAATATTGATGTTTAATACAGTTATCAACAAATATAAAATGTTATAACAAATTCATGTAAATTATTTTAACCTGAGACAAAATTCACACACATACATATGTATATGTATATACACGCTTAATCAATGTGGCCCTCCAAGTCCTCCATGACAATAATTTGGCCCTTAAATAATAAAAGGTTGAAGACCACTGCCTTAGACCATCCTCAAGAACCAACTATTACTAGTAGCCCCGTAAAAAATAACGTTTTTTTATGCCAGAACACTCTGGTAACTACGACATAGAGACATCAGCCCCATCGTTCAGTAAATATCAAACTGCAACCAACATTCCCTCTTTTCCAAAACTTCATATTCTTCATCAAAATGTCCAGATTGCCACGAATAAAGATGGCGAGCTTGCCATATTGTGTGATGAGCTTAAGCCTGACATGTATTCGTAATTTCTGAGCATGGTTATTTACAAGAAACAATCCCAAATTTTAAAATTCTAAATTACGTATTAACAGAAAGATTGACTGGAAAATATCATCGAAGGGGTGGTGTGGCAATATTTGTAAAAAATCCATTAAAATGTCAGCTCTTTGAAGTTCCGTTTGCAGTGGATCTGGATTTTGAAGTTGTAGGCATTACCTTAGAGACAAAACAGTACGGCATATTGACTGTTATAGGACTGTATCGATCACCAAATAAACAGTCAAATCACGATGCATTTTTTCAAAGACTAGACTCACTCTTAAATATTTTACAGTCACGTAAATCCAAATTCATTATAATTGGTGACATTAACATCAATGTGATAGACCACACCGTCCTCCTCAACCAGTGGCTTCCCGACGTTTTAACTTCATTTCATCTAAATTGGTCTGTGAATACACCAACTAGAGTAACGTCCATGTCTAGCACAGCCCTCGAGAACGTTATAATGAATGTACTTCAGTTTCTGTTGTTAAGACGGCTATCTCCGATCATTACGCCCAGGAGGTCGTGCTTAATGGATGTGTTCCAAAAAAGAAAAATTGCCATCCATTCCTAAACGGATTGTTCAGCCCCAAAATATTAAAGAATTAAACTTTCATCTAAAAAATGAAACATGGGAGTTCCTACAAAAATACTATAAGCCAAACGAATCATTCCAGGCTTTTCATGATTGCTTAAACTATTATCTAGACATATCTTGTCCATTTAAAAAATCCAATAACAGGCCGAGAATGCAAAAGAATAACTGGATTACACGGGGTATTATTGTCTCAAGACAAAAGCTAAAGTTTTACCACTCAATTTTTACAACAACTCAAAATAAAGAGTTCAACACTTTTTTCAGAAAATACAGAAACATATTTTAAAAAATTATTCGGGCCACTAAAGCTTACTAAATTACTAAAACGTTAAAGAAAACTGAAAATTTTTCAAAAACAGCTTGGAAAATAATCAACAGTAATACCAGGGAAGAATGCAGTAAACTGAATAATCCAATCTCTATAAAAAAAATCAACAAACTCATTTAAAACCCTCTTGAGGTCGCAAACGAGTTCAATGATTTTTTGCTTCAGTTGCATTGACAGTTCCCATTAATCTCCAACCCCACCAAAACTTCAAAATTGCTAGGGAACCTGTAATATTCATGGTACTGACCCCTGATAGCGAGGAGGAGGTTGATCGGGCGATACAGAAACTGAAGTCGAAAAACCTGCGACATTTATGGCATGTCAGTGTGGATGCTCAAAAACTGTTATACGAGTATTTTGACACCACTTTCAAAATTAATAAATCTTTCTTTTGCTGTTGGGGAATTTCCTGATTCCTTAAAAACAGCAAAAGTAGTTCCCATTTATAAGAAGGACGACCCAACTGTAGCAAACAACTACCGTCCTATATCAATTTTGCCAGTCCTGAGTAAAGTCTACGAGAAATTATTTCTCGAAAGACTTCTAAATTTTCTGGAAACTAAAGAAATTCTAAGTCAACAACAATTTTGTTTTAGGAAAAATTTAAGCACAATTGATGCTGTGACAAATTTTATGAACAATGTTGTCGAGGGGCTGGACAGACGAGAATATGTGCTCAGCATATTTCTCGATCTCTCCAAAGCATTCGACTGTGTGCATCATGAGACACTCCTGCACCAGTTGGACGAAATGTGGCGTGCGGGGTCTGTCTCTCCAATGGCTGGAGTCGTATCTAAAAGACCGAGACCTGTGTGTTCAGACCTCGGGTGCCACATCCAAAAAAGTAAAGCTGACCCATGGAGTCTCACAGGGATCAATTCTTGGACCAGTATTATTTCTAATTTATGTCAATAGTTTAAATTCACTTGTCCAGAATGGACAAGTAGTTGAATATGCTGACGACACGACTATCTCTTTCCGAAATAATACTTTGCAGAATCTAGAACTCATTTCATTCGTTGAACTTAATTCATGTATTCAATTCTTTTCTGATCTCAATCTCAAAACAAATTCAACTAAGACAAGTTTCATTAATTTTAGTCTTCGACTGCAAGAAGATGAATACAAACCCTCTATTATAATCGATGATGAATTTCTGAACTGTCAATACAAACATATTTCACAATATAAACATGGGTCTACGGTGACTAGTTTACTGTCTGTATACTGTATATGTGTTTTTTACAAATTATTTTATAACTCAAGAATTATTTAAGATAGAAACTTCAAATTTCATATACATGTGTAGATTAACAGTTAAAAAAGGTAGTAAAATTGTATTGCTGTAAATAAATTCGTTTAAAAATTCCACATCTGTCAAATTCCTGGGGATGCACTTTGATCCCGGGCTGACCTGGGATGATCATATTAATCACATTTGCTCTAGAGTTACATCAAACATTTTTGCTTTGCGTAAACTTTCCAAAATTTGCTCCCTGGAAGGCTTGAAAATAGCCTATTATGGGCTAATATACCCCCATTTGGCATATGGTATAAGACTCTGGGGAAGCTGTTATAAATACAAACTAGTAAGAGTCTTTCGACTCCAAAAGAAAGCAATCAGAATAATTCAAAAATTAAAAAACCAGAGAGTCGTGTCGGGACGCTTTCCCGGAGCTGGGGTTTCTGACTCTGCCCTGCCTTTATATCCTCGATGTGGTCCTGTACTGCCGCTTTAAGTGCCAGTTGGTGTGGGGCAGGGACATTCATGGCTATGAGACTAGAGGCAGGGACAACTTGCGGGCTCACCAACATAGAACATCGGCTATTGAGCTTCTGCCATCACAAGTCGGGGTCAGAATAATCAATGGGCTCCCTGAGAGTGTCAAGCTAATACAAAATCAAAATCAATTTAAGAGTCAGCTAAAAATTACAATAACATGTCCTTTGTGGACCCAAATAACATCTGGGAAACACAATGTATAAAGCACGTAGTCATCAACTACAGAGTGACGTCAGATTGGATTGGCGACTGCCACTTTCTCCTGTTTACATCACGGAACCATACACCATAACTTAAATAAAAATGAAAAAATATTAACTATCCGTTAATATGATTAAAAATAAAATTCGCTGTCGCATAAATAATATGCCTGCCCACCCACGTCCAGCCACTACACGTACAGTGGTAATGGTCTAGACCACCACTCACATACCCATCCGACCATTCATAACGTACGAAGCTGTTGGTCCACCCAACCAGCCACCTATACACGATAGGTGGTTAGTCATCGGCCCATTAATAAGAAGAAGAGAGTGGACTGAAATTAGTTGAATATTGTTTTTAGCAAAGTAAAAACCCTTTAGTAAAAAAAATAAGCCAAAATTTAAATATGATGATTTTAAAAAACCGGGGAAAACACATAAGGTCATTCGACCTGTTTTTAAATTTATTCTATACATTTGTCCAGCTTCTACTTTTAAGTCCTGTTTAGCATAACAGTTGTATTTATTTATTCACTGATAAGTTCTAGCATATATTTTATTTTTATGTATAATTTATTTAAAAATAAACATGTTTAACTCGCTTATAATATTGTTATATTTCCATAGTTAAGAAACACCTTGTAGTCTTTTCGATTCGACTTTCCTCCCTCTTTTCCTTGTCATTACTTATCCTTTCACTTTGCTCTGCCTATTACTTAAGCCTGATATATGCCAATGTTAAAATTCAAACGACTTTTAAACCTTTGATTCGATACAATGAACAATAAATTGTCTGTTGCACTGAAACATTTACAACCATGTCCACAATGACAACGAGTCCGGTCCATTCCAGTGAATTAGTGTTGGAAACCTTGTACTGTTCCGCGCGTAGAAGTAACGTTTATTCACTGGTGGCACAGTGCTGTAACTCAGCTACTTGGGGACAAAGAGTTTGGGAGATTGTAGGCGATAGGTTACATGCTCGGTTCTCTTAATACCGACACAGCGTCCCGCTCAATGGTTGTCATCAATATAGACACTTCTAGAGAAGTCTGGAAGTCTGGGTGTTGTGTAGGGAAGAGAACTAAGTGTCAAACTTGTCAGTTAGCTGAAAATCAGACCAACACTACGTGTTCGTATTCCACGTAGAACTGTAGGTCTCATAGTTGCCCTGGCTATTGGCTATTAATAAATAGTCTTTTCTGAGCTAAGTCGAACTCAGATAATAACAATGACTACACTCGTTCATCTACACTCATCACACTCATTCACGCCTCATGTTCGCCCATATCTCTACGATCGGCGTCTTAGAGATGAATAATGAATGAATAATGAATAATAAAAATATTTAAGTCAACATTGTTTTGTATGCCAAACATTTATTAGTTTTAAAATACATAGGAACATTTGTCATCGCAAATATATAAGTTATCGCATGATTTTCACATAACAGATAACAAAATAAATGGCGGGGGAATGAAAAGTTCAATATTGGATCGACAATAAAAATATAAATATAATAAAATCTAAAGTACAAAATACTTGTATCTAAGTGTTTAAATATTGATTGCTCTCCTGTCACAGAGCTGAACCGAGGTTCCTAACCATTCAACACTTACTTCTTCGATTCAATGAAGACCAGCTACCCCCCCCCCTCCCCCCAGCAATGAGTGCCCATTCCGCTACGAAAAGAACGCAATGGGCACTCATTAAGTATGTGACGCATACTTTTAACTTGGATTCCGCAATCACAGGACTGATAATTTGCCATTCAGCACATATTTCCTGTACTTGCATCTTCCCATATCCATGCGAAAGAGACTCAACTTACCTTTCTTACGAGGAAGGTCACATGACAGTCAAAGGATCTGATACCTGAAACGTACGAGGGCCGTTCAGAAAGTAAAGAACGATTGCGCATCACGGACGGCGCAGTTCCCCCACCACCCGCGGGAGTGGGCTTATTCTTTAGTCCAAAACCTTCCGCTTCAGTTTGAGCTGTGTAGCGGTGCCGTGAGGTCACGTTTGCGTCTCTTGTGGAAGTTCAAAATGGCGGCGCCAATTGAAAATCCCGCCAAGTGTGAAGTCCGTAGTGTAATTCGGTTTCTGAATGCGCAGCATGTTCGACCCATAGAAATTTATAGGCAAATTAAGGCAGTGTACGGTGACAATGCGATGAACGAGTCATGGGTGAGAAAATAGTGCATTCAATTTAATGAAGGCAGAACTATTGTGCACGACGACGAACGAAGTGGAACGCCGTCACTCGTTACTGACGAGTTGACAGCGAAAGTTGACGAAAAAATTCAAGAAAACCGGCGTTTCACTTTGAGCGGTAGTTCTCAAAGTTAAACAAATTCAACAAAAAATGCCAGTAGACCGCTGAAAGTGAAACGCCGGTTTTCTTGAATTTTTTCGTCAACTTTCGCTGTCAACTCGTCAGTAACGAGTGACGGCCTTCCACTTCGTTCGTCGTCGTGCACAATAGTTCTGCCTTCATTAAATTGAATGCACCATTTTCTCACTGATGACTCGTTCATCGCATTGTCACCGTACACTGCCTTAATTTGCCTATAAATTTCTATGGGTCAAACATGCTGCGCATTCAGAAACCGAATCACACTACGGACTTCACACTTGGCGGGATTTTCAATTGGCGCCGCCATTTTGAACTTCCACAAGAGACGCAAACGTGACCTCACGGCACCGCTACACAGCTCAAACTGAAGCGGAAGGTTTGGACTAAAGAATAAGCCCACTCCCGCGGTGTGGGGGAACTGCGCCGTCCGTGATGCGCAATCGTTCTTTACTTTCTGAACGGCCCTCGTATTTCGACCGTCGAACATAACCGAAGTTAACGCCCAGTTGATTTTTGGTGAACATTCGTTTGAGAATAAATGGTAAGCTAGTCTACGAGGTGGTTTCTTACATATAAGTCACCTTTCTACATATAAGTACGTTGTGGGTAGTACTAATTTCAAGTTTATCCTTGAGGATTTGAGGATATAAGTGAGGGACTGACAAGTTGTTTCCTCAGGTATTCGCTTGGGAAACTGAAGGAATAACTACTTGACACACTAAACTACTTGACACACTAACTACTTGACACACTAACTACTTGAAACACTAACTACTTGACACACTGACTACTTGACACACTAACTACTTGACACACTAACTACTTGAACACACTAACTACTTGACACACAAACTACTTGACACACTAACTACTTGACACACTAACTACTTGACACACTGACTACTTGACACACTAACTACTTGACACACTAACTTTCTTGACACACTAACTACTTGACACACTGACTACTTGACACACTAACTACTTGACACACTGACTACTTGACACACTAACTACTTGACACACTAACTACCCACGTAATTACTCCCTGGAAGGCTTGAAAATAGCCTATTATGGGCTAATATACCCCCATTTGGCATATGGTATAAGACTCTGGGGAAGCTGTTATAAATACAAACTAGTAAGAGTCTTTCGACTCCAAAAGAAAGCAATCAGAATAATTCAAAAATTAAAAACCAGAGAGTCGTGTCGGGACGCTTTCCCGGAGCTGGGGTTTCTGACTCTGCCCTGCCTTTATATCCTCGATGTGGTCCTGTACTGCCGCTTTAAGTGCCAGTTGGTGTGGGGCAGGGACATTCATGGCTATGAGACTAGAGGCAGGGACAACTTGCGGGCTCACCAACATAGAACATCGGCTATTGAGCTTCTGCCATCACAAGTCGGGGTCAGAATAATCAATGGGCTCCCTGAGAGTGTCAAGCTAATACAAAATCAAAATCAATTTAAGAGTCAGCTAAAAATTACAATAACATGTCCTTTGTGGACCCAAATAACATCTGGGAAACACAATGTATAAAGCACGTAGTCATCAACTACAGAGTGACGTCAGATTGGATTGGCGACTGCCACTTTCTCCTGTTTACATCACGGAACCATACACCATAACTTAAATAAAAAATGAAAAAATATTAACTATCCGTTAATATGATTAAAAATAAAATTCGCTGTCGCATAAATAATATGCCTGCCCACCCACGTCCAGCCACTACACGTACAGTGGTAATGGTCTAGACCACCACTCACATACCCATCCGACCATTCATAACGTACGAAGCTGTTGGTCCACCCAACCAGCCACCTATACACGATAGGTGGTTAGTCATCGGCCCATTAATAAGAAGAAGAGAGTGGACTGAAATTAGTTGAATATTGTTTTTAGCAAAGTAAAAACCCTTTAGTAAAAAAAATAAGCCAAAATTTAAATATGATGATTTTAAAAAACCGGGGAAAACACATAAGGTCATTCGACCTGTTTTTAAATTTATTCTATACATTTGTCCAGCTTCTACTTTTAAGTCCTGTTTAGCATAACAGTTGTATTTATTTATTCACTGATAAGTTCTAGCATATATTTTATTTTTATGTATAATTTATTTAAAAATAAACATGTTTAACTCGCTTATAATATTGTTATATTTCCATAGTTAAGAAACACCTTGTAGTCTTTTCGATTCGACTTTCCTCCCTCTTTTCCTTGTCATTACTTATCCTTTCACTTTGCTCTGCCTATTACTTAAGCCTGATATATGCCAATGTTAAAATTCAAACGACTTTTAAACCTTTGATTCGATACAATGAACAATAAATTGTCTGTTGCACTGAAACATTTACAACCATGTCCACAATGACAACGAGTCCGGTCCATTCCAGTGAATTAGTGTTGGAAACCTTGTACTGTTCCTCGCGTAGAAGTAACGTTTATTCACTGGTGGCACAGTGCTGTAACTCAGCTACTTGGGGACAAAGAGTTTGGGAGATTGTAGGCGATAGGTTACATGCTCGGTTCTCTTAATACCGACACAGCGTCCGCTCAATGGTTGTCATCAATATAGACACTTCTAGAGAAGTCTGGAAGTCTGGGTGTTGTGTAGGGAAGAGAACTAAGTGTCAAACTTGTCAGTTAGCTGAAAATCAGACCAACACTACGTGTTCGTATTCCACGTAGAACTGTAGGTCTCATAGTTGCCCTGGCTATTGGGCTATTAATAAATAGTCTTTTCTGAGCTAAGTCGAACTCAGATAATAACAATGACTACACTCGTTCATCTACACTCATCACACTCATTCACGCCTCATGTTCGCCCATATCTCTACGATCGGCGTCTTAGAGATGAATAATGAATGAATAATGAATAATAAAAATATTTAAGTCAACATTGTTTTGTATGCCAAACATTTATTAGTTTTAAAATACATAGGAACATTTGTCATCGCAAATATATAAGTTATCGCATGATTTTCACATAACAGATAACAAAATAAATGGCGGAGGAATGAAAAGTTCAATATTGGATCGACAATAAAAATATAAATATAATAAAATCTAAAGTACAAAATACTTGTATCTAAGTGTTTAAATATTGATTGCTCTCCTGTCACAGAGCTGAACCGAGGTTCCTAACCATTCAACACTTACTTCTTCGATTCAATGAAGACCAGCTACCCCCCCCCCCCCTCCCCCCAGCAATGAGTGCCCATTCCGCTACGAAAAGAACGCAATGGGCACTCATTAAGTATGTGACGCATACTTTTAACTTGGATTCCGCAATCACAGGACTGATAATTTGCCATTCAGCACATATTTCCTGTACTTGCATCTTCCCATATCCATGCGAAAGAGACTCAACTTACCTTTCTTACGAGGAAGGTCACATGACAGTCAAAGGATCTGATACCTGAAACGTATTTCGACCGTCGAACATAACCGAAGTTAACGCCCAGTTGATTTTTGGTGAACATTCGTTTGAGAATAAATGGTAAGCTAGTCTACGAGGTGGTTTCTTACATATAAGTCACCTTTCTACATATAAGTACGTTGTGGGGTAGTACTAATTTCAAGTTTATCCTTGAGGATTTGAGGATATAAGTGAGGGACTGACAAGTTGTTTCCTCAGGTATTCGCTTGGGAAACTGAAGGAATAACTACTTGACACACTAACTACTTGACACACTAACTACTTGACACACTAACTACTTGAAACACTAAACTACTTGACACACTGACTACTTGACACACTAACTACTTGACACACTAACTACTTGACACACTAACTACTTGACACACTAACTACTTGACACACTAACTACTTGACACACTAACTACTTGACACACAGACTACTTGACACACTAACTACTTGACACACTAACTACTTGACACACTAACTACTTGACACACTGACTACTTGACACACTAACTACTTGACACACTAACTACTTGACACACTAACTACTTGACACACTAACAACTTGACACACTAACTACTTGACACAATAAATACTTGATACACTAACTACTTAACACACTAACTACTTGACACAATAAATACTTGATACACTAACTACTTGACACACTAACTACTTGACACACTAACTACTTGACACACTAACTCGACATCATTTAGTGCACTATTGAACGAGAGTTCTGTCTCTTTCTTATCTGTTCAATGTGATTGAATGGTAACAAATTAATTAAATTGACTCAACCTGACATTAGAACATAATGTAGGCTTATGTAGTTGCTAACAAATAACCGAAAATATTCTGATAATTTTCCTTCGGGAATTATCATAATTATAATAATTATGATTATAGTGTTCCAAATTATAATAATTGATCAATGTTACTCTATGTTGTGTTATCATTTAAAGTTTATTTAGTTTATATAATTTATACATTAATAATTATAATATATATTTAGTAAGTATTTTTAGCTTTTTAATAAAAAAAATATACATATAGTTTTATAAGAAGCATAATACGTGTTGGTACATATACAGTACAAGT
This sequence comes from Stictocephala bisonia, assembly GCA_035578905.1. NCBI lineage: Eukaryota > Metazoa > Arthropoda > Insecta > Hemiptera > Membracidae > Stictocephala > Stictocephala bisonia. Next base: position 605,889 of record JAQJVL010000477.1, on the reverse strand, counting down.
AAACGTCACACAACACAAATTTATTACAATATAAGCACAACATGCACAAATATATTAGAATACAAGTACAAAATGCACAAATATTTGTGCATTTTGTGCTTATATTGTAATAAATTTGTGTTGTGTGACGTTTACTTGTACTGAATAAAAAATACACAGATGTATAAAAAACAAAAAAACAAAATTAAAATAAAAAAAATTTAAAAAATAAAAGTTTTGAAATTAAAAAGAAGGGAAGATAATTCAAAATTTTATTTTACAAAATCAAAAGTTTTAAGGGTTCCAAAAATTTAACAAAAGTTTGGGGAAAAATTTAAAAAAATGTTATCAATTCATTTTTAAAAGGGGGGAAAACCCCAAAAGGTAAATAAAAAAAAAATTTATTTACTGTTTAAAATTTTTTAGGGGGGGGGGGGGGGGGGGGGTTTTTTTGTTTTTTAATTAAGACGGTTGTGCGTGGGAAGGGATTTTAAATTCCAAAAAGGAAATTAAAAAAATAATTTTTCTTAAAATTTTATAACAATTTTATACTTAAAATAAATTTTTTTTACTTTTAAATTTGGATTAAAATAAAAAATTCAAAAACCCAATTTTTTAAACTTTTTTCAATTTTTTGAACCTTCCGTAAAATAAAATTAAATAAATATTAAAAAAATTTTTTTTAACATATTTAAAAAAAAAAAATTGTTAATTCCTTTGTTAGGGATCCTTGGGGAAAAAAACCCCCCTTTAAATAAAAGAAAAAAAAAAACAAAAAAGTTTTTTAAAAAACAAAGGGCAAGGAAAAAAAGAAGGGGATTAACATATTGAAATAAGGGTTTAACTTTAAACTATGGGCCTCAACCCGATTCCCCCCAGGCCAAACCCAAATTTTTTTATTTTTTAATTTTTTTTTTAAAAAAATAAGGTTGGGCAAAAGGGGAAATTTTAAAAATGGAGGTTTGGGTACATTTTATTAAAAAGGGAAAGGGAAAACCTTTTAAATTAAAAAGGTAAAATGCTGTTTTTGAAAAATTTTTAAAACAAGGGGTTTTAAACAAGAAACCTTTTTTAAAAATAATTCACAGATTTAAACACCCCTTTTTAAAAACATAAGTAAAAATTAAAAAAAGTTTGGGGAGTACTAAAAAATTAGTGTGTCCCGGGGTTTGGGGAACTTTTGGGGTTTTTTAAAATTTTAACCTTTGATGGAAACGGATTTGGCCTTTGGGGCCAAAGGATGTTTTTTTAAAGGTACATTATTTTTTGGGGAATTTATATTGGGGGGTTGTTTTTTTGAGTTTTTTAAGGGGACATTTAAAAATTTTTTTTAAAATTTTTAAATTTTTAAAATTTTTGGGAAAAGGGGGGGAAAAAAACGGTTTAAATTTAAAATAATATAGGGGGACCGGGGAAAATTTTTTAAAAATTTTTTAAAATTTGGGAGAAAAATTGGGGGGTTTTAAGGATAATCCCCCGGGGTTTAAACCCCCACCTAATCGGTTTTTTTTCCCCCTTCATTAATCCCCTTTTCGGGGGCCTGTGGGTTTGAAAACCTTCATTAAAAAAAGGGCTACCCCTGGTATTGTTTTTATCAAAATGGTATGGAAGGGGGGGTTTTTAATACTTGGTTTTTGGGGCGGGGTTGGAACCTATGAACGAAAACCCCTTAAATTTGTTTCTTGGGGGTTGGGTGCAATAATTCCCCAAATTAAGGGAAGTTCCCCACCTTTGTAGTTTTTTTAGAAAAAATTTATTTTTTTTTTAATTTTTTTTTATAGCAAGACCACAAATTGGAGGTGGTTTTTGGGAAAATTTTTCCCAGGGGTTAAGTTTGGGGTTTTGGGCAAAGGACCCCAAATTTTACCCATCCCCCTTTTTGGGAAATTTTTTGCCCTTAAAAATTTTGGAAAAAAATTTTGATTTTATAATATAAAATAAAAAAATTAATTAATGAAAAAAATAAAAATGAGGGGGGAAAAAAATGTAAAATTTTTAAATTTGGGGGAAATTTGGGGGGTAATTTTGGGGAAATTTAAAAAAAAAGTAAGGGAAATTTAATTTTTTTGTAATGGGGTGTTTTGGAAACTGGGTTTTGGAAATGGTAGAAAAAAAGGGGTAAAACCCCAAAAAATTTTATTTGAAAAAATTTTATCCCGGGATATAAATTTTTTGTACTGGGGTTATTATTCTAATTTAAGAAGCCGATCGTAGAGATATGGTGAAATGGGGAAGGGAGTGTGCGATTTGGGTACCAATTTGTAAATTTTTTACTAATTTTAAGGGTAGATTTTTTTCCTCCCCAAAGGGCTTTTTAAAATAAAACCCCAAATTTCTAGGGAAACAAAGGGACAAACCCTTTCCCTTGAAATCCAAAACCCAAAAAAAGGGTATTTTCCTGATGTTCACCCTAACGGACGAGCCTCAAACTTTTTTCTTTTCCCCTAACCAATTTCTCTAATAGTGACCAAAAAGGGAAACCCAGGGGAGCGGACCCATGTGGGTTATTTTAGGGGCCCCGAGCATAAAACCCCTTTCCTCTACAATCTCCACAACTCTTTTTCCCCAGTTAGCGGGGTTTACAGCCCCTTTTACTACTGTCGGTTTTAAAATGCAATGTACTACGAGTTTTTTAAAAAAAGACAGAATAAATATAATAATAAACAAAAAAATAAAAATAAAAAGGGTCAAATACAAATCATTTTTAATCCAAAATAAAAATTTTTATCTTTTTTTTAAATCCGCTATTTAAAAACTATATTTGGAAGATTGTGCGATTACCCGGGCCCCCGAGATTGAAAGGGGTTTACAACAAAACAAGAACATTTTTTTTTAACAAAGAAAAATTTTTTAAAGGAACTAAGCTTTTTTTAAAAAACCAAAACCTTTTAAAACATATTTAAAAAATTTTCAATTTTGAAACCTCAACATTTTTATTTTGGGAGAAAAGTAAAATTGCAACTTTGTATAAAAAGGGCCTTAGTTTAAAAGGAAATACTCAAAAATTTTAATTTAAGCTAAAAATTTTGGTGTATTTTTTTTAGAATTGAATAAATTTTTGGGATTTATATCAAAGTTTCAAACCATAAAAATTTGGGCTTTTTAAACCCCATATTAGTTTTAAAATGGGGTGGTTCCACTTAAAGACGCCCACCCAAAGGCAACTCCCATATGTTTAAACGTTTTTTAAAAAACACAGCATCTCCCTTTTTTAAATTCTAATTTTTCTTTCATCAAAAAACAAGAAAAATTTTTCTAAAAAACTCAACAATGCAGTTCCATTAACGCGAGAATCTCGTACAACGGCCCTTTTTTACTATTAAAAAATTAAACCCGGTCTTACAGTTCATACTGAAACAAAATTTAAATTAATTATTACCATAATTCCCCCAAATTTTTTTTATTTAACTATTTTACTTACTGGATAAAAAATACTGGGGTTTTTTTCCCCACTTGACCTAAGAAATTTTTGAAAGGGAAAAAACCGCCTCGTTATAAAGTCACATGGTTAAAAACCTTGTTAACGAAAACACCACTAAATTGAACAAATTTTTCCAAAAATTTGGCGGGCTACCTTAGCCCATAGAACCGAAAGAATAAACATACCCCTTAAAAACGATGAGATGAACTAAACCTTTTTTTTTTTTATTTAAAAATTAGAAAGTGGCGATTTAGTGTGATAGCTAAGTCAAGAAAAATTGTTTTTAAATTTGGTAAATCTTTTTTTGGGCGTTTTAAAATTTTTTTCCAAAATTTGTATTGGAAAAATTTAAAATGAATTAGTTTCTTTTAAGACGGGGAAAGATCCCAATAAAACCTTAAAAACCCCTACATTAAACTTTGGGCCCTTAAAAGTTTTTAAATTTTTAGTAATTTAAAAAAAAAATATTCAAAAAAAATTTAAAAAAGTACAAAGTTAAAATTTTATAACTACTGTTTGACAAATACTAAAAAAGTGTTTGTATTTTTTTTAACCCTTAAAAAAAATATTATCAAATAAAAAGGGGTTAAATCACTCTTTTTAAAAATGATATTTTAACCCCCAAAGGGGAAAATACATAAAAAAAATTTAAAAACAAATCAAATTTTTTAAACAAAACAAAAATCATAAAAAGCTAAAATTTTTTTACAAACCAATTAGGCCACTACAATAGCTCTTCGTATAAAAAATTTTAGATTTCCCCAAGTGTTGTGTTAAGATCATTTTTTACGAATGGATTTCCTTGAAAAAAAAACCCCAAATTTTTGGGGTCACTTTTTCTTAAGAAAAAATGGTTTCCCCTTAAAAGGAGGACTTACAATCGAAACGATTTTGTCGTCCTAATAAAAATTCCTGTAATCGTATTTTGGGACCTTATTTTATCTATGGTTACACTATCTGCTTGAAAATGCAGAGTGTCGCGAGTTCAAATCCCAGGGGGGTCCGCTTAAAAATTTCCCCTTTGAGGGGGTTTTGGCCCCTTTGGACCTTTGTCCCAACGAAATTGCACAAAGAAAAATTTCCCTCGGGCCCCGTAGATAACAGGGACAGAAAAAAAATCACCCGTGATAAAAAAAATTTCTGGTACAACACTTTCACATTGATTCATTTATCCTTAAAATACTGGTAAAACACGTTCACTTTGATTAATGTTTCCTTAAAATACGGGAACACACTTTCACGTTGATTAGTGTATCCTTTAAAAAACGGGTAAAAACCCACGTTCACGTTGTTTCCCATTTATCCAAAAAAATACGGGTAAAACCCACTTTTCCGTTGTTTAATGAAACCTTTAAAATACGGGACACAAAAAACCGTTCACTTTTGATTCTTTTTATCCTTAAAATACGGTAAAAACCACGTTCACATTGTTTCATTTTTCCTTAAAATACTGGTAAAACTTTTTCCCTTTTTGATTCATTTCCCTTTAAAATACGGGTCCCAAAACGTTCACGTTGATTCATTTACCCTTTAAAAATTACTGGTACACCCCGGTTCACATTGATTAATGTTCCTTAAAAAAACGGGTTTACAAACCTTTCCCACGTTTATTCATTTATCCTTAAAATACTGGAACACCCCCTTCACATTGATTCATTTACCCTTAAAATACTGGAAAACAAACACGAACCTTGATTCATTTACCCTTTTAAAATACTCGTACCCCCCCGTTAACGTTAAATAATGTATCCTTAAAATACGGGGTAAAACACGTTCACGTTGATTCAAAAAATCCTTAAAATACGGTAAAAACACTTTTCACTTTAAATTTCTTTTTACCCTTTAAAAATTTCTGGTAAAACCACTTCACATTTTTAAATTATTTTTTAAAATACTGTGTAAAACACGTTCCCCTTTGATTCATTTATCCTTAAAATACGGTACAAAAACCTTTCACATTGATTAATTTAACCTTAAAATACGGGTACAAAAACCTTTCCCACTTTTAAATTCATTTTACCTTAAAATACGGGTCCCAAAAAAACGTTCACATTAAATTAATTTACCCTTTAAAAAAAAACTGGTAAAACACTTTTCACTTTTGATTCATTTATCCTTAAAATACGGGGACACACTTTTCACTTTGGGTTTCCCTTTTTCCTTAAAATACTGGTACAAACGTACACGTTGTTTCTTTTAACCCTTTAAAAATACTGGTAAAACCCCGTTCACTTTTGATTAATGTATCCTTAAAATACTGGAAACAAAAAAAACCCCACGTTAAACTTTGGGTTTTTAATTTACCCTAAAAATACTGGTAAAAACCACTTCACGTTGATTAATGTACCTTAAAATACTGGTACAAAAAACTTTCACGTTGATTCATTTACCTTAAAATACTGGTAAAACACCGTTCACTTGATTAATGTTTTCCTTAAAAAAAACTGGTACAAAAAAACCGTTCACGTTGATTCTTTTAAACCTTAAAATATTTGGTACAAAAACTTTCACATTGATTAATGAATACCTTAAAATACTGGTAAAAACACGTTAAAGTTGATTCTTTTAACCCTTTAAAAAATACTGGTACACACTTTTCCCACTTGGGTTCTTTTAAATTCCTTAAAATCCCGGGTAAAAACACTTTCACGTTGATTAAAAACCTTAAAATACGGGAACCCCAAACACGTTCACTTTAAAAAAAATTTTCCTTAAAATACGGGTAAACCCTTCACGTTGTTTTAACCTTTATTCCCCTTAAAATTTTTAAAACTGGTACAAAACTTCACGTTGATTCATTTACCCTTTAAAAATACTGGTACAAACCCCCGTTAAATTTGATTAATTACCCTTAAAAAAACGGGTAAAAACCCGTTAAACTTTGATTCATTTAAATCCTTAAAATACTGGAAAACACGTTCACTTTGTTTCTTTTAAACCAAAAATACGGGGTAAAAACCCTACACGTTTTTTAAAATTTTTTCCTTTAAAATACTGGTAAAAACCACTTTTCACGGTTATTAATGTATCCTTAAAATACTGGACCCCCACGTTCACGTTGATTCATTTATCCTTAAAATACTGGTAAAAACACGTTCCCCATTAAAGTAATTTATCCTTAAAAAACGGGTACAAAAAACGTTCACGTTGATTCATTTACCCTTTTAAAAAAACGGGTAAAAACCCCGTTCCCCATTGATTAATTTAACCTTAAAATAACTGGTACCCCACGTTCACGTTAAATTCATTTATCCTTAAAATACGGGAACAACACTTTCCCCAAAGATTAATTTTTTTCCCCTTAAACATACTGGTAAAAACCCCAAAACTTCAAGTTGATTCATTTACCCTTTAAAAAACCAGGTACCCCCACGTTAAATTTTTTGTTTCCCTTTTTTCCTTAAAAAACTGGTACAACACTTTCCCACGTTTGATTCATTTATCCTTAAAATACGGGTACACACTTTTCCCAAAATTAAAATTTTTTTATCCTTAAAATACTGGTACCCCCACTTTTCACATTGTTTCCCTTTTACCCTTTAAAATACTGGTAAAACCCCTTTTCACGTTGTTTAATGTATCCTTAAAAAAATGGTACACCCCCCGTTCCTTTTAAATTCATTTATCCAAAAAAATACTGGTACCCCAACCTTTCAGGGTTGATTAATGAAACCAAAAAATACGGGTACCACTTTTCACTTTGTTTCTTTTTTCCCCTTTAAAAATTTGGGCGGTATTTAAAAATTGCAAAAAATCCCATTCAAAATTTTGAAAATGATACTGCCCATATTAAATGGGACCAACATGAACTTTTCCGAACACTTTAATTTGCCTCAAAATTTTAAAACCCGGGAAACGCCAAAAAGTGGGGAAAAAGAATGAAAAAAAATGTTCATGAGTTTTGTTTAAAAATTTTTAAAATTGTTTTGTTATTTTGAAATAAAAGCAGCAGGGAAAAAAAACTGTTAACCTTTCATCGGTTTTTTTTATTAATGAAGGAAATAGAAAAATCACAATGATTTGTAGGAAAAAGAATGTTGTAAAAAATGATGACGCCTGAAAATAAATGAAACTGAATTGAAACCGAAAAAAAAATGTTTTAAAATATGTCATTTTGTAAATTAAAAGAAAGATTTATGTATATAATAAAAAAAAAAACTGCAGGGGTTTGTACATCCACACATTCAGGGTAAAGGGGCCGGTGGTCGGGTGTTCAAAAAAGCGTAAGGACTTGGGCCAAGGTCAGAAAATAGTACGGTTATAAACTGACCTAGGCGGGAAGATTTATCAGTAATGTTCACCTTGAAACAGTATTTTGGTTTCGCCCTCTTACTCTTTTTTTGAATAATTTTTCCTTTCGCCAAAACAATAACCCTCTGAAATGGGAATTTAAGGAATCGGAAACTCCTTCAAAATATAAAAAAAAGGAAATAAAAAAGACAGATAGCAAAACTTACTTCAAAAACAGCTGAATTGATCGAACAAACTTTTTTCATTTAAAAAATTTTCTTTTAGATATATCGAAATTTTTTTACATATTTAATCTATCATTTTGGGTTAATTAACTAAAAAAATTTAAATTTTTAAAAAATACTTAATTTGTAAAAAAAAATTTACCCCAACAATCAAACTAGAGCTATACAAATAAATAACTAACATTTTTTTTGATTTCGTTTCCCAAAATAATGGTTTTCTTCTTTTTTCCCATTAGAAAATATACAACAATTAAATAGTAAAGGAAATAACAATATAGCCCATTTTCAAGTTCCCTTTGGCAGAAACCTGAGCTAATGATCTCATTTTAAACAGCATTTTTTCCTTAATTTTTGTCCCCCCAAAAGACAACCAAAAAAGAAAAAAAAACTGTTGTTAATAATAATAACAAAAATTTTATTTGAGGTATTAGACATTGGGACATTTGTTTATATTTAAAGTCTTAAAAATTTTTTTATAAATTTTGTGGGTAATTTACCACAAAAATATTTTTTATTGCTTTGTACAAAAACGATTTTCCCAGGGCTTAAAAATGTTTTTTGGGTTGAGCCAAAATCAAACTTAAACTTGTCTTAGAAACGGGGGGGTTTTTCAGTATTTTTTGAAACTGAGAGTGTTCAATCAGTTTCCCAAATTAATAAAACAATGCAATATAAAAAAATTTTCCAAAGATGGTTATGAAAATGGGTTTTAAATAGAGAGATGTTAAGGAACCAAAGAATTATTGATTTAAAGTCATTTTGGTTTTTCCATCTTGAAAAAACATGGAAATTATAAAAATCGTATAAACTTTTTTAATGTTTTGACCAAAAAATTTTAAATTTGTTATGCCCGGAAAATGAAAAATAAATTTGAGCTAAAATAAATAATTGTCAACCGATCGTTATATAAAAAAATAAAATTTTATTAATTTTAAAAATCTGCCAAAAAATATTTTTAGTAAAAGCAATCAAATTTTTTAAAATTTTTAATTTCAAAAACTGTGATCAGTATGTAATTTGCCGGTGTTTGCTCCCTAAAAAAAAAGGTTTTGACAAAGGTGAGTTTTTGGACTCACGGTGACGTCACTTTTTGACGTCACAATGACGTCTGGTGACGAAAGGTTTAGTCCTCACAGGGATAATTTGTGGGTCAATTTCATTTTTGTGTTTTTTTGAAAAAGGTTTCGGGGACAAAAACGACTGTTCTTCCAAGAAGCCTTTTTTTTTTTAACTTTTTTTTAAAAAATTAAAATTTTTTTTACAAAATGAAACATCTTACAGACAAAACCTACAGAAACAAAACTACTTAGGCTGGCTCAGGATCGGGTGATGTGTTTCTCCTTGCCCTGATTTCGTCTTTGTGTACATCCCCCTGAAGCCCCGCTGTAGAGCTTGCAACATTTTTCTTTCCACCCCCCCATCACCCTGCCCCAGTATTTTGGGCTTTGTAAAACCCTCCTCCCCACACTCGCCCAGCTCAAAAGGGGTTCTAGAAATTTAAGGGAATCGTCTTCGCGATGTAACAAAACGCTACAAATCAATAAATAGGCCCGAAAGTTGCCTAAAGGGTTCAAACCACATGCAGGGGAATTTAAAAATTTTGACCGTACTTTGTAACTTTTGGATTCAGAAACAAATTCATTCGAAACTTAGTACTCTCAAACTCTGCGCTATTGAAACCCCATGCGTTAAAATTTTTTCCCAACCGCCTCAGAACTCCAAGAAGATTTTGCCAACCTGCCCTTTTAAGCAACACCAGCTCCATTTTTTTGTTCATTTTGAATGTGTTTTCCCTTCGACTGCTGGCGTGCAAGTAAATTTTTAGAAAGCAGGGGAACTGTAATATAAAAGAGGAAATTAAATGGTGGGGGTAACACATGGGTGGGGGTTTCCCATGAATCCCCCTAGGGGTTTTAAAATTTCCCTTTCTAAAGTCAAAAAATCCCCCGTCATATATATACTAAAAAGCCCCCGTCATTCCACAGATCCATCCATAATTGCTTTACCTTACCATGGTTTTTCCCTTTCCTTTTTTTTCCTCAATTTTCTGACTTTCACCTTTTATATATCCAATAAATGGGTCTATACAAATTTTCCCTTCCGCTTTCACGGGGCCAAGTTTTTCCCAAAACAATTTAAAAAAATTTGTATTCATCAAAATTTTATGCGGCTGCAAACGCAGCAATCAGGGCTACATTTGTACCCGGGATTTGCCCAAAGACTTAAATTTAAAATGGACCCCAAATCTAAAAAAAAAAGGGGGTCCCCTCAGTACATTTAAAAAGCGTTTCTTCCTGACCTCAATGTTCTTAAACCCAAGGGTTTTCTTGTAACATTTTATTTATATCATCTATCTCATAATAACCTTTTTGGTAATTGCAATTCTTCAAAATTTTATTACCTTTTCCATTGTTTTTCAACCCCTTTTTTGAGTAATGAAATTTATTATTAAAAAGTTTTTCCGTTATGTTTGGAATAGAGTTTTACGTTGTTAAAAAACCCGCAGTGGTGCTTTTCCCCCCCAATTTACCTTTTTGCAATCTTTAAAAGCAGGAAAAAGTACACTGCGCCAAAGGTGAATTCCCTGTAAAGGAAAACTGAAACAAACCCCAAGACATCTTAAAGCTGACTAACACTTGTAGCTAAGAACTCAAAAAATAAATGTCCACAAATAGATTATCTGACGGTTTTTTTGTCTTGTTTAAATTTTAGTAAATATGAAACAGCGGGGTTAAAAATAATGTAAAAGTTCTTTCGGGGGTGGGAGGTTTCCAAAAATGTCATAGTAAATACAGTCTTAACCCCAAATTTTTTTTAAATACCCAATGGGTTCCCCGGTCCCGTCACAAATTTCAAGATTGACAACAACCGGGTTTTTATTTAAATTTAATATCTCGTTGGGAGGGGTTTTCTTTCATAAAAAAAAACCCCCTAAAGAAAGGTATTTTTTTAAAAAAGCTGCATACTGTAGTAAGGCTTTAAATTTCTTAACCCCTTTATTTGGGAATAAATTTGCTTTTTTTTTATTGTTTTAGTAAAAACACGGTATGGTTTAAAATAAAGGAAACCCTTTTCCCCTTTTTTAAAATTGGAAACCCTATTGAAGTCTTTCCCACTGTTCCTCTTTTTAAACGTTCCTTTTCTTTTCCCCCGCTTAAAGCACCAAACCCCCAGATTTCTGCGACCGCCCTTTTTACTTTTTTTTTACCACCCAAAACCCAAAAGATTTTTTCCCTTTTAAGCTGCTGCCACCGCTAAAACTGCTGCCCCTTTTTACCAAAAACTAGCGCCCATTATTTCAAAACCCCAAATTCCAAGCTTTTTCTGTTAGGAATTTTTTCTGCCCCTGTTCTATTACAGAATCGTTAAACTTTTAGTATGCAAAAACCCTGGTTTCCCCTGCACGCTTTATCCAATTTTATTTTTTTCCCGGGATCTCCCGGGCTATCCTTTTTTTTTATTTTTTTTTTTCCCGGTCCGCAGTATTGATAACCTCCTGGAAGATGAAACTCTATGGGAATTTCGTCCCAAACGCAGTGTTTTTCAAATTTCCCAACAGGTTTTATTTTTCAAAGGATTAAATAAACGGGAAAAAGTTGAAAATACCAAATCCTCCTCCTTTCTAACGAGAAAGTATATCAGACTAATCCTTGATGTCTTTTCATTCCAAATTTTTTACAGAGGGACTGAAAAAGTGCATTTTAAAAAATTTCTCTTAATATATATTTGTTATTCTATAACACCTTTATTCCTAATTCTGCAATTTAAAGCCACCCATTCGTTTTTCGAGAAACCCTATGGCCACTTTCCCTGCTTTCGTACAAAAATCTCATACGTTTTACCCGTTTGTTTATATTGTTGTAGTAAATAATGTTTGTACTAAAACATTTTTTCAAAAAACCTTCCAACCCCTTTTTTTTTCTTTTAGAGGAATATTCACTTTTTTTTAGTAGAATTTTTTTTTGTTTTTAACTGAAATACGTTCCCGGGTAAAAATATTGAGAAAAATATATTTTAAAAACTTTAAAGATACATTTTTTTTGTAAAGAGCGTCTGGAGCGTAAATTTACGGGTGGCCCAAAAGTATGTTGACAAATTTTTTTCTAAAAAGTATTTAAACTGTTTTTTGTATAGTTCCTCCTGGCTTGGAATTTTAAAAATTAATTCAAATAAACCTTTTGTTTCCCTTTTATTTTTTTTTTTTTTTTTTCCCCCCCCCCCAAACAATAAGTTAAACTTTTTCATCGACGTTTTTTAAATTTTTTTTTTCCTAACTTTAAACCAACCTCATCAAAAATCGGGGCACCCTAGCATGATATTTTTTTTTTAAAAGGTTTTAAAAGCAGCATTTTTCAATTTAAATTTTTTTTCTTTCCCCAGGGGAAAACCTGTTTAAAAGCTATTCTAATCCTTTAAATTGCTAATGTTGGAAAAGGGAAAATCGCTTCTTCCCCCTTTTTCTTCCCGTTTTGTTCGCTTTTCGTCTGCTCTTTTAGTTACCCAATTTGGGCCCGTTAAGGCCCTCTTTTTCTTTATCAAACACGCCTGATTTCCCCATCCTCATCGTTTTTTCAAATTTTTCATTTTTAATTTCATCCTCCCATACTTTTCAAACTTTGGTACTTGGGGAATATTAAATTTTACCATCTTAGGAGATTTGCTTGACTTACTCCCTTTTAACTATTCCTTTAAGGGGGTGGGTCACTGGTTTTTTAAAGGTTGTTTCCCCCAAAAATTTTTTCCCTCTCACTTATAACCCATTCTCAAAACTCTTTTTTCCCCGGTTTAATAGAACCCCCTTAGCGCAAATTTAAACTCTTTTAACAGTTTTTTCTTGCTCATCCCAGTTAACAGTAGGAGTAAAACGGTAGTTTTAAAAAAGAACAATTTTTATCAAAAATTATTGTAATATTGGGATACTTTTCAAACCCTAAAGCGTTATTTGTCCACTTTTAATTTTTACGATCTTTATTTTATCACAACAAAACCTAAATATCCCTTTCCCACCTCTTCCCCATAACTCTTTGAACCCTTTTTATAAATCCTGTCGGGACCAACGTGGTCGTTAATCCCTGCTTCAATTTGTATCAACAAGTTTGAAAAAATATCAAAAAAGGGTTTAATTATCGCGAATTTAAACTGTTTTTTGGGAAAACTTTCTGAAAAGTTTGACCTAATGTAAAAACAATCTATTTTATTGTGTCCACCCCCTTGAGAAATAGCTTCTTTAAAAATCATGGTTTTCACAAGACAAAAATCACAAAAAAAAGAAATTTAAAAAAAGGTTTTGCTTGAGAAAAAAGGTTTTCATTATTTTTTTCGTTTTCTATCCGGGATTCAAACAAACTTACATCATTTTTTCAGAAAGTATTTTGCCAACAATTGAAACTTTGGTTGTTGGGAAAAGGGCTTGCTAAAAAAAAATTAATTGTTTAAACCCCCTTAAAACCTTTTTGGGTTTTTTGATGAGGTTTAAAAACACCATTAGATTTTCCCCCAATTGGGTGGTCCAATTTACTAAACATCTAACCCGTACAGGCCGCAAAAGGGCCGTGCTTTTTCCCCCTAAAGGTAGTAACTTTGCTACTGTTAGAAAATCTAAGTTAAAATTTTCATTGAAATGTTCCCCAAATTGAACTATCTCCTTTGTATTCAAAGGTTTTTTGAAATTTCCCTGCTGTGTTTAAAACCCAAACCAAATCCTTTTTATCAATCCAAGAATCCTGACTTTTATTAAACCCCAGCCATCGCCCCTAAAAAGCTTATCCTTCTTCCTTTTCCCTACCTTTTTCTACTAATAAACATCACCAACAAAAGACTTTAACCCAATTTTATTTAACCCCTAGAAACCTCCTTTTAAAAAAACTCTTTCCCTTTTTTATCCCCTTTTAAAAAATATTTTCCGGGTGTGTTGGTTGTACCCCGATGGATTTTTTTTTTAAAGACCCTTTTAAATTTGTCCAATTTGGTAAAAAAACTTTTTTTCGAAAACACCTTTAAAAACTTTTCTTTTGCGTACTTTATCTCCACAATTTTAAAGGGTTTTTGGGTTTTCCCCTTTTTTCCGGGCCTTAAGGTTTGGTGTTTTTTTAAAAAATTTTTTTAAAAACTTTTTCTTTTATTTTCCTTTTCTTACTTTTAACTGGTTTCATTCCCCCAAGTTTGTTGGGAAAGGGGGTTTTTTGTAGTCGCTAAATTTAACCTTTGTCAACACCCTCATGCCAAACCCGCTTACCTCTAACTGAAAACAAATTTTTTCCCTAGCTCCCTTTAGGGTTCGGTTTAAAACCTTTTTAAAAAAATAGCCGCTTTTTTTTCACTTTTTGTTTTAGGAAAAAGGTTTTTTGTTAAAATTTCTTCCCTCATAAACCGAAAAAACTTTGTTTAAAAAATTCCTTACCATCAAACCCCCGGGTTTTTTTAAATGTTTTACTATATGTCCCCCTCTTTTTTTTAAAAATTTTTTCCTTGCGCAGCCCAAAGCTTTTTTAAAAACCTTTTTTTAAATTTTTTAAAAAGGGGGCTGCATCGGCAAATTTTGTAAAAAAAGTTTTTAAATTTTTAAAAAAGTAACGGAAACCTTTATTAAATCCCCGCTATAAGGTTTTTAACCCCCCTATCAAATCTCTTGATTTAAAAAAAAATTTTTCTTCCCTTTTTGGAAAAGTATTCCCCCCCTAGGGAAATTTTTTTTCTGCTGGGGTTTTTTGCAGCTTTGTTAATTTAAACCCCCACTTTTTTTAAAAGTCATCTTTGGGAAAAACAAAGCAAAAACCCCTAACAGTATTCAAAAACATCAAATGTTTAAAAACCCTTTCAGTGTAAAAATATTTAAAAACAGCTTTTAACATATGCTTACGCTTAAAAAACGGGTCCCCGGTTTATTTTAAAAAAACTAAATTTTTTTTTGCCCCTTAAAAGGGGGTTTTTTGCTATTACAATAAAAAAAGGGAAAAAAAAACATTTCAATCATCTATTCTGTTGGGGTGGAGTATTTTCCCCCAAAAGGGAGCGTGTGCACTTTGGGCTTTCCAAAAAAATGTGGCGGTTTTTTATCGTTGGCTGTCAGAGCCTTCTTTCCTTTTGGTTACGCCCCCGCATAACTATGATTAAAAAATTCGTATGGTGGTTTTTTAAACCCTTGCAATACTTTCTTCCAAACCCCCTTCCCCAAAAAAAAACCCCCTTCTTTTTTTTTTTCAAACTTTCCCGTTTTCTTTTTTAGAAATATTTTTTTAAAAAAAACCCCCTTTTTCTTTTTTGATAAATTACTTTGGGATCGCTAAATTTCCCCATTGCAAAAACTTTTTTGGAAAAATTTAATTTCCACCCATTTCATGTATTTGGGACAACTGTTGGTCCTCTTTTAAAAATTTCCAGAAAACCTTTTTTTTTAATTAACCCCCCCATCGTAAGTTTTGGGTTTAAATGAAAAGGGTTAAATTCGGAAAAAAACAAAAAACCCTTATTGTGGGGGAAAAGGGTTTTTAAGGGCTTAATACATATCGAAATTTTTTTTAAACCAATTATATAAATGCCCCCGGTATCCATGTATGTTCCGAATTTTCCCCCATCCCCGAAAACCCTAAAAAACGGACCAATTTTTTTTGTATTTGGGAAAACGTACATGTGGGTCTTTGGGAAAAGTCAAAAATTGGACATACCCAAATACAAAGGCTGTCCCCTAACAACTTGGCAGGGGTTTTTTGGGAACAAACAACTAGATTTTGGAAATTTAAATTTTTAAAGATGTTTTTAAAAAATTTTTTTGCTTGACTAAATCCCTTCCCCAAATTTTTATGCAACAACAAAATTAGCTTTTTAAAATTTTTTTTAAAAGTTTTCGGGGTTTTTTCCCCCAAAGGGTTTTTTTCCCAAAAAAACGATTTTTCATTATTTTAAAAAAAAAATCCTTTTTTTTAAAAACCCCCCGGAAAGGAAACAGCCCGGCCCCCCCCCTGCCCTTTTTGGGGGAATTTTTGGGAAAAACAATAAAAAAAGGTTTTTAACCCCTCCAAAGAAAAATTTAGAAAAATTGGGAAAATTTTGCTCCCAAAAGAATTTTTTTTTAATTCCCAAAAACCTAACTCTAATGCTTGTTGCACTAAACCAAAAGTGGGGGAACATAATCTCCCCCCTTTTTTGTTTAAAAGTCATCATTAAAATTTTGGGTGTTTACCTTCAGGAGGAAAATTCTGACCCCAGCGATTTGAGGGAGATCGGGAAAAGGGGTCCCCTTAAATTTTTTTCCGGGGGATTCCAAAAAAACACACTCTAGGAGTATCCGATTTCCCCCAAGTTTTTTAAAACTTTTATTTTGGGGGGAAAAGATTTCAGGGTTCACCCCATGGCAAAAAATTTCCCCTGAGGGAACCGGGGTTAAAATTTATTGCCCACCCCGTAAAAAAAATTTTTTTTTGGGATCAAAAATCCCCATATATAAAAGATCCCTTTGGTTTTCAATCATAATCAGGCACATCTTTTTTATTTGCCTTAACATGTCCCTTGGGAACGCTTTGGGTCAATCCTCCTCCCAACTCCAGATTCCCACCATCAAAACCATACCAAAATCATTTTAAAAAATCCAGTTTGCATTTGGTCTCTTTTAAAATAGCCTTCCCAAAATAAACCCCCCGGAGAGGTTTTTAATGGGGTGTAATTGGGGTCCAAAAACCCTATGCTTCCCCTACAAAATATTACCAAATTCCTTTCCCTCACATCGCCCGAAGGGAAATGTTACATCAAGCTTTTACATAGAAAATCGCCCCGTAAAACCCCCAAGGTCTTCATCCAGTTCTTTCCAAACCTTGCGGGGTGTTTGGGAAATCTTCAAAAAAGTTATGCATTTTTCATTTAGTTTTCCCGTAAAAAGTTTTAAGGTGGGAACGAGGGTTTCTTCAAATCTTCTTAAGCTTTTTATGGTTTAAACGTATTGGGAAAAAATTTTTTTCCTTAGCAAAATCCCCTCTTGTCCAAACAGCTACAATTTTTTAGAAAATTTTTAATTAGATCTTCTTTTTCCCCCTTTAAAATTTTCCCAAATAATTTGCTTTGGGGTAGAAAGGCCCTGAAAACGTAGAGAGCCCAAAAAAATCTCAATTTGATTTTATTTACTTTTTTTTGAAAAACTAAAAAAATTTTTCAATGCTGGTTCTAGTAAAATCGGGTACTGCCCTTATCCCTTTTTTCCCCCCTGGGGAACTTTAAAAAAGTGGGAAACAAAAACCCCCCCCAAATTATGAAAATAACAGGTTTTAAAGCGAGGTAGTTTTTTTAATTAATGGGGTTTTTAAAATCGGGTTTTCATGCAGCTCCGCGGGACAACCCCCGTTAATGATCCCGGTCGCGAACCTTGTTTTTTATTTAAAGGAAAAAAACCCAAACCCTCACACCGGTTTGCCCTTGTTTTTGCCCCGAAGCGTGCCTCTCCATTTTAAGATTCCCGTTAGGGGAGCAGGGTTTTAAAACGGGAGTAAAAATACCTCCCCCTTTTTTTGCAAAAATCAAACAGTTTTAAACTACAAACCCTTCAAACAGCATTGTCGCCTCTGTACACTTGAGGTAATTTATGTTTAAAACCCTAAAGCTGTAAATGGTTTTTCCAAAATCAATGTTGATTTTATTAAAAAATGCAGTAAATGAGTTTGGTTGGTGAAAATTTTATATTTTGGTTTTGCCTAGGTTTGGGGTCTTTCATTAGCGGGTATCCAAAAAGAAGGAAGATTTTGAAAAACTGCATACACAACCAAAAAGGAAATTTGAAAACTGCTGACAAACTTTTTTAAAATTTAACTTTGGGAACGACTTGGAGGTGGTAAACATATTCGCGCGACTTTCCCCTTTGGACTGCCAAAAAAAGTTAAGTTCTTGCAGCCATGTTTGGGTTGATTTCCCCCCGCAGAGATCCTCTTTTAGAAGCAAGGGAAAAATCTTTTAAAATACAGTTAAATTTGATGTTTGCCTTTTGACACTTGTCAAACAACAAAAAATTAAAATCCTTGATGTATACAAAAATTTTAAAAAACAACCTTCCCCTCTTTTAAAAGAGAAGCAGATCGGTTGATCAAATTCCTTTTTAAATTGGGTTTTCTAAATTGGGGGGGGGAGGGATGAAAATTATTTGAAAAATTTTCTAACCCCAAAAAACCTTTTTCCCGATGTTTTTGGATTTTTTTTTTGAAACCTCTTAAAAAAATCTGATAAAGAAACAGGATACGTCAAACCGTTAAAAATTTTACCTTTTTTTTTAAAATTTATTTTATTTAAACTTAGGTTTTACAAAAGTTTTTTAAAACTTCTATAAACCCTTTAAACCCAAAATTTTCATACCTTTAAAACATTCATTAACCTCATTTTGTACAAATTTTTTCATGGGGTTTTGTGTTAGAAAACTTTTCCCGGAAGCTCTATGTAGCTACAAACCTCATCCCCCATACCCCCTGTTGTGCACTCTTTTATCCCAAGCCATCTATATGCAATAAACCCAGCCAGATCCTTTTTCCCTTTATGTTTAATTTTAAATTTGGTTTTTTTGTTCTTTGACACAAGTCCCTCCACAACATCTTCCAGGTTTTTTTGTTGCATAATGGTTTTTATTTTTTGTAATAAAATCCTCTTTTGGGGAACTTCATTTGGGAAATTTGAAAAAATAAACGTCTAGAAACAACCCAAATTTAACAAAGTTTAATCTTCGGGAAAATTCCCGTTTCTAAAAAGTAAACTATATCAACATTTTTGTTTTTGGGTAAGAATTTTTTTCCCCAAAAATTTTAACTTTTTTGAGTTCTTTAAATTTTTTAAAAAAATCCCTTTCCGCAAAATCCTTTTTTAAAAACTTCCTTTCCCAAAAACTCTACTTTCCGGTCTCGTGGTGGAGCCCTACATAATAACGCTTGCTTTTAAACTGGAGGATGCTCTTCCCCCTTTATTCTTGTGAAACAGCTCATGATTTAAAACAATAGCAAAATATCATCCTCAAATTGCTCACGACAAAAAACCGCAAAAAATGCCTTGCACTTTTTTTATTCGACTATGCGGGCCCGAAATGAGTGTTAGCACCCCTTTCAAGTTCTTATAAAAACGCAAACC
Organism: Stictocephala bisonia; assembly: GCA_035578905.1. Classification (NCBI taxonomy): domain Eukaryota; kingdom Metazoa; phylum Arthropoda; class Insecta; order Hemiptera; family Membracidae; genus Stictocephala; species Stictocephala bisonia. The sequence goes on along the minus strand of JAQJVL010000477.1, from coordinate 586,926 downwards.
AAACCCAAACAGGGAAACCGTTTCCCCTTTCATAAAAGCCAAAACCAACCAAACAGAAGCCTGTTCTTACATACGCAAACCAACCAAAACAGAAGCCTGTTCCTTTTATATGCAGACCCCCAACCCAAAACCCGACATTTTAGGTTTCTAAAAAATATTGTTAAGCCCAAACCTTTTTGTTATAAAGTTTTTATAGCTAGAAAGGGAATTTTGACAAACGGGTTTTTCCCAAGGGGGGGGGGGGTTAAAAAGGGTTTAAAAATTACTTAACCCAAAAACCTTTTTTTTAACTAACGTTTTTCCCAAGGGTTTTTTCATATACACTTCGTGAAAGCGCTGAGGAAAACGATGGGATTTATTTAAACCCTCCGGGCCCTCGAAATTTTAAATTCCATTGTAGGGTATTTTGCTTTTAGCACCCACAATATTTTTTCTAAAAGGCTTTTCCCATCCCGTAAAACATTCATTAAAACGAATAATAACGATGGTACAACCCCTTGAAACTAACAGGGATTAAAAATTACTTTAAAACTAAGATTTTTTTAAACCCCTTTTAAAATTGAAATTACATATGAGGAGGGTTAAGTTCTTTTATTTTTTAGTTACATAAAAGACAAAAAAAAAAAAAAAAACCTTTTGGGCCCTTGGGGTTATTTCCCTTTTTTTTTTTTTTTTTTTTGTTGGGGTGGTTTTTGGTTGTGTGTGTGTGTGTTGTGTGTGTTTTTGTGGTGTGTGGTTGTGTGGGGTGTGTGGTGTGTTGTGGTGTTTTTTGTGTGTGTGTTTTGTTTGTGTTTTGTGTGTGTGTTTTGTGTGTGTGTGGGGTGTGTGTGGTTTTGTGTGTTTGTTTTGTGGGGTGTGTGGGTGTGGTGTGGTTTTGTGTGGTGGGGTTTTGTGTGTGTGTGTGTGTGTTTTGTGTGAGGGGGGTGTGTGTGTTTTGTGTGGGGTGTGTTGTGTGTGGGTGTGTTTTGGGGTGTGTGGTTTTGGTGTGTGTGTGTGTGTGTGTGTTTTGTGTGTGTGTGTTGGGGTGTGTGTGTGTTGTTTTGTGTGGGGTTTTGGGTTGTGTGGGGGGGGGGGGGTGTGGGGTTTTGTGGGTGTGTGTGTGGGGTGGGGTGTGTTTTTTGGGGGTGTGTTGTGGTGTTTTTGGGTGTGTGTGTGTGTGGGGTTTTGTGGGGTGAGGGGGGGGGGGGGGTGTGTTGTGTGTTTGTGGGGGTTTTGGGGGTGTGTGTGTGTGTGGGGTTGTGTGTGTGGTGTTTTGTGGTGTGGGGTGTGTGTGTGGTGTGTGTGGGGTGTGTGTGTGTGTGGTGTGTGGTTTTGTGGTGGGTTTTTTGTTTTTGTGTGGGGTTTTGGTGTGTGGTGTGGGGGGTGTGTGTGTGTGTTTTGGTGGTGTGGGGGGTGTGTGTGGTTTTGTGTGTGTGTGGGGGGGGGGGGGGGGGGGGGGGGGGTGTGTGTGTGGGGTGGGGTAATTTTATAAAATTAGCTTTTTTTTCACTACAAATAAACAAGATAAAAACAAAATGGGACTAATAACTTTAAAAGTAAAAGGGAAAAAAAGATTAAGCATGCACTATATAACCGTTTAAAAAGGAAAAAGGGGAAGAGTTCTGAAAGAGAACACTTTTTCAATTTTTTAAAAAACAAATAAATAAGACAGGGGTGCCTACGGGCCCCCTGGTTTTGGGGACCTCAAACGACAGTAAGCAAGGATAAGCCATTTTAGCCGGGTTTTGGGGTTTTCCCCTAAACAAATGACATAAGGAACGGTAAAAGAATAGATTTTTTGAGCCGGGTTCCTACTGCCGGGGGGTTTGGGGACCTCAGAACGACAGTAAGCAAGGAAAAAACCATTTGAGGCCGGTTTTTGGGGTTTCCCAAAAAAAATGGGCTTAAGGAACGGTAAAAGGGGTGAAGTTTGAGCCCAACTCGGATTTGGGGTGCTAACCCGGGAGCGGACTGGAGTAGGGGTGCTTTTCCTTTTTTCCGAGCCCGCTTTAAAGGTCGGGGGCTTCTAGAGCTATCCTGCGGGGGGGCTGGGTTTGGCCCGAGCTGCGTACACCGGGTGACCTTTCTTTTCCCGGGAACGGAGCTTGAAGATGTGATTTTGCTGTCCCCGTGTACAGGCTTGGGGAGGAGTGGGGAGCGGTGGGAAAGCGCGGGGGCCCCCCCACCCCGAGTTGAATGTCCCCTCAAGATTCCAGACTTTGGGTTTTAAAGGGTGGCTCCCTAATTTTTTACACCCCTGCAATAACAAATTGTTGGGTGGCTCGTATTGTTTATTCCCCGCAAACTTTATCTTTGAATAAGATTGTGCTCCTATGTTTTACTTAAAGTTGTCGTATTGGTTTTGTAAAAATCATTTTTTCCCATTTTAACCATATTCTATAACATAGGGGGTTTAAAAAGGGTTTTTTCCCAAAAAACCGGGTTTGGGAAAAAAAGTTGTGTTTTTTTAAGGTTTTTTGCCTTTTGTTTTTTTTAAAATTAACCCCAAAAAAAACCCCTCTTTAGGCTTCTATTTAAAATTGGGTTTTTTGTGAGAAGTGTAAAAAAGAGGGGTTTTAAAAAAAAAATATAATCCAAAAAAACCCTTTTTAAAAATAAAAAAATTTTTTTAGAAATTTTTTTAGCACTATTATAAATTTCATATTTTAACCCCTCGTTCTATAACAGTAGGTGTAATAAAGGGTTTCCCACCAAAAACCTTTGGGAAAAAATGTCGTGATTAAAATTTTGGATTTTTCCTTTTTTTTTTTCTTACATTCGTAACACTCTTTAGGCTTCTATTTAAAAAATTTTTGTTTGTGATATTTTAAAATGAGGGTTTAAGAACAAGTTGGGAAACCCAAAAAAACCCCTGTTAAGGTTTAAAATTGTAGTAATGGGTTTTGCACTAAACAAATTTCTTAAAATTTTAAACCCCCTCGTCCTATAACAGTAAGGGGTATTAAAGGGTTCGGTAACATCGTTAGGAAAAAACTTGGTGGGGAAATTTTTAAGGTTTTTTCCTCTTACATTACGTTTCACACTTTTGCTCTGAAATTTTCTCGTAGATTTCTGGGTTTTTGAGTATGTAAAAAAAAGGGTTTTTAAAATTAAAAAAGGATCGAAATCCGCGTTAAGACTGTGTTGAAGCATTATAGTCTATAAGCCCGGGGATTTTAGACTTTTTAAGACGAATTTACCACGCTAAAGGGGGATTTATCAACCCCCCCCCAAAAAGAAAGTTAAAACCCCCCCAAGAATTTCCTCAAATATTTTACAGTTCGCTGCTTTTTAACATCCACTTGCACGCCAGCAGTCGAAGCAATCACAAATTTAATAAAAACCCCCAAATATGGGGCGGTGTTTTTTTTAACGTCAGGGGGTTTGGCCCAAAAACTTTTTGGAGGGTTTTTGAGGCCTGGGAAAAATTGAACGCTATGGGGGCAATAGCGCAAGGGGTATTTTAGATTACTAAGTTTTTCCCCCCCCCCAAAAAGAAATTTTACTGAATTTCCCAAAATTTTCAAAGTACGGTCCAAAATTTCACTTTTACTGCTTGGGGGTCGAAACCCCGAGGCAACTTTCGGGCCTAATTTTTTTGCATTTGTAGCGAAGTGTTACAAAGCGAAGACGAAACCCCTTTCCCTTTAAATTACAAAACCCCATCGGAGCCGAAAGAGTGTGGGGGGGGAGTTGACAAAGCCGTACGAGGCAGGGTTTATGGGGTTTAAGAAGGGTTGCAAAGCTCTACAGCGGCCTTCTTGGGGCCCATGTACTCAAAGACGACTCCCAAAAAGGAGAACACATCACCCAGATCCCCAGCCAGCACTAAATTAAAATTTATTACTGAAAAGGGTTTTGGCTGTAAGTTACAAAAATTTTAAAAATTTTTTAAAAAATTTTAAAAAAAGTAAAAGAAAAAAAGGGTTTTTGGGGCCCGAAAAAGTCGTTCTTCCAAGAAGGGCCCTTTTTCCCCAAAAAACCCACAAATGACCTTGACCAAAAAATTAACCCTGTGACGTTTCAAAACCCACTTTACCAGCCCTCATTTTGACGCCCCCGTACGTCACAAAACTCCCTGTCAAAAAACCCTTTGAATTTTTGTTAGCCAGCACCGGCAAATTACACTACTGGGGATCGTTTAAAAAAATTTTTTCCCGAATGGAAAGGGCTGCTGGAGCGTATTTGCTTTTTCCCATGACCTTGATAAGTTGAGTTTTGGGAGGTGAAGGGGCGCGGATTGAAGCAAAGCATTTAAAAAACAAAAGGTAAACATATTTTGTTTTAAAGCAAGGGAAAAAAAAACCACATGGATACCCCCCTTGTGGGGCACCCCCCTTTTGCCCCTGGCCCCGGGCCCTGCACCTTTCCGATCCTTTTCCTTCAACAGCAGTACGTCCACGAGGTGACGGGACGTTTACACACATCCGTCCCCCCTTACCTGCCCCCAATTTTGTCCCGGAAATATCATAGGGTTTTTTGCCCAAGCCCGTTTTAAAATAAAATTAAATTAAATTGGGTGATTAGTAATTTTTTTAAAAAATTTTTTTTGGTCTTATTTTTTTTATTCTAAAAAAACAAATTTTTTCGGAAAAAATAAAAAAAAATTTTCTTTACTATATTATTAGTTTTCCTTTTAAACCCCCAAAGGTGCTGACATCCTTCTTTAAGGTGGGAATTTAGCCTGTGGAAAAAATATAAGCGTCAAGGGTTTTAAAGGGAAATGCCACCAATACAAAAACCTTCTTTTTGGTTGTTTTTCTACTGAAAAAAAGGATGTGGCATATTTTTTTCAGTCCCCTTTTTACTAAGTAAAAGGTTTTTTCTGAACCAACTCAGATCTGCCTGCCTTCAGATTTAAGCGAATGAAGGGGGGTGTTACCTTTTTTAAAAACGGGGGAAAAGTCATTCCCCGTATCAGTGATATCTTCCAAATGATACTTATTTTGGGCGACCTGACCTATGTTTTTTAGGCAAATTTACAAAAAAAGATAAGTTTTAAAAAAATACCAGAAAGCATAAAAAACAAACATATGTTTCATTAAAAAATTGCCCTGAAGGGTGTTTTGCCTTTTTTACACAAAAACACACCACGCTATTTTCAAATTACCTTTTAAATATTTTGTTGCAACAATTTTCAAATATATATCATAAAAAAAAGGGGAAAATTAAATAACAAGGAAGGGAAATCATAAAAAAAATATTTGTCCCTTTATCAATTACCAAACTTCCCCGTTTGGCCTTGCCCACAAACTTTCAAATTTTTTACAAAAAAGTGTGAAAATTTTAAAATTTTTTTTTTAATTATATGTATTTTAAACAAAAAAACAATTTTAGTTTTGTGTTAACTTAACCTAAAAAAATTTTGTAAGAAGCAGAAGATATGCCTAAATTTATTTTGCCTTTTTTAAATCATCCTATACCAAAAACGTAAATTATAAAAATTATTAAAATATGGATAATATGTTTTTTTTCACTTTGATGCATTGAGCAAGTTGGACAAACCCAAGTATTTAGGGTTACCCCAAGGGCGGAAGTTGTTTATGGAAACATCACATTTTTACAGTTGCAAGCGCAAAACGAAAAAAACATAGAAAAAATTTTATTTTTTTAAGAAAAAATTTTAAAACCCAAAAATCTTGCGCGGCTTTAATTTCCGGGACTAATGATTCAAAAATTTAAAAAATGCAATAGAAAACGGGAGGTACCGACAAATTTTTCCCTAAAAACCCTTTTAATTTAAAACAAAAAAAATTAAATTTTGTTTTGGGTAGTAAATTTTTTAATCAAAACGTGTTTTTTGCTCTTTCCCCTTGTATGGCCCGTTTTTAAAAATTCTTTCCCTTTTAAATCACCTATTTTTATACAAATTTTTTAAAAATTTTTTTTTTAAAATGAATGGAAATTATGAAAGGGTTTAAAAAAGCATATGACCCAAAAATAAAAAGAGAAGTTCTGGGCCCTTTTTTCCCCCCCAAAAACCCTTTCCCCCCAAAATTTAATAAAAATATTTTCAAAAAAAACTTTGTGTTTTAGCACCAACCCTTTTAAAAATCAACAGCCAAAAATTTTATTAAAGCAATAATAAAAAAAATTAAAAAAATTTCTGGCTAAGGTTAAGCGATGGTTGCTAACCCAAAGGGCATGTTTTAAAGATTTATTTAAATTTTTGGGCCCTTAGTGGTTAACCAAAAATTTAGATTTGTTTTTTCTCATATATGGGGAAAAAGGGAAAAAATTTGTTTTGCTTTTGGATTTAAAAAATATAACTAGGAATAATTTTTACTTTTTTTTTTATGTTATTTAGTTTTTTAAGTAGAATAGAAAATAAAAAGTGGATGTTCTTGTTCAAGGAAGTTTTGATACGTGAACCCTGAGTAGCGGGTTGGAAAGGGGCTGCGGTGCCGTCCATTCCAAAAAATCACTGAAAGTTCATAACTCTGACTGAAAAAAACCAATCCATTGTAGTATTTTGTTTGTGCTAGTCATCACCAAACCCGATAAGATGGGCAAATTAAAATTTCCCCCAATAACTGGGGGAAAAAATTTTGAAAAAATTTTTTTTAATTTAAAAAATTTTTCAATTTCTATTATAGGGTTTAAAACCTTTAATCTGCCAGTGATCTTGTAAACCCCTTTGGGTTACCCCGTTTTTGGGTTTTATCAATCAACAGATCCCCTTTAAAAAAGTTTTAAAATTTTTACTTGATAGTAAAAAAAATTTTTTAAAAAACAAATGAACATTTAAATATATTTATTTAAGGATCTTATGGGTGGCCCAAAAAAAAGCCGAAAAGGCCCAAAAACCAAGAGGTTTAAAAGGATCAAAATGGGATTTTGAAGTTTATTAACCCGGGAATAATATATTTAGGTAATAAACATTAATCAAAGTGATTCAGGGAAAAAAAAAACACCAAAATGAAAAATTTCACATTGATTTTAAAAAAAACATAAAAAATTAAACTTTTATTACTTTTTATTTCAATTGTAAATTTGAAATTTCAAAAATTTAAACTATCATATTATGCATGAAAATTTTAAAGTTTTTAAGCATAAATTTGCGAAAAACTTTTTTAAAATAAACTACGTTTTGCTTGGTTTTTAAAAGAAACTAAATTTGAGGGACTACTTACTCCAGGAAACGGGGTATTTTTAAAAATTTGGGCCGTGGGGGAATACAAACTTATCTCAAATCTAAGCCTAAAATTTTTTTTAAGGACTTTTACTTGAGCCCTTACTATCAGTAATTGAAAGAACAAAAATTTAATAGGGAATTGTATATTTTAATTTGGAATGGTTTGTCGTAGGAATTAATTGTTTTCCCATAATTTAAAAATACATATTCTCCTCTATTACTACTATTAAAAAAAACTTTTCCTTTTAAATTAACTTTTTTAAAGGGGGACCCAGTTCCCCGGGTAAACGTTTACAATTGTAAGCTTTTATAAACAAAATTTTTGGGGGAAAAAAAAGGGTTTTTTTGGAGAACCCAATGACAGGTGCTCCCCAATTTTTTTAAAAAAGTGAGTATTTTGTGGTGAAAATTTCAGGGGTCTGTGTATGCAAAAATTCTTTTGGGAAAATTTTTACAGCGTCATTTTTTGTACAATTTATCTATCGATGGGAAATTAAACTTTTATTTCTTGAAAAAGTTTAGTAAAATATTATTATTTTTCAACATTTTTGTTTCATTTTTTGGATTTCAATATTGTTTTTTCAAAAAAGCCACTCAGTTGATTTATGTTTTAATTTAGTATATTCTTATTTATATTTAGTATTTTAAATTTTAATTCCTTTAGAGTAATTACCACATTTCCTTTTCCCGGGAGGGCAAATTGATTTTTCCTCCAGATTCGGCATTTTTTACCATCACTTTTTCTCAAAAGTAAATCAAAAGGGTTTTCCAGAAAGTTTTTTCCCCCTCTACGATGAACTGTCTTTATTTTTTATGAGAAAAATTTTTTTTGAAAACGGACACAACAAAATCAGTCAAAATAATAGGCTTGGACGGGGAACCCTTGGGGAAATTTGGGGGTATGATGGGTGTAGAATAAACAGGATGGTTGACAGGTCCATAGGATAAAGAGGGGCTTCTGGGGGGAGAGTTCGATGTTCTAAAGGGTTTAAAGGGAAAAGATGTTGGTGTCACAGCAAAAGACTTTCAAAATACCCTTTAAATTGTTTTCTTTAACATGAGTTGTGTTTTTTTTTCCTTTTCTTTTTAAATCCATTTTTTGGCTGCCTTGAGCCACAAGAAGTCCCGTAATCCCACTTTTTGGATTTTTTTCGGAAAATCTATTTAGCTTTTTGGATTTTTTTTGGCCCTTTCCTCGGTTCATATTTGAAGGGTTTTTAAACCCTTTCTGCTAGTTTTTTAGACACGTGTTTTTACACAGTCCCTTTTACTTTAGACGCTCGAGACACTAAACCGTGAAACGGGAAAGGGACGGGATAAAAAAACATGATAAACCCAAGCCCAACACGGTGAGAAACTTTTTTCCATCTACAAATACTTTTCACACTTAAAATTATGTCTTAAAAAAGGCAAGAAAAAAAGAACCTGAGTCTTAAAAAAATAAAAATGACAAAACCCTCTCTTCCACAATTAATATGAACACGTTAATTCCAAATACAAAAACTTAAAAAAGAATTTTTTACGTACAAAAAAAAACCAATTTAAATCAAACTAACAAAAACAAATCAAAAAAAATTTTCAGAAATTTAATCATATGTCAAAACAAATTTGTATCTTGTTTATGTTTTTGGGTGTCACCCTTTTTTAAAATAAATTTTTAAACCTTAAATTAATCCCAATGTTTTTTTTATAGGAAAAAAATGGAATGTTTGGGGGCTGTTTTCTAAAAACCTCAGAAAGGGGAACCCCTTAAAAATCCTTTTTTAGAAACCCCATTAAGCCCTTTAAAACGAAGTACTGAAAACCATTTTAATTTGGCTATCTTTTACGGTTTACGTTTGAAACGTTGATTTTTAGATCAGCCCTTTTGTGTATTTTTTAGGGAAAAGATTAAATTTTAAAAAAAAAAATCATGATTTTTACTCCTCAACTTTTTTAAAATTTTCACAAAATCCTTTTTAGCACATACAATTCTTAGATTTTTAACTTTTTGACCCCCCAAAAAATGAAGGTACTAAAAATTTTAAAAAAATGTTTTGCTAATTTTGGTTTAAAGGCTCTGCTTTAAATTTTTTAATTTGTCACTTATTTTATAAATATAGATTAACAGAACAGCTGATTGTTTTGTTTGGGGCACAAAAAAGGGCCGATTAATAAATTTAAAATTTGAGGTAAAATAAATTTTGGGATGTTGTGGTTTAACACTCTTTAAGAGGTCGGATTAGTTTAATTTTTAATAAAAAAATTATAAAACCCTTAATAAATTTGTATACACAATAAAAATAATAATAAAAATTTTAAATTTTTTTTTAAAAAATTTTATTTTTATTGAGTAGAAAACAATTTTTAAATATCATGCAATCGTAAAATTATTATAAACATACATATTTAAAATGTTTTTTAAAATTCTAAAACCCTAATTTAAACAATATAATCACAAAACAAAAAAATATATTACAATACAAGAAAAAATGCAAAATATTTGGTGATCGATTTGGGTTTGAACCACCCTCACCTTCCTCAGACCAGTGGGTTTCACAAAAAAAAAATTTGTGAAATTTTGTATTGTATTGTAATTTTTTTGTGAATTTTTTTGGTTAAAATTGTAAAAAATTTGTGTTGTGTGACTTTTATTTTACTGTATAATTATTTTCAACACGTATTTTTGCTATTTTAAAAAACTCTTTCTAAAACTTAAAAAACCAAAAAGTTCATTCTCCCCACTTTCCCCAATACATATTACAAACATTCAAAAAGCCACAATCTTTACTCCCTTTCCCTTTCCCGGGCTTTTTTAATCACCCCCCAGAAACCCCAAATAACTCATCTACAGAAAAAAGCTTTACCCATTAAAGAGGTGTCAAATTTCGAGTTTTGAATTGACTTTGGTTTTTAAATTGAAAATTCTTCCGGCCTGTTATTATCTGACCCCAAACCCGATGGGAAGGGTGGTCTGTTAGTGCCAATCTGTATTGTGTGTTCGGAGGTTGTCCCTCCTCTATTTGTAGTTTTGGGTTTGAACTTTTTCCTGCCACAAAATTAAAGGGAAAGAACGTGTCTGCAGTATAGTATCACCTCCATACTTTTTAAAAGGAAGGTAAAGTCAGAAATTTTTAAAACTTCCTAAAACGAATTCCGGCACGCCCTCTCTGGATTCAACTTAGCAATTATTCTGATACCCTTTTTTTAAAATTTTAAATTTAAAAACCCTTTCGTTTTTGCTTTTTGAAAAAATTTTCCTTAAAGAAATCATTTCCGTTTTCCAAAGTGAATACACCTTTCCATATTTGGGCCATGATTAAGACTCTAGGGGAACAAACTTTGCAAAAATTGCGCAATCGCATATATGCCTGAAGAAATTTTTTACCACAAACGGGGGTCAATATGATCGCCCCAAAGTCAGTACCTATCAAGGAGCTTTCCAAGGGAATTTTGTGGAATTTACCACCTCTAAAAAAGTGTAAACCCACGAAGACATGGGGTTTGAGATTAGAGCCCCTTTTGGTGTCACGGGCAAAAACTAAATTAGGGTAGGATTTGGTTTTATTTGATTTTAGATTCATTTTCCCCTTTAAGTAAAATGAAAGAGCTCAGCTCTATAAAAGCTGTTATTTCTAATTCTTTGAGTTTTTTTTTCCTTTAAAACGGGTAGTAGTATCATCGACATTTTGAATCAGGGCCCCAAATTTCTGGCCCACTATGTTCATCTGCACACATAGATTTAAAAAAAGAAGTAGCCCCGGGGATAATCCGGGGGACTCCATGAACCATTATTTTTTTATTTGAAGTTATATTTGGATTTTTTACACTTTGGGGGCCCAAATTTTTTTTTTAAGATACAAGTGAGCCAACGTGTGAAAAACCCTCTAACTCCAGATTTTTCTAAAAGGGAAAACAGTGTCCCCAAGGGGTGCACAAAATTTTCAAATGCTTTGGGAGGGTCAAAAAAAATATTTAAGAAATTGTTCTTTTTCCCCTCCCCAAACCCAATCGACAACGGTTTTCCAAAAAAGTTTATTAAATTTGCATCATTGTGGACCCCTTCCTTTCTGAACCCAAATTATTTTGGATTCAAAAAATTGGGTGACTCTCTATTAAGTTTGGAAAGCCTATCATAGAAGATCCTTTCGAAAATTTCTTTTAAAGACAGGAAAAATTTAAAATGGGGAGGGAAAAATTTACTCCCCAAGTGAAGGGTCATCTTTTTGTAAATTTTGGAAAAAACCTTTTGCTGTCTTCAAAAGTGACAAAAAACCCCCCCCTGTTTCAAATAAAAAATTTTTATCATTTTTTTGCGGGGCTTCATAAGGGGCTAAAAAGCCCCGCAAAACCCCCCACACAATAACCCCATTGGCGTAAACGGTTTTTTTTGGGCGTAGCTTCTGAATGTCACTACCACCTCCTTCTAAGTAGGGGGGGTCAAGGCCAGGGATGCAACGGGCACTCCAAATTTAAAATTTTAAGGGAATTGGGGTTTTTAAACTTTTGGGCCCGGTGAAGTTACGGGGGGAAAAAAAATTTTTTAAAATTTTCATTTGCTACAGTTAATTTATCTTAAAACAATATCTTCCCCAAATTTTTATTTCAATCATTTTTAGTTTATTGAAAAATTTTTTCATTTTTGTACGAGGTTTGAAAATTTTCCCAAGCGGTTTTTAAAAAACTCTCACAATTGCTCAAAAATTTTAAATTTGGTGCCTTAGGGGGCTTTAGCGCTTGTGTGATTTTTTAAAAAAATTTGGGTCTATATCTTCAAAAAATTTTTTGTCATTTTCTTTTTGGGGTTTGGGTTACAATATTTTGTAAAAGAATTTGATTTTTTTCCCGGGTGAGATAAAAATTTAAACTTGGTTACCCAAAAGAAAAAGTGTTGGGGTGTTTTGATTTTTTTTAGTATTCTTAAAAGGGGCCCAGGCCATGTCTGCAAAAATATAAAAATTTTCCATTGTAAAAAGATGATACATGTAAATCAAAATTATCATAGCTTTCAAATAGTGCCATGTCTCTTTTTTTAACAGTTTATTGTGTAGACTGGGGGTTTTTGGGGAAAATTAATTTTCCCCTGGCAATATTGATTTGGTGAAGAGTGAGCTTCCAATTTTCCCCCCACGAACCACAACCCGAGTCATAGTGTCAGTACGGCCCAGGTTTAAAAAACAGACACAAATCGCATGTTGTATGTTAGAAATTACTTTTGTGAGGGGTATTACTCGACATAGCAGTAAACTCTTAGGTGGGGTTCACGGCCCAATTTAAATTAAAAGTACTTAAAAAATTCGCGAAGTCGCGGGGTGAGGGGGCAGGTGGGTTTCCTTTGCATTAATGTTAAAGATCTCCCGAGTAAAAAAAACTAACGACTTTGAAAATAACAAAATTTAACAAAAAATTAACTTGGCTTATCCCAGATCAGCTTTAAAGGTGATTTGTATAGGCCGTTTAATACATACAAAGGGAAATTTCCCGAAAAAACCCTCCATTGACTTAAAAGCCAAAATTTTAACTATTGTACATTTTAAATGGCTAAAATTTTAATTTTTTTCCCTTTAAAAGATTTCCCAAAAACCTCCCCCTTATTTTTTTTTCGACAAAAAAAAACTGGAAAAATTGAAATTTCGCTTTTTGGAAATGATTTTAAGTTTCACCTGAAAAATATGTTCAGAGACTAAAAAATACTGGCCCAAAGTTTCGTCCCCAAATAAGCAAAAAGCTCGTCTTTTTTTAATTAGTGGCAATTTGAGCATTTTGGTAAAACCAGTTTCTTTTAAATCCCAAAAAAAAAATTGTAATTTTTAAATCGTTGAAAACAACTTTTTTTTTCGTGTTTTTTTTTTGATAAAACCCTTTTTCCATAGCAAAAACAGGAAGGTAAATTTACTTTATTAAATAGAAACCTTTCGAAAACCCATTTTTTTTTTGGAACGGGAAAAGCGTCTTATGTGTTTTGGCATCATTTTTGACTAGGGGTCCAATCAGGGCGTTGCTTTGGAGTAATGATGATGGAAACAGAGAAAGATTTATAAGGGGGGACTGGCAGGTTTTTCACCCAGCAGTAGGGGGATGACCGCAACCCCCTAAGGTTTTGGGCGGGCTCGAGATCCCCTTTGGCTGGGTTTGGTTTCTGATGATAAATTTGTGGAGGCCCAAAACTTGTAAGGATTTTCCCAAAAATCTTTCCCCAGTTCCCAAAGCCTTTTGCCACCCCCATAGACAAGTTTTTCCCCTGTCAAGTGAAGAATTTTCGTTTTAAAAATCCCATCCTGGTGTACAGGGTTTTTGAAAAACCAAAAGATGGGGAGTCATTGCTGGAGATTGGGGGGGGGGACTAAAAACTATTGGAGAAGATAGTGTTCGCAGGGTGAAGGGGTTGATCCCACATGTTTTTTTCATTACAAACATTTAACGTTTGTTTTTGTTCATGGGTTTTTTATTGTTCCCAAAAACCCCGCTTGCCCGGGGAAAGCTCCAGTATCCCTGAACCGTTTTTTAAAAACCTTGTTGTCTATTTTTAACTTTTTTATATATTTTTAAAAGGGGTTTTACCATCTTTAAATTTTCCCAAATGGTAAACGATTTTTTTTTTTTTTTTTTTTTTGGGAGAAAAATAAAAAAATTGTTTAAAAAAACGTGTTTTTTAAAGAAAAAAATTAAAATAGTTATAAATTTAAATTAGTCTATAATTATTATGTAGATTTGTAACAAAAAGTATGTGTCAGGGGGGTTTCGATTCCCGGTGCTTTTGAAAAGGGTGGGTGTGTGTTTATCAGTGAGCATTTTAAATGTTAGCAAATTTGGGAAATCAGAAAGGTCGGAAATCGCTTTTAACTCCAAAGTTACTTCACGGGGATTTAATTAAATTTAAAAAAAATTCACCCATTAATTAAATAAATTGAAACGGTCGTCCATCATTTGGGCCCCAGAATTTCTGACCCCCAAAAAAAGGGTTTTGAAAGGGGTACCCTTTAACCCCCTTTCCAAATCACTTGCGCGGGGGTCCATTTCCGGGTTTAAGCCTGGAGAGCGGTAATTCCGTCAGGGCCTAACCTAACCTAACCAAACCTAACCTAACCTAACCTAACCAAACCCAAAACCAAACCTAACCTAACCTAACCAAACCTAACAAAACCTAACCAAATTTAAAAATGGTATTTATTGCCCCCACAAATGATGCATGGTTTATATTTCAAGTGTTTAAAGGTACATGTTTCCCTATCGACTTAAAAATAAAATTGGAGTTTTCATCTCGTAGCCCCAAATTCACGTTTAACTAAATTTTTCCACACTACAGAAAAAAAAATGGGGAATTATATTTCAAAGGGGACCGCCGTTTAGCGCAAATGATGGAACCTACGGGGGGTTCCTCTATAGCTCTCCGCGCAAAAGTTTGGAAAGCCTCTACCGGGTTTTTTGCTTTCTGCGAAAAGTGATGCCCGCCCATTGAACATAGAAATAAAAAGAGGAATTCTCGTTTACCCCCTATAAGCATCGTTTCCACCAAAGCCGTTTGGAATAGGTACCCCATTCTATGGGGCAACGGGGGAACACAATAAACCAAAGGGGTTGAAGTAAACCTGGGGAAAAGGGCCTCGGAGTTTCCCCTTTTCCCCTCATTAACAAAATTTAAACAAAAAAAAAAAAACCCTTTTTAATTCCTAAATTTTGTTTTATTTTTAAAATTTTTTTTCATTCTAGATATTTATGTTTCGATTTTTTCGTTGTTGTTTTTCCCTGAAATAGAAAAATTTGGGATATTATTTATTAGTTCTTTGACCAAAATTTTAAAAAATTTTCAAGCAAAATAAATAAAATAAAAAATAAAAAACTTTATATAAATATCCCGGCCCAACCCGGGGGTTAACTTTGCCCCAAATTTTAAAGCCAAAATTTTTGAAAAAACTCAGTTTAAACATGGAAAAAAGTTAAAAATAAAAACAAAATATTTATGAAATTTTTTGTTAAAAAGGGAATTGACAAAAATTTTACAGGGGTTTTTTTGCATTTAATACACTTATTTATTTATTTTTTTTTAATTTTTACTTTTTGGAGCAAAGTTCCCCCACGGGGGGGGTTTCTATGCTCCTTTTTAGAAAGTAACTAAAAAACCCCCTTTTTAAAAAAACACCTTTGAGGCATTTTTAAAACCAAAAGAATGGGGTAAAAATACACAACAGTTTCCCTTAAAACATGTTTTAAATTACAAGTGGAATGCAAACAAAATTGTTTACACAAAAAAAATCCCTTAAAAATTACGGGATTTATTAAAACTGGGGGCTTTCTTGAAAAAAAAAAGAAAAAAATTACCCCAAACCCAAATTTAACCCCTTTTTAAAACTGTCTTTTTTTTAAATTTTTTTACATTTAAAACTAACCTTTTTGTTTATTTTTTAGTCTAAAACCAAAATTTGGAAAATTTTTGGAAAACCACATAAAAAACCACTTTTCGATCCTGTTTTTGGGGGGTAAATTTTTTCCAAAAACATCACCCCCAGGGGTATTGATTTTATCTTGGGTTTTCAGGCCTTTTCCATAAATTTTAAAGGGTTTCTGCATAGAAGATATACACCCCTTCACTCTTGGAAAAACCCAAACGATTTTTTTTTAAAAAACCCTCGCCCTCATATTTAAAAGGGCCAAAAAACTCTCCATCTTTTTTCACAACACTTTTTAAGGAAATGCTGGTCCCTCCAAGCCCCCCCAACATATAAATCAAACTCCTCTTCTTCCTTTTTTTCTCCCAATTTCTTACCCATTTAACAAATTTAATTCAAAAGGCATTTTGCCAATTCACTTAAAAATACCTTTTAAAAATTCTTTGATTTCTTCCTAAACCCGGGTGAATAAAGGGTTTGGCTACAGATTTTTTTTTTTTCACGCTTTTGTTAGATGCAAAGGTTTTTGGGGGTAACAGAACCTTTAAAGAGTGTTTTCTTTTTGGGGCAACCTTAGAAAACTGTGGTATAGGAAGCATGGGGGTGCTTGTTGTAGCGCCATCCCCTTTGGGGAAAAATTTTTCCGGGGGCCAACACTCTTTCCCAGCGGGAACGTTGACTTGTTTCCTTTTTTCCCCCTGGACTTTGTTGGTCCTTTTGGGCCCTCTTCTTTCAAACGAATTCCAAAAATGAGTTTTCCACATCATCTCTGTAAATTAAACGGGGCAGTAGGGTTTCTTTTTTAAACAGTTCTTCAGCACAGAAAAGGGTAAATCGACAAGTCCTAAACCCGGGATATTATTTTTGAATCGAAGAAGTTCTTTTGTAATCAAAAAGGGTTTCTTGAAAAAAGGGGTGAAAAGTGTTTTTTTTAAAAGAGTGCAAGGGCCCAAAACCACCACTTTCTTTCGATTCGTGAGTTTTTTCCCCCCAAATTTCCCCCCCTTTTTAGTGGTCAAAAAAATCCACGCCAAGTGGTTTGTGTAAAAATGGTTGCTGTTACCCCCCGGAAGACAAACAAAGGATATTTTTGTTTTTCTTCGCTTTAATTTTAATAACTTTATGACTGAGGGGTTCGACGGGGTTAATTCCTATTTTTAATTTTTCTTCCCTTTAGAAATTTTTTTAAGGTCCGGAAAACAGAAAAATTTGGAAACCATTCTTAAAAACGCTGATGAATAAAACCCAACCTGAGGGGGTTTTGCGGGTCCCTTTTGCACCAGGGGGACCTTTTTTCAGCCCAAGGGTATCCCATTATTTTGGTTGATTTTGAAAGCGACAAAGGGGGGGGGAGCGTTCCCCCAAAGGGGGTTTCCCGGGAACTTACCAAAATTTGCTTTTTTTTTAAAGGATTTTACAAACCCTTTTTCGGGATTTTTTCATTCCCTCTTTATGATAACTCTTTTTTTCCCCGGGGTCGTCTGTGGGGTTTTTACTCGCTTTAGTTCCAAATACACTCAGGAGGAAAAACCATCAGTTATTTTCACCAAAGTTTGTAATGTTTTTTCTCACAGTATTTCTGCCCACTCCGCCCGACTCCTTTTTATGTTACAGCAAAGCGACCCCCTTGTCAGCTTTTGGGTGCGTTTAAAAAAGGGGACCGCCCCCAAAATTCCCCCCCCGGGAAATTTTTCCCTTTTTAAAAAACTTTGAAAATTCCTACCACTTTTGTCCAGGTACCTTTAACGTTTCATTCGGAAAATCAAACAAATCTGGGGGAAACCCAAAATTTCGTACACTTTGTAAAAAGGTTAAAAAATTCCCTTTCTTCCTTTTTCTTTAGTAAAAACTGTGGGGTTTCCTGGACGTTTTTTTCCACTTTTTCACGGGCATCGGGGTTTTTTTAATTGCTTGATCTTGTTTTTTTATTGCCTTTTTTGGAATGTTGAAGTGTAAAATGCTTTAAACGCGGGGTTTTTTTTCGCCCCATGATTCCCATCCAAGAAAACTTTTTTAGTGTTTCTTGGGTGAAAGTTGCAGTATTTCCTACTGCCAAAAACCCCTTTTGTAAGTCCGAGTCATCCTAAAAATTAAATTAAACCTGAATAAAAATCATAAAAAAAGGGAAAAACCTTTTTAACTGTGCAAAACTAATCAGTTTTTTGGGAAACCCATTTTTTTCCAGTTGGGGAGGAAATCCCGCTACTCTTCTGTTTTTAGGGGAAACTTTTCCCTGTGATGGTCTTTTCCCAATTACGGGAAGATTTTTCCCTAGCTTCCACTCCGGTTTGGCAGGGACACATTTTATACGGGGTTTGTTTTAAAACCCACCCTGCCCACCCATACCCCTTTTATAGGGGGTATTGGACCCACCCCCCCACCCTTTACACGTACGGTGGTTATGACCCATCTCCCCACCCAAAACACGTGGTATTGCCCCACCCGCCCCCCCCTTCCCCCCCGGAAACGGTGGTTATGACTCATCTGCCCCCCATACACGTACATGGTAATGCCCCAATCTCCCCCACCCATACACGTACAGGGGTATTGACTCCCCCCGCCACCCATACTCGTACGGGGGTTTATTGATCAAACGCGCCCCCCCATACCCCTCCCAGTGGTTTTGGGCCCCCCCCACAATACCAAAACCACGTACAATGGTGATGACCCATCTGCCCACCCATACACTACAATGGTTTTTGACCCATCTGCCCCCCTTACTTTTTACAGGGGTCTTGACCCCCCCAAAAATACCAACCGTACAATGGTGATGCCCCCATCTCCCCACCCATAAAACTACAATGGTGATGACCCATCTGTCCCCCCATACACGTAGGGTTGGAAATTGATCTACCCCCAAACCCATCCGTACAGTGGTCTTAAACCCACCCACAAAAAACCATACACTACAAGGGTGATGCCCCAAATCCCCACCCATACACGTTACAAGGTGATAAACCCTTTTCCCCACCCTACACGTACAGGGGTTTTTGACCCACCCACAATCCCAATACACGTACAATGGTAAAGCCCACCCTGCCCCCCCAAATACACGTCCCAATGGTGATAAACCCATCTGCCCCCCCTTAAAAACCTTACAAGGGTTTGAGGGCCCCATCTGCCCACCTTTACACTACGTGGAAATTTTATCTACGCCCCCCACCCATCACTTTACAGTGGTCTTGACCCCCCCCAAAATTTCCATACACGTACAATGGTGATGACCCATCTGCCCCCCCATACACGTACAGGGAATGGGGGCTGAAAAAAGGGGGGCACCTATTCCAAAAAAATCTTTAAAAATACTAAACCCAAGTAGGTTTTAAACTCATTTCGAAATCGTTTAACTTAACGCAGAAAACAACTCAACAAACTAAAAAAAACACCAGCGGATTTGTAAATACCTAAAAAACCCAAAAACGGGTTAGTTTCCAAAAAGTCTTACTTTTACACCGCAACAGTTCACCTTCAAAAGAATGAAACAAAAAACCCATCATTCCAACTTAATTAACTTCCCCTACGGTTGGTCTGATATACAGTATCTGTGTTGGGCCCCAAAATTAGTAACGGTCGGACAAGGGGGACATTTTTTTCATTAATATGTCATGAACTCACCCTTTTTGGGGGACAAAAATTTTACACGAAAATAAAATTTTTATTTTTTTAAATTTTGAAGAATAAGTTAGGTCCCAAAGGTAGTTTTGGTATTTTAGGGGAAGGGTTTTTATAAAATTGTTTTCCAAATATGTTACAAACAGAAGAACGGGGAAAAAGGAACAGTAGTTTTTAAAAATTTTAAAAAAGGTAATATTTACTTAGTGCAAGGCGTTTAGTTTTTTTGGGTAACTAAATTAAATAAAAAAAAAATGCAAGTACATTTTAGCAAAAAAATGAGTAAGCTATTTATTACGAAGTCAACATAAAATTTTAGAAAATATAATATGCCCCCAACGTTCTCTAATCACGAGCCTAACCCTCGTCAGTCTTATAGCCCCATACCCGTAGAAAAATTTTTTCAAAACACTTTTTGAAACCTGTCATTTTTTTTCCCTTAAAAACGGGTTGGGGCTTCCCCGCCCTTTTCATCTCCAATGGGTTTAAAACCAATTTCCCTTTTATTACATTTAAAAAACGATTGTTAAAAAAACCCGGGGGTTTCAAAAATATTTTAAAATACCCCCCCAAATTTGGGAAAAAAATTTAAATTTTTAAAATTTACTATCGAAATAGAAATAACTCAAAAAACCCACCCAAAAAAAAAACTGAGAAAACCTTTTCCCATTAAAAAATTTAAGATGAATGGGATACATTTCCCACACACTGGTGCGACCAGAAGTAAAAACGTAAAATGTTTTTAATAAATTTTTTGAAACAAAAAAAAAAATAAAAAAATTTTGAAAATATTTATAAAATTTTCGACACTTTTTCACTAAAATTTATGTTTTTTCAGATCGTTTTTTGGAGAATGTCAAATGTCTAAAAGTCTTTTTTTCCAAAATTTTTTGCTATCTTTCAGATTTTGGGAGTGTAATACTTTTTTCAAAGTAACATATGTTTATCTAAATTTATTGATTATAGAATGTTTTCTAAAAAACAAAAGGATATGCAAGGGTCAGGAGATGGAATTGCCTTCGGGGGTTTGGAGTTTGGGAGGGGAAGGGTCATCATGAAGGGGGGGCTTGGGGGTTCTGTGGATAAGGTTTGGGATGCGGAGGGCAAATTTTCGAATCCCCAACTAAAGAAAAGGGCGGTTTACTCCCACTTTTGAGCAAGTTCACGCACGGGGCCTCCAAGCCCAAACGTAAAACTGGCGAATCAAGATAAAAAAAAATCATCAACTTTTCATTAAAAAAAATTCCTCCAAAACTCCCCTTTTCTGTTTTAAATTGAAAGTTAAAAGTCTGCAGGGGGCTGTCAGAACTGCCCGGTCATATTGTTTTTAAATTTCCCATTAAAAAAATTTGTTATTTTCGAAGGGAAAACATCCTATCTTTTCCTATCACCCCCGTATCCAAATCAAACGGTTTTTTTTTTAAACGGATTTTGGGTAAAAAAAATTGCTTTCCCTTTCAAGAATGGAATTGGGGTTTTGGGAAATTTCTTTGTGAATTTCAAAATTAGTTTCATAAAAAAAATTTTTTAAAAAAAATTAGTTTAAATTTTTTTATTTTCCCCTATTTTTTTCAAAATAGGCTTTTTGGTTTTCAAAATATCACAACCCCAAAAAACCCAAAATGCGCAATATCAAAAACGTTTTAAATTACCCTATACACAATTTTTGTAAATTTAAATAAACAAAAACATATGGATTCGCAAATTATAGGGGTTCTTAGGGGTTTAACAATAAAAATGCCCGGGGAACTGCCTCTTTTCCCCTTAATGAACTAAAAGGGTAGTTTTATGAGTTTTTTTATGATTTCGTCGGGAAAAGCATTGGGACTACTTCCATCCCCGATTGCTTCCTCCCTTTATTAAAATTTCTTTACACTTCTTAAAAAAAATATTTAACAATCGAATAATTCCCTTTTTGGGGGGAATTGATTTAAAGTTCCACATTGAGATAATGATCCAAATTTCCTCCACCCTAGAATTTGGTTTCTGGTAATTTACGTTTTTGGCTACCGGGAAACCCCGGGATGAAATTTTGGGTTGGTTTGTATCTAATTAGCTACTCAAAACAATGTATATTTAGAATGATTGTATATTAAAACTTCTTTAAAAATAAACCTTTGGGAAAAATGTACTTTTGGAATGGGAAATGCTATCATAATAAAAATATTCACATTGGGGCTACTTTTTTAAAAAAATTCAAAGAAAATATAAAAAATTTTCCCCTTTTTTATTCTTTTTTTTTTTTTATAAAAATATATGCTAGTTTTCGGTCTTAGGCCATCTTCAATAAAAAATCTTTTAGATATATCGGGGAATTTTATATCTATATAGACTTTTGGGAAGAGGGGCCTAAGACCCGAAACTAGTCATATTTTTTATAAAAAAAAAAAATAAAAAAAAAGGGGTACTTTATTATATTTTTTTTTTAAATTTTATCATAATAAAAAACTTTTGTAAAAATTTTCTACATCTAGTTTTTTTTTATTTGAAAGGGAGGTTTTATCTCCTCTTTCCCCTTTAAATCTACCCTTTTCCCCCTAATTTGTTGACCTTGGGGGGGGTTCTTATCACTAGTGAGAGGGGAAAACCCCCAATTCCCTTTGAGGGTGAAAAATTACTGTTTAAAAAAACAGTCAAGCCCAGGATTCGAACCCCTGCGCTATCTGAAAACCAGGCATTGACGGCGGGGGTTTTTATTTAATGTAATTTGAAAAAACGTTTTTTTTTTGCTTTACATTTTCCCACCATGTAACAACATTTTTAACTTTATTTAACCAGGGGGACTTTTTTTGTCTCTCTATTTACTACGATTTTTATAAATGATAAAAAATTGAATCACTAATACAATTTTATCACTTGAACTAAACCCTCCCATTTATTTAGAAATTTCTTAACAAAATTTTATTTGTTCTCCTTAAAAATCTGCCACTGTTCGTTAACTGTCATGTTTAATACAAACACCCATTACTCCCTTTTTTTTTACTTCCACTCCGGGCCAAAAGACTGCTTTGAGTATGCTGCCATGATACTAATTTGTTGGCCAAAGGGGGTGTCCCCGCTATCTAGAATTTTTTTAGAGGTGTTTTAAAGAAGGTTCTCCACAAAATTTCCAGAATATTCTGGGCCCCCGCCTAGGGCAAATGGGGCAACATTTCTCTCACCTTTTTGGGGGCTCCTAAATTTTGGCCCCTAAAACCGGGGGCAATTTGCTTTAAAAAAGATGGTGGGGACGGAAATTGGTGGGGAAAGTCCGAAATTAATATGACATAGGGCTGCCGGCACACATTAAAGGGCCCCTTCTTTTTTTAGTTCCTTTTTTGCGGCCCCTTTCTTTTCCAAATTTTGGAGTGAATTTTGTTTAAAGGCTTTGAAACAGGTAAAAATTTTTCCCTGTATTCTATGGGGGCCCAGAAAAAGCAGAGGGGGGCTTTCGTGTGAATTTTAAAACCCAAACTTACAGTCTAAAAAAAAATTAATTTTTTAACCAAGCGCCTTTTGTGGCCTATTTAGTATTTTGACCTAAAAATGAAGGATCCCCCTATAGCAAGTAATAAATAAAAGTGGTTTTTGGGTTAAATGCCCAATCTTTTAATATGTATAACAATCTATTTTTCTAAAGATAAACTCTTCCCAATTTTTCGTATGCATTATTTGCAATAAAACATAAGTAAACATCCCCAAGATATTAAACAAAATTTTTTCTAAAGAAAAAACCCTAAAACTTTTTGGCAAAATTTTAAACATTTGCTTGTAGTGGGGGAAAAACCCCAGTTTTACCATAGATCTTTTTCCCGTTTAGTAGAACTTTGACATATAGATAATGCATTTTAATAGCAGCCTTTGAAAATTGGGTTTCGGGGTTTTGATTTTTAAACTATCTACTAAAAGAAAGTGCCGTGATAATGGTCATTTCATCTCAACTACATAAGTACTCCTTACATAGTGCTATATAACCTTGCCGCGTGAAAGTGTGGCTGTTCTCTAGAACGTAAATAGGTCGAGTAAATAGTAAAAATGTCATAAACTACTAAAGACGGTAAACGTTAATTTTAATTATTGAAAAGGATTCTACAATTCATTTTATGATATAAGTATTGAGATCACTATAATATATATATATATATATATAATATATATATATATATATATATGTATGTATGGAAAAATGAAGTAGGTAATAGTTCAATGGTAGAGCAAAAAATCAAGTATTGTGGCTTAGTGCTGTAATCCAGCTACTTCGGGGCTTAGTGTTATGGAGGTTGTAGGCCTAGGCTCTGCTTTCAGTTATCTTAAAACCAACATGACCAACATGGTCCGTTTAATGGTTGCCATCGAAGTGGACACTACAAGAGGAGTCTGGACTTTCCTTGAGAATGGTTTACAAGGAATCGGTAGATAACTGTTCATCAGGGTAGTTTGTCGAAAATCAAACCAATAATACGTCGTTTGGATTCGACACTTCGTTTGACATGCCCCTTTGTGAAATTTATAAAATAGGCTAATGAAATAAAAGTAATTTCTAAGGAATAGTCGACAGTGGTTAGTAACAATGAGTACAATCATTCATCACACCTCGTTCACCAAACCATATATTCGCCCCATCTTGAGATCAGAATTTTATAATAAATATAAAGGTTGGGTTAGCAGAGATAATAAAAAGTCAGGAATATATTTAATAGTATTAAAATTATAAAAAAGAATGTAATGAAACGTCGCAAGGACAACTATATCAAGCATTTCTAAACATTAAACGAGCTTTTGTATTCCCAAGGTTACCCAATATAGGAAGTCTTAAACATTTTAAAAAAATAAGACTTGTTAAAGGAACATAAAAGTGTAAGCCTCAGGTCATAAGGAGGACAGGAGTCATACTAATTACTAGAATTTAGTTAGTTATTAACTAACTAAAGGACAAGGAAAGTTATTACTCATAATTAGAAATCAACCGACCAAACTTTAGGGAATAATTTTTTTTTTTAATTCAATAGCAGTACTCTTAATCAAAAACAACAACAGCCTACCACAATCTACAAAATTACCCTAAATTGGTAAAAAAGGGATTATGTATTTGCAAAAATTTCACTGGGAATCCTTAAAGAATCTTATTCCACTGATACTGCTATTACATTGTTCAGATACCTAAGCTCCTTTCACGTTATACGATTTTTTCACGGAGGACAATTTTTAAAATTGATAATGATAGATGATGCGATGTTTCTATTATATTACGGGAACAATTTTAATACCGTGCTGCAGCCGTCCAACTATCGTATTTCGCTTAGTGGCCCTCGGCTTTCATAATATACACGATTTGGTTTTGAGTGTTTTGAACTGGGCTATTCTTTAATAACTTCAAAACAATTGATGATGAAACGTTGATTACTTTTATTTTATGACCTTCTTATGAATAATATTTAAACAGTTATAAGTATATACCTGTAACATTTTTGCTACTATAAATAGACAATGATAAAAGTCCAGTTTATTGGGTTTTGTATTTTTATGGAATATCAGTATTTAGAATCAGAATAGAATCAGTATTTGAATTTTATAAATGTATTTTCATTTATTGTTGTCTTATCATACCTTTATAGGTAGGCTTAAGTTATACAAATTTCCATGCCACTTGTACGAAGTATATCCTAGAACTTGTCTTTGGAGCTTTATAACTGTAGACACACGAATAACATTTAGTTGAAACTAACTCATTTTAGCACTAAACGGTTTTAGTTTTTTAATATGTGGTAATGTTTGTGTTCATAAGTGTTTAAAATCATGATGCCAGTTCTGTCTCAAAAGGAGTTATTAGACGCTCAAAAAGGATCTGATTATGGGTTTATGATCCCCAAAATTAATTAGTCCAATTAACGAATAAACGACGTATGACCGATAAGGTATGTGACCAAGTTTATGTACAGTATTCTGTTAGCTTTAATAAGCACCAGCTCCAGCGTTTACAGAAATTGTAAATGAAATTTATAACATGAAATTTAATTTTCTTGTGGAGGGAGACAGAGGTAGTTGGACATTTTGCCATCATTAACGTGAAAATTTCCAATCACGACGTTTCGATTTGGTAAAACCCAAACCTTTTTCAAGTGCTAAAAACTAAATTACATCTACACAAACATGTTACTAAAACTACGTTCTTTAAACTAATAAACTTATCAACTTTAATAATTATCTACATTTTTACCTAATTTTTTTTATTTTTTATATCGTGACCTTGACAGCGCCTAATTGGTTATATTAATTTAGCCCTGTTAACATTTATTATTTAGTATAAGTTGATTTTGTTGTACTCCATTCTAGGAACTAGGTAAAAATGTAGATAATCATTAAAGTAGATAAGTTTATTAGTTTAAGAACGTAGTTTTATAACATGTTTGTGTAGATGTAATTTAGCTTTTTTAGACTTGAAAAAGGTTTTGGGTTTTACCAAATTCGAAACGTCGTGATTGGTAATTTTCACGTAATGTGGCAAATGTCCAACTACCTTTGTCTCCCTCATATGATACTCCATCATTAACAAATTTCAAAAAACAAAGTTAATTTTCTTAGAAATAAACGTTGAACTTTTTAGGTTAATAATAATATAATGTAATATGTTGGATATTAAATACGGACATGGGACCAAAAATACAAAAATACATACAAATACATTACAAGTGTTAAACTATAGATAGTAAAGAAAACTTATTTTCTAGGCAATTAGAAATATTCATAAAAAATAGTTAAAATTGGATATTTTATCCTTGGCATACTTTCGAATATTGGAAATAATTTTCTTTTCTTGACTTTAAACCAGATGTGTTGGTTTCCTAACAAGAGTAATTAGTAAATATGTACATAATACATACATAATAATATATATCACTAGCAGTTATTCTTGTTTAATTAACTGTACTTCGCAACATATGCATTTCAAGGTGTCAAGCAGGTCGATCGCTTGAATATACTCGCAATAACAATATTATAATTTATTCTTTCTTATAATGTATTCAGTAATTAACTAACGTATGTATTTTTTCTTGTTTACAGCTGTCTAATTAGTATTAACAGTTTTTTTGTAATGTAATGAGGAATGGTTACAAAGCCGTTAGGTTTAAAAACTGTTTGATGAAGGAACACTTTATTGTGGCTTAGGTGGTTTTTAATAGTTAAAAAATTACATCAATCTTTAAACAGTTGCAATTTACAGACTATGTGAAACCATCAATTTTTTAAATCTCATCTTATTGGAAAATTAGAATTTATTAAACATTACACTATTCCATTAATTTTAATTCCAATAAAAAATTAAAACTACATTTTACCAATTTATTCAAACTTATTTGACCAATAATGTGAACCTTAATGATTTTCATTATGAGATAAACTTATATTACTTTTATCAAAAATGTAAATTAGTGTAGTATCAGTTAAGTTTAGTCTGTTTTTGTTCAAATTTTAATTTTAATATTGTATTCAATTACTTTGTTTTCATGCATTATTAATATAACTAGACGAAGCTCACAGAGCGTAGCTCAAAATATCTAATTCGAAGTTACGAAGGCGTTAACGAAGAACTTTATGAAGATGATAACGAAGAAAGCGTGAAGGAAACATTTGTGGGACACTAGGTAAGTGGCTTGAAAGTATTAGAAATCTGTATGAGTCTGTTTCTCATGCTAGAAAGATCGGTTTCTCAACTAAATTCCAAAATGTAAGATAAAAATCAGTTATTGTGCAACAAAAAGTGACCAACCAAATAATCATAATTTATAAATCCCTACAACCTTTTACATAATATTTATAACACTCGGGGTGAAAAAGCTGTAGAGAATATAAACAAAAGCCAACTTTTCTACTCCTGCCAATTGACAGTTTCTTAAATTAAATAGAATAAAGTAAACTTTATAAGCATAACTGCATTTTATAACAATTCACATGTCAAATTTTCACCACCATGACAAAAAGCTACAAGAAACGTGTTTACCTCCCTATCGGAGTGAGAAAACGTATTGAGTCGTAATTACTAACTAGGATACCAAGAAAAAATGTCCCTGAACTTTTGTAGGGTTGATTTGAAAAACAATAATAATGGCTTATCAGTGTTTTGAATGTGTCACATGGTTGTAAGGTAAACCCAAAATAAAACCCAGAGCGTATAATTATAATAATAATAATAATAATAATGCACTCGTTCTTTTTTGATATAACTGTATAACTGATTTTTGAAAATTACAACATCATATGATTTAACTGGTTTACTGGACAAACATAATTTTTCAAGCTGTTTAAAAAATTAAAATCAGATATTACTCAAGGTGAAAATTACAATTGCCTATTACCGAGATTTTTAAGTACATGAAAATGTCTGAAAAAAACTCACAAAACAAAAATCCCAAAATTGTATTGCAAAATTTCAAAAACCTCAAGAAAAACTTAAAACTCATTTGATTTAATCTTTTACCTCTCTAAAAATTTGTGGAAGAACTGAGACAGTTTGAAATCTCATGTGATAAGAGTTTCATTTGCCTAACAGTTTTCTGTAGTGAATAATTTTGTACTAGAACCTCCGATAATCTCACCAGGTACTTTCGAACACTTGTAACTCGGTCGACTATCAGAAGACCGGTTGTCGTCAGTGTGTCCGATCACAAAACATCATGTGATTTGAACAGTCGTGACAGTTGACTCTCCTTCACCACTTGGCTACCAGGCAGCGCCAGTTATAAGTAGCTGACACCTGCGTTTTGCAGTAGAATATTACTTCACTAGAAAACGTTTAACACTCACACTTTTGAACATATAAATTTCAAATTTGAATATGCTTTAAAGGAATGAGACTGGTGCTCTCTGAGACAGTTTTTTTATATATTTTGGTTTATTAAAAAAATTAAAGTTAAAACAGTAGTTATTGGTGTATAAAAAATGGACCAAAACAGTTAGAACAAATCTGTCACAGTGAGCACTAGACAAGTTATTCTCTTTCAAAAAAGTCCATGTTAAATTGTATGTTTACAAATATTCATGTAATAGTATTTTGAAATTAAACATTGGCCTTATGGAGAATCAAGTCCAATGTAGCGGCAGGAGTAGCAGACTCGAATCTTCGGCAAGTAAATACTGCTAGTTCTACCCCAGGTTCTAGTCAGCACTTTCTTTGAATATGTACAATTGAAGATTTTTTTCTTTGTTTTATTCAAAACGTTATCCGATATGAAAGTATATTTTCAGTGTGAAAAATAACACTTGCAAAGGTTTATTTTATTTTTGGAGTCGACCCGATACGAGTAAATCCCTCTAAACGACGGGACCAGCCCTACTTGAGAACGTTCACTCAACCGTAGTTCAACAACAGTAACAGTCCTACAAGCCCTTTTATCAAACCCTCCCTACAAATTCAAAGTTGACGATACTCCCACCCACCCACACGAGCATCGTTCCATCCACATACACACATTAAGAATCAACTGACAAAAGGCACATAAAGAACTCGGAAGAAGTAATTTTTGACTTCGTTAAACCTGCCTTAAACAAAAAACAGCTCCAAAATGCAAGGCTTCCTCTTGAATACATCATTGCTAAATTACCTCTAAACTCTTAAATCTCTGACAAATAATCAAATGATGTACTAACAAATGTAAACAAAATGAACAAAAAGATAATAATTTGCAAAAATACTTCTAGCCCGGCCTTCATATTACAGTATGGTGCAATCGTGTGGAGAACTCACCCTGTAGGCCACATGAAAAACGGTACAATCTTTATTGCCAATTTGTGATGTTCCGGGATATTCATTACAAAGAACATCTTGCTAGATCTTAGGTGTCGTGTGTGAAGGACGTTCTGATCACTTGCAACATCATTTCCACTCCTTCAACACCCGTAATAATTACAAACATCTCAATTATTATCTTTGGTAGGAAGCAATGAGTGTCGTATTCGTGATTATTAGGGAAATTTATATACATATAAAATGTATATAATTTTAAATGGCCGCCATTTTATTTATGTAAATGATGTAATTTTGAAAATTTTATTTTTATATGTACACTAATAAGGTCAGTAAATGTACAAAGTTTCAACTTGATATCTCAAACCATTTTGAAGATATAAATTATTTTCTAAAAAACACATACAGACAGTTAGACAGAAAACTAAGCAAGATGGGATTCTACATTATATGATGAAAATTGCTAGTTTTGACCTATAGTATAACCTCGTGAAACTTTGGTGAGTACTTACGGGACACCCTGTATATGTCGTTTTTGTTGTATGCAAAGTTTCTCTGTTTTCAATTTTGCTTGTAAAAATCGGTATTTACGTGGAATAAATTCTACGGATTCGTGTTCGTATGGTTGATTTAGACTAGTTAAAAAATCGTGAAAATCTGGTGGAACTCCTATATTTCATAACTACCCCAAATATCATCCAAGTTTTCTGTTCGCTTCATCAGTTTCTGATCCATAACATTTTTCCATTTGCATAAAATTCAACATCCACTATTATGGTTTCCGGTTCTGCCAACAAGACTGTTATTATTTATGAACATGTCTAATGTACTTTATTTATCATTTAACCTAAGCGTGTAATTTGCTCTAAAGACAATGTAAACAACACCTCTAACATGCAAACCACTGATAACATGAACGATCTACTCACCAGACAAGAAGGAAACGGAGGATTCTTTGTTATGACCGCAGCGAACGCCTCAATGGCCGTTATATACAGTTTGCGACTAGTAATAATTACTACTTGAGGATTTGGGGGGAAAGAGGAATGAACTGACAAGGTGCTGGCCATGCCACGACAAACTGGACAAATAACTACTGGATACACATGTAGTGCACTATTAAATGCGACCTCTGTTTCCTTCTTTTCTGCGACCAGACTTAATTCAAATATTTAATAAACAAGTATGCAGTTTATATATATATATATATATATATATATATATATATATATATATATATATATATATATATATGATGATGCAAAACATAAAGTTTGTCGGAATTGTGAAGCCACCATTTAAATTTGTAAATTTACAATCAGTGGATTAACTTGATTTTAATGGTCTTTAATAAGTATTAATCGCTTAATTAAGTTTTACCATTTGTTGTGTTTTTTGTTTAATTTATTATAATTAAGCTTATTTTGTATAATAGCTTCAACATTTATCAAAATCGTATGTCAAATATTATCTACGAAGTGTAAAATTAAGCAAAATGGACAATAATTCGTTAAAATTGGTAAAACCTTACTTTGATCCAAGAGAATAATGTTCTATAACTTAGTGGCAATACAATCGGAATTTTAAATTCAATTTATTTTTCATCGTACAAATCATGCACACCTTTAAGTCGATGAAAATGTTTGACCTTATCCTACAACTTCCTTTTTATCGCAATTACGGTTAGGTTAGGTTAGGGGTCAGGTTAGGTAAAGGTGACTACTAAAGTTGATCACAAAGTAGTAAATCCAATGATTGACTTACCATGTGTAAGTCGAATGCGCTTTCCATGTGTAAGTTCTTGGAAAGCGATAAGGCCAGCAATATCGAATTCCTAGCGGATAAGGAATACCACAGTGGACGTAAAAATTTATTGGGGATCAATTTTTAGAGCAACAAAATATTTCTCAAGTGGTATTGAACTAACGGAAAACAAAAAAAAGTAATTAACGGAATGGATAAAAAATTGTTCAATAGTGGTCCGCACATTAAATTAAAATTAATTAGTTAAATTATTTATTTTATTTTGAATAAGAATTAATTTTCTCAAAGATTTTGGAAATAATTTTAATTTTAGAAATTATTTCCTATGGGTTCAACTCTCTTTACCATCGATAACACCGGAAATAAAAACTGTTTGATGTTTTCGAATTCAGTGTTTATAAATACACACTTTTCATGTGTATAAGAAGGGAAATTCCAGTGATATCTAATATAATTAATTTTCTGATAGTCCAATCGATTGAAGTGTTGTAGATAACATCGATTGGAGTTTGTAGCTTTTAAGGGTATTTATAAGGTAAACAATATTAAAAGTCTCCCTTCTTCTAGCTCAACCAGAAAAAGCCCAATTTATGCTGTGATTTTTCGTTTGATAACTAAAGAGAAAAAATATATCAGACATTCGCATAGTTGATTGGACTCTAAAATTAAAGTACTTTTTCTTGGTGTATGCCGTAGTGTTCATAAACAATTTTCAATTGAATATCAATAAAACCCAAATAATAGGTTACAACTCACTTTCTTCGTCACACTTTCCCTTCTTACTAAACACGTTTATGCAAACTAAAAATATGTTGAATATCATTGACTGCAAAACGTTTATACATATTACAATTTTCTGGAACTATACATTTAATATATGTTATTTATTATAGCATGAATTTCTCAAATCACGTTGAACAGTAGTTTTAGTTCCCATGTCACTTTCTAATTTGATAAAAAAAATGTAAGGGATTTTTAAATTTTCACAAAAACATTTTAGTTTATATCTGAATAAACTTTAATTTTTCATGAGATAAATATAATAATAATAATATGTTTATTTTCCCAAAAGCATACAATATGTTTACATACATTAATTAGGAATAGTAGCCACTTTATAATCCAGTAATTGGTGGCTATATTGATAAAAAAAATATTATAAATAACTATAAATTAAAGATAATACATTGTCCAGTCTTCTATAATGACTACTGAAAAAGTTGGCTGCTCTGGCGTGAAGCAACAATAAAAGAAAGTCTAAACTATACATAAAATTAACTTAATATGGAAAATAAAAATCCAACATTATTTACATTAGTCAACCATTTTTTAAGTTGTTTGGAAAATGAAAAAAATACTATTAGCTCTTTTAATGTCAACAGGCAAAAGGTTAAAAAAATTCAGGCCTAAATAGAGAAATGTTTTTGAAAAAAATGATTTATTTATTTTTGGCTTTATGAAGAAGTGATTTACTCTATTTCTTGTTTGATAGAATACATTTTCTGTTCCCTAGTTGCCACTCCTCTTGTAAAAGGCCCTAAGTACCTTAAAGATAAAAAGACTTTTCACCGTTAAGATGTTTAATTGTTTGAATAACTGTTCTGTATGATCTCTCTGATTTTTAAAGCAAATAATATGTATGAAATATTTTTGGGTTATAATCAATTTATTTAACAAGTTATTGTTAACTCATATGACTCATATACTAATATCATATACTGTAACCTATAGTTTACACCTTCCATTTTTAATGTGTGGTATTATTTTAATAGTCATTACTAAAAGTTGGTATTAAACAATTTATATCAATAAACAAAACGTTTGAAGCCGTACTTAAGCAATTGGAATAAATAGAAATTATCAGTTCATTTTTGTCATACATAACAATTTTAAGTACAACCATGAAATATTATAGAACGAAAACAAGTGAAAAAATGAATTTGATATACGTACTAAACACATATTATAGACCAAACCACAGACCAACAAATTTAATGGAGAATTCACAACCAAAATAAAAACTGAAATTAAAAATGCGTCTACTGTCTTGATTTAATCAATTTGTGTTGAGTGGTTTCACCAGCTTATGATTTCTATCAGTAAAATGCTAATTAGGACATCAGTTACAACACAACAAACAATTATCATGGCTAAGCTCTCTTGAAACGAGCGAATTATGATTTTCATTAAAACTGCGAATCGAGCGACTGATTATTGTTTTTTTAGTCTGTTCAGCTGTTGGCTCGTGATGGAAAAATGTTCCACATCTTCATCTTCCCTGTTAGTAAAAACGGATATTTCTGGGCTCCCCTGGAAATTCTGACACAACTGTAATAAGTATTCAGACAATTATCAATAAAACATAGACACTTTCTTGCAGGTATACCTCGTACTGATACAATTTGTAGTATATTCACAAAAACCAAGCCCGAGATTTCTCGCACACTACCATATTGCTTCCCGTGTGAAGAATCATGGAAGTCTTAAGATGATTTTTCAACTTCAGGTTGTAATTGTTATGAATGCTGATTATATTTAAATCTTTATTAGATTTTTTACAATCATATTCTTGTCTTGGATAAAACACTAATTTATTCGGTTCTTATATATAATGAAAATGGCAAAAAACGGAAAACAACTGTTCATGACCCTAAAAATGTTGAAGCAAAGACCTACAGTAGACTCATGTAACTTTTCGTTAGGACCACCTGCAACACAAATAAGTGAACAATATAGACATTACAAATATAAATAATAATAATAAATAAATAAAATAAAAAACCCTTATAATTAAGATTCAACGTATCATACTGCTGTTATTAGTCCAGAAATAATTAAAATACAATTTTATTTTAAACCACTTTCATACGTTATTCATATTTGGACTTGTTTTCTGAGTTATTCAGTAAAAAAAATCAATGCACTTAACAAATCTAAAATAATATCTACTATGCTAAAACCTGAATTTTCCTAGTGTCTTCTGTGCCAGTTAGAAAGCAACATTTATTTAGTTAAGAGACATTGTGAATGAATAATTCTTGTCTGAAAGATTATTTAACACTTATAAGTTCTTGTGAATAAAATGAAACGCCTGGGGAAACAGGTTCGACAATTCAATCAACTACAAATACAGCGCCTAGCCTTAAGAAATAAATGATAAATAAAAGTCATTATTGAGCTGACATCAATTCACTTCTCTACGGACCAGTCGGGAGTTGTCTTTGCCTTTTTGAGATGTCAGTGGTTTGCGTGCTATAGTCTAGTGATACTCGGACAAATGGCAGTTGGTAGAACAGCGGCAGTTGGTACAACAACAAAGTAATACAGTTAAAAGATATTAATTCAGGCCTGTACAAGTATGATTTATTATAATTTAATTTAGATATGATTTGTAGCTTAACATTTGTTGAACATCTTCGTAACGTGGTCATGCAGTGAGACTATTTCTGACTATAATTGATGAAGAGTGCAAAATATTCCTGAGGTTTAACTTTATTGAATCAGACCAGACTTCCGTTGCAAATATACAAACTGGAGTCTTATTAAATATTACGAATAGTATCTTTATTGATTCTTAATAATGTTATAATCCAATGACTTGTATGTCTAGGCATTAACACTTACGATAGTAATACAATTTCTTGGTTTAGTATTACAACAATTAAGTTCTAACTACCGATAGATAAAAACAAGTTTTATTTGGAGGTTATGACCAAATTAAACAATAGACACAATACTTAAGAGGGGGGAAAAACGAAAGCCAAACTTTTGTCAGCAATAACATGTGAATCTAGGACCACTGTGATTTTTCGAATATGAATATAATTTACATAAATTTAATGTTCACACGTTTACTATAAGATATTTGATCTGTAGATCTCAAATAAAATAAGTTTAATTGCTACATTGTAAAAGTTAAAATATTCTAAACAATTACCATAATTTTGTTATCATTCACTCTACAAAACTAATTCAGTTATATAAAATTTAAAATCTTCATTTTCCAAAATTCACTCTTCCAATTAATCCCACTTCAACTGTACCACCTCCCACTTCGATGTATTAACAATAACTTACGTAAATTCATATTGCAAAACAAATTACTAATATTATGCATTTAAACACTTATTTATTTACTCTAAAATAGTTTTCCTTTTTTGTTGAAATCTACGCATAAAATACATTATTTACTTTTCAATAAGTAAAACTAAAGCTTCTATTTGATATTTTTTTATTTGAAAAAAATAGATCTACGAAATCGAACAGAAGGCCCTAATCAATAGTGATTTGCTGTTCAATTGATCCTAGTTAAGTGAGTTGACAACTCGGTTCCAATGTGGCATCGAGTAAGGAGTATTGATTCACCTTAAATTATTCGAGTTGTGGTTTGAATTTTGATCATGGTTACGTGCGTGTTAAGCCATATGCAATGAGCTAATCTTCGTATGGAAATAACGTTTTACATTACTCGATTGTAACAGTAGTGGCTCAATTAGCGAGGAACTTCGGACTGTGGTGTACAACGTTCGGAACTAACTGTCAGCAATTTACTGGATAACTGTACTGAATAACTGAATAATTTGAATTAATTAATTTATCTCCACAATTTTAATGCTTTTTATAAATTATAAAAAAGTGTTGAAGAAAATCTGTTTGTTACTGTATTATCCAAACCGTGACGATTCATCAACGCTTTTATTGTAACAGTTATTTATTGCTAAATTTAAATAAACTGTTGGAAAAAATTATTTAAAAGTCTATTTTAGACCAGTTTTTATCAATAAACGTGGAATACGACCATTTGCGTGGGATCTCAGGTTTGCTTACAGCAATCTTAAGGTTGGTTGAAACGGTCCTTGGTTGGATGTCTGATTGATTTGATTTATGGATTAAAATCTTCTGATAGCAAGTACTGTCGTGTCAACACGAAATTGTTCACTGTCGTGATTCCACGAATCTTTTCTCGTGGTTTCGAACTAGCGTTGGCAGATGGAAGTATAAATAGGGATTGACACTAAATCAGTCATCTGATTGCGGAGGGTCTATCCAAACAATATATCGCATAGTTACAGAGTGCCCCCTGCGCTCTTTTACGGAGGGAGGCAGGTCTCAAAGGCTCGATGGATTGGAATTATCTTTGTGACAGAAGATCACTTAAAACGTTTATTCAATGAATATGCCATCATGACTTTTTTATTCAAAGCTGACAACAAACCATACGATATATATATAATTATTCATTTTTCCGAAAATAACTAGCCAGGACAATATTTTTTTGTGTTACCCTGTTATACATACATTTTCTAAAGTCTTTCCTGTACAACTTTCTGGTTTCTTCCCAGCGACAGATAAAACAAGAGAAGATTTTGAAAAAAGTGGTCCAGTTTCAAACGAGTACAAGGAGCGTTAAAAAATGAACGATAATTCGATTACATCTTTGGATGGAGTCTCTTTTGAAGTTCTTTTATGAAGATAATTTTTTTGTTGTTTTCAATATATTCTTGATTTTAAGGAATATCAATTTTGCATACATTAGCGGTTTATTGATTTGACTGTTCCATTAGGACCAGAACATGACTTTTTAATACAAAAACAGGGATCATACTTATAAGGATATAATATGTAACTGTTTTTACATATTATATCCTTATAAGTATTATTTATTGGAATATAAAAGTAACCTTTAAAT
This sequence comes from Stictocephala bisonia, assembly GCA_035578905.1. NCBI lineage: Eukaryota > Metazoa > Arthropoda > Insecta > Hemiptera > Membracidae > Stictocephala > Stictocephala bisonia. The sequence continues at coordinate 550,660 of JAQJVL010000477.1, read as the reverse complement.
AAAATTACTAAAAATATGTTTACTTAATGTTCTAATTATGGAGGAAACTCCTTATAACAAAGCTAGGCTTATAAAGAACCATACATTATATTTAGTATTGAGAGATTTTAAAGCTTAGTGCCTTTTCGGAGGACCAACTAACATCCACGTTAGTAGAGGAAACACTACAAAAGACGTTACCACGAACGATCACAGGGAGATGCGTTTTATAAGTAGAAAGTAATGAAAAAGGAACCAACTGTACCTTTTAGAGGAGATAGTACATATCTTGGAGCGAAGAACTGAGAAGATGAGAGTTGAGATGACCGTAGAGATGGATCCACCAGGCCTGAGATGTCGATTTTGTCCAGCGGTCAGTTTGGAGCACAACACAACACTGTTTAGAGTTTACTTTGAATAAAATGCTGAGTAGATTGAGAGAAGAGAGATTGAGAAACGAAAAAAACACGATCACTGACTAATGAAACCAAAATTATACACTATAAGAGAGGTCACGGCAATCGCGACGAGAGATTCGAGCGAACCGTTCTGCATAGCATCATGAGTTCAACTGGGGTTTATATATTTAGGTAGACGGGTGAAGCGTGTTGAGGGGGTTCACACCACCGGTTACAAGGGTTAGACAATGTCACCTGATATTTGACTTTTGGCAAGTGCATGTGCATAGAGGCCAGTAATATTATTTAAATTTCAGTATAGTAACAGGTGAATATGTTATGAGTATATGAGTAACAGTTTATGCTTAAGAGATTAGAAAAACAGATAAGAGGAACAAACTATTAAATTACTTAATTATGAATTACAATTAACTATATGTACAATATCTAATACTAAGTACGGAACATACCGGCCGCCTTGAAGTACTACTTCAACGAGAATGAATCACATAATCAATGTCCTTTGTGTTGGGCGGCAGGTCGATTAAATGTAGGTCTTCTAATTAATAGGTAATGGGAAGACCTTGGCTGCAGGGCGTGTTAAGGTTCCCTGAGCTGTCTTCAGTTGGACGACACGAACCATGCCGTCTGAGCCAGAATGGACCGCAGTGATGCGAGCTAGCAGCCATGTGAGTGGTGGAGTGGAGTTGTGGACCAACACCAGATTATCGACCTTGAGGTTGTCTTGTGGAGCAGTCCACTTTGAGCGTTGTTGAAGAGTGTGCAGGTACTCTAGTTGCCATCTATGCCAAATTCGTTGATGGAAGGCTTGGATGAGCTGCCAGTGATGGAGACGATTAGAGGGCACTTCTCGCAGATCAGATTCTGGAAGCGCTGCAAGTGGAGCACCGATGAGGAAGTGTCCAGGAGTTAGAGCTGAGAGTTCTGCGGGGTCCGTAGACAGGGCCGTCAGAGGACGAGAATTTAACATCGCTTCAACTTGCGTGGTAAGTGTGATAAATTGAGACAAAGTGAGTATAGATTCTCCCATAACTCTTCTTAAATGGTGTTTGGCGCTCTTTACTGCGCTTTCCCATAAGCCAACTTGATGTGGTGCAGCGGGTGGATTGAAATAAAAGTTGATGCCACGTGGAGAAGTATAATGAGCTATTTTTTCTTGAGCTTCATAAGATCTGATGGAGTCATAATTTAATTTTCGTAAAATTGTATTAGCACCCACAAAATTAGTTCCACAATCAGAAAATATGTCTGAGCAAAGCCCACGACGGGACACAAAGCGAGTTAGAGCGGCTATAAAGCCTTCTGTTGTGAGGTCAGTGACTACTTCAAAATGTACTGATTTTGTAGTCATACAGATAAATATACATAGATACACCTTGATTTGTCGCAAAGCTCGTAAGTTGTGAACTCTTACATTGAATGGTCCTGCATAATCTATGCCAGTGGACAAAAAGGGACGGGACGGAGTTACTCTGGAGATTGGAAGATCTCCCATGAGTGGTTCTTGTTTCGAGGCTTATTCTTAAAACAAGTTATGCATTTAAATATACGAGTTCGTATAATGCTTCTTGCGGACAATATCCAAACTTGTCGAGCTAACAAAGCCTGAGTCAATTGGGGTCCAGAGTGTAAATGTATTTTGTGAATGTAGTCTATAAAGAGATCTACTACTGGATTCTTTTTAGGTAATACTACCGAATGACAAGTATCTTGAGGTAAGTAGCTGTGAGATAAGCGACCTCGTACACGGATAAGACCGTCAGGATCTAAAAAAGGAGTCAATTTTCTTAACTTTGAGGAGCAAATCTTTCCTTGATCTAGAAGTTTAATGTCATCAGAGAAAGTATTAATTTGAACGAGTTTGAACATTTTGAGTTTGGCATTTTTCAGTTCTTGAGCAGAAATAGCACCATAATGTTTGTCTTTTGAACGACAATTATATATAAATCGTTGTATTTAAGCCATCACGATGTTGAGTTTGTCTCAGGAGGAAAATCTATTTAACAGATTCTATTCTTCAGGGGTTGTAGACGTGAGTACAGTGAGAGGTGTATTTTTAACTTCTTGAGAGAGATCTAAATTAACAGGAGTGAATCGGGGATTAGGCCACTGTGAATTCGAAAGATTTAACCATTCGGGGCCATGCCACCAGAGAGGATGATTTACAAGTTGTGAGGCCAGAATACCTCGAGAAGCGCAATCAGCAGGGCTTTCTGTGCCCTTAATGTGACGCCATTTTTCAGAGGGGATTAATTCTAGGATTTGTGCTACCCGATTTGCTACATACGTCTTTAGACGGTATGGGGGGTGTATATCCATGTTAGCACTACAGATGAGTCACACCATAGATATGTATAGTCAATAGTCAGATGTCTAAATTGATTTATACAATAAGTCATTAGTTGGGCTAAGAGGTGTGCGGCACAGAGTTCAAGCCGCGGCAATGTAACCTTCTTCAATGGGGCAGCCCTAGTCTTAGAAATAATTTGTCTAGATGGTTGCTACCATTGTTGTGACCACATCTAAAATAAACAACTGCGGCATAGCCAGCTTCAGATGCGTCTGAAATCCGTGCAATTCAATGTGGGTTGACATGTTGAGTTGGAAGGGACGAGGAATGCGAATACTAAAGAGATTTTTATGAATGTCTGAAATAAGGTTTTGCCATTTGTGCTTGAGTTCAAAGGGGAGAGGTTCATCCCAATCAAAACCTTTGCTCCAAAGTAGCTGCATGAAACATTTTGCTAGCATGATTAGGGGAGCTAAAAAGCCACAGGGGTCATATAGTTTAGCAATTAGACTTAGTATAGTCCGTTTAGTCACAACATCTTGGGAGTATTTGAAATTATAGCAGAATGCATCTTCATCAGATGACCAATGAAGTCCTAAACTAGATAGTTGGGGTTGTTGAGAATCTTTCAGAAATCCAGGAGGTTCCAAATGATCCGTCGGAAGATTCTGTAGGAGCTGACTTGGATTTGACGCCCACTTGCGGAGTTCAAAGCCGCCTCGAGCAAGTAGTTGGATGAGCTCATCTTGAAGTTGAAGAGCAGATTCGATGGTTTCAGCACCAGTAACGATGTCATAAACGTAAGTGTGGTGTCGGAGAACGTGAGATGCTTGAGGAAACGAAGCTCCTTCGTCTTCAGCCAACTGAGAGAGAGTTTTGATGGCTAGATAGGGAGAACTGTTCATCCCGTACGTGACCGTAGTGAGTTTATAGACTGAAAGGTCTTGAGAGGGATTGTTACGCCATAAAATTAGCTGAAATCGCTGATCATCAGGATGGATTTGAATTTGTCGATACATCTGTTTGATGTCACATGAGAACACAATAGGGTGAGACCTAAAGTTAAGAACGATGTCACAAATGTCTGTTTGCAGTTTGCGACTGGTTAATAGAACATCATTGAGAGATACACCGTTGCTAGTTTTACTGCTAGCATCAATTACCGTATGTAGTTTGGTGGTGCTGCTACCTTCTTTTACCACACCATGATGGGGCAGAAAATAATGCGTAGAGTTCAGATTTAAATCCTCAGCTTTGACCAGATGGCCTTGAGATTCATAATCAGACATAAAGTCTTTGTACAAGGTGTGAAATTCAGGTTGAGATTTGAAATTTTGTTCAAGTGATAAGAACCGTCGTTCAGCAATTGATTCAGACGTTCCGAGTTGAACACTTTCATTTTTGAAGGGGAGTCTGACAACATAACGTCCATTAGGAGTGCGAGAGTGAGTGTTTTTAAAGTGTGTATCACATAGATCTTCTTCTGCGGTCTTACGGTTGTGGTGAGGGGGCTCTTCCTGTTGCCAAAAACGTTGAAGAGCAGAGTGTAGAGTATTGTCATCAGTAGACCGATACAGAGATACAGCAAAGTTCGATACAGCTTGAGAAAGCTGATCACAAGGTGCTTGTCCCAATAAGACAAAGCCAAAATGAGTGCCTATGACATGAGGCATATGAGGACCCAAAGAGTAATTCTCTTGGGTTAAGAGCTTAGGCAACAAGGAACTGCCTAATAAGACATCGATTCCACCTGGGAGATGGAAGGTCGGATCAGCGAGTATATACGGTTGAACACGTTGCATTACTTCTGGAGAGAGTGTAGTGCGAGGCAGGTCAACAGATATTTTGTCCAAAATATGGAATGTGTGTTTAGAAGCCATGAGCTGACCTGAGAGAGTTTCTACGTTGAGTGATAACATTCCTTTAGTGGAAGTAGAGAGCTGAGACAAACCAGCTATTTTTAAATTTGATGCGAATCGGCGAGTGCCAAGAGATTAGCTGCACGTTCAGTAATGAAGTCGCACATACTGCCAGAGTCCAACAGTGCACGTAGAACATGGGAGTGTCCATTTGGAGTGGTTAATTTAACCAATGTGGTTCCAAGAAGAACAGTAGTGTGAGAGTATTCAGAGTGTTGTGGCTTAAGTCCCTTTAAGCATGTGAGAGTATCCGTTTCCGAGAGAGTTGAAGAATGTACGGACATCATTTGGGGTTCACTAGATTTGGTTTTAGGAGTGTGACCTTCAATAGGTCGTTTGTGGTCGTGCTTTACAGTATAAGAAGTCTTGTCATTACGAGACCTTTATAGTCATTCTGCGAGGAATGTTGAGAAAAATGCAATAGGCTATGATGACGTTTGTGACAAGTATTACATGTCCTCTGTGATTTACACTGTTTTATATCATGAGAGCCTAGGCAAGACACACAACGATTTTCCTTCTTAGCGAGCTGATAACTCTCTTGAGGGGAGAGATTTCTAAAAGTTGTGCATGAGTATATGCGGTGGTCATGTTCACTACAAGCGAAGCATGCGGGATTATTTTTGTGTACAGAGATCAAGGCTCCTTGTTTGGAACGTTCGGAGAATGAAACAGTTTTTGAATTTTTGTTCTGAGGTGAACGGCTAACATTAGTTTTATGAGTTATGTGTAATCCGGCGTCTTCGGCTTTATTACATTCTGTGTTGAGAAACTGGATTATTTCTGACACTTCTGGTAATGAGTGAGTTTCAACATTTTCTTGAGAGGAGCGGAAACTTTCAAGTTTCTAGCGTAGGTCAGAATCCATTTTACGCAAAATTAGAGCTGATAATAGAGGGTTACTTTGAGTTGAGACGTCACAGTTTAGTGCTTTTAGTGCTTCGATGTGTTCATAATATACATTTACAAAAGTGCGTAAGCCACGGATTGATGCTGAATTTATTTCCGGTAAATCAATTATTTGGTTAAGATGGAGAGTTGTAATTCTTCTCGGGTTGTGATATCTATCTCTTAGGAGCTGATAAGCAACTAGATAATTAGCAGTTGTGATACTCAAAGACTTAATTAGGCTCAAAGGTTCTCCGTACAATACAGACAACAAATACTGAAATTTGGCTACGTTTGTTACACTTGCATTTCTATGTACACTGGAGTCAAAAAGATTTATAAAACTGACCCATTGTAAAGAGTTGCCGTCAAAGTGTTTAAGTTCCAATTTTGGCAATGGAACGTGTGACACAATGGAAGAGGATGTAGACCCTGGTTCACTGTGAGCGGAAGGAGTTAAGGGAACTTCCGGTGGAGTAAGTGATTCAATTATGCTTCGAATTTTAATAAAAGTGTCATTAATTTCGTCTTGATCGTCGGATAGTTGAGTGACAGGAGCGTCTTCAGGTGACAAGCTTTCCGGAACTCTATTTAAATTTCCTTCAAAATCAGACCGTTTTTTCTTTATCTCATTAGCATAGCTAGCTAAAAATCGAGAATTAACTTGAGAGAGTGGAGGTGGAAGGGCTTCTATAGCCTCAACTGAGGAGAAAATTTTAGCATACCTTGCTATATCAATACCAATGTTTGTGTGTGGGTGGCCGGGAGGGTCAATATCAATGTTTGTGTATTGGCGGGCGGGTGGGTCAATACCAATGTTCGTGTAAGGGTGAGCGGGTGGGTCAATACCAATGTTTGTATGTGGGTGGGTGGGTGGGAACCACTGTATGTGTATAGGTGGGTGGGTGGGTTAATACCACTGCACGTGTAGGGGTGGGTGGGTGGGTTAATACCACTGTACGGGTAGGGGCGGGCGGGTGGGTCAATACCACTGTATGTGTATAGGTGGGTGGGTGGGTCAATAACACTGTAGTGTATGGGTGGGTGGGTGGGTCAATACCACAATACGTGTATGGGCGGGCGGGTGGGTCAATACCACTGTACGTGTATGGTGGGTGGGTGGGTCAATACCACTGTATGTGTATGGGGAGCCTTTTTTTATTAGCCTTTTTATTATTAAAAAAAAAAAAAAAACAAACGTTACCTAGCGGTAGCGTTGTTGTCCAGCGGTCAGTTTGGAGCACAACACAACACTGTTTAGAGTTTACTTTGAATAAAATGCTGAGTAGATTGAGAGAAGAGAGATTGAGAAACGAAAAAAACACGATCACTGACTAATGAAACCAAAATTATACACTACAAGAGAGGTCACGGCAATCGCGACGAGAGATTCGAGCGAACCGTTCTGCATAGCATCATGAGTTCAACTGGGGTTTTTATATTTAGGTAGACGGGTGAAGCGTGTTGACGGAGTTCACACCACCGGTTACAAGGGTTAGACAATGTCACCTGATATTTGACTTTTGGCAAGTGCATGTGCATAGAGGCCAGTAATATTATTTAAATTTCAGTATAGTAACAGGTGAATATGTTATGAGTATATGGGTAACTCATGCTCATATGGGTTAATGCTTAAGAGATTAGAAAAACAGATAAGAGGAACAAACTATTAAATTACTTAATTATGAATTACAATTAACTATATGTACAATATCTAATACTAAGTACGGAACACGTACAAAATATCTTTAACCAATCATACATATTTTTCGATACGAAAATGAACCGATCGGAGTTCAGTGTATGGCACAGCTTTTATGATCATTAATCGCAATGCTGGACTCTTTCTTAAAGAAATAATATGTCGTCTGTTGATTAGCAGAGTGCTGTAGTTTCGAGGAGTATTTAAGTCATATTTTGGTCCTAATGGAACAGTCAAGTCAGTAAACTGCTAATGTATATACTATACTTAACTATACAAAATTACAAGAACACATGTATAAAAAAGAAAGAAACAAAAGACTGAAAACAATTCGCAATGATGTATAGAGAAATAGAGTCTGTAACTGATGCTATGAACAAGTTTTGTTGTTTCATTGTGAAAATACTACGCGTATATTTATACTTTATCATGAGAACGATAGAAAATAACCAAACAAAACATATATTATAAGTTGTACAAGATATAACTATGGACGCTGAAGATGACAACCATTTCGATTAGAGGAATTGGAGTAGTAGTGAAAGACTTTTATCAAGTACTATAAGATTTAATCAGTACAGGATAAAACCGTACTCAGATGTGTATTGAGAATATCTAAAACTAACAAAAAGAAACAAATAAAATAGAAAATTATTTGTTTTTTAATAATTGTTTGTACAAAACTACTAACAGAAAATTGTCAACTATAATTTAAAACAGGATAATTTGATCTTTTATACAATTTTTAGACATCTAAACATCTTCATGAATAGTTACAATGTTTAAGCAAAATAATAAGCGCAACAGAATAAAACTGTTTTGAGATTAATATTTCCTAAATGAACAAAAACTAGAGGCAATTTGTGAGATGACATTGATCCTAAAGATATGGTCGAATAAATGTGATTAGTATAGAATGTAGATGAACAAATAAGTTTAGTTATTGTTACTAACTAAGGTTGACTTACTAGATCCATTTATTAATAGCCCAATAGTCAGGGCAACTAAGGGGCCTACATCTTTATTTGGAATCCGAACCACGAAGTATTTGTGTGATTCCAGCAAGTGATACTTAGTTCCGTGGACCGAGCGTAAAACCTGTAACCTATTTCTCCTCAAAACGTTGCCCCCAAGTTGCTAGGTTAGTGCACTGTACCGCTAAAGCCGATATTTGCACTACATTTTGCAAGAAATATATCTGGTAACATTCATTAAATAAAATATTTATGACTGCAATAAACATTAAGGAATAGATTTAGTAAAACAAGTTAGCTTTTTCTATTCAAACTAAACCAATACATTTTCAATGTCGTGGCAATAAATTCTTTGTTCATATATTTAAATTTTTCCCTAGGATTAACATCTTTTAATTACACAGATAATAAGTTAAAAATTCAATAATTGAAAATTTAAATAAATAATTTATGCTCCAAAGATTATAGGAAGTCGTTCTGAGTTTAAGTTATATGAATTAGTAAAATAAATAAATCTTTTCCGTTAATTAACTACCACTATTATTTTGTTTTCGCAAATTCACTACCGCTTGATAGATATTCTATTGCTCTAAAAATTGTTCCCCAGTTAGTTTTACGTTCACTGTGGTATTCCTTATTCGCTAGGAATCCGATATCGTTTTCCAAGAACTTACACATGGGGAGCGCATTCGGCGGTAAGTCAATCACTGAATTTACGAATTTGTCCCCTAACCTAGCCGTAATTGCGATAATAAAAGTAGTGGTAGTGAATTAACGGAAAAGGCCCAAATTAATTTAGTTAAATATAGATTTATTTTATTAAATTTTTCCCTTTACTCAAATTTAAAAATCTTATATATGTTTTATGAATGTAACTTAGTAAATTTTGTTAGTTGTAGATTGTGTTTTGTTAGTTTGACCTAGACAAGTACACATAGAATAGTTTTTTCATTACCAAAAGTCTCACATTTCAAATACCTTGGCATATATTTCATCGCAGGTGGGATGTGACCGGACCCAGCCCTCCCCTGGGGCTCCCCCCCACTGGCTCTGGGTCTCACACTCGACACTCGCTTCTCATTCGTGCTCCCACCTACGTGCGTCCACGCACTCGCTCAATCGTAAGTAACAATTATTTTGCATCTGTTTAGATGAAACAACACCAAAAACAATCAAGATGGTTCGTTGACCTGTTGATTAAAATATTTTAATTCTGAGTGTAAACAAATGTTTAATTGCTATTTACTTTTGAGTAGTTAAGGGTAGGTTAGTGTCAAATTTTAAGATAACTAACACACGCCTTTTAAGATAACTAAAAAGGCGTGATGTATAGAAATAAAAACATCAAGTAGAGTCTTATGTTACCATTGCTTACGTATGTACAATGTTGCGAAATCTTGAAATCGGGATACATACATATTTTGCAAGGCATTAAATTTATAAATCTATATTTATTTTAGATGAAAATAAATCAGTGAAACTAATGGCACATAACTAAGTATTAACGATAACTGAGTATGCGATGATATCAAAAAAGTGACTGTTAAAAATCTTTACATTCTACGTGAGTATTTTAGAACGAAACTATAAATAAGTAAAAGGATTGTTGATTAGTTATTAGAGTACTTAAAAATATTTGATATTGTATTGAATAATAATAAGTGAAAAATATTTGATATTGTATTGAATAACAATAAGAAAAATATTTGATATTGTATTGAATAACAATAAGTAAAAATATTTGATATTGTATTGAATAACAACAAGTAAAAATATTTGATATTGTATTGAATAACAACAAGTAAAAAATATTTGATATTGTATTGAATAACAATAAGTAAAAATATTTGATATTGTATTGAATAACAACAAGTAAAAATATTTGATATTGTATTGAATAACAACAAGTAAAAAATATTTGATATTGTATTGAATAACAACAAGTAAAAATATTTGATATTGTATTGAATAACAAGTAAAAAATATTTGATATTGTATTGAATAACAACAAGTAAAAATATTTAATATTATATTGAATAACAATAAGTAAAAATATTTGATATTATATTGAATAACAATAAGTAAAAATATTTGATATTGTATTGAATAACAACAAGTAAAAATATTTGATATTGTATTGAATAACAATAAGTGAAAAATATTTGATATTGTATTGAATAACAACAAGTAAAAATATTTGATATTGTATTGAATAACAATGAATAAAAAATATATATAATCGCATTGCTAATCAGCGTTTATAACAAATTTAAAAATAAATCATCTTTGGGAAATTAAAAATTCAATTAATTGATAAAACAAAAACCAATTAATGAATTGTTTGGCTTGGATATCAATGTTTAGTTTTACTTTTAAATACGTCAACTAAAAGTAGAAATACAATGTTTAAAACAAAATCAATATAAATTAATAACTTTTTAAACGTCTTAAACAAAACTACCATAACTCGTTTAGTTGAGATGAGTTGAATAATTTACTATCCTATTTAAGTATTATTTTAAGATAATGACTTTATAAGAATAGTATTTGTGAAAGGGAATATAACGAAACTTTGTTTATTTGCTCGTTGCTTGAAGTTGAATTCAAAATGCACAAACGTGAAACTGTGTTATCAAATTTTATCTATACCAACAAACAAGGGAAGGACTATACACAACAAGTATTACAAACATTCACATACGTTCTTTTCTCGTCCAAGTGTGTTTACAATTATTAAATTTATATTTTGGATTTATTATTACTGAGAATTTCGGATCGTTAAAAAACTGTTCCCTTGAATTATCTCCCTATATCTGATCTTATCAAATTGAATGGAAACTTTTTAAAGTAATAATTTTCTAATAACATACTAATAATAGAAAACATAACAAAACAAATTTTCTGAATCAGTATAATTAGGGTATTAAATAGTTATAAAATAATGTTAATAACTATAAATGAACATTGAAAGTGAAACAAAACAGTGTCAAATAAAAAAGAAAAAAACGTCCATAATGTCCTACATCCTCAATAAAAATAGACATGAACTTTGAAATGTAGTAAAAATTTCATAATTTAATATTATGAATACTTTACATAATTTAATGTCACTTCACATATGAAACAACAATCGTCCTTGTTCCAGATTGGTTTCAAACATGTCATTTAACAAGTAAATAAATTGAAAAAAAGTGTTACCAACATATTTATGAATCAAAACACTTAAGTGAAAAAACTTATTTTAATCCCAAATAATCTATAGGTAAATATATTTACCGTCTAAACAACAACAAATAGCAAACATATTCATAAGCCACTTCGAGATTTTAGCAAAATTGTTATCATATTCCTTAGAAATTGAATTCATTATTTTTTTACACACTAATTGCAATGTGTAATAAAAGTAAAAATCTTATAAATGTTACAATTAAATTTAACATACTTTTGCAACAGATTTACCAATGAAATCGAATATAAACACAACTGATCGTATTTACCACAAACATATTCATAATGGTTTATAACCGATGACTGTAATAATCATGCAGCAGAAAAAAGAACCGTATTCCATTTACTGTTTGTAAGATTATACTAAACGTACATCTATCAATAAAACTAAACTAAAAAAAAAAAAAAAAAAAAAAAAAAAAAAAAAAGTGGTAGTTTTCAAATTATATTATACTAATTTAATAAACTGTACGTTAACAAAATTAAAAAAAAGAAAATATCAAAAAAATCACTTATGTTCCTATTGAATAAATAAAAAAAACAAACAAACTAACAAAATTCGATTGGTATACAATTTTTATTTATTTTATTATATTGTATTATATTATATTATATTTATATTATTATTATTATTATATATAAATCAATATCCAATCGAAAATATGTTGCAAAATTATTTTCACACCCTATTTAATAAACATTTAAACACTTTCAAATATCGATTTCTTGTATATATAAAAATCATTTAAAAATCCAAAAGATACTGATAATGATGAAAATAAGTGTAAGCGCATGTAATGACTAAAACTAAAAACATAAAGTAATATATTATAAACAAAAATAAATATTCAAATAAGATTTAAAGAAGATTTTTACTTATCAAATTTAATCGTGAAGAAAAATATACAATTGCCAACCAATGTACTAACACTGGACATTTAAAATGATTAAAACATATATTACCAACACGATATTCAAAGCATGTACATAACAATTTTATTTATAAAACACACCCTGAAAGCTTGTTAAATCAGGAAGATGAACCAAATAAAAATTCTTGTTTACCTTAAAAACTTACAAACATGAATTATTAAACGTTAGATTCTAATGTAAGTACAATTAAAAAGAAAGAATTCATTTATAATTTTAAATCGATTATATATATTTTTTGTATTTAATGAAATGAAAATGGAAATGAAATGAAATTTGTCTTTATTTTTAAGACGAGGTCAGGTCTAGACAGTCCTCTCTACCACCTAACCTTAACATTTAATGTGAAGTGTCTGATGATGATAACATTGCTATCGATAGGCTTCACACAATAAAGTTCCTAAATGTTGGTTTGAAATTGTGTTTTATTTATTGATACAGTATTTATATAACCTATATTCCACATACTGTACAGTAAAATAAACCATTTTTATTGCGTTTGAAAAACTGATTTGACAAACAATTATATTATATGACTAAGTACATACCTTCTTAACACACGATAAAAAAACTTCGTTTGTATATAAGATCATGTAGTTGATTCGAGCGCTGGTATATACTTATAAATCATAAAATATGGCAACTATTTTATCATAAAATAAATAAATAAATCATAAGTGATTTACCTATTGAACAAAATACTCATACTGATGAAAATGTAGATTATATAATATTTAACATTGCACACAACCCAAGCAAGCCAACAAGAAACTAATTCCATCGTCTAAGTTACTTTTAGATACGATTATCACACCATAGAAAACGAACCCTCAAATCTTGTCTTCATCATGATAAGAGTTGTGTAAATTATATGACTTTCTCATAAAATAAATTAATTTAGTCTATTAAATTAATTGAAATCACTATTTTCCATTATTATATGATTACACCACTATACTACTACTGCTATACTGTTATATATTAGTTAGCTTTATTGATCTGATTAAAAACTATTTTAAAAACAGGGGAAGAAATGAAATAGGCCGATGCTTGACAATGGTAGCATGAAATGTCGAAATAAAAGACATTCTTTGATTTTTCTTTTCTGTTGAATGACATTGGTTCTTATTTAAAGCCAGACAATTTATTTTAATTCAGTATGCTCTTCAATAGTGTAATCTAAAACGTCCGTCGTAAGTTCGGGCCGTAGCATGTTTCTGCACTCTATACATAAATAGGGGTTTTGTTACGGACCTGGCATTGTGCCAAAGTGGCAATCTATGTCTGTTGATCTCCGTGTAGTCCTTAAACCAGTTGATATCGATCTAAAATACGTCATTGCTTTACCTTTATTTTTTTTATAGTCGGCAAATAGTACTATGAGAATTTTTACTTTGAACTTTCTCGGTCCTCTTAATACCGGAATGCCATTATCTGTTGGGTGGTTGCCATCGACGTGGAGATTATTAGAGTCTGGTGTGTCCAGTGTGGGATAGTTTCCAGGATTGGGATGTTTTGCAGGGGAGAAAATCGATTCAGATTGTCAGTTTGCAAAATATTTGACCAATACTAGGTGGTTCGTACTGGTAGAACCTAAATTGCTCTAGCTGTTTCCCTTTAATAGGAACAGTCGATTTTAGATAATAACAATAACTAAACTCGTTCATCTATTCCCATTAACATTCACTACTCATATTCGCCCACATCTTGACAACCGGTGTCTTTTCACAGCTCTTGAAAATATCTTTCTGGAATAGCAAAAAACAAAAATAAAATAAGCAAATAGTAATATTATTAGTTTTGGCCACAAACTGTTGATTGCAAAATTTTATCAATTTGATTTGTGCGTTTTTAATGAATGTGTTATTGATTGGAATTATAAGTTATTGAATAAAATTGTTACTCTTGAGTTGTTTGATGATTATTTTATCAGTTTGACCAATTTGTTATTGGATGGTGTGGCGATCTGCTAAAAACATTGGGGTTGAACATTTGGTAGGAATTATTTTAAGTGGAAGGGGTGATGCTGGAAAAGAAAAGTAGAAGAAGAGAGAGCAAGGGATGATGATGAAAATTATTGAAGTCCGGAGAAGAATAAAGATGGGTATCCCAAGTTAAACAGAGTTTTATCTGTCTTAATGTTATCTTATTCTTTTAAATAATACAAGTTATACCCTTTCTTTAGAGTTAGAGAGAGATGTACCTATCTACTACTAGTCGGTACCCAACATATAGGTCCGATGCCAAAGGGGATGAAGTTGTTAGGCTAACAGAGACAAAAACCAATAGCTTCGGGGTTTCAGTTAGAAAAAAAAAATAAATAAAAATACCCTCAAAAAATGAAGAACTCGACAGCACTAAATGATAGGCGTTTCATTCTAAAACTGATATCAAGGGCAAAGAAAAAAAAGAGTACGACGGGACGCCGGACGTTTCTTCAGTGTCCGATCGATGAAAATCACTTGATTATTCATTTCTAAGTCACCAATCGTAGAGATATGCGCGAATATGAGGGGTGAAAGAGTGTAATGAGTGTAGATGAACGAGTGTAGTCATTGTTACTATCTGAGTTCGACTTAGCTCTGAAAGGACTATTTATTAATAGTTCAATAACCAGGGACCTACAGCTTTATGTGCAATCCGAACCACGTAGGGTTGGTCTGATTTTCAGCTAATTGACCAATCTGACATTCAGCCTCCCCCGCCACACAACATTCAAACCCTGACTACCACCAAAATAGACACTCCAGACTTCTCTAGTAGTGTTCACGTCGATGGCAACCATTGAGCGGACGCCGTGTCGGTATTAAGAGGAGTGAGTAGCTGAGCAACAGCACTGTGCCACCAGTGCCGCCACTTCCCAACATCTAATGGTGAACGTGAATAAATACCAGGCTACCTTATCTGATGAGACCAAACGAAAGGAAAGACGGATTGGGGGTACATATACCAAAATCAATATTTACAGGTAAGGGAACCTCCAAAGCTGGCCCCTATAAAATGATACAGTTAAAAAAGTAATTAATTTAAAGCATAAAGTAAACTTTCTAATGAGGTTTAAGTAAACATTGAAATAAACTAAAAAATAAAACTGAACTATAAGCTATAAAAAAATGAATCATAATAGAGTACCAAATATGGCAAAGAAATAAAATACAATAAATTTATTGATAAATATGTGAGGCTTGATTTTAGTGCTTTAATATAACAGCGTAAATAATGACTCACGAAGTAATAAGAGTGGAGTGAGCCTCTCAAATGATAAAAACGGTAAGTGATTAATAAATAAATAAAAATACAGTGAAATGAATTATAACATATTTTATAATAACGTTAAAAATAAATTAATATGAAAAACTAAATGCCATCTAGGGCTTGGAACAAAGGGGAACATAAATCGATTACTTGTGAAGAAGTAATGCATGAGTTTCAACCAACTAATACTATTGAGTAAGAAATAAACAATTTACGATTTGGCTGATTAAATGTAAAATACTAATTGAGTTCAATATATAATTATCTTATTACAGGAAACAGTTGTATTTAATCAAGACTGGTTTTTAAGTTAATAACTTGTTAATTAAATCTATAACGGTCAAGTTAGTTCTATATATAATTATAGTTTATTTTTTATATTATAATACTACTTTAAAGGTTATTTAAGGAATGAGAGATGTCAGTCATTGTGCTCTATTTCATCAGAGTACACAGTATTATGAAATAATTTAAAGAAGTAAAAGAACTTCTGGTAAATTAACACATGGACACATTTGTGTATTACCCAATTAGGAAAATATATAAATGTAAATGATTTTCTTCATATAGATATTGAATAATGAAGAAGTAATTGTTTCATTTCGTTGGTTGATTATATTGTAAGCTAATTGAACATTTAATGTGTTACTGTGGCCGCTATAATCCCCTTTGACGATAAGTGATACGCGGATTAATTTTACAGAGGGCTCTTCTTTACGTGCATTCATTATTTGCAATTTTTTGTTCTATTTCATTATGTGCATTAATTAGTCCCAATCGCAATTATTTAATTTGAGTCTCTCTCGAATATTTATTCTGCCAAGGAGTCCTTAAACACAATACCTCTCACCATAAACTTAGTACACCACAACTTTACAATACAGTCTTTGCCAGTTTGATTTATAATTATTGAACTTAGATTTTAGTAGTTTCGGACAGATTTACGAGCCACAGATCAATGTCACTAATCTAACCATATCAGTAGTGGAACAAACCTAATCTATCCTAACATCCTAACCTAATATAATATATCGTAACCTAACCTATCATAAGCTATCCTAACCTAATCTAACATAACATATCATAACCTAACGTAACCTATCGAAACATAACCTAATTTAACCTATCAAACCTATCCAAACGTAACCTAATCTAACCTATCCTAACCTAATCCAACCTAACTTATCATAATATATTCTAACCTAACAACCTATTCTAACCTAACATACCTATTCTAACCTTATCCAACCTAACCAACCTATCATAACTTAATCCAACCTAACTTATCATAATATATTCTAACCTAACAACCTATTCTAACCTAACATACCTATTCTAACCTTATCCAACCTAATCAACCTATCCTAACCTAATCCAACCTAACTTATCATAATATATTCTAACCTAACAACCTATTCTAACCTAACATACCTATTCTAACCTTATCCAACCTAATCAACCTATCATAACCTAATCCAACCTAACTTATCATAATATATTCTAACCTAACATACCTATTCTAACCTTATCCAACCTAACCAACCTAATCCAACCTAACTTATCATAATATATTCTAACCTAACAACCTATTCTAACCTAACATACCTATCCTAACGCAACCTAATCTAACCTATCCTAACCTAATCCAACCTAACTTATCATAATATATTCTAACCTAACAACCTATTCTAACCTAACATACCTATTCTAACCTTATCCAACCTATCCTAACCTAATCCAACCTAACTTATCATAATATATTCTAACCTAACAACCTATTCTAATCTAACATACCTATTCTAACCTTATCCAACCTATCCTAACTTAATCCAATCTAACCTCTGCGGATGCGAGTTCTATAATCTTCATTCCTAAAATATTCATTGAATTAAAGCTTAGGCCATTTATATATTTTAAGTCCATTGGATAAGTTTAAGCTGCTACAATGGGTCTAGTCCCCACAATATCTTGAATCACACGTAGTTAGTAATCAAAATTAAGTATCCCATCCAACTTCGGTAAACTGTTAGACGGTGGTTTTTGGAGATGAAAACGAACCATCAAACTAATTCGATACACCTAACTCTGGTCTCATTAAATTAATAAATATCTGTAACATTAATAATACGTGGAACATATTTAATTCAGATTTAGTAAAATGTTATTAAAATTCATTTTTATAATTAGGACCCTATCATATATATTTTATAATTTGTCAGACACCAAAAAGGTCTTCTACTCAGGTCTGCTGATTTTAATATAAGTGCATTATAATTAATAAAAGGAATTAACATTTTAACGATTGGCTTAACCTGAGAAATTTGATTTAATAAAAATTGAAAAAAGTGTTATCAACTTTAAATATTTACAGTTAATTGATCAAATTGTCATGACTATAATAAATTGCTTATTTATTTAGTCTAGAGGAAATAACAAAACAATAAATAATACTAACATCATGTAACAAATAAAGATAGTATTTCGAAGAGAAGTTAGTTATTTTATTTAATAAACTTATTTATATTTGAATTTAATGGACCGTTTTAGTTTGGATGAACTGATAAGGGTGTTAATAATATTTTAGAATAGCGTTGTATTTTTTGAATCATTTAAAATTTAACAGTGGAATTCAAATTTCAGTAAAATATATATATATATAATGAACCTTTTTTTACCACATACAGGAAGTGGGCCACAAAGAGTCCAAAAAATCCTAAATGAGACAATAAATTTCAAGGCCAATGGATTTAATTGTAGTGTTCCGATGTTATCGCAAGGAGCCACGAAATCGTGCATGGCTGTCCCTTAGATATGTGGCCGTCTGAGCGTCCCGTCCTTGCACGCAGCCCGCCTGCCTGGTCACTGGCGGTGCTTCCGAAGTCACTCTATACCGTTATGCCTCAGGTTTCTTAGCCTTAATTTCACCTGGAAAAATAATACACCCTTTGATTTTTTTTAGGTTGAGCTATACATCAAATTAGACCTCAAATAGGAGAACACGACGCCTTGAATTCAAACTCAAAGGGGTTACTTACCCTTTAGAAAATGACAGTTTGAACTTAAAAACTTGAATTGAAAAGTGTCTTAACTTTTTTTCTTTTTATAAGATGCGTCAGTTTTATTAATCATTAAGAAACCGGTCATAATGTAGGACGAATATGAAGGGCGAACGAGTGTGATGAGTGTAGATGAACGAGTGTGGTGAGTGTATATGAACGAGTTTTTCTATGACTGTTCCATATAAAAAGTCATTTATTAACATCCCAATAGCCAGGGAAACTAAGAGACCTACAGCTTGACAAGGAGTCCGAACCACGTATTATTAGTCTGATTTTCAGCTAACTGACAAGCCTGATCCTCAGCCTGCCTACCATCCAACATGGACACCTCAGATGTCTCAAGAACTCAAACAATCAGAGGAGTAAAATGGTGAATAGTAATTTTCTTATCCGGAGCACTGATATATTTCTTTATGGATTTCAAATTCCAAGTGATCTATAAAGCTTTACACATAGTAGTCCAGATCGATGCAACCATTGATTGGACACCGTGTAAATGGTTATTCTTTTATAACAATTATTTTCTCCACAAATATTATAAAGTTTCATTGTTCAGTCTCTAAAGATTACAAACTACACCAATAATCTGACGCGTGTAGGCTAATTTACGGTAGTTATTGCAATTTATAACTTTACATGATTACAATTGACTTTCAAGATTCAAGATTCAAGATTCAAGATTAATTTATCGACACAATATGAAGTGTTACAGTTTTCTATGCAAGTCATAATACAAAAATAACATCATTAATCAAGAACATAAAATAATACACAAATAAAATCATAAGTAAATTAATTCTAAGACAATTTTTCACTATAGCCTACACAAGCCAAAATTGACATTTATTTTATTACAGTAAGAGCTGCTACATTAAGAAAAATATTTAAGGTAGTTAAATAAAAATAAAACAGCCAACATTACCCCTTAAGGCTGCATAAGAGCCTCATCGATGGTATAGAAAGCCCTCCCGACCAAATGGCTTCTCAAACATGTTTTCAGCTGAGATAAACTATTGGTTGTTTTTATATTTTGAGGGAGAAGATTAAAATATTTAGGGCCAAAATTAAAAACAGAATTTTTAAAAAGATCCAGATTGCACTTTTCAATGGTAAAATTGTTTTTACATCTAGTATTGTAGTTATGATTATGGATAGGGAATTCGATTTTATTTTTAAAAACATATACCACCACCTCAAATATTAAAAGGCTGGGTAGTGTGAGGATACCACTCGCCCGAAAGAGCTCCCTACAGCTGGCCCTGTAGTCCTGACCCCAGACAATCCTTAGCGCCCTCTTTTGAAGGATAAATATTTCACACTGAAGTTAGCAAAGAAATAGTAAATTGTATAATACACCGTTTAAGCAAATAGTAACAAGTTCTTAAAAATGTAATCCTTTTTACTACTAAAATATCAACGTAATCTGCCGATGTATGTTTATGGTAGAAATAAAATAGTTGAACCCATTTACGTGAATTTCCCCCTCCCCCCATGTATTTCAAGTATGTGCAAATTACTATGGACAACTAACTATCTCCATTCATTTCACTTTTATTTGCAATTTGGTCTGGAATCTCTGGTCTTTAAGCAAGAAACTAGTGTTGCCTACCTATAGTAGTCGCTCAACTTCTTGCTTCCATTACAGTTTATAGGAGTTTCATTCAATAGTTTATTTTGTAGCGGAACGGTTAGTATAAAAAATAAACTTAAAACTTTATAAACTTATCGAGATTTCATTATTTTGAATAAAATAAATAAATAAAAACTATTAAATTTAGTGGAAAGATTGATGAACACACACCAACAAATTATTCTGCTTCACCTAAGCAATTTTGATCTACCTCCATTATATTAACATTTTGAACCTTTAAATTCATTTTCTAATCTCCTTTTAATTAATAAACTTATTATTTGGAAGGTTGCTACGGGCCGTCTGAAAAGGTATCAAACAATTTTAAACAGTTAACAATTTATAATATTTTAGAAGTGTAAAAATATTTGCAAAGTGGTAAGAACTTTGAGTCGAAATTTCTTTGACTAACAAAATCAGGAGTTATGTGTTTTGGGTTTAATTTGGTATTTTGACTATACACACGTGTTTTTACTATCTTATTATTTATTTTTTGTGTAAATATTTCTCAAATCGATTTTTGTTCATACTAGCATATATTTATTTATTCTTAAGACGCCGATCGTCAAGATATGGGTGAGTATGGACTTCAAATGAGTGTGATGTATGTAGATGAACGAGTTTAGTAATTGATACTATCTGATTTCCACTTAGCTCAGAATGGACTATTTAATAACTGCCCAATAGCCAGGGCAACTATGGGACCTACAGCTTTACGTGGCACGTAGTGTTGGTCTGATATTCAGCTAACTGACAAGTCTGACATTCAGTTCTCTTCCCTACACAACATCTGAATCTTGACTACGATCCAACATGGACACCCCGAACTTCTCTAGTAGTTTCCTTGTCGATGGCAACCATTGAGCGGATACTGTAATTCATCAATCTTATTCATCAATTCAGGTATTAAGAGGAATGAGGATGGAACCTATCACCTACAATCTCCTCAATACTTTGTCCCCAAGTAGCTGGGTTACAGCACTGCGCCACCATATAATTAATATAAATATAATTAATAATGAGTAATTTTTATGACTCACGTATTAATAAAAAAAAATTGTATTTCCAATGTTCCGAAATCGATTACTGGAAGGAAATTCATTACAATTTAGGAGTGGATTATTTTAGCACGTCTTATCTAAGTCTATGTTTCTTCAATATAGTATTCTCATAATTAATTTTTGAAAAACAAAAATCTTGTATATTTCAGCAACGTAGTTGACTATCTTAGAATGAAATGGTTTAACTAAGTTAATTAATCCTATACAAGCAAATTCAAAATATGCTTATATTTAAGAACGAATATGTAATTACAAATATTTTACTCAAGAGGTCGTTTATTTCATCAAAAAACGTCAAAAACATCGGTTTCTATTTCAACGGTTCGGTTCGCAATGATGGTACCACAATATTTAAAGTGGTATTTATAGGCGAACATCTGTTTTAGTGGGCCATAAGTGGATCTTTGTAAAAAAGTGATTAGTAATATATGTGACTTTTACAGTTAAATATGTGAAACTATAAATATCATTTTTGATGATTTTAAACTAAAAGATTCATAACACCAACTTGTGTTCTACTAAAATGAACCTTAAATAATCGTATGATATTCACTATAACCTATTATATTCGTAATAATAGACGAGAACTTTGCAGGTGAAGAACGACATCTGTTGGCCCAATGACGGTAAAATTGCATAGCTACTATAGGGATGTCGACTTTCCCAGTTTGCAGGTGAAGAACGACATCTGTTGGCCCAATGACGGTAAAATTGCATATCTACTATAGGGATGTCGACTTTCCCAGTTTGCAGGTGAAGAACTACATCTGTTGGCCCAATGACGGTAAAATTGCATAGCTACTATAGGGATGTCGACTTTCCCAGTTTGGGAAACAGCCACCTTTAAACTGCATAGCTACTATAGGGATGTCGACTTTCCCAGTTTGGGAAATAGCCACCTTTAAACTGCATAACTACTATAGGGATGTCGACTTTCCCAGTTTGGGAAATAGCCACCTTTAAACTGCATAGCTACTATAAGGATGTCGACTTTCCCAGTTTGGGAATCAGCCACCTTTAAATTACTACTTTTTTAGATTTATCGGAGGTCAAATAATTTTTTGACTCAAACAACCTTCTTCTAAATTCCACAAAATCTACCTTTTTATCGTTTTCTACAAAACAGGCCAGAGAAAAGCTTCAACCACAGATTTTAATAGAAGATGATTTTTTGATTCAATGCAGCAGTACAACATTTCTAGGTTTGACTATAGATGAACATTTATCGTGGGATATCCATGTGAACAACATTACTCGCAAACTTTCTTCTGGAATCTATGCCTTACGACGAATGTCAACATTGTGCAATACAGAAACCATGAGAATGATATACTATGCTTTTATATATTCCCATATATCTTACGGTATTAATATATATGGTACAACAACCAAACAGCATTTAGATAAAATCTTGATATTACAAAAAAGGCACTCAGAATAATGTTCAAACTGAATATAATAGATCAAATGAAGCACATTTTTTCTGAACAAAACATACCGACAGTATACATTATTGAATGCATTAATTTTTTTAAGTCAAATTGCAGTGAATCTCTAATACAATCCCAACACAATTATAACACACGTAATAAAATATCCTTAGATTGACACAGCTTGGAATTCTATAAAAAGAAAACAAGCTTCATTGGAAAATATTTCTTTATGCAGTTACCAACTGAGATTAAGCTTGAAAATAACGCGAACAGTTTTGAAATAAAAATAAAAATATATCTAACTGAAAAAGCACTATATTCAATTAATGAATATTTTTGCTCTTGAGTACTGAGAGCCTGGTCTTCCAATAAATGCAATAAGTCCAATTATTGTTATTATTTGTTTTATTTTTTACAGTCATGTATCTTGCAGTTTTATTTTAGTTTAAGCATTTAAATATTAAGACGCTATTCTTTGTATATGTGTACAAAAAATTATGAATAAAGAATTTTGACTTCAAATTAATAAGACTTTCATAAAATGTAAAAAAAGCACACTACGGTTTTAAATGAACCATTCGCTTGTAAAATGTTCATGCTGAGCTAGAAGGAAGAGCTGAAAACTCATCCAACAAAGAATAACGCCTGAGGCCGTTTACAGTTTTGCCGTAATAATAGTAACAATAATAATAATAATGAAAAGAAAATACCATAGTAATGATCATGTAGACCAAGACAGGATTATTACCTTCCAATTTGAATTTCTATGTGCATAGAAGGAATTTATGAGCCGGAAAATGTGAATAAATTAATATATTATATACATTGTTGAGTCCATCCGGTTTTCGAAACACCTTGATAAGGGTTACAGCACTGTATACTGCAGGCAACAGGAAACTGTAATGTTGCAAATTTACATGATGTTTTCTCAGCTATTTTTCTTTATCAATGTCATAAGAACTTCGAAAAAAATCTAATTCCCTATTTAGATACGACTAATGTATTTTGTGCTTAGCAGTAAAATTAATTCAGAAACACTATAACACTTTTATAAATACATATATGACAGTTATGTAACAATGTCACGTATTTAACAAAAATGTTCTTAATTTCAGTTAAGGTGCTTTAATTTTTTACTATAACTAAATTTGCAGTTTTATTTATTCACGATAATTTATGATACGACTACAGTTATTTCCCATTTAAAAATATTTTGTTATGATTTAATTTCGAGAAACCATTTATAATAGAACAACTCCACTTTCATTTATCACCGTATGTGTATAGAGGGGCGGTTGTTTACCGCCGTACGTGTATGGGAGGGTGGGAGGTTCATTCCCACCTTACGTGTATGGGAGGTTGGTTAGGTAACCATACCCTAGACGTATAGGAGGATGTTTTGTTTGTCACTACCATACGGCAATCTCGTTTAGAATGTTAAATTGGTTTACTTCTATAACTTTATAAACATGGTAAATATATATAAATTTGCTATAGAAACATATAGGCTTCATGAAATTTTTATTTGAAAGACGTCGAAAAATCAACTAAAAAAAGCACTTTAATTTTCAAACGGTTTATCTGGTTATTTTTCTGTCTTTTTTTTCTTTGCTGACTAAAATTTCAAGTAGTGTTTCTCTCCATTAAAGACAACATTTTAATATTTGATCACTCTGACTGAGAAATCTAATTCAGACCACAGTTCCTTAAGTCAGTATAATCTGATTAAGTATGTGACAAACTTCAACAAGCTTCTAGGATCTTTGCCTCAATAACGTATCGACATCACCAACACAAATTCTTTACCTTATTTATATATTTATATGTATGATTCTTCTTCATCATTCTAGCATGATGAACAATCTAGATATTAAAATTAATTTTAGTTATATTATTAAAATACTTTTCAATTAAATCTCTAAATAACAGTTCATCAGTAGAGATTATATTTTCAGCTGTAGAGGACAGATCGATCATCGAAGAGTGTGATAAATTGGATGTGCGATTCTAGTCTTTATCAACACAATTACCGACGAACAGCTGTGAGAAACAGCTGATCCCTTGCAACATTTATTTGACTTTGGGTTTAACCTTGAAACTGTAGATTATGAAAGTCTAACTATTTCCACTAGCATCAAATTTAAAAATACAGTATAAGGAATGAAGAACTTACAGAAAGTATGTTAATTATAAAGAACATGTGTAGGAAGTTTCAAGGGTAACTTCATTAATAATGACTATTTTAGAATATTTATGTTGATACTCTTTTTAAATATAGAAGCAAATGCAATTCAAATACACGTTGTTTGTTCATTAAATTATTTAATGCAGTAATGAGTCCAGTGGCTCATCAATCGTTTATAAATTAAAGGCAGATTATTTACCTTTAGTCTATCGGAATATATGTAAAAAAACCATGTTCAGATTACTCTATGGGAGTATAAAACAAACATTTACACATAGAAAAACATTATAGAACAAACTACTAAAGGGTAGAGTAAGTAGTATTATAACACTAGACCTGCCTTTTAAGGGCGTTGCATGTTTGAACATGGAAATAGTGAACATTTTCATTGAATTCATGTTCATGTTTATTCATTAACACCAAAACTCCCTGATATAAAATCCCTTTCCTTCATAAGAGTCATATTTGTATTAGAATTTTAGTTTCATCTTGGGATTTAGCTTTATAACTCTCTGAATATGATTATTATATTATATAAGTAAACGAGTGAAGTGGAACTCTTGTGCTATTTTGATCCCAATTTGGATTCCTACTGGCATACATTATTGGAAGGGAGATCCCGGAAATCTGGAAACTGTATTTATTAGAATTGTCTTCTAGGTCTAATTAACAGAAACAACTTACAAACAGACGATCCAAAACAGTAATAATTAGTGGCAATGAATTAAAAAGACAGGTTACATTAATTACTGTTATAATTATTAATTATAATTAACAAAATGATTAGTTACCGTTGCATTTCTATTACAACTCATGAGGCTTACGCGGCACTTGGCCTGTGCGTGAGGGGTAATAATACTAGGAGAAGAGGGGAGGGCAGTCCCACCACCGTTGTACCCCTCCATCATACGACTGAGCTCTTGTTCCCGTGTTGCTCGTTGACAACAAAACAACAAAGTCTTTTCGTCTCCTTTGTTGTTTGTTTACATTTATTATTACGGCCACTCAGAAAGATTGTTTTCATTTTTTATTTGAATTTAAACCTCATATTGCTAAAATAAATAACTATGCTATCTTTGAAAAGTCTGCTCTGGAAATCGGCCCTTTAATATGCTAAATTTGTTTATAAATAAAATTATAATATAATCAATAAATCCATTAACAAATAAATAAAAATAAGTTTACTAGTTCTTTTATCACAAATAAATGTAGCAATAACCCATTAAAAAAACGGGTCAACAATTAATTACAAGGTTAAGTGAAGTCATAAACAACTGTTTAAATATCAGATTATTTTTATTTTCGATGCATTATCTACTACATGGCACACACTGGCCTGGCGGCTCTCCAGTTAGTCTACTGCGCATCGCACTCCCAATTAATGCGCCTTTCCAGTCATCAAGCGCACTACGGTACCAGTATCTAATATTTTTTTATTTTCAATCACCTGATCAGTATAATGTTTTAAAAAAAGTATTTTAAACAACGCCCTGATCCGCTTCTGTTAACCTCATCTCAATGTCACGTGCACCTTTAGGCTGGACCAACTATATAAGAACAACGAAAATAGACAAGTAATTACTCATACTAGTGGAAGCCCTTCCACACGAAGCATAGTTAAAATTCTAACCTTACAGCACATTGACAACATTTTTGCTTATTTGCTAGTTCTCGTGTAATGTAGGACACCAATCAGGCCATTTTACAATTTACATAATACACTACCGATTTTGACCATGTAATTTAATTTAATAAATTTTCTTTCCAAGCCTGATTATCATTAATTGCTGATTCAAAATTTCCAATTTATATGCATTGAGGTTTCATAAGTTACTTCCTTGACACCTCCTTTATTAAATGAACAAATTGCGTTTTAATTAATTAGATTTATGTTGGGTAAGTTTGAGGGAACAAAACATTACTCCAGTTCTAGAGGTTGTTCCATAAACATGGAAAACATGTCTCCGGAACTATCAGTCAAGGAATAAGAATGTCGGCCAATGCCTTTAATGAGATTGTGCAGAATGAACACGTTGCATAATTGGTCTTATAAATCAGCTAGCTAATTAACTATCTGGATGTTTGTAAAAGAAATACTACTGGGGGTTTGATCTACTTTCTTTTTAAGACAAAAGTAAGAAAAAGAGGTTAGACACAAAAATAACTTTTTATCAACATTGCGTTACCAATTTACATTATGAAATACTTTTATTGTTTGCTAAGTTGATAGTTGCCTTAAATTATAATAGAACAGTTCACGAAATTGTGAACTTCAGAGAAACATAATTGTGTTATTCTGAAGAAATCAAGAGCTTTAATAGCTATACAAGTACTCTCATATGAGGCGTTAAAATAAGTTTGCAAAAACAGGTAAAAAGCTAATAGGTCAGATGTTAGCACTAACCTTTTTATTTCCAAATAGAAAATATTAAGTAAGATTTTAAAAAATCTTTCATTGATTAGTAATAAACAAATCTTCCTTGCCCCTCATTTTGAGACTTTTTGGACGTCTACTTGTTTGCAATAGTAATATTTTGGAGTTTCAGGAGTTGACAAATACTACACCTTCATTGCCCAACTCAGTATTTAGTCACCCGAGAATTTTATAGTAATAATATTCATAAATCACAAACAATATAATAGTATAAATTTAAATTAATGGCACTTTCTTTATGTCTTCTATTACATTAAATATTAAATACGTATATTACAAAACTTAAATTATGTAGTGAGATAATGAAATAGAGAGC
Source organism: Stictocephala bisonia (assembly GCA_035578905.1). Classification (NCBI taxonomy): domain Eukaryota; kingdom Metazoa; phylum Arthropoda; class Insecta; order Hemiptera; family Membracidae; genus Stictocephala; species Stictocephala bisonia. Next base: position 522,958 of record JAQJVL010000477.1, on the reverse strand, counting down.
ACAACCGGATAAAATAACCATTCATCAGATACGTGAAGAAAGAGATTAAGCTTTGTTGTTATTGATACATTTTACATACAAATAGTGTTTCCAAACTTCACGATATATGTTATTCCTTGGATCAAAATGAGTGAAAAAATATAGACACAACAGATCTACCTTAATCACCATCTAATTTTCGTTATCCACTATACTGTATTTTTCTATTAAATACTGCAATTTATATGTGAAGTATGGGATTAATGAAAATGTGAAGTTTTTGGTAAAATTTGTTACCTTAGAAATCTGTTGAGACGAAAAAATCAGTTAATTTAGTACTATGTTTCTGAATCTAAACTCATTTGAGTAATTGGCCTTATCTGGCGTCTTCGTCCATGGAAATAAAATACAATTACGGCTAGGCAAACCAGCCTTATCTGTCGTCTTCGTCCATGAAAACAAAATACAATTACGGCTGGGCCAACCGGTCTTATCTGGCGTCTTCGCCCATGAAAACAAAATACAATTACGGCTAGGCCAACCGGCCTTATTTGGCGTCTTCGTCCATGAAAACAAAATACAATTACGGCTAGGCAAACAAGCCTTATCAGTCGTCTTCGTCCATGAAAACAAAATACAATTACGGGTAGGCCAACCGGCCTTATCTGGTGTCTTCGTCCATGAAAAAAAAAAAAAAAAAATACAATTATGGCTAGGCCAACCGGCCTTATCTGACGTATTCGTCCATGAAAACAAAATATAATTACGGCTAGGCCAACCGCCTTATCTGGCATCGTCCATGAAAACAAAAAAGGAGCAAAGGTATACAGTGAATTCCAAAGATTCAATTTTTCTTAGTCGTGTATAGAATTATGGCAGAGTGATAAAAAATGCATCTACCGTTTACCTACAAGAAGGTTTGATACTGATATGAGACTCGTATCGAATTCTATATCATAAGAAACATGTAAATATGCCAAATGTACGCCATTAAAAGGAAAATTGAACTACAGATAAAACTCTTACTTTATACAAGGTGAAATAAAACTATGGAAACACTTTCCTAACTTCACTTGTAAAATTAAAATCTTGTTCATCATCATAGTTACAAAGAACACACTTTTTGACGCTATTAGCATCATTTCACCTTTTCAAGGCTGAACAAAATCTTGAACACCCTCGAGGAGTTGAACAAAAATCTTCAATATAAGCCTAGGTTAAGTTTGGTATCAAATGAAAGGTCTATAAAAGAGAAATTAATTACCGCAAACTGGACTTCATAAGGTTTATCATTTCCAGAGAAGCGGTTATTTGAATTTCAAAGTAACTAATTTGAACAATATTATTTCTTCGCTATTTAACGATTTAAAGTAACTTATTCTGATCAAAAATAATACTTTAAGAGACAAAAATATTCAAAAAATCTAAATTATTAAATTGTCTATTGAAAAAAATAACGTTGCTATGTAAGCGTTTCCATATTTTGTCCACCCTGTATATGTACATACTAACTTAATAATAACTGTTTTTGACATTATTAATTGTAATCCGAATACTTGCTTTGAAAAAGGATCGTTTAAAAATTAACTTAATAAAATCAGCTTATGAGACTACAATATATTGCTTTTATCTTAACTCTATAACTGCCGATTGGTCACATTGTGATCGATATAGGCCGTTCGCCAACTGCCATCGGTTACATTGTGATCAATATAGGCCGTTCGCCAACTGCCATCTGTCACATTGTGATCGATATAGGCCGTTCGCCAACTGATATCGGTCACATTGGGATCGCTATATATCGTTCACCAACTGCCATCGGTCACATTATAATCGATATAGGCCGTTCGCCAACTCCTATCGGTCACATTGGCGAAGAAGGGAAGGGGCCATCGGTCAGGTTAAGTGGAAGAAGGGACTTTTAGTCCCAACTTCGCCTGGTTAAAAAAAAAGACGTATTTCATTTCATTTCACATTGTGATCGCTATATGCAGTTCACCAACTGCCATCGGTCACATTGTGATCGATATAGGCCGTTCGCCAACTGCTATCGGTCACATTGTGATCGCTATATGTCGTTCGCCAACTGCCATCGGTCACATTGTGATCGATATAGGCTGTTCACCAACTGCCATCGGTCACATTGTGATCGATGTAGGCCTTCGCCAACTGCCATCGGTCACATTGTGATCGATATAGGCCATTCGCCAACTGCCATCGGTTACATAGTCAATACGTGTGTTGGAACTACGTTTGTTATAAATAATTTTAAAGCTTAGATTATAATGTTTATCTTGGTATACTATGAGCCACTCTATCCTTTTATTTTTATTTATTGGGCTTTGTTTTTTGTAGCATTATTTCTCGGCAATGACGACAGCTGTTAAACACGTGTATCGGTGAATGTTTTGCATTTTGGCTATTTGCACTGTAAATTTTCTGAAACCCTAACTTAATATGTTGAGGTGGTTGAAAACACTTACCCGTTATGATCACTGAATACTCGAAGTATTAAAAATATAATTGCGTATAAGTTGTGTGTTTAGGTATACAATTCTTTTACTAAACATAGCATGGAAAATTATTTAATTATTAAAATTTTAAGTCACTTTTTTTTATAAGGGAGGATACATAGGCTCTTTTTTTATTTGGGTATGGCCATCATAAAACCTTGATACTTTTAAAGCCTTGTAACCCCATTAAAAATTAAAATATGGCCCATTATTGCTTGTACGCTCATTCAAGGACTGAGCATACAGATACAAACTAGGTCTAGGTTAAGTGCGAACAGGCATACACATGTCACGTACAGGACGCTTGTATTTTACTTCTTACCTTAGCAAGCAGGTTCAGTTTTTCTCAACATCCTTGCCGAGGCGATCAAAAAAGCCTTTACACCCAAGGTGTTCAAAACTTAGGTCATGACAACCTTAATAGACCCTTTACTGTCAGTTGGGAGGGGGGTGCCATTTGGATTGGGGCGGTTTCCAACCAGGTTGGGATCGGTGCTCTTTGAATCTTAAAGAACGTTTGTATGGGGGGATGGGTATAATAATATAAATAGAAATTTGTACTTTCATATAATTTTATTAGAACTGAAATTGAAATGTCTTTATTGCCACATTTAATTTGTTAACACAAACTGTTACAAATATGGAATCTTGACAACTAACAATATAAGTACGAATGTCTACAAATACTAAGTGCTTTTTATAACTGCAACATTTAAAAATTAAAACACTACAATATTCATAAATTGTTTTCCATGAAGGAATTTCCAAATTTATGTACACAGTTTCAAACTTAGGACTGATGGATAAAACTCTGATCTACCTATAATACAATTTGCACAACCCTGAGGAACACCCACATCAGTGGCTGCCCAAGAAGGGAGATAATGGACCCTGGGTTCCATAACGCATTGTCTACGCTCTGATAAAAGGAAACGAAAATAGAATGGAAATACCTATAGGTGTAAGGGTTATTCGGAAAAATACGAGGGACGTTACCCGGGTTAGCTTTTGGATGCTAACCCAGTAAAATAAAAAATGTTTGTGACTAGGTTTTTAATTTACCCAGTTAAATTAAAAAAATACTGTGGTCAACATGCATTTTCAGTAAGACAGTTTTAAAAATATTATGGTACCCCACTTAATTCCAGTCTTAGGGTATACATTGTATTAATCTCTTTCGTTTTACAGTGAACGTTTCGTTTATATCCTTAGGGTGGGTATGTTTACTACAATAAAAATTTTGTAACAGTAACAATCATTTAATTAAATTAGTAAATTAGATAAATTTCCGATGAATTACTGCTAAAATAAACATTATAGTACTAACATTTTCTCAAAAAATGGGGAAATTCAGTATTGTTTTACTTACAGATAATATTTATTTTAAAAGTAAAATATTTTAAGTCACATAAACACTTACATCCTAAGGATCTAAAATCTATGGGGTTTCCTTAATAATTGTTTAATTTGTTTAAAAAGAAATAGTCGAGAAAATTATGTTCATAATATTAGCGCTTTCATAAATTTTTTGTAGTAGTTTTTACTTTCTCCTATATATGTTACCATAGAGAAATTATTTCTATTGGAAAACATTTACAAGTTGGTCTAAAAATCCACAGAACCCTAAAAAGTGTTTTTTGTCTGTTGTTTTTTATTTATTTATTTATTTTTATGTCCTCCTTATGAGCGTGTGTGTCTGTGCATTTTGCTGGAGATCAAACAGATGGAAAGATTTTTATGAAATTTGGTATTTTTGTGTATTTAGCCAATATCTCGAGACCGATTTTTGAATTTTTTGAAACTTTATTTTTTTTTCATGGGCAAAAACATACAAAGATTTCTCAAAAATGTTTTTGATTACAATGATTTTGATTAACTTTTCAGGAAAGATGTGAATTGCAATTTAAAATATTTTAGTACAAACCACTTCTCCCTTACTTTATAGTTTTTGAGTTATAATATTTTTTTTACGGGTAAAAACATAAAAACGCAATTTTTAAAGCTTTATTCTAACGATTTTGATTAAATTTTCAGTAGAGATGCAAGTTAAAATTAAAAATATTTTAGTTACCACCCCACTAAGTTGGGGCCGGAATCCACAAAATAGTTGTTGAAGGTTGTTCACATAAAATCTGGCTGTGATTAATTGAACAGCTGATTGTGAAGATTATTTTTTCTATACTTTTATTTAAATAAAATAAGTGTTTTGTCTGTTCATTCCTTAGAAATCTAATTAGTTGAACATATGTTTTTATTCAGGTGTTTTTATACATCTTTGTCCTTAAGGGAAAGAGAAACAGTTTGTGTCAGTTACCAGGTACCATTTATTTAGGTTTATGTTCACACACAATTAATAAATATTTACATTCATTATAATTTACATAGAAAAACATATATTAAATACACTTACGCTATTCAAATATAAATTAATTAAAAAGTAATTAAATTAGATTAACAATGAAAAAACAAACCTTGCATTCCTCTTGTTTTTATGCACCGTCAATTAAAACTAAACATACATTGCATGTGCTTTTATAAAAAAAAATATGAAGCCTAATACGGGTTTTTGGCAGAGTTAAAATGTTCCGAGAGTGGGGGTAAAGTAACGATGTCAAGGCTGAAACAACCCCCTCCTAAGTCACATGATTTGAAGGCTCTTAAAATTAATTGTATGATTTAAGGAACCGCACAGGTGGTCATATTGAAGGATCCCAATAAAAATAATTATTGGTTTCTAACAAGCCCCTTAAGCCACAACACTCAAGGGTACTTAATGGAACGTAAACTCACAATGTGAAATACGTAAACCGAGGCATAATTGGTCTAAACATGCACTAAGCATTAAATATTGAGCTTTCAGAATGTGTATGGAGAATATTCTGATTTAATTCACTACTCGTATAACCAGTACCAACGTAATTGTTCACAGGTTTCGTTTTATTTTGAATACATCCATCATTTAAGTGTTGTATATATTGTAGGCGATAGTTTCTATAATTGGTCCTCTTAATACCAATATGGCATATTTATATCTTTATTGTCGTCCAACAAGTTGTACATGTCATTGGATGTAATCTAAAGTCTTATATTAAAAACATGCGTCATTCCTAATATTACAATCTAAATCACTAGAAGTTAAGATCGTGCAAGTACATTTCATCCAAATAATAAAAGGCTTTACTTTTCAACTGTTTAGTTAAAACATGCTTAACATTTGATAAGCTTTCTGTTCTAGCTGTGGTAGGTAACTTATTAAACAGTTGCACACATTTATCCATATATGTGTTTTACTAAGCCTAAAATTCCTTAAATCTATGTTGTTCTGAATCTTGGTATTGTGCGAATGTATCTGACTTCTTAAATTAAACATGTAAAGGTTTTCTTTTACTAAAACCAATGACTGCAAAATAAAAATGCAAGGGAGCGTGAGTATTTTAAGACTTACAAAATGTGGCTTACACGAATCTGTTTTTTGATACTCATAATGCTACGGATAGCTTTCTTTTGGGATTTAAAAACTTCTTTAGCTTTTTAAATCCACTCGATCGGCGTGGACACTACTACAGAAGTATAAGGTGTCCATGTTGGGTGGTAGTCAGGGTCCAGATGATGTGAGGAGAAGAGAATTTATTATAAACCTTGTAAAATTGCTGAAATCATACCAATACTACGTGGTCCTGATTCCACGCAAGGAACCTCCTTAGCTGCCCTGGCTATTGGGCTGTTAATAAAATAGTTATATCAGAGGAACAGTTGACCTTAGTAACAATGACTACACTTATTCATCTACACTCATCACACTAATTCAACCCTCATATTCACACGTATCTCTATGATCGGCGTCTTAGGAATGCCTAATGAATATAATTGGATATTGCTATGTTTTACATTTTATCTTCCCAGTATTTTTATCAGATCTCACTTTATTTTAATTGGTTTGCTTTTTTTAATTGGTGGTCACTATATTTTATGTTATAAATCATCATAAATTATACTGGTAATTAATTTATTTTCATTGTTCTCACTAAAATTATTTCACTGTATTTTACCTTGGATCAAATTGCATTTTATATTTGATCTCACTACAATTTACAATTATCTCACTAAACTTTATATTTGGTCTCACTATGTGATAGCTGTTACTACAAACTAGATAAATAGTAAAATCGTACAAACATTTAACTGTAATGCAGCTTAATATGTAGGAAATGTGTAGTTTATGAGAACTATCCTAGGCTAGAATATGTTTTCTAAAATAATTTTATACTTTTTTAAATAATACAATTGGAAACATTAATACATTATTATTCATTATTAAGACATTAATTATGAGCATGATGAGTGTAGAGATCGAGTGTAGTCATTGTTACTAACTAGGGTTGACCGTTCCTTAGAAAGAGCTATTTACTAATAACCCAAAAGACAGGGAAACTATGGAACCTACAGTTTTACATGGAACCTCAAATACGTACTATTGGTTTGATTTTTAGCTAACAAAAAAACATGCGGACTCAGAATACCACTCAACACGGACATCCCAGACTTCTTTAATAGTGTTCATGTCGATGACAACCATTGAGCGGACGCCGTATCTGTATTAGAGGACCGAGCATAGAACCTATTACCTACAATCTCCACAACACTTTGTCTCCAAGTATCTGGATTACTGCACTGTGCCACTAGTACCTACAATCTCCACAACACTTTGTCTCCAAGTATCTGGATTACTGCACTGTGCCACTAGTACCTACAATCTCCACAACACTTTGTCTCCAAGTATCTGGATTACTGCACTGTGCCACTAGTACCTACAATCTCCACAACACTTTGTCTCCAAGTATCTGGATTACTGCACTGTGCCACTAGTACCTACAATCTCCACAACACTTTGTATCCAAGTACCTGGATTACTGCACTGTGCCACTAGTACCTACAATCTCCACAACACTTTGTCTCCAAGTATCTGGATTACTGCACTGTGCCACTAGTACCTACAATCTCCACAACACTTTGTATCCAAGTATCTGGATTACTGCACTGTGCCACTAGTACCTACAATCTCCACAACACTTTGTCTCCAAGTACCTGGATTACTGCACTGTGCCACTAGTACCTACAATCTCCACAACACTTTGTATCCAAGTACCTGGATTACTGCACTGTGCCACTAGTACCTACAATCTCCACAACACTTTGTATACAAGTATCTGGATTACTGCACTGTGCCAGACTTTGAAAGCATACTGGCAGCGTTATTTAAACTCAATTCTAAGAAAGCAACTCACCTGGAATTTGTCATTGGTCTGACTGTAACAGGCTCTAGGAAACATGTCCATTCGTCTAGGAGCTGTCACCTTGACGGAACCAGGAGACTATTTTATACTCTGACATCGGCATCTTACATACGACGAAGTTCTGTAATAAACGATCTTGATATCCCTTCAGAGAACTCTTCGTCTGCGTTGTTCCTGTGTAAGAGTCATCGTTCTAGACGAATGTCATTTGAACCTGCAACTGTAAAAATAAGGGCAAATTAGGATAGACTACAATATCGACGTACAATGCAACAATGAAAACACATTCTGCTTACTCTGCTTGTGGTCTGGCTTTAACGGTTGTGAAACATTACAATCTAAGGCGTTCATCCAGACACCCAGTTGTGTGCCCTTAAAGCACTAGGAGTAGCAAAGAGCCTGCCTCACTAACACATACAAACATGACGTGAACCCCTGTCCTATATCTCCCTCATTTTCCGCCCACCCGCCCCTCAAATTGCACAAAAGTAAAGTACATAACTCCCAACATTATAGTAAACTCTAAAAAAGGCGGTTTTTATGAACTGTATATTATTCTACTCTTTCAACCAAAGATAATTGTACAAATTTAAACTCACTTATAGAAAAACAATTGATTATAATAAAAGAAACAGATTTTTTAAGATTTACTTTAAGACCAGGTTTGTCAGTATATTTTGTCAAATACTGTGTATTCTAAAAATTGCACGATTTCATAATGAACTGTGTATATAGAAAGGCCAAATCAGCAACTTTAGGGAGCATATCTCCATTTATTAAGAACATTTTCAAAAATAGTATTTGATCGAACACTCTTAAAGCAAGACTACTCCAAACAGTGTACAATAATATGTTTAATTTTAATCATTAAAATAAACGATAGTATCACAAATAATGTACTGTATATTATATTTTTTTTCTTATGGTGGCCATTTCGCTCCACGAAAAACACCAAAACAATAGGTTTATATTTGAATGATTCGGTCCCTTATAATAATTCTATCGTAACATTTGAAGTGTCATTTGATTTGCGAAAATCTATTCTATTTGGCCATAAGTTGGTGTCCTGGTAATAGGTGGTGTATTATTTATAGTTTTTGTCACAGTTACATTTGTGAAACTTGAAATTTCATATTTGACAATTTTAAAATAAAAACACAAAATATCAACTTATGGGCCACTTTAATGGGTCCTTAATAATCTTACAGCGTTTACATCATAATAATAAACACGACTCGTACAGTTGAAATAGAAAAGAATGTTTTGGCCCGCTGACGATAACATTGCATTGCTACTATAGGACAGTCTGGAGTTGTCGATTTTCCAGCGTAAATAAGCTTGGCAGTTTGGGAAACCGCCACCTTATTAATAAGTCATATTTTACAAGAAATATTTGTAAAAAATCTTCACGTTTCCAGCTTTTGTATTAATAATTTTTAGTTTGATATATTTATCACTATTAAATAAACATTTTTTATATAATTGTTAATTAAAATTCAATTAACTTGAATGAGATTAAAACCACATGAACATAAGGGAAATCTTACGTGACTGTTATTAGTGTAACATTAACTGTAGTTTTAACGAGGACGCCCGTTGACTTATATATCTAACACCTATTATTAAAATGACGTTGCAAAGTTGGGGCCTCCTGCTCGCCTAACGGTTAACACTTCTGACGACTTCAATGGAGTCGTGGGTTAAAATCCCGGAAGTTTTAACAACGTTTAGCTCGATGAAGTTGGTCCGATCTCCAATAACATTGTTAGAATAGTCAGTAAAAACTGTCACTGGTGTAAAGACAAAAAATAATAAATAAAAATATAGAATAAAAATTCAGCTCGCCATCCATATAACATCGATATTTCGTTGGTGACATTTTCAGCCTAACACGGTCAATGCCCCCCTTCCATCTTCTTGGAGCAGTTATTAAGTTAAGGATGGCTTCTCCAGATTCCCTCCCATTCCATGTTGTGATGAAAAACCAAGTTATCTTAAAAATATCTTTTTAATACGAATTTGTATTAAAACATGACTTTTTAACAGGGATTCTCTTACCGCAAAAATGTTACAATTACCGGTGTCATAACATTCCTTAAAGCAATGTACTAGTTAAAATGTTACAATTACCGGTGTCATAACATTCCTTAAAGCACTGTACTAGTTAAAATGTTACAATTACCGGAATCATAACATTCCTTAAAGTACTGTACTAGTTAAAATGTTACATATACCGGTGTCATAACATTCCTTAAAGCATTGTACTAGTTAAAATGTTACAATTACCGGTATCATAACATTCCTTAAAGCATTGTACTAGTTAAAATGTTACAATTACCGGTATCATAACATTCCTTAAAGCATTGTACTAGTTAAAATGTTACAATTACCGGTATCATAAAATTCCTTAAAGCATTGTACTAGTTAAAATGTTACAATTACCGGTATCATAACATTCCTTAAAGCATCGTACTAGTTAAAATGTTACAATTACCGGTATCATAACATTCCTTAAAGCATTGTACTAGTTAAAATGTTACAAATACCGGTATCGTAACATTCCTTAAAGCACTGTACTAGTTTAAATGTTACAATTACCGGTGTCATAACATTCCTTAAATTATTGTAATAGTTAAAATGTTACAATTACCGATGTCATAACATTCCTTAAAGCACTGTACTAGTTAAAATGTTACAAGTACCGGCATCATAACATTCCTTAAAGCACTGTACTACTTAAAATGTTACAATTACTGCTATCATAACATTTCTTAAAGCACTGTACTAGTTAAAATGTTACAATTACCGGTGTCATAACATTTGTTAAAGCGCTTTACTAGTTAAAATGTTACAATTACCGGTGTCATAACATTTCTTAAAGCACTGTTATTATTATTCATTATTCATTATTCATCTGTAAGACGCCGATCGTAGAGATATGGGCGAATATGAGGAGTGAATAAGTGTGATGAGTGTAGATGAATGAGTGTAGTCATTGTTACTATCTGAGTTCGACTTAGCTCAGAAAGGACTCTTTATTAATAGCCCAATAGCCAGGGCAATTATGGGACCTACAGCTTTACGTGGAATCTGAACCACGTAGTGTTGGTCTGATTTTCAGCTAACTGACAAGTCTGACACTCAGTTCTCTTCACTACACAACATCTGAACCTTGACTACCATTCAATACGGACGCTCCAGATTTCTCTAGTAGTGTATACATTGATGGCAACCATTGAGCGGACGCCGTGTCGGTATTAAGAGTACCGAGCATGGAACCTATCGCCTACAATCTCCCAAACACTTTGTCTTCGAGTAGCTGGGTTACAGCACTGCGCCACCAGTGCCGACATTTTAACTGTACTAGTTAAAATGTTACAATTACCGGTGACATAACATTTCTTAAAGCACTGTACTAGCTAAAATGTTACAATTACCGGTGTCATAACATTTCTTAAAGCACTGTACTAGTTAAAATGTTACAATTACTGGTATTATAACATTTCTTAAGGCAATGTACTAGTTAAAATGTTACAATTACCGGTGTCATAACATTTCTTAAAGCACTGTACTAGTTAAAATTACCGGTATCATAACATTTCTTAAAGCACTGTACTAGTTAAAATGTTACAATTACCGGTGTCATAACATTTCTTAAAGCACTTTACTAGTTAAAATGTTACAATTACCGGTGTCATAACATTTCTTAAAGCACTGTACTAGTTAAAATGTTACAATTACTGGTATCATAACATTTCTTAAGGCAATGTACTAGTTAAAATGTTACAATTACCGGTATAATAACATTTCTTATAGCACTGTACTAGTTAAAATTACCGGTATCATAACATTTCTGAAAGCACTGTACTAGTTAAAATGTTACAATTACCGGTGTCATAACATTTCTTAAAGCACTTTACTAGTTAAAATGTTACAATTACCGGTGTCATAACATTTCTTAAAGCACTGTACTAGTTAAAATGTTACAATTACTGGTATCATAACATTTCTTAAGGCAATGTACTAGTTAAAATGTTACAATTACCGGTATAATAACATTTCTTATAGCACTGTACTAGTTAAAATTACCGGTATCATAACATTTCTTAAAGCACTGTACTAGTTAAAATGTTACAATTACTGGTATCATAACATTTCTTAAAGCACTGTACTATTTAAAATGTTACAATTACCGGTGTCATAACATTTCTTAAAGCACTTTACTAGTTAAAATGTTACAATTACCGGTGTCATAACATTTCTTAAAGCACTGTACTAGTTAAAATGTTACAATTACCGGTGTCATAACATTTCTTAAAGCACTTTACTAGTTAAAATGTTACAATTACCAGTGTCATAACATTTCTTAAAGCACTGTATTAGTTAAAATGTTACAATTACCGGTATCATAACATTTCTTAAAGCACTGTACTAGTTAAAATGTTACAATTACCGGTGTCATAACATTTCTTAAAGCACTGTACTAGTTAAAATGTTACATTTACTGGTATTATAACATTTCTTAAGGCAATGTACTAGTTAAAATGTTACAATTACCGGTATAATAATATTTCTTATAGCACTGTACCAGTTAAAATTACCGGAATCATAACATTTCTTAAAGCACTGTACTAGTTAAAATGTTACAATTACCGGTGTCATAACATTTCTTAAAGCACTTTACTAGTTAAAATGTTACAATTACCGGTGTCATAACATTTCTTAAAGCACTGTACTAGTTAAAATGTTACAATTACTGGTATCATAACATTTCTTAAGGCAATGTACTAGTTAAAATGTTACAATTACCGGTATAATAACATTTCTTATGGCACTGTACTAGTTAAAATTACCGGTATCATAACGTTTCTTAAAGCACTGTACTAGTTAAAATGTTACAATTACCGGTGTCATAACATTTCTTAAAGCACTGTACTAGTTAAAATGTTACAATTACTGGTATTATAACATTCCTTAAAGCACTGTACTAGTTAAAATGTTACAATTACCGGTGTCATAACATTTCTTAAAGCACTGTACTAGTTAAAATGTTACAATTACCGGTGTCATAACATTTCTTAAAGCACTTTACTAGTTAAAATGTTACAATTACCAGTGTCATAACATTTCTTAAAGCACTGTACTAGTTAAAATGTTACAATTACTGGTATCATAACATTCCTTAAAGCACTGTACTAGTTAAAATGTTACAATTACCGGTATCATAACATTTCTTAAAGCACTGTACTAGTTAAAATGTTACAATTACTGGTATTATAACATTTCTTAAGGCAATGTACTAGTTAAAATGTTACAATTACCGGTATAATAATATTTCTTACAGCACTGTACTAGTTAAAATGTTACAATTACTGGTATTATAACATTTCTTAAGGCAATGTACTAGTTAAAATGTTACAATTACCGGTATAATAATATTTCTTATAGCACTGTACTAGTTAAAATTACCGGTATCATAACATTTCTTAAAGCACTGTACTAGTTAAAATGTTACAATTACCGGTGTCATAACATTTCTTAAAGCACTGTACTAGTTAAAATGTTACAATTACTGGTATCATAACATTTCTTAAGGCAATGTACTAGTTAAAATGTTACAATTACCGGTATAATAACATTTCTTATAGCACTGTACTAGTTAAAATTACCGGTATCATAACATTTCTTAAAGCACTGTACTAGTTAAAATGTTACAATTACCGGTGTCATAACATTTCTTAAAGCACTGTACTAGTTAAATTGTTACAATTACCGGTGTCATAACATTTCTTAAAGCACTGTACTAGTTAAAATGTTACAATTACCGGTGTCATAACATTTCTTAAAGCACTGTACTAGTTAAAATGTTACAATTACTGGTATCATAACATTTCTTAAGGCAATGTACTAGTTAAAATGTTACAATTACCGGTATAATAACATTTCTTATAGCACTGTACTAGTTAAAATTACCGGTATCATAACATTTCTTAAAGCACTGTACTAGTTAAAATGTTACAATTACCGGTGTCATAACATTTCTTAAAGCACTGTACTAGTTAAATTGTTACAATTACCGGTGTCATAACATTTCTTAAAGCACTGTACTAGTTAAAATGTTACAATTACCGGTATCATAACATTTCTTAAAGCACTGTACTAGTTAAAATGTTACAATTACTGGTATCATAACATTTCTTAAAGCACTGTACTAGTTAAAATGTTACAATTACCGGTGTCATAACATTTCTTAAAGCACTTTACCAGTTAAAATGTTACAATTACCGGTGTCATAACATTTCTGAAAGCACTGTACTTGTTAAAATGTTACAATTACCGGTATCATACCATTTCTTAAAGCACTGTACTAGTTAAAATGTTACAATTACTGGTATCATAACATTTCTTAAAGCACTGTACTAGTTAAAATGTTACAATTACTGGTATCATAACATTTCTTAAAACACTGTACTAGTTAAAATGTTACAATTACCGGTATCATAACATTCCTTAAAGCATTGTACTAGTTAAAATGTTACAATTACCGGTATAATAACATTTCTTATAGCACTGTACTAGTTAAAATTACCGGTATCATAACATTTCTTAAAGCACTGTACTAGTTAAAATGTTACAATTACCGGTGTCATAACATTTCTTAAAGCAATGGACTAGTTAAAATGTTTCAATTACCGGTGTCATAACATTTCTTAAAGCACTGTACTAGTTAAAATGTTACAATTACTGGTATTATAACATTTCTTAAGGCAATGTACTAGTTAAAATATTACAATTACCGGTATACTAATATTTCTTATAGCACTGTACTAGTTAAAATTACCGGTATCATAACATTTCTTAAAGCACTGTACTAGTTAAAATGTTACAATTACCGGTGTCATAACATTTCTTAAAGCACTTTACTAGTTAAAATGTTACAATTACCGGTGTCATAACATTTCTTAAAGCACTGTACTAGTTAAAATGTTACAATTACTGGTATCATAACATTTCTTAAAACACTGTACTAGTTAAAATGTTACAATTACCGGTATCATAACATTCCTTAAAGCATTGTACTAGTTAAAATGTTACAATTACCGGTATAATAACATTTCTTATAGCACTGTACTAGTTAAAATTACCGGTATCATAACATTCCTTAAAGCATTGTACTAGTTAAAATGTTACAATTACCGGTATCATAACATTTCTTAAAGCACTGTACTAGTTAAAATGTTACAATTACTGGTATCATAACATTTCTTAAAACACTGTACTAGTTAAAATGTTACAATTACCGGTATCATAACATTCCTTAAAGCATTGTACTAGTTAAAATGTTACAATTACCGGTATAATAACATTTCTTATAGCACTGTACTAGTTAAAATTACCGGTATCATAACATTTCTTAAAGCACTGTACTAGTTAAAATGTTACAATTACCGGTGTCATAACATTTCTTAAAGCAATGGACTAGTTAAAATGTTTCAATTACCGGTGTCATAACATTTCTTAAAGCACTGTACTAGTTAAAATGTTACAATTACTGGTATTATAACATTTCTTAAGGCAATGTACTAGTTAAAATATTACAATTACCGGTATACTAATATTTCTTATAGCACTGTACTAGTTAAAATTACCGGTATCATAACATTTCTTAAAGCACTGTACTAGTTAAAATGTTACAATTACCGGTGTCATAACATTTCTTAAAGCACTTTACTAGTTAAAATGTTACAATTACCGGTGTCATAACATTTCTTAAAGCACTGTACTAGTTAAAATGTTACAATTACTGGTATCATAACATTTCTTAAGGCAATGTACTAGTTAAAATGTTACAATTACCGGTATAATAACATTTCTTATAGCACTGTACTAGTTAAAATTACCGGTATCATAACAATTCTTAAAGCACAGTACTAGTTAAAACGTTACAATTACTGGTATCATAACATTTCTTAAAGCACTGTACTATTTAAAATGTTACAATTACCGGTGTCATAACATTTCTTAAAGCACTTTACTAGTTAAAATGTTACAATTACCGGTGTCATAACATTTCTTAAAGCACTGTACTAGTTAAAATGTTACAATTACTGGTATTATAACATTTCTTAAGGCAGTGTACTAGTTAAAATGTTACAATTACTGGTATCATAACATTTCTTAAAGCACTGTACTAGTTAAAATGTTACAATTACCGGTATCATAACATTCCTTAAAGCATTGTACTAGTTAAAATGTTACAATTACCGGTATAATAACATTTCTTATAGCACTGTACTAGTTAAAATTACCGGTATCATAACATTTCTTAAAGCACTGTACTAGTTAAAATGTTACAATTACCGGTGTCATAACATTTCTTAAAGCACTTTACTAGTTAAAATATTACAATTACCGGTGTCATAACATTTCTTAAAGCACTGTACTAGTTAAAATGTTACAATTACTGGTATCATAACATTCCTTAAAGCACTGTACTAGTTAAAATGTTACAATTACCGGTGTCATAACATTTCTTAAAGCACTGTACTAGTTAAAATGTTACAATTACTGGTATTATAACATTTCTTAAGGCAATGTACTAGTTAAAATGTTACAATTACCGGTATAATAATATTTCTTACAGCACTGTACTAGTTAAAATTACCAGTATCATAACATTTCTTAAAGCACTGTACTAGTTAAAATGTTACAATTACCGGTGTCATAACATTTCTTAAAGCACTTTACTAGTTAAAATGTTACAATTACCGGTGTCATAACATTTCTTAAAGCACTGTACTAGTTAAAATGTTACAATTACTGGTATCATAACATTTCTTAAGGCAATGTACTAGTTAAAATGTTACAATTACCGGTATAATAACATTTCTTATAGCACTGTACTAGTTAAAATTACCGGTATCATAACATTTCTTAAAGCACTGTACTAGTTAAAATGTTACAATTACTGGTATCATAACATTTCTTAAAGCACTGTACTATTTAAAATGTTACAATTACCGGTGTCATAACATTTCTTAAAGAACACATTATACTAGTTAAAATGTTCGTCGTACACAACACTATTTATAAAGCAAAGTTACGATTTTCCTTTTGACCTCTATGATTTACATGCAAATTATTTTCACACTAGAATATAAACTTAATGTAATTTTATTGTATAAAATTACGTTCAACAACCAGTTGAACAACAGTTTAGAACAGTTAAATTATTAGTTATGAACAATCAAATTATTTTTTAATAATTTTACTTGAGAACAATCACTATACTATTATTAAATATAACTAAAGAAGAGTAAAACCTAAGTTAATTATGAAATAAACTAATTATAATTTCAGCAGCTGAAGTTTAACATTTGGAATACCAATTTAATAATAATTATGTCAAGACTCTTCAAGGTTTGTTGAGCAATGGATTTTACTATAAACAAACTATCAATAATTTTTATTATAACAATTTGCTTATTTAAGATATAACACTTGCATTAGGATAAAACACAATTTCGAATCGTGGCCATAACTGTTAATTTTTATGAGCAATATTCATCTTGCACTGTACTGGTTCTCCCCCTTACTCTGTCTTTTAATTCCTTACAAAGATCAATAGCCTATGGGGAATGGGTAGAGTATGGTTCAATACATAAAATAAACTAGTTTGCTATCATATTTGCTAATAAATGCGAGTCTTTGATTCAGTAATTGATAGTTTACCTAAGGTAAAATTGATTTTTTCTGTTTATTACATCGTAGTTTCTACTAACGAGGTTCCTTACCTATAAATGGGTGTGCCTCAGGGAAGTAGTTTAGGACTGACAGCTGAACTGTTTAACATGCATGATGCAAACCTGTACAGATCCCTGCATCTGTTATAAGAAGCGAAGTGAGACGGCTCTTGCGAAATCAGTAATCACTCAAGCATATTCTAAGGTTGATATTGACAAATGTAGAGTTCCGCATTACTGTTCTCGAAGCCTCTCACGCTCTAACTAAGAACGATGCGTACTTAAACTTAGGAAATAAATCTTTAGAGGCGATTTTCTTTTTTATTATCACGTAAATAAATAAGGAAAATCAAAATACAAATCACTAGGCAAGATTTTTGACTCTCTAAATACTAAAATTCTTCGTTAATATGCAAACAATGTAAATAGAGTAAGAAAAGCAAAGCGCTAGAAGAAGTAAAAAAACCAACAATAATAATAACAATATTATATAACAAAAAATAATACAGATAGAAAGTATGTTGTTGTATGTATCATGTTGAAATGTTTCCTAAATCCAGTAACAGAAGGTGTAATTTTAGGCATTATGAAGATAACAGAGAAAACCTACATACACTTAAATGATGTAAGCCTTTAAAACACATAAGGCTTCTTACGCCATAGAACTGCAATAGAACAAACAAGCAAAGCACTTTAAATGCTAAAAAGGTAAAAAACACAGACACCAATATGTCAATATGTCAAACACATCATCTTCAATATCATTCTGAATGATTTCGGAGTATCACAGAACGAATCAACGCGGCCAGCCGCTTCACTATAACTTTTCAACAGTCGGGAAATAACACTGTAGTACTAGTAAGTTCTTGCCATGATTCTACTTTAGAGGTCAGATCTGAATCGAGCACATTGTGAAGAATGTGTAGCACCCACTGATTAGTTTTCAGAACTCTTCAACGTTTTAGAATGTGACACATAAACAAATCTTAAACTTATTAGAATGCCTGATGAATTCATTTGGAAATCGTGTAACTTTTTTTATTTCCTGTACAGGTTTAATCCACAAGAACCGCCCACTGTTCACATTACATCAGTTCCGGCGCTTCAAGGAATTCTTATAATTGTTATTCTTGTCAGTGCTTCCATTGAGATCCATTAGCTATTGTCTTTAAATTTCTTAGGCATTCTCCGTCCTTCTTCTAAACATAATCATGCTGATAAAAGACACGTTCATGAAGTATTTTACAGCAGGAAGTAGCAGAGTTGAGTTCCATAATAGTCCTAAATCTGTAGTACAAGGAAAAAAAAGGAAAAAAATATGTATATATATATTGCACATAATTCACGCTTCATAACGATAATTTATTATCATTCATTTCTTAATTCACTGAAGACGACGGAACAGACCTAGGGATGGAAAACATATGTTAAGAGTTATTAGCTTAAGTAATAATTAATTTTAGATATCTCAGTACTTTTAAACTTGTTTTTACAATTTTTTAAAATATTGGTATCACTAGCTACGTTTTTTACGAGTTACACATTTGAATAGAAAATAATATAAATGAACATTACATTCATGCCAAAATAAAATAATTAACAGCTGTCTTGGATTCTAATTTATACATTACTTTAAAGTGATTCCTATGCTTTTTAACACTAACAGTTTTTAGTGTTTTAGTGAAACACTAAACACTAGCTGATAGTCTCAACAGCTGTACGCATGAGTCTTGATAGGTCACTTGCTCTTACTACCGCTGAACGGATGAATTTTGATTAGTCACTTGCTCATAGTCTCTCACCTACTTTACGCATGAGTTTTGATTAATCACTTGATCATAGTCTCTCAACCACTTTACGCATGAATCTTGATTAGTCACTTGATCATAGTCTCTCACCCACTTTACGTATGAGTTTTGAATAGTCACTTGCTCATAATCTCTCACCCACTTTACGCATGAGTTTTGATTAATCACTTGATCATAGTCTCTCAACCACTTTACGCATGAGTTTTGATTAATCACTTGATCATAGTCTCTCAACCACTTTACGCATGAATCTTGATTAGTCACTTGATCATAGTCTCTCAACCACTTTACGCATGAGTTTTGATTAGTCACTTGATCATAGTCTCTCAACCACTTTACGCATGAGTTTTGATTAATCACTTGATCATAGTCTCTCAACCACTTTACGCATGAATCTTGATTAGTCACTTGATCATAGTCTCTCAACCACTTTACGCATGAATCTTGATTAGTCACTTGATCATAGTCTCTCAACCACTTTACGCATGAGTTTTGATTAATCACTTGATCATAGTCTCTCAACCACTTTACGCATGAATCTTGATTAGTCACTTGATCATAGTCTCTCAACCACTTTACGCATGAATCTTGATTAGTCACTTGATCATAGTCTCTCACCCACTTTACGTATGAGTTTTGAATAGTCACTTGCTCATAATCTCTCACCTACTTTACGCATGAGTTTTGATTAATCACTTGATCATAGACTCTCACCCACTTTACGCATGAGTTTTGATTAATCACTTGATCATAGTCTCTCAACCACTTTACGCATGAGTTTTGATTAATCACTTGATCATAGTCTCTCAACCACTTTACGCATGAATCTTGATTAGTCACTTGATCATAGTCTCTCAACCACTTTACGCATGAATCTTGATTAGTCACTTGATCATAGTCTCTCACCCACTTTACCCATGAGTTTTGATTAGTCACTTGCTCATAGTCTCTCACCTACTTTACACACGAGTTTTGATTAGTCACTTGATCATAGTCTCTCAACCACTTTACGCATGAATCTTGATTAGTCACTTGATCATAGTCTCTCAACCACTTTACGCATGAATCTTGATTAGTCACTTGATCATAGTCTCTCATCCACTTTACCCATGAGTTTTGGTTAGTCACTTGCTCATAGTCTCTCAACCACTTTACGCATGAATCTTGATTAGTCACTTGATCATAGTCTCTCAACCACTTTACACATGAGTCTTGATTAGTCACTTGATCATAGTCTCTCACCCACTTTACACATGAGTCTTGATTAGTCACTTGCTCATAGTCTCTCAAGTGCCTTACGCATGAATCTTGATTAGTCACTTGATCATAGTCTCTCAACCACTTTACGCATGAATCTTGATTAGTCACTTCATCATAGTCTCTCACCCACTTTACCCATGAGTTTTGATTAGTCACTTGCTCATAGTCTCTCACCTACTTTACACACGAGTTTTGATTAGTCACTTGATCATAGTCTCTCAACCACTTTACGCATGAATCTTGATTAGTCACTTGATCATAGTCTCTCAACCACTTTACGCATGAATCTTGATTAGTCACTTGATCATAGTCTCTCAACCACTTTACGCATGAATCTTGATTAGTCACTTGATCATAGTCTCTCATCCACTTTACCCATGAGTTTTGATTAGTCACTTGCTCATAGTCTTTCAACCACTTTACGCATGAATCTTGATTAGTCACTTGATCATAGTCTCTCAACCACTTTACACATGAGTCTTGATTAGTCACTTGATCATAGTCTCTCACCCACCTTACACATGAGTCTTGATTAGTCACTTGCTCATAGTCTCTCAAGTGCCTTACGCATGAATCTTGATTAGTCACTTGATCATAGTCTCTCAACCACTTTACACATGAGTCTTGATTAGTCACTTGATAATAGTCTTTCACCCACTTTACACATGAGTCTTGATTAGTCACTTGCTCATAGTCTCTCAAGTGCCTTACGCATGAATATTGATTAGTCACTTGATCATAGTCTCTCAACCACTTTACGCATGAGTATTGATTATTCATTTACTCATAGTCCCTCAACGCTGTACGCACGAGTCCTGATGGGTCACTTGCTGTTTCTCAAAAGCTATACACGATTCATAGGGGTACTTGTTCGTAGTCTCACAACAGCGTACGTAATACCACTGTACGCGTATGGGTAGGCGGGTGGGTCAATACCACTGTACGTGTATGGGTGGGCAGATGAGTCATTACCACCGTACGTGTATGGGCGGGCGGGTGGGTCAATAAAAAGGTATACAATATTGGTTGTGTGTATTTATACGACCCTTGTTCACTTGCCAGTAAACGTGCGTCCTTTCCCAACACTCTGTGCATTGTGTATATTTATATTGAAACGAGCTTCTAGCCCTGTTTGTAAGGTTGGAATAACATTCTTGTATTAATTGTACCACAGGAAAATACAATCATTTTTGCAATGCATTTACTAATCTTCTGCACGTACCTATTTATTCTAGTCAAGTTAAAAAATCAGCAATAGCCATAGGTTTACTTTTACACGCATTCCGCTCACATATTGAAGATGTTGTTTAAATTATTGGTTGCAGAATTGGCAAACAAATATTAAACCAGATTAGTAATAATATGACTTATTATCTAAAAGTACATTTTGATGAATGATTGTTCTTCGACCACTTTTAGTCTTGTTCCCATCAACTGTTATTAGGCTTAAAGAGAATATTTTAAAAGAATTTTAAATAAATATCTTTCTCTAAAAAAGATGGTGTCTAATTTTCCTGCACTATCTTATATTGAGAGGGAATATAATTTATGTATCATACATTTTAAAAATCAAGCCGTATATACTGTGACATCCATTCACACTCATACTAAATGTCCAATTTTCCAACCCCAAGCATTCTCGATGTATTGAGAATTTCCTAAAAATAATAAAATACAAAAATATGTAAAACGAGACGTAGAACCATAGCTATACCCTATTACCCCATAGCCATGATTCATGTACGTCAAGTTACCACAGAGAAAATATCTCTATAGTTATAATTGCGTAAAATATGGATAGGAAGACTTCCACATTCATAAACAAATTGAAGAATTCTAATGTTTATTTGGAAGAATTCCAGCATATTTTGGCTACTTTATTCAAGTAGATAACTAGAATTGTTTTTCAGCCAACTCTCAGTTAGTAAACGATGAACTAGTAATAAGAAATTTGTTTTATGAACTTGTTTCGATTTAAGATAAAAAAATATATATATTAGCATGTAGGAGAACAAAGTGACACCAGTATCAGTAACCAGAGTTCATAGAGGTTCAAGTAGCAGTGCAATGGGGGGGGGGGCGAAGGAGTCAAGGTTCTAAGCCTATGTATGGAAAAAGCGTAGCAAAGTCGAGCAGGCTCTTTCTGATGGCCTCGGAGCAGTCCTTCCTGCTGTATAGAGTTTAATTAAGAAGAAACGCTCCCTCTCCAAGGCAATAAACGCTTTCTTGAAAGCGTCCGATGAGATGCTGAAGCAAACTTTAGTTTCGAGCAGATAATTTAGTATATGATGGCAGTTTGTAGTTAGTAAGTTAGGTAAAGACCCACGACTATGCTTCCACACATTCAGTACCAGAATGTAAACCTTATTGGTGTCCGCTATCTAAGGATGGGCGGGTGGACCCTCATTAGTATCTACTCTCCCACGAGAACCGCCTGTTTAGGTAGTTGGGAATGGCCATGCCGTACTTGGATAGATCGTTGGAGAATCCCCATCTTGCATGTGTGTAGGGGGTGGGGTGGTTCCACCGAGGTCTTCCATCTATGATTGGGTCGGAGCCTTCATTGAACGTCTGTAGCACTTGGAACAACTCATGAACGTGCAATGATATAGTCGTAATATAAACAATAAATGGTTCCAAAGAATTGGCACAAACCTTTTCCCATATTAAACACTAAAAAATCGAAACTTTGAAAATTACCAGTTTGATTCCTTAACATTTTTTTTGCCATAACTTAAAAACTAGTCAAGTTAGAGACATGTGGTTTTTACTAAAACATTTTAAATTGTATTTCACATCTTTCCTGAAAATTTATTAACAATCGTTGTAGCCGTTACTGAGATACGTAATTCTATTTTTTTATGTTTTCCTATAAAAGTAAAAAATAAAATAACATTTCAAAAATGTGAAAAATTAGTCTAGAGATATTGGCAAAATACACTCTCATACCAAATTTCATAAAAATGTATCCATCCGTTTGGTCTCCATCGAACTGTACATACACACAAACACAAACGGACAGACAAAAAAAATTACCGCTTTTTTTTTTTTTTTTTTTTTTTTTAACGATCACAATACTTTCTCTATGCTAACGCATAAGGGAGAAAGTAAAAACTTCAAAAGTGAGCTTGTAAATTAAATTATTTATTTATACAGATGCCAATTATTACAAAGAGAATACTCTCAATGCCTGAAACCTTTTTGAGGCTAAGTGTCAGAGAGAACGTTACAGTCCTAATTTCACCCCTTAATAAAGTAATTTTCATTTCATTTTAAACTTAAAGAAAAAGGAAGTGAGAGATTGAAAAATATAAATTAGTGTTGATAAGAAGAGCTAGAAAGAATATTTATAAGAGGGGCCGGAGATGAAAAAAGATCACACACAAAAATGTAATTACCATTGATAAATTTTGTTGATAAATATGGCTAAAAGTCCGTCTCCATTTTCAGCTTGAGCAGCAGTCTAAGCACCATATTATAAATTTATATTTTTAACCCAGTAACAGTATATTTGTATTTTTTATTTGATTCTTCGACGTAGATTATTAATATATTTCATAATGCAAAACTTTCCTGGGCATCTTACCTTAACCGCGTTTCTTCTTGGACTGCCTTTTCATAAGCACGGATGTCTAATTTCACAAAGATGCCATATTATATATCAGTTTTTACAATCTACTACTCAAGACATCCTTTTTTTCATTTTATACCATCAAAGGGCGATAGCCGTGTACTGCGGCCGCCCCTCTTCCAGCCATATAACTATTGATGAAACTGTTGCCAGAGGTGTCTATTCGTCTGCTACCACATTTACAACTCGATCTCCCGTGCCTAATAGCCCGAGCCTCAATTTTGTTTGATGCGCCGCCTTATCATCGTCAACAGGTGATAAACCTAGTGGAACTATTAGTTACCGATGTCTGTTAAGAGCTGCCTCATTTTTATTTATAGGCCATTTCAGATTACCAACCTGCTACTACCCGAAGCTGGATAACTTGGAAGTAAAGTCTTTCTGAGGAGGAGTCGACCTTAATTAGTAACAATGACTACACTCGTTCATCTACACTCATCACACACATTCGCCACTCATATTCACCCATATCGTGACGATCAGCGTCTTACTGATGATAATAAATAATTAAGAACAATGAACTTGTACGCAATAAGTAATTTTACAGGAAAACATGATTTCTTTGATGCCCCACATAACATTTAAAAAATGCTAAGTTAAAAGGTCTTATAAAATATTGATAAAATGATCGTAATACAGAAAAATATCAAAATTTAACTAGAGTAATCAATAGGAGAAAGAGTAGAGATAAATGTATGATGAATAAAATGAAATGAAAAATAAGGTTAAAATAGACCCAATGCACGTAAATGAATTACATAAAAATACGAACTTGTATATTAAAGAAGAACAAATTATACAGAATTTATACAGTATTTACAATGTATACAATTACGCGATGTATGCAGCATACAAGAACAATCATGAAATTATATGACAACAGTTGTTGATCTAAACCATAAATAGAAATAGAAACGAAGGTCGCGTTCTTATGGCCGCTGTGAACACCTGTGATTTAATTAGAACTAATGTACAACTTGATAAATCTGTTCTAATAATTATTACATTATCCTTTAGGGGTTTGAGGGAAACAATGGAACGAATGACAACAATTCTAAGCCCTGTCATCTCCATGACGAACTAGAGAACTAACTACTCCACGCCCATTCAGTCTACTATTGGACGCGACCTCTGTTCTTTCTTCTCTGTAGCCAAACACAAGCCCACAGCCCAAATAATGGAATGACTGACAACAATTCTAAGCCCTGTCATCTCCATGACGAACTAGAGAACTAACTACTCCACGCCCATTCAGTCTACTATTGGACGCAACATCTGTTCTTTCTTCTCTGTAGCAAACACAAGCCCCACAGCCCAAATAATGGAACGACTGACACAACAATTCTAAGCCCTGTCATCTCCATGACGAACTAGAGAACTAACTACTCCACGCCCATTCAGTCTACTATTGGACGCGACCTCTGTTCTTTCTTCTCTATAGCCAAACACAAGCCCCACAGCCCAAATAATTGAACGACTGACAACAATTCTAAGCCCTGTCATCTCCATGACGAACTAGAGAACTAACTACTCCACGCCCATTCAGTCTACTATTGGACGCGACCTCTGTTCTTTCTTCTCTATAGCCAAACACAAGCCCCACAGCCCAAATAATGGAACGACTGACAACAATTCTAAGCCCTGTCATCTCCATGACGAACTAGAGAACTAACTACTCCACGCCCATTCAGTCTACTATTAGACGCGACCTCTGTTCTTTCTTCTCTGTAACCAAACACAAGCCCCACAGCCCAAATAATGGAACGACTGACAACAATTCTAAGCCCTGTCATCTCCATGACGAACTAGAGAACTAACTACTCCACGCCCATTCAGTCTACTATTGGACGCGACCTCTGTTCTTTCTTCTCTATAGCCAAACACAAGCCCCACAGCCCAAATAATTGAACGACTGACAACAATTCTAAGCCCTGTCATCTCCATGACGAACTAGAGAACTAACTACTCCACGCCCATTCAGTCTACTATTGGACGCGACCTCTGTTCTTTCTTCTCTGTAGCCAAACACAAGCCCCACAGCCCAAATAATTGAACGACTGACAACAATTCTAAGCCCTGTCATCTCCATGACGAACTAGAGAACTAACTACTCCACGCCCATTCAGTCTACTATTGGACGCGACCTCTGTTCTTTCTTCTCTGTAGCAAACACAAGCCCCACAGCCCAAATTTTGCTGGATGTAATGTTTCTCCGTTTTACTTTTAAAATGTACCATCCTGCCAAACTTGTTCCCAGTCTTCATAACAATATAAATGTTTCTCCTTTAAAATTTTAAATGAAATTAAGGGCACTTGAATAATAATTGTACATTGCATAAAGGGGATTAAAAATCAACTTCATGTTGCAGAAATGTAGTTTTTAATAAACAGTTGCTAAATAAACTATGCAGAAATATAGAATCAAATAATTTAAAGGAAATGATTATTAGAAATAAAAGCATAATTACGTATGTTTATATACTTTGACTTAATGGTCCAATACTTAGACTTATTAACTCCTTGAAAGTTTATATATCCTGACAAATAATTGCCAAAAAAACTAGGATTGAATTAAATCAATTAGCCTAAAATTCTGTAAAAGAGGAACGTTTATTACATCTTTCAGAGCAAGGTTATTGCATTATGAGTGCCATTAAATCTTTCATAATCCTCAACTGAGCTCACTCTACTCATTAAATAAAGTTAGGAAACACGCCTGTGGCCCATGTAGTGCGGTGATTTAATTTATTATTATAATGCAAAAATGAACATTTTTATAACATCTAATAAATAAACACTACTATAACTTGGATGTAATATTTTTCATTAATAGTGTTTGGTAGATTTAATGAATATGCAATAAATTAAATCATTTCCCAGATCAGTTGAGGTTCTGATTCTGGTTACATTCTTGAAAATATTAAGTTTATCCATTAGATTATTTCTCTTTGCCATTTTTTTGTTACAACCTGATGGTGTGTTTACATTGAGATACACGTCAAATTAACAAATCACGATACATTACTTCATACAAATTGTATACAGTTTGTCATACACTTTCTATGAGCTACATTTTGCCCATATATAACTTGTACGACTTGATTTTTAAAACATTTAACAACTGTTTGTATAATTTTATGTTATTTTAACATTATTTATGTTTTTATTTATTTATTTTTTTTTTGAAATTAGGTTAATCCAAGTATCAAATTAAAATATTTTGTACTTAAACTTATTAAAGAAAGCCCCGATGATGATAAAATTTGGGTCAATTGTTTCGCTAGGTTGAAATGTAAACACAGTTTAACTTATGAATCGCTAGATATTCTCACATTTCTTCTTACGCAAGGTATGTGACACAATAATTTAGTTTCTGGGGAACAGCCTGTTTCAGTACATGAGCGATAGCCTGCCTTAATTTAGTCTCTGGGGAACAGCCTGTTTCAGTACATGAGCGATAGCCTGCCTTAATTTAGTTTCTGGGGAACAGCCTGTTTCATTACATGAGCGATAGCCTGCCTTAATTTAGTTTCTGGGGAACAGCCTGTTTCAGTACATGAGCGATAGCCTGCCTTAATTTAGTTTCTGGGGAACAGCCTGTTTCAGTACATGAGCGATAGCCTGCCTTAATTTAGTTTCTGGGGAACAGCCTGTTTCAGTACATGAGCGATAGCCTGCCTTAATCAGCATTTATGGAGCATATTTGCAGCTTTCTTAGGCGAATGTTTTGCTTTACCTTGCCTGTGTTCAGTTTTATGAGTTGTTTTACTACCTACTCATAAACGTGATTCATAATTATCTTGATTCATAATTCATTTTCCTAATAAGTCTTTATTGGTAGTCTTGCAACAAACCCAATGAATCAAACTAATATTTTTTTCTTTTATTTAAACACGTCTACGTATGCGGTCTGTTTTATAGCCTAGGCTGAAGTAGTGATTTATTACTTACGCGATCACTCCTCTCGTGTATCAACAAATACTTCACAACGTTAGATCCTTTTTGAGTATTTTTTTATCTGGATATACTTTCTAGTGCCCTTCAGAATCAATAGTAAGAATTTACTAATTTTTAATACATTATTTCTTATGTTATGACTAGGAGGATTTAATGATAAGTACCATAATTATAATTAAAGGCAGGTACGATTGAAACTAACATATTTTTTCTACAGTATATGCACAATATGTATACAGGGTGTCTTTTTTTAATGGGCTTTAATGGTCTGTTAAACCATAACTTGACAACTCTTGACAGCAAACATTAAATGGGAAACCTTACCTTGTTTTTAGAGACAATTTGAAACTTTGAGAAATTTGAAACATGTAATTTTAATTGTTTCTAAAAACAAGGAAGGTTCCCCATTTATCGATTTTGTCAGATTTATGGTTTCCAAGATAACAATGGTGGCTCATTTAAAAAGACACCTGTAAATATATGTATCGAAATTTACAGGTGTCTTTTTACTATATAACGAAATATGTAGTAACGAAATATTCGTTACTATATATTTCGTAAATATATAATACGAAACAAGTGAAATGGGAGTAAAGTTTAGTGTTGCATTTTTCTTACATTTTTAATTCAATTAAATACAATTGTGCAATTTATGTATATTAAGTAGATATAAAAGAAATGCTACCAAACAATTATAAATATTAAATTTATAAACTATCACACCAATCTTCAGGAAAACTAAACATATACCAAACACTGAATAAAACAGGATTTTTTAATCACAACTGGTCCTGAATTAAAGAATTTTAAACTGATAATTTTGTAACTATCAGTTCAATGGCATTAATTAAATAGTGCATTTAAGCCCCTAAGCAACAAAAGTGACCTCAGTACAAATTAAATTGGATTTCACAGCTAAAACCAGTTTGCAAAGGACGTAACGAGTTGGAATTAACTCTCCTTCAGTAGGTTCGGAGACCAGTTCGCGAAGGCCGTCGTCAAATAGCGAGACTCAGCTCTGTTGTTAAACTAACAGTTCCTTTAATTGGTTAAATATATTTTTTTTTCAAACACATTCTATCAGTCCTAAAAAGTAGGCTGAAGAATACATTCCCAAAATCTTCCTTGTTTATTAATCCTTTCAAGTGCAAACGTAATCCACTTAAATAAGTGGGGGAAAACATGAATTGAATGTTAGATCACTTCTTATCCAGAGCACACTCCTGTTTAAATTATAAATAAGAAAATCGTTAATGTGTTTCAAAACAATATTTATGACATATAACTACACCTCAATTCTTATAAATCGGCAGTTTTGATCAAATAAATATGTACATGTCTAATTTATATATGTTTTAATGGTATTTGCAAATTACAAACAATATAGAAACACAGTTATCTATCTGTATGAAGCTTTTTGTTTCATTCTGCCTCTCTATGTTAACTTATAATCCCCACTAAAAAGAGAACTGCTAACTTGTCTCTGACAATAATATACGGGCTCGTGCAAATTATGTTTTGGACGGGTCAAATGCGCTGGCTTGCTGCCTCAAATATTTGGCGCCAATGTTTAAATTTGGGGCAGTCCCAGCGGGATTCGTGAGGAGATACAACGACAACAATACACTAAAAGCTACCAACTTGCGGGTGAGTTAAAACTATTTTGCTGTGGTTTTTGCTGCCGCACGCATATTCTGTACACGCATGCGCGTATCTCACGATTAGCGTGTTCTTCATCATAGTACTATGGTGTAATCATGAAATATTGAAGACAAGATCTTTTACTACAAGTGTTAAGACATAGTAGTGGCAGTTTGGAATTAAACAGTTTTTACTAAATAAATGTCATCAAAATAGCCCTTATGAAGTAAACTCTTACAGTAAATATTAAAAACCATATTTTTTACTTATTCTCAAAAATATGTATTCAGTAAAAATATACAATATGAAATAATCAATAGGAATTTCCCTCTGTAACAAATTACAAAACTTAACAATTAAAATGATAGAAAATGTCGTCGTAAACTTGCTATGTGGCAAATAAATAGATATAACAATTCTAACACAGTCTAACTTATGTTATTTTTACGATGAATAATAATAAAATAATTTTTTAATTGTTTGACATTTGTAGCCATTATAAAGTTTAACAAGATCTATCCACTTATTAACTTATCCATCTAAATTTTTGTTTAATTGTTTAGTATCAGCTGAATTAATTATTCTACAATTAAGTATTTTTATAACCTTACTGTACAACTGAATATAATCTTACCAAAATCGATCTTAACAATCATCAAAAAAGATTACTAAGTCTTGTCAATATATATATATTTTTTAATAACTAAAATTAATTTAAAAAAAACAATTCCGTTTTATTAAACTTTTACAATATATTAGACAATCTCCTAGATAAATCATTATACAGTAGAACTATTTCAATATGTTGATCTATGCTCATAAACATTCATAAGAATAATTTCAAGATGGTAATGGTAATTTTAAACTGTGGGTATACAGTTTGCTGAAACAATGAATATATTCAAGAAGTATTTATGTGTATTCACACACCCACATGTACAAGTAAAGTGGTATTTACCTACCCGCCCACCCATACAAGTAAAATTGTATTAACCCACCCACTCACCTATACACGTACAGTGATATTTATAGTACCACTGTACGTGTATGGGTGGGCGGATGGTTATTACCACTATACGTGTATGGGTGGGCGGGTGGGTCAGTACCACTGTGCGTGTATGGGTGGGTGGATGGTTCAGTACCACTGTACGTGTATGGGTAGGCGGGTGGGTTAATACCACTGTATGTGTATGGGTGGGTGGGTGGGTCAGTACCACTGTACGTGTATGGGTGGACGGGTGGGTCAATACCATTGTACGTGTATGGGTGGGTGGATGGTTCAGTACCACTGTACGTGTATGGGTGGGCGGGTTGGTTAATACCACTGTATATGTATGGGTGGGTGGGTGGGTCAGTAGGGCCTACCACTGTACGTGTATGGGTGGGTGGGTGGGCATCTCAGATTACGGTGTCATAAGAATACTCTAATGTATGGCGATTGTATTAGATTATTAGATATTAACACCACTGTACGTGAATGGGTGAGTGGGTGGGTCATTACCACTGTACGTGTATGAGTGGGTGGGTGGGTCATGACCACTGTACCACTGAGCCGGTATGTGTGGGTGGGTGAGCCAGTACCACTGAACCTGTATGGGTGGGCGGGTATGAAATGTCTTCATAAAAAAAGCCACATTCATCTGTATGTATTTTAATTTATAGCACAACCAACGGTCGAATCCATGCCTTGTTACTTGTTTTATTACTAAATTACACTTTCTTCTAATAATCTTGGTTCTTCTAATAATATTTGTAGTTTTCATACATTTGTTCATATAAAGTGTATTTTTCGTTTTACTTTAATTGTTTGCTATGATACATGTTTTACATGTATATATGTGAAATAATTTTCTCAGTAATTTAAAATGAATCTTTAAATATAAACATACATCTTTGATTTTGGGATATTTTCACTGAAATACGTAAAAGCAAGACTCGTAACAATACATGAGTACCTAATACAGACACCCTGAAAATTATTATTGATTTTAATAGCAGCTATAAATTTATATATGTATATTTTAAACAAATAAATTTCAATCCAATTATGAAACATTTAACCCTAGGTCAAATTTATAAGGCAGAAAATCTTATTTAAATGTTTCAGCTTGAATTTAATTTAATTTGCATTAAAACTTATGAATAAAATTAGGAGCTTCTTAAAACACGCACATAAAGTTGAATAGAAATCACACGAACAACAGACACACATTTTAAAGGAAAAATTTTATCATATCATTTTATCAGCAAAAATTGTGCTGGCTTGTTTCAATGAGAAATAATTGAATATGTCAACGTGTGGTGACATCGTTTATTGACTATTGTATTTTCTCGCAGAGATACATTTTAAATGTAAGAGTTTATGTGAACTGTAAATTTAATTCAGAATAGTAAATTGTCACCTCTATACAGATACGTAGTTTACTAAAGTCTACCGTAATTGTGGAATAACCAACCAATGTATACGATTTTTTAAACTAATTTATTGTTAATACTAAAATAGCGTATATTACATGAATATTGAGTAGATATTCCTCCCAAACACGAATATGACATCCATTTCCACCTACGGCAAATATTAACTGAGGCATGTATCAAAACAGTTAGCTTAGCTTAGATTAGACTGTTTAAATAATTTTAGACTAGGTAAGGCAGGTTAGGTTAGGTTAGGTTAGGTTAGGTTAGGTTAGGTTAGTTATCTGGTATTTTGGTGTGTATGTTCTGTTCTATAGTACGAGGTTGTTGAATATCTCACTTATTATTTGTCCTAAGAATAAATGCATGTCCTATTCGTGTTTATGGGAGAACAATACTTAATATTAATGTTAAATACATCGTTTTAACTATTAACTATATATTAACATCATATATAGTTAATAGTCGACCTATCTCACTCCTTCCTGTCATCTCCAAAATACTGGAAAAAGTTGTGGCAGAACAACTAGTCTTATATTTAGAATCTGAAGGATTACTTCCTGTAACACAGTCAGGATTTAGGCAGGGTTTTAGCACTTGCTCAGCGCTTCTCAATGTTATTGATGAAATTATTTCAGCTAAAGATAAGGGCCTAGAGAGTGTGATTACTTCCCTTGACTTCTCCCAAGCCTTTGATTCGGTGAATTTTGATTTGTTGCTAGCAAAGCTAAGATTTTACCAGTTTGATGATATCTCAGTTAGATGGTTTTCATCTTATTTGTCTGGGCGTACGCAACGTACAAAGGTAAACGGGAAGTTATCGACAGCACTTCCTAGGTTCGTCGGTGTTCCTCAAGGCAGTTGCTTAGGACCGATTCTCTTTCTTATATACACAGCAGATTTGAAAGATCACTTGAGTCACTGTTCTTTGCACTCCTACGCGGATGATTCACAGCTATTGATTTCTTTTAAACCCTCAGAAACGGCTGAGGCTGTCCGTCATGTCAACACTGATTTAGAAAGTGTAAAGAAATGGTCAGACGATCATGGTTTGCTATTTAATTCTAACAAATGCTCTGTGATGCTTGTAGACCGGTTGTCTTCGAGTAGTCAGTCAGTGAATAGCTGCGCTGAACGGTGTATAGTTGTGGACGGTAAGCCTTTGATGTCAAGTAATAGTCTAAAGATTCTTGGTGTCACTATCGACTCCCAACTCGATTTTTCCAATCATGTCAAAGCTATATGTAAAACAGTGACAGTGAGATTAAAGGCCCTTTACAGATTAAGCACAATTTTGCCAGAATCTTCCAAGCTGGAAATTGTTCGTTCAACAATATTTCCTGCTATACATTACGCTCTTCCAGCTTTTGCTTGTTGTCTGACTCAGGAAAATTTGATGATCCTTACTCGTCTGCAGAACAGAGCACTGAGATTCGTTTACAATCTGAAAAAATTCGACCACATCAGCGAGTACAGATTAAATGCTATGGTGTTGTCTATCATGGGTGTCTCCGACTTGCAAACCGTCAATCTGGTCCACAAAATTCTTCAGACGGGAAAACCTGAATACCTCAGGAATAAGCTGGTATTCAGGCAAGAAATTATTGTGCGTAGTACCCGTCAGGACAGCCTATTGCACCTGCCAAAGACAAAGCTGGAAACGGGGAAAAAGGGTTTTAGCTACTTTGGACCAAAGAAATACAATGCTTTGTCACCCACTTTAAAAAGTTATAGCTATAAGAAATTTAAGGGGAGTGTGAAGGTGGTGTTTGCCTGACCCATGCATATGCATTAGGTTAGTTATATAGTTTGTTGTTTTAAGTTTATTTTATGGTTTACGTGTTCTATATGTCTGACAAGAGTTGTCATGAAAAACAGTTTTGTACTGATGAACGCTTGCTAAATAAAGACCTTATTTATTTATTTATTTATTTTATTTATTTTTATCGTTTTTTTGTTTACACATTTTTTTTATTCCCGAGGGAAATTACTTTGGATTTGTATTCGTGGATTTAGTATTGACTACTTTTAAAACGTCGTTAAAATTGGTTGGGACCCGTACATTCATATTTACCAAATCTACTTACGCAGTAAAAAAAGTAATCGAAAAGTTTATTTGCGATACTATTACATACATGGCAAAAATATTGTTTTATTATCATTACTTAGATAAAATTGTGATTTACGTTCAAATAAAATTGTTTTGTCAAAATAGGATAATAGTTTCATTAATTTTGTACTAAAATTTTAAAATATTTACATTGTGGCTTAAATGTCTTTTTAGTTCAGAATTGAAATGCTGAAATTTTGAGAGCAAGGCCGGGACAGCTGTTTTTAAGATTGTCGCAGCAAAATAAATGTATGCTAATTTATTTTGTTCTCTTTTGTGACTAATCAACCGGACTTGTAAATTTAACGGATTCACATAACCTTCGAAGTGGACCAGTTTTAAAATATTTCCTGTTCAAAAGAGCCATTTTATCTGTTTTATTGTTTCTATATATTATTTTTACAATGTCTAATCTTTGCTACGTTTTTATTATGACTCCATGTCATATTACAGGAGAAATAAGAACTTACTAAAGTCTTTATTGTTTGTTTAAATCGCTAACAACTATTTAATCATTTAAAAAAATATTATTTCACCTGTTTTCTTAGCTCTTTAGTCCTAATTAAAAAAGAGTGTTTGAAAATAGAGCTTTTAATATCAATTCTAAATTGATGTTAAAGCTCTATATTCAAATTTTAATTGAACCTGATCTATCGGCTATTTTTTTCTAAAGTGTCTTAAACAAATCAATTTAGTTCAGTTCTTATGGTTACAAATGTACGCATTTAATTCCCGGTGGCGGCTCTGGTCCAAAGCTGTTATATCCAACATCTCTGTAACAGGTATTTTTTAAGAGATCCAAGTCTCAAAACCCGTTGTGAAACCATTATAAAAAGTAATCGCTATAGATTAGAATGATGCCAAATATTTTTTTACTGATATACACCAAGCAAATTTATTGAGGGTGAGTGGGAGACTGTCTAAAATCATATCTATGTTTCATCACATTCTACACGAGCGTTGTGTGTGGGCTTGTGCTAGTGTAGGATAAACGAATTGCAGATAAAATTACCAGAATGTTTATTTCGCGATGTCGTGTTGAGGCTCCACATGGAAGGCTAACAATTCCGTTGAATTAAATATTCGAATCTCACCTTCGTCGATACAAAAGAAGATATAGTATGAATTGTATAATATTTTATTGATTTTAATGTGTATTAATTGGCAATAAATTAATCTAGTTTAAATGTAAATAACATATTCAGACACGACTTAACAAATGCTTTTAAACCAATTCAGTCAGGCCCACTCATTTATACTATATACAATTCAAAGTATTTATTTATAAATGTAAAATACACATT
This sequence comes from Stictocephala bisonia, assembly GCA_035578905.1. Classification (NCBI taxonomy): domain Eukaryota; kingdom Metazoa; phylum Arthropoda; class Insecta; order Hemiptera; family Membracidae; genus Stictocephala; species Stictocephala bisonia. The sequence goes on along the minus strand of JAQJVL010000477.1, from coordinate 487,303 downwards.
TATACTACACATCAAGTAATTACAACTATATTTTTTCTTTTTTTTTTTTTTTAAGGAGAGTCGATATCCTTCTTAAACTTACTCTGTCCATTCCTCATATACTATGAATCTGTGCGAGGGACTTGTTCAGACAGAGTAAGGGGGTGAACCAGTACAGTACAAGGTGAATATTACTGATAAATATTTCCAGTCCGGATTCGAATATTCGATAAATTAGAGATAGGCCGGATTCGAACCAGCGCTATCTCTAACCCAAGCTCAAAGTTCTGACGCCTTAGACCACTCGGCCACTGGCTCACCCAAATTCGTAATAAATCCTGCAAATAATAATACCAAGAAACAACGTTTTTTAACGAACGTAAGTTATGTTCCTGTTTAATTTCCTTTTGCAACATTTTGAACAATTTTGTACCTAAATAGTGTGCATCCTTCTAAAATGGACTTGTACTATGTCTAGATACAGTTATGAGCTCTCTAGATCGTGTTCGATACTTATGGCAGTAACCACTGTTCACAAAAAACCTGTGGGTTACTTAAAAAAAATGATAATAACATAGATCGTTTGCCATCAGACCAGCCAGAGGGAGGATTTTTAATTCATTGAAAATAGCCAACAGGCATCAAAACTCAAACCGTCTTGCAGGGTTTCTCAGACCTTACTTTTGGAGGGCAATTTTAACCCATATCTAGAGATCGACTCTATGTGAAACAAATATACTATTCATAGAACATCTGGCTAAAGACCTTCACGAGACGGTTGAGAGCAAACCCCGTATGTCGAAGCCTTTTGCAGACATAATCCACGTGACCACCCAATTGAGCCTATTGTTGATTTTTAGACCCAACAATTTAACTGAAGATTCTTGTTTGGCTTCTTCGTATCAGTCTGATAAGACCGTGAAACTGAAACTTGTGGCTAACGGGATATTGTTAGTTTTGCTGCGTTTGACTTCAGTTTATTTAAAGTAAACCACTGATTTAGAATTTAGATTTAGAAACTGGGTGTTTGCAGTCAACATAGTGAAGTTTTTAGAATTTTTGGACATGTTGAACATTGTATCTTTGAGTTCTAATGATATTTTTTTAGGACCGAGAATAGAGCTTTGGGGAACACCAGAAATGATTGTTACATACAAAGAGGAGGATATATTTATGGCACAAGTGGATTTGGGCGGTTTGATTCCTTTTAGACAAATATGATTTTATTAATTAAAGAGAATGACCTCGAACTCCAAAACTATCTAGTTTCACAAGAAAAACATTGTGATCAACGGAATCAACAGAAAACGCCAAGATAATTATATTGATTGTCTAAATATATGATAAGGTAATTTATGACAATAAGATAGCTGATGTGGTGGATTTCCCTTGGTGGAAACCAAGCTGCAGGGTAGAGAAAATGTTCTTGATTTCTAGAAAAGTATTTTTGACATACTATTGACTAAAGAATTTTTGAAAAGAATGAACAAATTGAAATTTTATGCCAATAACCATTTTAATTACAGAAGTACGTTAAAGAGAAACAAAAACTAAATCAGGACTTTATTAAACATTGGTTTATCATAAAAATGTACTCTAAATTGCAATACAAGCAATAACACTTAATGAACACCATGATCTCACCTCGATCTGACTCAGAGGAAGGAAGGCTTGTCTAAAAACCGTTCACCCCTCCCCAGTGGAAGGAAACCCATAATTATCTATACTTATCTAATTTGGCTTACGAAATTAAGTAGCCCACATTAGTAAATGACACCCAATAAAACAGGAAAGCCGGATGCAATGTTCAGTTTAATTAGAGTTTGTTGATCTCGTATGATAAAAACTAGCTCTGTAAGTATATGGATTAAATAATTAAGAAAATATGCACTGAAAGTGCTAATATGGTCGGCAACAGCGATAGACGAGAGATTCTTTCGGAAAATAGCAGGGATGCAAGAAGAAGTAATCTTCCCGTTTCAACAAAGTACTCAAGGGATAATTGGTTTGCCACGTTTGAGAAGTACAACTGTGGTATTACTAGAATGCAGACGTTCCTGCGTGATCCGTCATACAAATGACAACGGAGGTGAAAAACTAGTCACGATTGAAATAGTGCAAAAAACTTAGCCTTGAACGACTACTGGATATTTCCTGTATTTAAAAAAAGACCACGCAGGTTTTTAAGTCACCCAGTGAGAGGATACCAACTCAAAGCCTCTAAGGGTCTTTTCTGTATTTAAAACCCCAATAAAGCTGTACTCAATAAGTTTTCTGTACGCATTTGTTCGTAACACGACCTCTTCTGAATAAAAAAAAACAATATTTGTCTTAGGTGAACAGAAAATACGCACAAAATTAAAAATTCGTATTTGAAAAATGAATAGGCACAATTTTTTGTAGAGTGGTTGACTGACTTTTCTTACAGTAGAAGTAAAATTTGTTGAACTCAAATAGAATAATATACTAAATAGCCATAATTATGATTTAAAATTCATATCTTATTGCTTAGTGATTTATATTTTGATCATAATTTTCTTATTTAAATCGTGTTACCCCTCTCCCTTACTTTCAGGGTAATGTAAACAAATGATCTTCTGAATAAAAAAAAACAATATTTGTCTTAGGTGAACAGAAAATACGCACAAAATTAAAAATTCGGATTTGAAAAATGAATAGGCAAAATTTTTTGTAAAGTGATTGACTGACTTTTCTTACAGTAGAAGTAAAATTTGTTGAACTCAAATAGAATAATATACTAAATAGCCATAATTATGATTTAAAATTCATATCTTATTGCTTAGTGATTTATATTTTGATCATAATTTTCTTATTTAAGTCGTGTTACCCCTCGCCCTTACTTTCAGTGTAATGTAAACAAATGATCTTACAGGGATAATTTTGATATTCTATAACCTATTGCAGTAAAAAGTTTGTTTACTTATACAAAACACCTTTGTATTAATACAAAATAATCACATATAAATGCGGTTTAATTGCCTATTTAACTAAGCATGGTTATTAGGAATGTATGCATACTGTGAATATGGTATTAAAATATATTAAATATAGTACTTTAGGAATAATAACTTTTTAGAGGGAAGCGTAGTTCAAAGTGTTTCTTACATTCTTACATATGAGACGCCGACACAACGTTGTGTGTACTGTAAGGCGAATATGAATGATGATGTAGGAGTTTGGATGAGTGTAGTCTGGTTACTAACTGAGTTCAACTGTTCCTCAGAAAGGGCAATTTATTAATATCCCAATATCTAGGGCAACTAAGGGACATATACCTTTACTTGGAATCCGAACCACGTAGTGTTGGTCTGATTTTCAGCTAACTGAAAAGTCTGGGACCGAACATGGAACCTACCGTCTACAATCTCTCAAACATTTTGTTCCCAAGTAGCTGGGTTACATTACTACGCCTAGGGATAACAACGATATATCGATACATTGGAAATATCGATAGTTATGTTTCAATATATCGATATATTAGTATCGATATTTTCTTTCGATGATATCGGACATCGATATTTTGGTCTGATATATCGTATCACTAAATAATGACGTTATTCTCTCTCCTCAAAATCATCGATTCGAAGAAACATGCATTGAAATCATAAAGTAACCTTAACTTTACGTGAGGTTAACGTAATAAGATGTAGTTTATTGTAGAGCAGTGGGTGGAACAGGTAAATGAAGTTCCGTGTGAGTTGACAACGCTGACTCTTAAGATGCCTAATAGGTAACCTAAGATACCTGATTTGAATACCTTAGTGAATTAATTTGTTTAATTTTTAATGTTTATAAGAACATTAAAGAATATAGTTTAATGCTTTTAATTATTTTATAACTAACAATAAATAAAGATATAATTATTCTCATTTTGAAGTTTTTCATTCATGTCACAGAACTCACCTTGTTTCATATATATAAATGTCTTTAATTTTTACATTCAGTAGGCTACTCTAAATAGTGATAGAAAAACACGAGTATATGTTTGGTAATGACATGAGAGTTAGTGCAAAGTTTTAAACAAATAAATAATTTACAATTCGATTTATCGGTTACCCGATATATCGAAATATTTCGTACAATATTATAGGTAGTTCGATATTTGGTTTGCAATATATCGATAATTTGATATATAGATATGTTGAAAATATTTGCCATCCCTAGCCACCAGTGCCGACAAAACCTTCCTGGAGTTCGATATGAAAGGGTTAGGTGGTATCACAGAAAAAACAAATACAGATAGCTTTTTATGACCACAGTTAACCACTCATTGAAATCTGCATACATTTGTAGTAATAATTACTACGTTTATCATTCAAGATTTGGAAAGAAATAAGAGGAGGGACTGACAATGGTGTTGGCCCTGTTATCCGCATGGCGATTATATAACTAACTATTCGCCATCCATTCAGCGCACTATTGGGATACAACATCTGTTTAATTCTTCTCTGTGGTGTATATTGAACCCCATTATTACAGGCAGTGATCATTCTCCTGCTAACTGGGACAGGTCCGGCCCTTTTATTAGAAAAAACCTTCAAAAAATATCACGTAAACCAATTAAAATAATTTCCGTTTAGTTGCATATGAATAATTCATTACTTTCAACACATTTGGTGAATTTCAAAATTTGTATTAACAAAATAATTATCCGTTGGTGAGCTGATCATATAGTATTCAAACTTTTGCAATAATTACACTAATGCAGGTGTAGCCTTCGAGAAGTATTCAGTCTAGCAAAAAGTGAGCTTATTTTTGTTATGAATTCAGGTAAAACAAGTTAAATTAATGGTCTACATATTTGTTAAATGGTAAGGTTGAATGTCATAACATCGTTCAAACACACAAAAAACGATACATTCACCGATTCCTCTGTTTCACTTGAAACATTCGCCAAATGGATACGTAAAATCTATGAGATGTGCTTCATTAGTAGTAATAGAATATTTTCGAATGTCTACAGTTCTCTTTTTTACATTGAATATATTTTTATACATAAACACGCATTTGAGAATATATTGTTTTCAGTACAAAGATGATCTGCCATTAAGGATGGAATATTTTTAATCCTTTTTATAAATAATTAACTTATTATAATATGTAATCTTAATAAATAGGGTGTTGAAAAAATATGGAACCACCTTCATCTCTCTTAAATGGGTTCAGGTAAATAATTGAGGTTTAGTGTACCTCTGTAGATAGTTTTTTTCTATCTTCTGATGCAGTTTGTAATTTTTTCAACCTGTGGAGGATTTCGTAAAAAGTTTAAATGAAAGTCTATGATGAGTTGCCCATCATTTTAAAGCCTATATTTTCTGATTAAGACGCCACAGATTTTAACCATCCTATCAGAAATGGCGACTGGTTAACCTTTCTTAGAAGTGATATTTGAGTGGGAATTTGATATGATTTAAAAGCAAGTTCTGTTCTAAGAGTTATATGTACCATTATATCAATTATTTTCTATTTCTTTAATCAAATATCTAACTTTCATAACTGACTTTTACAACATGTCGAATTCCCACTCGAACATCACTGCTCAGAAAGGTTAACCTGTCGCCGTTTCTGATAGGGCGTTTCTTTTGACTTGAATCTTGTGGAGTCTTATTCAGAAAAAAATAGGCTTTAAGATGATGGGCAACTCATCATAGCCTTTCATTTAAACTTTTACAAAATCCTCCAAAGGCCCTTCCCTCTAAGTTGAAATAGATACAAACTTCATCAAACGATGGAAAAAACTTTCTACAGAGGTATACGAAATCTCAATTATTTATCTGGTTCCATTTAATGGAAATTAAGGTGATTCTATACTTTTTTAAGACCCTGTATAATGCAAAAACAGTATACTCACTTATCATGACATCATAGCACTAATAAAGGCAGAAGGTATAAGCTGGCTAGGCCATGTCCTACGAAGAGATTAAGGTACGTGGATAAAATAGGTTTATAAAGCAACACGAAAAAAAAACGTCTTTTAGTCAGACCAAAATTAAGATGATGCGACCAAGTGCTGAAAGATGTGACCCTGTGTAGAGAGTCAGTTTGTTGGGCTTAAGATGGGGAAGTGTATAAGAGGCTTATCTACGAGGCAAAGAATCGACTGAGGTTTGTAATGCTCCAGCAGTAAGTATGTATTAAGTTCTCTCATTACATCAGGAAGTGTTGTTGCACCAACTCTATGTAAACATATTGGCAATAATAAGACCTCGGTGGTATTTTGTTTCCAAAACAAGCCGGAATCTGTTTAAAAGAAATTGTTCAATAATTCACAGAATTTAAGTCAGATCTATTAGTAAAACATGGTGATCTAATACCAAGAGGTGTAACAATAGTTCAGAAAATGTCACTCTCAGAACCGAATTATATGTTATTAAAACCAATCTCAGATAGATAAAATGGAAAAGCGTTTGACAAAATGGTGCGCGAGCGTAAAGTCTGCATACTAAAAGTGGTCTTCCATTCTTCTCGGTAACTTAATCAATTGAAATTGTTTTATATTGATACCCGTAACTATAGGTGAGACGTGTATGTGGAGACCAACTTGTTAGGTGCCGATTAGTTGTTTCTCCAGTTTGCACATGCGATGGATCTCATTTCTCCAAATCCCAAGGATAAACGTATTAATTATTACTAGAGATCCAAATATACATTAGTTGTAATCTTTTAAAGTGTTCGATGTGGCCATAAGAAAGTAACCTCTGTCTCTCTTTACTTTGTGCAAATGATTAATTGTGTGTGAGTTGGATGCAATGCATGTCCCTAGTTGCACCACCACCTCTATGGAACAAATTAGGCTCAATTTCTTTCTTAATCCGAACGGGCTGCACATTATACAGTTACAGGAACATTTATTTAAATGTTTGAAATGTTTTTCGCTTTTTATCAATATGTAATATAAGATTTGAAGGCATGATTAAGAGATACTTGGAAAAACTTGTCTAGTTATGTCAGTAGATTAAGAAACATGCGTTTTTATGTTCCATCTTTAAAAAAAAAAATACCCATTTTACCAAATTTTCCGCTTTAAAAGCCTAAGGAATTTTTAAATTAGTCAACAAACGTTAGTAAGGCCCAACGATCTGAATCCCTTTAGTAACTTTTAGGCGGACTTCCTAGGATTTGAACCGGCGAAGCAACTCTACTTTTGAATCAGTAGTCCTAACCTTTAGAAAAACAATTTTTGTCTTATAACACATCAATTCATAAGTACGAACGTCAAAACAGTTTACCTTAGCACAGCTTTGTCGTCCGAAGACTCCATTTCGTCTACTTTGTAACTGCTAGTCGTTCTTGCTAGCCAGTCATTCGTTAATAGTGCAGTAGCCAAGATATGTAGGAATGGGCCTTCCCCATTTATTACAGGACTCATCTGAAAACGGACACACTATGAGTCTACTATGTAAACAACTCCTGATTGATCCAAGAATATCAGTTTACATTTTTCTTTTCCTTCTATGAAAACTTTGAAGACCTATTTATCACTGATTGAATTTTTGAAAAACATTTAATTTTTGACATAAATGTATCGAAAATAAGTGCAGGTGTTAGTGCTTTTTTTGAAGAGTTGTAGTTTGCTATATATTCCTATACTGTAGTATTTCATTATTATTTTGTACTAATTTCAATTAGTACAATATAATAATGAATTTAATTATTTTTAGATAACCTTCTCTGCTATTCAACGGTTTTAAGTAAATTATTCTGATCAAAATGATACTTTATGGAATACAATTTTTAAAAAAAATTATCAAATTATCTATGGAAAAAAGACGTTGATGTGAAAGCATTTCCATATTTTTTACACCCTGATATTTCGTTGGTTTAAGCGGCCCGCTGTCTCATAGATACCACTGAGGATGCCACATCACACCATGGGCGAAACGTTTAAGTATATAAATAGTGTAAATAACACTTTGGCGTAGTAAAAATAACCATTGGTCAACCTTAGCCATTTAAAAATAGTGCCCATTTGAAATGATTATATCCAATCTCGTAGGAATCAAAAATCGTTTAAAAATTTTTACTGCAACATTTTTAAAATGACTTAACACAATTCAACGGTTATTTTCTGATGTTTAATAATGTTAATGTAAATATGTATGCAAAATATGAAGTCAGCTTGTCTAACCCTTCCTGAGTTATTACTGTTTTTGTAAAAGACGCAAAAAGGTAGATGATATACGAGTGTAAAGGTAATGTGAGTGTGATACTGTAAATTTAATATTGTTATTTTACTTTATACAAATTGTAGTCAAAAGTCACAGGCCGAGGCCGAATGACAAGGTGTATTGGGCGCAGCCAGCGTCGGGGTTGGCACGTGAGGCATGCAGAGGTATCCTCTGTTGTTTATGTAATTACAACAATTATTTATAATTGAAATTATGTCGAATGCGTTGAACGTGTTTTGTTCAAATATGTATAATTCAAATTAATATAATAACCACTTAAAATCAAATAATAATAAACAGTTTGTAGTCATCATGTTATCGCTTTTAATTTAACTTACGCCACCGAATCACTATAATTTATATAATATCTATTGGTCGCTGGTTTTAATGTTGGAAATCCAAACTATAATATTCTTTTACCAAAAATATTCTCGTTAAAAAAATGCATCCGTTATTTTTTTCTCCAAATTAGGTGTAAAATCTGGAAATAAATAGACATGGCACTGTTTTCTGACACCACTACAAAAATCACTTATGATTAAGTGGTAAATAGGACTAAATAGTTATTACTTCATCACTTAAATAGTACTTTTTCATTTTCTCAGAAAATGCAATAAATCTTTACAGCAATCACCCAATGTTTAGAAATTCCACATAAAGAGTTGTATGATACTTGTTCGTGCTAACGAATCAACAAGTTACACTAAAATAATCGACATTTCGTAACAGTTCGGAAGGACTCGGATCAAGTCGAGGGTTGACCAACTACCATTAGTAGAAGAGCTGACAAGGCCACGCAACAATGGACCTTAATGAAGCACAAATTCGACCAAATATGAACAATCACTCACTTTAACAGTCATAATTCAACTTGTGGACCTTGTAGAGCAAAATTGTCCCAATCTGAAAAGCATTGGCTGTGTGATTTAATGACTATAATTACAGGACTGGTGTTGGCACTGGAGTCAGGTTTTTTTTTAAAGTTGCATCACAAAAAAAGAATTCAACACTCATTGTTGAAAAAAAAACTTATAGAATAAACTAGTTCATCAGAACTATTGCATATAAATCCATCAAGACTTTATAGTAATTATAAAACTTAAAATTGTAATTTTTGACATTATCAATATCTTGCCTAGTCCAATCTCTAAAATAATAAATTTTTAATGTATTAAATACTAGCCATCGCTTCGCCTCGGGATGGTTCTCTACGCTTGCTTACTCTTCCGTCTGTGGTTCTCTTTGAACCATAACGTAAACATAAAAGCTCAGCCTACTGTCATTCTTATAGATAACAAAGTTTTATAGTCTAGAAAGCTCTATAAGTCTACCTTAGGAGATGCAAAGTTGTGCGGTCTTGATAAGAGTTAGTAGAAATAACCTTCAACATTTCACAACAAAAAGCAAACTAGATTTTGTGTCATATTTATGTTTTTTGGTATCAGCTGTTTGAAATATATCATTAAATTAAATTAATGCCAATGTTATAGTTATGGACAAAAAGGTAACGTTAAGGGGTTATTTCTACTCTTCAGGAATGGAATTTCGAGATATCCTTTCTTAGTAGAACTCTATGATACAAACACTAATTGTCCTCAAAATTTCGTCAAACGTCCGATGTGGTTATGGAGATTTCGTGAGTACTGTACATCGTTTTGGATTATGTATCAAAATGGGACATCAGATTTGTAGAATCATATTTCACAAAAGCCATTGATATAATAATTAAAACTTATAAGAAATCACACACAAACAAATACATTTTGTTAATATGAAAACAAGTTTTATCTGAAACTAGGGGTAACCCCTGCACGCTTCGCGTACCAACCCCACCGCTCGCTGCGCTCTATATACCTCAGCATTAAATGAATGATATTATAATATAAAAAATGCATCAGTAGTATAATGTCAAACAAACAAAATATACATGTTTATTTACTAACTAAACTGCTGTTTAAAATCAACCCAATGTTTTCCTTATAGAACCATCTTTTAGGGGCAGTTTCTGGCCTCTAGTAATACTTTACAAAGATGAAAATACTTTAGTTGTCCTAGTTAAGACATAAGAAACAGTTTACAAAATATCTGCTCTCTACCTACATGGGACGTTGGGAATTAGTAATGAATGAGTGAGTGAGTGAGCGAATGAGCTAGGAGTTTGCCTTTTATATAAATAGATATAAATATTCAGTTTATGAATTTGCTGGAAATCCGATAATGTGATGATAAAAACGAATAACTGAAACGAACTCGTAATTTTTATGATTATTAAGTGGGGTCATTTATCAAGAAAAGTTGATATGATTTTTATTGAATGTCAGTTGTATATAATAAATATTGGAAAAATTAACAAAATGTTTAATCTGTTCTAGGAATGATAAAATATCTCTCAATTGGCGACAACACATTATTCTAGCTCTACTTACTGGCTATTTAAGTTACTAGCTATGATTTGTGAATCTGGTATTCAATTTGCTCTGTAAATGGTGCAATGTTATGTATCATATTGATTATATAATACACTTTAACTATTGTTTAGTACATCAAATTACTCAGAATATGTGAATTAAAAGTTCACCTTTACATTAAATTAGATTTTTTAAAATTTAAATGACGAGGTACTTACTTTCAAATTTAATTATATAAATTAATTTAATATATTTTTATGAACATCAGAATGTTAAACTCTTAATAATTCAACATGTGATATAAATAATCTATTTTAACGGATATTTTTGTTTGCTTTGCTATTTATTATTAAGTTCGTTGACTACTATGTTAAAGGCATTTGTTAATATTTAGGTCCCAATCAAGACTGTATCAATATTTAATGAATTTGACTGTTGCCTCTCTTTATTAACATCATCATATTCATTCCGTTTTCACGCCCAACATCACCTCTTCAAATTTTTTCTAGCATTCCAGGTTTCCTCTTCCTCCACTTTTCTGCATTCCTCTTCTTTCAACATCCTTTCGCACTTGGTTTTCTCATCTTCCTCTCGGTATTTTTCTCGGACTTCTTCCTCTTTTTTCTTTGTTTAGAGCTATCCTCGTCAATACATTACTTACCATTCTCTTCACATGCCCCATCCACTGTATCCTTCTCCTTTCCATTGTCTCTTGAGCGGTTTCATTTTCAATCTTTATCTGGTTATTTCGTTCCCTATTATTTATTTTTGCTAATCTTCCATATTCCTCTTAAAAAATCTAATTTCTGCTGTCTGTAATCTAGTTAAATCACCTTTGGTCCATTTCCATGTTTCCGATTCATATAATAAGACTGGTTGATAGTACATCTTATACATCAATAACTTAATTCCCTTTCCAATATTATAATTTCATAATAGTTTCTTTACCAAATAAAAACATTTCCACTCTTTCATATCCTATTTATTTATTTATTTATTTTTTTTTTTTTTTTTATTGCATGGACAATTTTAACATTGAATCGTGACGCAATTGTCAAAGGAAACAGTTATCTTCATTCACTCTACAAATTCAGCATTCATACATACAATTGTTTCATTCAATCATACATTCATTCTAGAAGGCAAGCCTATCCAGAACCGATTTCTTGCTAATTATTGGTCTCCCAGTTTTGTGCCAAGAACTCGCATACACTATATTGTGTATAACTTAACAAACGTTGTTTAAGGCGAGTTTTGAACGCCTTCGGCGTCCTGGCAAATTTAATTTTACGGAGCAAACAGTTTAGAAAATGAACACCAGCCTGTGAAGGGAAGCGCTCATAGACCATCGTCCTATGTTGCCCAGTGCGTTAGTTGTTTCTGCGTCTAGATTCATAACTGTGAATGTCAGTTCCTCTTATTAGTACACGTTTTGACATACAGTACATGATTGTTTCTAAGACGTAAATGCTGGGCAGTGTCAACAATTTTAGGGTTTGCAAAGCAGTTCTGCACGACTCTCTGTTTTTAAAATTTGAAATTATTCGAACCGCTTTTTTTCTGCAGTCTGAATAAGCAGGAGAACTCGACATTTGCACATCCACCCCAAAGCACCACTCCATAGGATAGGTGAGGGTAGATGAGGCCATAATATGCCGTCATCGTTACCTGAATTGGGCAGCTTTTTGATAACGTCCTTAAAACTTAAATGCCTGAGGACAGTTTGGAACACAGGCTGTCGATATGGTTGTTCCAAGTTAGGCCTTTGTCGATGTGTATTACGAGGAATTTTGATAATTGTAATTCTTCCACCTCTGTTTCATCCAACATAATAGCTGGAGTGAATTCGAGGTTTGATGGTCGAAGATTGCTGATAGAGAAATGTTGTATGCAGCTATTTAGCTTCATAAATGTTTCAATTTCTAAATGTGATTTGGTTTTTTGGCTAAAACAGAGAGTTGTGTCATCAGCATACTGCACGAGTCGCCCTTGCTGAAGAGATGAGGCTGTATCATTGAAATATATAAAAAAAATAGTAAGGAGCTAAGTATAGATTCCTGGGGGACACCATAGCTCAATTGATTGATTTTTGAAAATTTGTTTGAAATTTGGACAGTCTGATTTCTACAGTCTAAATACTACCATCCACGAATGTGGCACTCTTCGTACACCATAGAATTCTAATATGTGGAGCAACATACGTGATCAACCCCTTAGAAAGATCGAGAAAAACGCTTAGAGTAGCTTTGCGCTTTTCCAAGCTCTCTACAACCATTTCAACTAGATTTACTACTGCATCTATCGTTGATTTCCCCTTCCTGAAACCAAACAGGCTGCGTTGGTGTTAGATAGTCCACATTTAGGTGTTGTACTAGAGTACATAGAGGCATTACGAGCAGCTGGTTGTTTCTTGAAGTTACGGTTGTCTGATGTAGAAGACTGTGGTTACGCAAGGACGGTGTGGGGGTCAGAGCTCTCATAGTCACTTGATGCTGACCACTGTGTGTCTCATTGGAGCTGTATATAGCAGTCTTTTCTGGGTTAGTCTTAACATAGACTATTCAGGTTTTACCCAGTCAGCGTCTCACTATGTCCTCACACTTAGCTGGGTAGCTTTCTCTTCTTTTATTTGCTCTTGTTTGTTGCTTTACTCCCTACATAACAACATTTATCTACCTTTTCTGTGCCAGCTTTTCTCTTCTTTTTTCTGCTCTATCTACTTTCATTACCTGTTTGTTCACTGCTAACCCATACTTAATTGTTACTCTCGTTCTAAATCTTTTTCTTCTTCTTTAAACCATAATACACCTATTGATAACCCCCTACTCTAGGTGGTGGCCTTGTATTGATAGTAATTATTGGTCAATTTCATAGGCAAATTGATAGTAATTACTGGTCAGAGTTGCGCGCAGTGCCTAAGAGGGTCTTAAAACTAGTTCCTGAGTTGCACGTAACTACCTGGAGCCGCCCCATAAACGAAATTGCTAAAGTTTCCAATACACTTATTATAAATATTCATACTAAAACTAAATATTCTATATCATCAATTAAATATAAATTATAAATAATGTCAAACAATTTAATGTATTTGAAATGTGCAATTTAATCTTGATTAATGACATTATTAAATTATAGCATACAACAAATGTATTACCAATTATTGTAACCTTTGAACTTGACCTTTTTTATATGAAACATAAATTAAATTGTAAACTAAAATTACTTTTATTTATTATGAATACTTGTTCTAAGGACGTTTTAGAGGATGTTACACTGTTTTAATGAGCTTTATAGTCAATATATATATATATATATATATATATATATATATATATATATATATATATATATATATATATACAGGGTGGACAGAAGTTAGTCTTAAAAAAATTTTTCTGGCGAAACTACCACATATTAATGACAAAAAATGGAAATATTACTATCTTCAACCCAACCATGTTTAATAAATAGACATTTTTATTGGTTTTTCAATAAACATGTTTTGTTTTAGTAAAACTTAGTTTTCACCACTATTCATTAACATTTTTTCCTTTTTGGCGTGTTTTCTGAAATCTACACAACATTTTACATAGGAATTCAAGGTAAAGAAATTTTGTATTGTGAGTTTATTATAAACGAATTTGTGACAAAGTGAAATTTTAGGCTTTTTTAAAAATAAGTCACAAGATATACAGGCCGAGGACTTCCTTAAAATAGTTACTGAAGAGAGGCCAATATCAGAAAAACCTTACCCGTTTTTTAAGCTTTAAAATGATGTAATACAACTGTACTCTCATACTCGTCTTCTAATGGTTAATACAGAATCTATCCTGAAAAACAAGGTTTGCTTAAAATACCAAGGGATCATTGAAGTAGTCAAAATACAGTTTAAATTTAAGGTAATGCCTATAAATGTTGAAATTTCATATTTAAACAGTGAATTACTTTCCATAGCTTAGTAAATACCACACAAATACTAATCTTATCAGATCATCCAAAGTCCACTTTCTCTTATACCCACATTCGAAAGGGGAGAACTGCATAGAAACAAAGTTGTTCCGGTTTTAATTTGTCTTCCAGCAGGCCTTATCTGTTGTAGCCTGTTTCCTGTTAATTTTGTAGTAGAGTAGAAGCTGTCGTGGAGTTTTCAACGCGAGAGTATGCGGAGATGCACTTCGTGTATGGTTTTTGTGACGGAAATGCACTGGCTGCTCAAAGAGAATACCAATTACGTTATCCAGATCGTAGATGCCTAGTACTCAAGTTTTTTCGAGGCTACATCAGCGTTTGTTGGAGAGAGGAAGTGTTCACAGGCAGCCAAACGAGGTAGGTCCTGCTCTCCGAGATGTAGGCTTGGATGATCGAGTTCTAAATTTAGTTGGTCGAAATCCTGAAACGAGCAGCCGACAACTTGCCGGCGAAGTTGGTGTTTCCAAGGACAAGATATTAAGTATTTTACATGAAAATAATTTTTATCCGTATCATTCTACAAAAGTTCAATCATTAGAACCACATGATCATGCTCCAAGAGTACAGTTCTGTCGCTGGCTGCTCAACAGTGATATTGAGCAATATCACTTTTTGAGAAAGATCCTGTACACTGATGAGTCTACCTTTACTAGGGCTGGCGTTTTCAACACGCATAACATGCATCACTGGGCCGAAGAAAATCCAAGAGTGTCCAGAGAAAGTTCTTTTCAAAGACGTTTCCAAGTCAACGTATGGGCCGGTGTCATCGGAAATCAACTTATAGGCCCGCACATTTTTCCAGAAAATTTAAACGGTCAAACTTATTTAGATTTCTTACAACATACCTTGCCCACACTTCTGAATGGTCTGGACTATAACGAGAGGGATACCATCATTTTCCAGCAAGACGTGCTCCCCCTCATTTCACCCATGATGTGCGACAATGGCTGACGGAAAACTACCCTATGTGGATAGGTCGCGCTGGAACCATACCTTAGCCGGCCAGATCTCCTGACCTCTCTCCTATGGATTTCTTTGTTTGGGGGATGATGAAAAATGAAGTTTATTCAGCCCCTTTGAACTCAGGAGAAGAACTGAGAAACAGAATTCAGGTAGCTGTCCAAAAGGTGCGAGACAAATTAACTGTGAATGTGACGGCAGGGCCTCGAGAAAGCGTGCAAGGGCTTGCATAAGAAACGGAGGCAGACAGTTTGAGCATACTCTGTAGATTACATTATTTTCTGTGTTTTTCTTCTTTCATTATTTTTAGGTGTTGATCTTGTGAATAACATACGTACTGTAGTGAATAAAGAAAATAATTTTATTTTGACTACTTCAATGATCCCTTAGCATATGAGAGTACAGTTGTATTACATCATTTTAAAGCTTAAAAAACAGGAAAGTTTTTTCTGTTATTTCTCTGGCCTCTCTTCAGTAACTATTTTAAGGAAGTCCTCGGCCTGTATATCTTGTGAATTATTTTTAAAAAAGCCTAAAATTTCACTTTGTCACAAATTCGTTTATAATAAACTCACAATACAAAATTTCTTTACCTTGAATTCCTATGTAAAATGTTGTGTAGATTTCAGAAAACACGCCAAAAAGGAAAAAATGTTAATGAATAGTGGTGAAAACTAAGTTTTACTAAAACAAAACATGTTTATTAAAAAAACAATAAAAATGTCTATTTATTAAACATGGTTGGGGTGAAGATAATAATATTTCCATTTTTTTGTCACTAATATGTGGTAGTTTCACCAGAAAATTTGTTTAACACTAACTTCTGTCCACCCTGTATATCTCGATGTAAATTAGTTTAATAGTGCAAAACTAATCAACACAATAGAATTAAAATGCTTCTTTTAAAAAATGTTTTGTTTTCAAATATCTTCATTATATAAAGGATAAAAAAATCATTGTCTCATCAATATATTTATTAACATGTGTGAAAGTTCAAGGATAACGTTTAATCTTCTTCTTTCAAGATACTTTAATAAATCTTGTAAAAAAACATTTCAGTGTCTATAAAAAACGACGAAATATTACTAATTTGTTCATATTTTATATGTTTAATAACTTCAAATAATGTGGAGTAATACATTTTAATTTATTTAACAACGTTTCTGTTACAAATTAAAAAGCTTCTAGCAGAACTTACCGCTTAGTCCTAAACACTGTATATAAGTTACAAAAATAACCGAGAAGGTATGAGCACAGAATAAACAGATATCTGCTTATTCTATGCTTTAAGTTTAGTGCTATTCGGAATGCCAATGCAAGGTGTTTGTGGTGGATTTTGATATTTGCGGAAATATTTCTTTTGCACATCTTGTAGTCTAAGTTGATTTTTGAGCGGCCAAGACTGGACGGTCTACCTGAGATCGGTATTGCGCACAACTCGAGCACTGGTTTGGGACCTCCTTAGAACACCACAATTAAAGCAGGTAGGATTGCGCACAAGTTGAGCACTGGTTTGGGGCCTTCTTAGAACGCCACAATTAACACAGGTAGGATTGCGCACAAGTCGAGCACTGGTTTGGGGTCTCCTTAGAACGCCACAATTAACGCAGGTAGGATTGCGCGCAATTCGAGCACTGGTTTGGGGCCTCCTTAGAACGCCACAATTAACGCAGGTAGGATTGCGCACAACTCGAGCACTGGTTTGGGGCCTCCTTAGAACGCCACAATTAACGCAGGAAGGATTGCGCACAAGTCGAGCACTGGTTTGGGGCCTCCTTAGAACGCCACAATTAACGCAGGAAGGATTGCGCACAAGTCGAGCACTGGTTTGGGGCCTCCTTAGAACGCCACAATTAACGCAGGTAGGATTGCGCACAACTCGAGCACTGGTTTGGGGCCTCCTTAGAACGCCACAATTAACGCAGGTATGATTGCGCGCAACTCGAGCACTGGTTTGGGGCCTCCTTAGAACGCCACAATTAACGCAGGTAGGATTGCGCACAACTCGAGCACTGGTTTGGGGCCTCCTTAGAACGCCACAATTAACGCAGGTATGATTGCGCACAAGTCGAGCACTGGTTTGGGGCCTCCTTAGAACGCCACAATTAACGCAGGTAGGATTGCGCACAAGTCGAGCACTGGTTTGGGGCCTCCTTAGAACGCCACAATTAACGCAGGAAGGATTGCGCACAAGTCGAGCACTGGTTTGGGGCCTCCTTAGAACGCCACAATTAACGCAGGTAGGATTGCGCACAAGTCGAGCACTGGTTTGGGGTCTCCTTAGAACGCCACAATAAACGCAGGTAGGATTGCGCACAACTCGAGCACTGGTTTGGGGCCTCCTTAGAACGCCACAATTAACGCAGGTAGGATTGCGCGCAACTCGTTAACGGCCTCCTAAACATGACTAATTTGCATTGTTTTTAATTTGTTTTATTACTGTATAAGCAAATTCAATACTTGTAACGTAACAGTTTTGCATTACACTGAGATATAATCAGTCTTCTGACGTTTAGTGCATTACACTGAGATGTAATCCGTCTTCTGACGTTTAGTGCATTACACTGAGATATAATCCGTCTTCTGACGTTTAGTGCATTACACTGAGATGTAATCCGTCTTCTGACGTTTAGTGCATTACACTGAGATGTAATCCGTCTTCTGACGTTTAGTGCATTACACTGAGATGTAATCCGTCTTCTGACGTTTAGTGCATTACACTGAGATGTAATCCGTCTTCTGACGTTTAGTGCATTACACTGAGATGTAATCCGTCTTCTGACGTTTAGTGCATTACACTGAGATATAATCCGTCTTCTGACGTTTAGTGCATTACACTGAGATATAATCCGTCTTCTGACGTTTAGTGCATTACACTGAGATGTAATCCGTCTTCTGACGTTTAGTGCATTACACTGAGATGTAATCCGTCTTCTGACGTTTAGTGCATTACACTGAGATGTAATCCGTCTTCTGACGTTTAGTGCATTACGATTTAATAATAAGTAGCCTACTATTTACAAAACAGTCTATTTACAAATAATAAAAATCTTGGAAAGGTGAAGTCTTTTTAGAACACTATTATGTTTCACTCCGTTATCTCCACTAGAATGGCCGAATCAATAACTGAGGTCGTGACCTTGAAATGACAAATTCGGCTCTCATATAGTCCACAACCTAGTTAAAACTTGTCGGGCCATTGCCGTACAGTTCGCCTTGGCTCGATAAACCAGTCAAATAACCAGGGCAGACTTAAGGCGAGCCAACACATAAGATATATTGGCCCTGCATTCAGCTGCACTTCTATACAAGGTTAACTTACTCTTAAAAATGTGTCCTACTGGATATAAAAATACATAGTTAAATTGTGAACTCAAATTATTCTCAGATTTTCATAACTCCGACATAACTTTGTGCGTATTTTAAGGCCAATATGAATGCTTATTCGATTGTAGTGTGAGTGTGGATGACCTGTGTAGCCTGGTTACTAACTGAGTTCGATTTATGTTCAGTAGTGGCCCAATATTTTATTGGTACAATAAGTCTTTTACAAAATAAGTTTGTAAAATACTTATTTATTAATAGCCCAATAGCTAGGCCAAATAAGGAACCTACATTTTCGTCGTATTATTGGTTTGGTTGTCATCTGTTTGACAAGCATGACACTTAGTTCTCTTCCCCACACAACATCTGGACACATACTACCACCAACATGGACACCCCAGTCTTCTCCAGAACTCTAAACAAACTGAAAAATAAAACGGTGAACAGTAATTTTTGTATCTGAAGAACTAACAGATTTCATTATGGATTTCATTTCGGTATTCTGTAACTCAAAGTACCCAATGCATGTGCTACACTTTGATCACCATAGTAAATATTTTAAGCACCAAATCAGCTGATTTATTTAATTTGCATCAAATATGTTAAAAACATTGTTTCGTATAATTTAACAATTCACGTATAATTACGTATCAGGGTTCAAATGAATAATATTTCTTTTCTAGTTGTTGAACAATAACATTTTTTTATGCCACGAGATCTAAAAATGAATATAGAGCCAAACTATTCCATCTGGCTCCTAGAACGATCAAGTGGATGTTTCTGACCATTGAACAAATAAATCGTTAAACTACGATGTAAAAACAATCCACTCGACTGCTTGGCCACTTGGTTTAGAAATCTGTTAAATTTAGACACACCATAAAACTTAAAACATATACTTGCTTATCGAATCGAGAATGTAAAACATTGAAAAAAAACTAACTGTAAATAAATTCTTGTTTAAATTAATAAAACTGTATTTGTTACAAATAAATTACAATAATTAAAATCTGAACCACGTAGCATTGGAATGATTTCTACCTAACTTACAAGCCTGATCCCCTACTGCCTTCCATACCCAATTTCCGGAACCTGACTACCACCCAACATGGACACCCCAAGCTTCTCTATAAAAAATAGTAGTGTCCACGTCAATGGTAACCATTTAGCGGACGCCATGTCGTTATTAAGAGGTCCCAGTATATAACATATCGCTTACAATACCCCCCTTTCCCATGAAGTTGGGTTACAGTACTGGACCACCAATGCTAACCATGAATATATGACAAACTTCTTTGAAATAGTAAAAGAACTGAAAAAATAACGTAAGGAATCACATTTTTTGTCTCCTTTACAAAAGTGTTATTCTTGTATTGATTACCCTACTTAAGAAAAAGACACATATATTGTTCAAAACATATGTAATCGTAAGGACAAAGAAACCACTCTGGCATCAAACTCAACATGCCCTTTCATGTCAGTCCCTCTCGGAGCCTGCTGGGGACCGCTTGAATGATGGCTTCAATAGATCCAATCTACAACGACTCTCTGGGCTTGAATGCCTCGTTCTACATTACACGTCCGACCTTAATCTTGATGGATTGATCTTTAGTTCCATTCCTCTATGGGCTCTTGAACTGTACTATAGTTATTGTATGTGTTTCTGGTTTGATTTTACTGTGATAATTGCTCATAAAAACATTTTACAATGAGTCTGAATAGAAAAGGAACGACTATGGCAATTCATATAAAATTTGTATCGGTAAAATATGATCTTAGCAAAATTACTTCTTACAAGTGATAAAAAAATATTTAAAAAAATTTAAGAGTTGCTTCTTTTCCGTTGAACCAAGAATTTGAATTAGGAAAACTGAGATATTTACAGGTATAAATATCTTAAATAAGAATTATACATGACTCTAGCGAGTGATATCGATGATTTACCAAACAATGTAAAATAATGTTTGGCCACCTTTGATTTAGAATATTGATAACAGTTATAATTAAACCACTCATAGTACCGAATTAAAGAACAATTAAAATAAGAATCAAATTCTCAAATTTGTACCAGCCATACAATTACAAAATAATTCAATATATTTGTTCAGGAGAAAAAAAAATAATCCAGAGCAAGAGAGTATAGTAAAAAAAACCACTTCAACACAAAAATCATGATAATTTGTTTCAATTTATGACAAAAAAAGTTTACGACAATTGAGTTCCTTGCTCTTTAGGAACTTAGTTGTTCATTATTAGTAGGCTATTAAACTATGACTTTTTTTGTTAAAATAAATCTTAGAGTGTGACAGAACATGCGATAAATTATATTTTCGTGACCCGTTACTGGTATTTGAACAATATTGACGCACCTATTTACGATAGATCTAAGGAGAATCATGTTTGTCTAAGTAATTCTTGTTATGTACCTCAGTAAATAATCAAAACTAACTAATTATTCAAATTGCTGACTTTAATACAAATTTCTATGTTTTACACATTAATTTTTGAAAATAATAACTAACCTTCACATTTTTTCTGGTGTATTTACGATCACAATTCTATGAATGTAAATGCTAAACACAACAAATTAAGTCTTTTTAATTCTCTCCAGTACAGTCCAAGTAAAATGAAATCTAGGATCTAAAAAGTGGTTGACAATTTCTTTACACAGTCGGTATTTTGTACTCGCCAGTTTGTTGTTTATTAATTCGGTTTTCTCATAATTTTCATTGAATATATAGTTTAAATAGTTATTATTATATAGTTAATGGGTTCAAGTAGTTAAAAAGTTATTTAGTTCCCGCGCAATGTTCTTTGATATCATTTTGGAAATGTTTCTGGAAAGAAAAATTAAATGAATCAAAGTAAAGTAACTCTACTCAATAGCTCACAAGTATACAATTTATTAGTACAATATTTTGTATAAACAAATTAAATGAATCAAAGTAAAGTAACTCTACTCAATAGCTCACAAGTATACAATTTATTGGTACAATATTTTGTATAAACAAATTAAATGAAAAACATAAGAAGTTTTATAGTAAAAAATTACTTTTATTATGCTTACCCTTGTTTTTCATTAAATATAATTTATATAATTACATTAAAAACACAAAGTTATTCAAACTAATATTATTTACACAATCCCATTAAGTCACATTTTTCTCTCAAAATCATTTCATTCTATTAAATAAACTAAGAAAGTCCATGACGCATACAAAATGCGCATCGTAGGTAAGTTATACAAATATACCACCAATAAGCTTGCTGTCTATGATTTATTTAATAATAAATTGAGATGTTAAAATACATCATACTATTTCTAATGCAAATAGAACGATGGTGACTTTAAAAAACATTTTATCAATGGTTTAACTTTTTTTATGACTAATATTACAATTATTAATAATGCAACTAACTAATATAATTTAAAATCAGGATAAAAAAATAGAATAAAATGTTGTATATTCAGATTAAATGGCCTCTATTTTATAATATTAAAAAGTACTTTTATGAGTGGTATTTCCTTAATGTTTTTATATATCTACATAAGAATCCCACTTCCACATTGATTCATTATAAACATATACATTATAGTTATGAAACATTGCAATTTTAATAAAAGTAAATAAGAAGACAGACGTGTGTCTTTAAAACAACATTTGTTTTTGAAATGTTCATAATTGTTGTTTGGAAATGAATAGACAACGTCATTGTAGGCAAATTGCATAAAAGAAGGTTGGGTCAGTGTCTTTTGTAATTTATGAAAACAACAGTAAGTTACTTTATTTAAAATAAAATCATATAAACAGTCAAGCTTTATTATTCTAACAACTAAAGTAAAAAAGTGACGACTAATAGTTATCTGACTAATCCGCGACAGATAGTGGCTGAATATGGATAGTAAAAGATATAACTAAGAAGGTTGCGCTAAATTGGTTTGCCTCCTATTTAATAAATCGTGAACAGTGTGTTGCGATTGATTCTGTCAAAAAGTGGGTTTTGTAGTGTGCAAGAAGGGGTGCCTCAGGGTTCAATTTTGGGGCCGCTACTCTTCCTAATTTTTGTGAATGATCTCCCCGAAATTACATCTAGCGGGAAAACATTTCTATATGCTGACGACACCTCAATGGTTGTTTCAGATAAAAATGGGAGTATTCTTTCAAAACACCTGTCTGAGGAATTAAATCTCTTAAACAAATGGTTTTCTGCAAATGGCCTCCATTTAAATTCTAATAAAACACAGTTTATAAAATCCACATCAATAATAGATCCTGCCCCCCAATTAAGACAACACTTTATCTGCCTCAATGCAACATAGTTCCATCAGCTAAATTCTTAGGCATTGAAATTGACTCTTGTCTTACATTCCGTCAGCATATTAACAAATTACTCCCAAGACTAAGCATGGCCCATTATGCTATCTTAACACTTTCACGTGTTGTTGACCTATTTACCCTAAAATAAGTCTACTTTGCTTACGTTCATTCCATTGTTTCTTATGGGATCATTTTTTGGGGAGGTTCCTCTGATTCAGTGAGAGTCTTCAGAATGCAGAAAAAAAAATTAGGTTAATAACTAAATCTCCTTTTAATCACCCTTGCAGAGAACTGTTCAAGAAACTTAAAATATTTCCTCTACCCTCAATACATATTGAGGGTAGAGAAAATATTTTAAGTTCCTCTACCTTCTATAATAGATAACCCTATATACTCTCTATAATAGATATATATCTATCAGAGTCTCCTGTACGTAAAATCTCACTATAATCTATTTTTCAAAAAGAACCACATTCACTCCTATTCAACAAGACACTCCTCTATTTTGCAATATCCGATCCACCACACAGCTTTCTTTGAAAAATCTCCCTAATATTGGTGCATTAAATTATATAATTGTCTTCCTCAAGAATTGCAAAGTATTCATGAATTGGCACCCTTTCGCAAGCACCTGTACGAATATATAAGCACACACTTTTTTATGATATTGAAGAGTATGTGACAGCTAACTTGTGATCTATACATTAATTATGACTAATTATTGACATATGTCCTAAATTACTATTTTTGCTAATAGCTATTGACGTTTTGCTAACTTTGTAACATATAAGGTATATTATTTGTGTTGAAATTCTTTGTGTAATTATGCTGTATCTATTTGTACTATTGTAATGTACTATTGAAAAGTCATCTACCTGTCACAGTTGTTCTGTTTTAAGGTGTTTGTGACAAATGTATAAATAAAAAAAAATAAATAGAAAAGAGTTAATACGTACAGTTGTTCGCCCATTTATCTGCGATTGTATTACATCCAGGTAACTAGCCGTGTGCTGATCCTACCACCACATCCACGACGCGTCTGCAGTAGTAGTTGGCTACACTATCACACACACTATCCGTAATCACTACCAATAACTACATGTTACAAATTACTAACTCGCCACATACATTAGGGCCCACAACCTATATCTCAGGCATCTACAGCCCAACTGAGCCGTCCGTCATAAGTTATATAACAAGCGGTTTATGTAACAAATACTGGGTCCAGTGATTCACCTTGGTGACGTCACTAAGAAAGTGAAGAAGTTCTCCTGAAGAGCCTGAAGAGACATATCAACAGCAATTCACATTGGTGTCGTCATCAAGAAAGTGAAGAAGTTCTCCTGAAGAGACCCGTCAACAACGATTCACCTTGGTGTCGTCATCAAGAAAGTGAAGAAGTTCTCCTGAAGAGACCTAACAACAGTGATTCATCTTGGTGTCGTCATCAAGAAAGTGAAGAAGAATTAATAGTTATTATCAGACTAAGCCGTGACATATAGTGGCTGGGTATGGATAGTAAAAGATATAACTAAAAAGAGAGTTAATACGTACAGTTCGCCCATTTATCTGTGATCGTATTCCATCCAGGTAACTATCGGTGTGCTGATCCTACCACCACATCCACGACGCGTCTGCAGTAGTAGTTGGCTACACTATCACACACACTATCCGTAATAACTACCAATAACTACATTTTACAATTTACTAACTCGCCACATACATTAGGGCCCACAACCTATATCTCAGGCCTCTACAGCCCAACTGAGCCGTCCGTCATAAGTTATATAACAAGCAGTTTATGTAACAAATACTGGGTCCAGTGATTCACCTTGGTGACGTCACTAAGAAAGTGAAGACGTTCTCCTGAAGAGTCCTATCAACAACGATTCACCTTCATGTCGTCATCAAGAAAGTGAAGAAGTTCTCCTGAAGAGTCCTATCAACAACGATTCACCTTCATGTCGTCATCAAGAAAGTGAAGAAGTTCTCCTGAAGAGTCCTATCAACAACGATTCACCTTCATGTCGTCATCAAGAAAGTGAAGAAGTTCTCCTGAAGAGTCCTATCAACAACGATTCACCTTCATGTCGTCATCAAGAAAGTGAAGAAGTTCTCCTTAAAATACTTATAAACTTGACAATCTATGAGACTGTCAATTCTCTAGACGGAATAACAAGTTTCTAGTCTTTGTCATCTTCTACATTGACCTTACCTTCAGCGGCTTAACGTTTACCTACATTTTTTTGGGTTATGAGCTCAAGTTTATAGTTGTTAGAGTATATTTTTCACTTTTTAATTCAAAAGGTGATTAATCTAAGTTTTTAAAATGTTATAGCCATTATAACCAACAATATTTTCAGCTACTTTTACGGCCACATTGTACATCTTTAGTCCGCACCTTTAGGCCACATTTTTAAAAACTAAGACCGACCATACCTTAGATAGTGTCGTTATTTAGTAGCCCAATACCAAATGAACAACTGGTGGTTATCAGCTGAACCTTTCCAAAATCTGTTGTGACACTGATTGGGATCGAATACCTATGTCTTATGAAGTTGGTCTTTAGCCAACTACGCTTACGACCAATTTGATTATAATATAAGTTTGAATTACTAAGCATAGATAGAAGGAAAATGAGTTTATACATCAAATGCTTTCTTTGGTTATATTACCTGTTCATTTTGACAGTTTAAATAAATAGTTAATAGTGATTAATTTATAAAACTGAAATTTAATGGAAAAATAACATCTCAGAATACGGTTGAAGTGGGTAGGAAGTGAAGAGAAGAGAACTTTGTTTAGCTGAAAATCACAGATAACATTTGTTGAAACTAATAATACTAATAAAAACTCTATATGATTAACTTTTTATTGTACAATTTAGTCAAATATGGAGGAAATATAGATTATTTTTGAACAGGTTTGAATATTGATCTGCCGACTCATAGTGGTTGCACACTGGAATGTGTGATTCAGTGGTCAGATGTGGTAGCATTGTAAACAGACTTCACAAACTAGATTTTTTTAAGGATACTGAAAGCAGCATATCATTTTGGACTGTGTAACTATACTCACACTCAACCAGTTAAGCTCCATTTCTCATGTGTTGCATGTTTGGGCCTTAATGTTGTTTTGGACAGTTGAGAGTTCAACTGGTCGGTGTCATGGCTAGTGGGAGGAAAAATAAATAAATAAAAAAAAAAAATAAATAAATAAATGATTATCTTACTGTGATGCAATTTTTCTTTATAAATAATATTTTTATATTCTATTCTATATACATTTGATAATCGTTCCCTAATATCTATAGATTGTGTTTTTTTATCTGGGACCCCCTCAACAATGTAGGTTGTTAATTCAAAAACCATAAAAATTATCTATAGTAATACAATTTAGTTGGAAAATATCCTTATCAGAAGCGACCAAAATACGTGTTAATAATTATGAAACAAATAGCAAAAAAGCACATAACTTACAGCTTTTGAGTAAGGACGGCGTCAAGTGCGCGTCTTTTGATATACAATATTAATAATTTCACTTTCACCGGTAGGGCAAACCCCTAACCTACTTCTGATGAAGGCAACCGAAACAATGTCTTAGATAAACTGATTAGAAATAACCTTCAGTTTGACCTGTACGGAACGAAATACGGCCCAGCTGACAAGGGAGTGAAATAACATGAAGGTCGCGCAGGATTTATATAGATAACGTTCTAGCTGGTGAAACTACCTGTTTCATAAACTTCGTATTAGTAAAAAGCACGGCCATTGCAATCGATGACGACCATTCATGATCATTTGAAGTTTACAGTCTTGATAATATTGACTTCAAGAATGAAAGAAGTAATTAATTGTTAGATTGTGTAATATATTAATATTTACAGTTTTAAGTATAAATTAACTTCCAAATTTTTATTTGGTACCATAAAGTAAACCGGTTTAAAAAATAAATGTTCTAATTCTTGTTTGATATCTCGTACCTAAACAGTGAGAAAATCCAAACCTAATTTTGTTTCGTACGAGTAGAAACTGTAGCAATTTCATATTTTGAATTTATGAAAATTCTTATTGTGTTAAGATTAACGGTTAAGTGAGTTTTCTTTTAAATACTCCTATATTTGCCATCAGTAAACTACAGTCACCTGATTTTCATTGGATGTAATCCAAATGTATTTGCTTTTGAACAATTTAATATCAGAATAACGTAAAAATGTTTTTATACTAAATGATAGGCTGAGTATGTATATGCGCTATATAATTTATACATTTTATAAAATAACTTGGTTTAGTTCCCACTTACTGAACTAATGAAATGGAAAATAACCGCATCGTACATTTCAAGAAATTGGGGCTTGGTAAATTAGGAAAGCAAATAATAATTAAAATATAATGCTCTATAATTGTTTTTAAACAGATAATTAATGATAAGGTAGTTTGACGAATCAGAGCAGCGTTAAAGATAACAATCTCCATATGTTTTGGATGGCATAACATCCTGTTTTTGTTTTTATTTAATTTAATATAAATATTTTCTGTTAATCTGCTGCCTTATAATGATTTATTCATGAACTTATTAAATGGTAACCATCACTCACCTCATGATGCATGATGCAATCATAATATGGAACCATTAGAGCATAACCAACCATCTTCCGAAAGATTTAGTGTGAAAACATGGCAGAAATACCTCCGAAGTATATGCTATGGAAGGATAGCTTATAAGCATCATCAACGATCTTCCATGAAACTTATGTAGTCTGCAAGAAAAGGAACCTTAAGCGGCTTTATTAGATATTTGACATGAAATCATGGGAAGATCACCAATGACTTTTCGAGATATTTGATGCGAAAGCGTGGGAACATCACCAACAACTTTTCTAGATATTTGACACGAAAGCGTGGGAACATCATCACATTTAGCGAATTATTAATCATACAACTATACAATTGTTTAACGACAGATAGATTTGCTCTTATAAAATCCAAGAAGTGCGTTTCTTCAACATTATCACTTTGATTTTGCTGGTACAACGATATAATTTAACGTCCATGAAGCTGTTAACTATGCTGTGGTAAATTACGTAAAAGGTGGATAATAGCAAATAAAACAATTGGGATGATGAGGTCTTCATCAACTTGTTATTATACGATACCCCCATATCAAGGAGTCTATCTAGGATTGCTTGGCTATATTAATATCATTACCACTCTATGCAGAACAGTTATTAAAACTGTAGTGTGTGTGTATGGACACTGTAGTGTATAAGTAGGTGGGGGAAGGCCATTACTATTAGTAGTGTATTTGTGGGTGGGAGGGAATGCCTTTGATAACTTATTTTATCTACGAATATAATTGTTTACATCTAAGATAGATAGGCGATGACTCAGTGGCTAAGGCCCTCTTTGGAGGGCTTGTGTAAGGTTCGAATACCAACGAGCTAACGGTCGACACTCATTGAATAAAGCCTGAAGGTCCATGTGAACTTGTTGGGTGAAGTTTTAATTGAAAATTCGATTCACTGTTTAGTGAACGTATTAAATCCGATCATATGAAGGCCAAATGATGGTTTTTCAACTTCTATTTTACTCCAAAAATTATTTCAACATCCAATTTTTCTTATAACCCCCACCCCTGTTATTATTAGTATAAATCTGTCCAGAGATCCAGGAGCTGACAGACGTGATTACTTGACTCGTCTTCTGTGACCACTATCCATCAAAGGTTGTGGCTTACTGGAGTGGCACTGGAAGAACAAAGTTGAATAGTAAAGGATCCAGTTTTTTAGATTACCGTCACATATATCTTAGTAAAAAGTCGTCTAATCCTAAAAAGAAACTAGCAAAACCTAGGCAGGGATCCGAGTTAAGATCTGCAAGCATCTGCGACTCTAAAGCAGTAGTTCCTGTTTTTACAGTAAGAAAGCAACCTGGGTGGTAGTCAGTGTCTGGATGTTGTCTAGGGGAGAGAACTGAGTATCAGGATTGTCAATAAGCTGAAAATCATATGTTTAGGATTTCACGTAAAGCTTTAGAGATTGTCCCTGGCAATGGGCTATTTTAATAATTGCCCCTGTCTGGGCATAAGTTGAACTCAGCTAGTAATCCGTGCGGAACAGTACTTTTACTTGACAAATTTGTCAGACAATTATAATTGTTACATCGTTATAAAGGGAGTATAAGTTACTAGAGAATCGACTTTTCAGAATTTTGTTTCTTTCTATTTTAGTAAAAACTATAAACTGACAAACTAAAATTATATATCACAAATTAAACTGATTTTATTTTATCACAAATTAATAATTTTTCAAAAAAGTGAACTCTCTAGTAACTTTACGCTTTTTCCAACAAATTTTTTTTGTTTTGCTCTTGTGGGTCCAAATTCAACATGGCGACTACTTCTACAGACTCTTTAGGGTCAAATTTTATAAGTCGTAATTCGGCTGAGCTTCTTATCCAACATGGCTAGTTTGAAAAATTGTTAAAAAGAAAGTGTTATCAAGAATATCTGGATCTATATTAAAAGCACATGTAATTACGGACTAATGTTAGTACTGTATGTAAAACATAGATCAAGTTGTCGCTAAACTGTATGGCATCACTCTATACTCTTTTCTGAATGTCCTATCATGTCAGAATAGAAATGCACCTGATGCCAGTTAGAAAGTGTTTCTTAACATCCCATTGATTAACATTAGTCCTGTAAGTCGGCACTAATGGTGCAGTGCTATAATCCAGCAGGTTGAGGAAATTGTAGGTGATACGTTTATACTCATTGCTCTTAAGGTGGTTCGGTCGACTTTAGGGACAACTGAATTCCGCTCGCAGTGTTGACTGTACGTATGACCGCGAGGTACTCACACACAGAAACTCGACCCCTCGCTCATATGGGTGTGGTATAATTATTGTAGGAAGTCTTTGAAGCACAATTCGGATACCACGTAAAGATGGAGGTCCCTTAGTTGCCTTGGGTACTGAGCTATTAATAAATCGTCGTTTCTGAGCATAAGTCGAACTCAGTAACTGGTCTACACTGGTCGTCCACACTTATAGTCATGTTCGCCTTAAAATACGCAAAAAAGTTGTGTTTCATGTCTGAGGATAATCTGAGAGTACTATGGCATATTAAATAAATCCAACATTTAATTCCAATCTATGAAAATACCGTAGTAGCCTCAGGGAAAACATGTAAGTGGGGTTTACATATTTGTACATAGGTAGTTTATTTCCACCTTGTCTGCGCCTAATGTGATAAATTACCTTTCTTAAACGTATCATTGAGTACGAGAAGCAACGCCAGAATGAGGTGATGGAATAAGTTAGTGACTTGGCCTAACTCAACCCGTGGCCCAGGGTGAGTTAGACCCAGGGGTTAGAAACTAAATTTGGAGAAGTTCGCATGTGTTTTCTGTATTTCTTGTAAGAAAGCTGATTATTTAAAATATATTAATACTTAATTCTTTACAGTTGCAGTATTACAACGTGTACAAAAAAGAATCAGAAGAACAACCGATATAGCGTCTGTTCTGTTAAATAAAACATTAATAGGATTAAGTTTAACAGTGAGATCAATAATAGGTCTGACCATATGGTAACGAATGTAAGAGTTGCTACGCTTGTAATGTAAGTTGTATAGTACGACCCCAATGCTGATAACTCGTTCAGTTAATACTCCTAGGCCAAAGTAGTTATTACAGAGAGGTTATGGTGAAACCCACATTTATGATTTATAGGCCTTCTTAACCCAGCTAGACAGTTATGTAATGTTAGTGTGTGGTGAGGTTATCTGGAAACTGTGTCTGATAGTTTTCTGCTTCTCTGATAAAGCTCCCAACGGTAGTAATTTGTGATAACCACTAAAAGGTGTAAGATGCATTTACCAACGCTGGACAAGAAGTAGCCGAAAAAATTATCTCCTTAAAATACCCAATTGGAGAAGAAATATTTACTCCTTCACCTCCATCCTGTAATTCTGTGATTAGTGATTCACATAGAGAGACGCATGGTGTTTAGGTATCGCAAACATATCGATATATAAAATTACAGATATATCGCAAACAAAATATCGATCTAACGATAATATCGAAAGAAATATATCGATATATCTAACTGTAAATGATTTACCTGTTTAAAATTATCCACTAACTCTTATGTCATGTCCAAAAATACACTCATGTTTAGAGGTCACTTTCTAGAATAGCTACTGAACGTTAAAATGAATACATTTATCTACACGAAGCAAGTATAGTTGAATGAAACATAAATTTTAAATAAGAATAATAATTATACCTTTCATTATTATGCTAATCATAAAAGAGTAATGTAATTAGGTTTGTAAGGCGACTGGCTAGTCATCCTAGAGTCAGCGTTGCCAACTCACACACAACGTTATTTACCCGTTCCACCCACTGGTCTACAATAAGTTCGTTAACCTTACGTAAAAAAACTATTAAAGTTACTTTATTACATCAATGCATGTTTTGTACGTATAAGAGGCAGTTTAAATGTGTTTTTTTTAATCGACATGATTTTGAGTAGAGAGAATAACGTCAATATTTAGTGATATGATACATCGGACCAAAACATCGATATGGCCAATATTATCGAAAGAAAATACGGATACTAATATATCGACATATCGAAACGTATTTATCGATATATCGTCACCATCCCTAATGGTGTTAGAGAATCTAGGGAAAAGATGATTAAATGCCTCGGTAGAGTTTAGCTGCCCTAACTGTGCATTAGTTGTTTGAATTGAAAAGACAGTGGACTCAAAATATTCACTTAACATATTCAAAGTCTAGCCTATAAAATATAATTACTTATTTTTATTTGATGTAGAAGCTATACGTATAATAGTAATATAATTGCAATTTTGTGATGCACATAGAATAGATTATTTGTTTATTTATTAAAAATTATACTTGCAAACTCAAAGAGAAAAGCAATGACATAAACATTGCACATTTGTGCAAAACCTCAGACATGACATAAACCTTATTTTATATTAGCACATTTGTGCTAATAATATAAAATAAGGTTTATGTAAATTATTTTTATAATAGTGCAATAACAAGAATTTTAAAAAAGTTGTCAAAGTAACAACTCATACGATTCTGATATATATATACTTATATCATGTTTCGTTCGAGAACGCAGAGTCTACATCACGTTTCATAGGGAATATTTTTGTACTCACAAGATATTTTTTATGCATGCCTCAGAAACATCAGTTTCCACTACAAATATATGTATTTGTGTTATGTAATTAAAGGAATGTCTTTATTTACATCATATTTGACAGGATATCTATCTTATCATGTTTCATTATTTATTTGCCAATATCTTGTTGTTATATTTTATGTAACTAAGGTAAGCACTCGAAGTACCCACATTTCCAATAAAAGTACTATTACATAACGAAAAAGTGATTAAGGGTTAGTATTTTTGTAAAAGTAACGCCACAAATTAAACACTAATTAAAAAAATACTATCACATATTTTATTTTTATTTAAAAAGCTAAAGATGCTCAACTATAAAACGTTACATAAAAAAACAACAAAATTAATTAAAGCAAAGGGTACAGGCCAGCTAATAACTGTGTGGCATACAGTTAAATGTGGAGGTCACTAGAAGGTCGCTCCAGGAGTGCCAAGTGCCTCCAGGGACGTATGAACTCCAGGGTCACGGTGTACAATCGACACTCATAATGATCCGTCTGGTTGAATAGACAAAGACTACACATAACTTATATATGAATACTTATTTTTAAGTATCAATAAATTAAGTTTGAAATGAAATGAAAACGTCTCTATTTTTTATGAGGAGAGGTTAGGACCGTCCTCTCTGCCTTATTAAAAATTAACAAAAATAATTACATAATATAAAAACATTACTAATAACACAATACAAAATCAATTGAATAAGAACATTTAATTACAAATTAAAAACTCAACATACAAAAACTAAAATAACTATACCAGATAGTAACTAACAAATCAATATTAATACAACAAATATACAGTTCTTTAAAAACGCAATAATCCGTTACAAATAATTTTTAAATTTAAGAGTTTATAGGAAACTAAATTATAACCTATAAAACACCATCTCAACGGCAAGTTGGATTGAAGAGCTCTTTTTACCTGGGACCTTACTAAATTAAACAATTAACTTCATTGTTTCGATTTAGACGATACCATTTAATGGTGTTCATTCAAGCGCCCAGTTAAGCACTCCAAGGAATTTAGTTCTAGACTTCATTGCAACTGTCGCTAGGAGTAGCAAAGAGCCTGCCTCACTGACACACGTTCCCCCCTCTCTCTCTTCCTCACTGTCCTCACCTACCCCACCCCATAAATTGTACAAAAGTATATAACTCTTTCATTTATAGTAAACTCTAGCAATGAAGTTTTATAATTGTACAATTTTTAACTATAAACAAATATTTATATTTGTTCACCGTATTCTCAACACTTTAACATAAAATATAACGTACGTTTTTTTAAACTAGCCACTTTTTGTAGTCATCTTCGTATAGAGATTTAAAAACTTTATTTATTACTTATAATATGACTAACACTTTAATTAATCGTTTTCCAAAAATAAAGTTTGACCAAACGTGACTTAATCCTGAAACCTTTTTATATTTTATATTCTCACCAACTATACAAATTTCCCGTAACAATCTCAAAACGTGCCATGACACTTGACGTCAGAAATAATCGTTATAAACCGTTTATGATGTATAAGATTTTACTAGCTCTCATATATACAAACATCATCTCATAGTATAGTAAATAATAACGAAAACGGAACTTGTATTTTGACGAACGGAAAAGATCTAAAATTTTCTGCAGAATGTAAGCTTAAAAACTGTACTTAAAGTAATGCTAAAATACTTAAATTCTCAATGTATTTTATGGTCTTACCAAAGTTTTTAATGCATAGAAAGCCTACACCTGCAGGTTTACTCTCGTGGGGCCTTTTTAAGTTTTCCCTCTAACAATAAAAAAAGAAAAACAGAACTCAAAGTACATGATCTCACTCTTCACATGTCACATTAAATGTCAATAAGCTGCTAAGTAACATTATAAACAAAGTAACTGTATAAATTGTCAGAACAAAGGTAAAAAACATATGTCAATAGCATTGGTCTTAAAATAGATTTAAATATTCTCTTCTTGGCTGTGGTAATAATAAATGAAACATTGTTATACAAGGAAATATATTCTATTGAAATATGAATATGTATTTATGATGGTTTCAGATTGTGCATGTGTTAATTAAGCAGCAACACGTGTCTTACTTTGTACCAGTATTGTTATTGTTGCGTTTTTACTTACACTGTACTTATACATACATGAATATTAACACTGGACACAATAGTTGCTTATTGATATATATCACTATGGCTATCTTTCTGCAATTAATTGACAAATTACTCTTTTATTTAAAAATTGACCAAACTATTATATTAAGAAGAGTACTCTGGATAGATGAACCATGCATTATTAACTTAATGTGACATACAAAATGGGAAGTAATTGGCCTTTAATTCTGAAGCAGAACAATAATTTATAACCCTTCTTAATCATTCTTTGACAATTATAAAGTAAAAAAAATTGGAAAAAATACAAATAGGAATAATAAAAGACTCAATATTTTGAGCCATAAATTATTAGTTTTTTGTACAAGACCTTTATGTTACTCTCAAATGTAAAGTCGTTAATTTATTGTTTTTATTCTACATTTATTTACACTCTCTCTCTCTCTCTCTCTCTCTCTCTCTCTCTCTCTCTCTCTCTCTCTCTCTCTCTCTCTCTCTCTCTCTCTCTCTCTCTCTCTCTCTCTCTCTCTCTCTCTCTCTCTCTCACTCTCTCTCTCTCTCTCTCTCTCTCTCTCTCTCTCTCTCTCCCTCTCCTCTCTCTCTCTCTCTCTCTCTCTCTCTCTCTCTCTCTCTCTCTCTCTCTCTCTCTCTCTCTCTCTCTCTCTCTCTCTCTCTCTCTCTCTCTCTCTCTCTCTCTCTCTCTCTCTCTCTCTCTCTCTCTCTCTCCCTATCTATCTATCTCCCTCCCTCCATCTCTCTCTTTCTATCTATTTCTCTCCCCCTCTCTCTCCCAAGGACTATGGAAGTTAACCGCATGCAAATCGTCCGTCTGCCCATAAGTTCCCCTTCCCATAAGGCAACTCCACATAATCTCCGTCAGATTATTTCGCACGGTGAACTCTAGCATGGGCCAATACGCATGAAATAGTTATGTAAGTGTTGTTAAAGTATTAGAAATTAGTACATATCTTTTCAGAAAATAGGCCAACTTAAAGCCACAGATCCCACCTAACACAACGTTTGATATACAAGTATATAGATAATGTATGTGGCCTTAAATTGTCACAAGATTGTCTTCTTGTGACTTCGTAACACAACCTGTCTAGTGACAAGTTTAAATTTTATTCCTTATATATATTGCATACAATGAACAATTTGTTTTTATTGCCATTGAGTTGCAAGATTGTGACATTGTTTGATTTACTTGTATTGTTAGTGTGAACGAGAAAATATATTGTAGGTATCTCGGAGTGTGATCAAATTTTTCTTCACTCACTCGTAATCGATTTTTATTCCCATCTACAATATAAATAAAATGTAACATTTAATAAAAATTGCAACTTTTTTTAAAGTATGAAGAACTGCTCTAACCATTGGTAACTAGCCATTATTTATTTCGAAAGCTTTGGTGGACCACTAAAGACAAACATTATAATATTTGAGGGCGATTCAACACTTGTAGTCGGCAAAGACAGAATTTATTTGGTATTTATACAGTTTCTAGACGCTTCATAAATATTGACTTTTTATCAAAAGAGGGTCTACCTAATTCTAATCAGGTCTACATTTTTTGGAAAAATTCTTTTTATTCTACGGAAACATGTTTTGTCCAAAAAT
Source organism: Stictocephala bisonia (assembly GCA_035578905.1). Lineage (NCBI taxonomy): Eukaryota > Metazoa > Arthropoda > Insecta > Hemiptera > Membracidae > Stictocephala > Stictocephala bisonia. Next base: position 451,206 of record JAQJVL010000477.1, on the reverse strand, counting down.
TATAGAAAAATCTAAACCATGTAAAATGATATTTTTATATCTCCGTAATTTTGCGTGATGTTTTCATCATTTAACAAATGGAGGTATTTTTTTTAATTTTACACGAATTTTAAAACTACTTTTGTCTACGAAAATTATTTCTCAAGATATCGCTCATAAAACTACTTTCGTGACATATCATCTATAGTGGTCACATGTACAATGATGATAAGGCTTGCTACAAAAACGAATTTGCATATATTCAATAGCAAGACGCCGCTCGTAGGGATATAGGTGAATATGAGAGGCGAGTGAGTGTAGATGAACGAATGTAGTCATTGTTACTAAGTAAGGTCGACTACTATTAATAGCCAGGGCGACTAAGAAATCTACAGCTTAACGTGGAATCCAAACCACGCAGTATTGGTTTGATTTGTTTCTGTTGTTGTACATATCATAATAATAGATAATAAAACTGGTCATGTTACAGGAAACTGTGACCAGTAATATTCCTAAGTTGTACTATGTTGTATGGTTATTGTAAACATTTATTGAAAGGAATAAATCATTTGTTCATTCATATATTCATTTTCGGCTAATTGGCAAGCCTGATACTCAGTTTTCTTTCCAACACACTATCCAACTCTTACTACAGCCCAACATGGACAACCCAAACTTCTATAGTAGTGTCCATGTCGATAGTAACCATTCAGCAGACGCCATTTTGGTATTAAGAGCACCAAGCATAGAACCTACCACCTACATCTCCACAACACGTTGTCCCCAAGTAACTGGGTTAAAGCACTGCGCCATTAGTGTTGACTAGCAAGATTGGAGTTTTCAAATACCTAAAACAAGCTAAAAAAATATTAGAATATTACCTAGCACATAATAAGGTTATCGTATAATTAAATGCTTTAATTAGCTTACAAATGACTAAGTTACTAATTAAGGCAAGCTTCCTGATTTACAAATTAGCCATTCCACGTCATAAACACATAATGGTTATAGGCAGCCGAGTGCGTTATAAAACATAATATATCTTGGTATAGCAGCATATTTAGTGGCTTATTTTCATTCACTTCCAGCCAATTAGGCCCAATTACTTGATTGGTTCTTACTGAGACCTTCATGGGAAGGTTTAATTACTGATACTTCTCGTGATTGGCTGAAAGAGAAGGGTGTCAGGGCTATACAACCCCCCTCCCTTCGTAAACACCTATCTTATTATAAATGCACTTTATTCTTATTTGCCCGTTACATTTTTACTGTCTGTACTTCATAGTATAGCGTCCTGAAAGGTATTTCATATTCGTATGTATTTTTACGTTATATGTAATTAGGTAAGAGATATACGAGGTGGAAAAAAATATGGAAACACGAGTTTTTTTATAATTGTGTTCCATAAAGTATACTTTTTCACATTATTTTCTTGAAACCATTAAATAGCTTAGAAACATTTTTTCAAATTAGTAAGTTTTATATTCAAATTACCGCTCTTTTGGAAATGATAAACCTTTCGAAGTCCGGTGTTTCGGCAATTAAATTCTCTTGAATAGTCTCGACCTAGGCTTACGTTAAAGGTTTTCGTTCTTGGGACATCCCCTGAAAATATGAAATATCGCCAATGGTGTCAAAAAGTATGTTCTTTGTAACCATTATCATATGATAATATACATATTTTCATATGATATTATACAATTATATACTTTATGATATCATAAAGTATATACAAGATTTCACTTTTACAAGTGAAGTCATACAACAGTTGTGAACGCGTTTCTATATTTTTTTTCACCCTGTATATAACATGCCACCGCTGGGAAGTCAACAGCTCTATAGTAGCCATACAATCTTACCGCCAAAACATGCTGTTATATTTCAACTGTACGGTTCGTGTTTATTGCTATAATGAGTTATAATTAACACTGTACGGTTATTTAAGGTCCATTATAGTGGACCATAAGTTAATAGTATGAGTTTTAAAATACAAAATTATTAAGAATGACAGTTCACATATTTAACCACAAAAAAAGTATTACATACTCCATTAGAAACGATTATACTCCTTTTTTAAAGTGATATGATATGATTATAATTACGAACAGAATCGTTGAACTAGAAACCCGTGTTTAAGAAGGGAAACGGCCCCTCAACAAAGGTTGTTTACTCTCGTATAAAATGCCACAAGGGTATAAAAAACAGGAATTTGTCCACTTTATATCGCATAGCACCTTTGCGATACCAGCCACGCCTACCGACTCCACCTGTGCCCGCGGCGCTCACGACGTGTAAAAACGGCGGTTCTGCCGTTTGTCGCAGCTGTTACGTTACCAAAAGGGTAGATATTACTGATTAGACATTCCATTCCTTATAGTAAAAAAGTGGAGCAAAATAACTCCTTAGGCTCCACTTAACTAGGTCTGTAAAAACCCCTGTTTGTTTTAAATCATTGACTGCATAAAAGCGCCTTGTCTAGGCAATAGTGTTAAACAAATCAAACAACTTTATAACATTGTTCCTTTCTACCTGTCACAAGTTTCTTGAGAAATTCGAAGAAAAAATGAAAAAATTATACTATGTCAACGATTAAGTGATCTCCCTATATTTTAAATATGTAGAAAAGTCTAACAATGAATCGAATTTAAGTATGTTGAAACGTTTCAGTTATTTGTCTGAGACTTGGTAAATTGTCTACAGACACAAAATACATTTTTTTTTTAAGAATACGTAAATATGGCTAACATAACCTAAACTAATCTAACGTAATATATGCTACCTAACCTTACGAAACGTAACCCAACATAACCGAGAAAAAACCTATTCGATTCAATCTAAAAAAATATTCTTTAATAGCTAGTACATAATCGAAATCCCACATAATTACAACGGCTCTTTTTAATCGAACAACATTGTATGCCACACTATTGGACAAAAATAAAAGTGATTATTGGAATATTTGTACTAATTTAAAAAAGTAGTGTTCTCATTTGAGAACTTGTCTCACTGAAGAAGTGTTAAAAGTAAGCTAGACAGATAAAAACCAAATGAAACGTTTTTTAAGAAGGTCGGGAGAAAGGAAGTTTTCTAAAACTTCCTTTATTATGACTTCTTTTATTATGAATTACTGTTTTGGGTCGTTTTTAGGTTCATAATAGTTTATGGTGTTAGTTTTCGGGGTTGTTAACGGCACAGTAACAAAAAATAATACTAGATAAAAATAATACTAGAAAAATAATAATAATAGATGTATTTACAATTAATTGCTTCAAACATAAAAATTTTGTAAAAATCGTTCCTAATTATGAAAGGTTATATCCAGACTTTATCTCGGTAGTTGGAATATTTTACAAAGTTTGATCCAATAGGTAATTTTCACGGTTATATTAGGTCAGGTTGATTCATAAGATTGGATAGGGCATGTAACGTTTTATCAGATTAGGTTATGTTAGGCATGTTTACGTAAAATAAATCCAGCCCTTATGTGCACGTAATGGGTTCACGTAATGGGTGCACGTAATAAATATTCTATGTGCACGTAGAATGGGTGGAAAGGCTGTTCATACAAAAACTACTAACATTTGTCAAGTAGTTTTTGAGGGTTGACTAAAAAAGAGATTTAATTGTAATTTCAATATGGACTCTTCATGTACTGTAAAGATTCCATATTATACTTAACGTGATAACGAAAATGCAATTAGTAAAAAGGAGAAACGTCTTCAACTTTGGTTGAAGACAAAAATTACCTACATAAACATATTAGTTTTTGTGGATTGATTATAATGTAAACATTTCTAAAATAATTTTACATATATGTTTCTAAATACCTATATATCTCTATAATAATTTAATGCATAAGAAAACTTGAACTTAAAGCGAGTCAAGTTTGGTATCAAATGAAAGGACTATTGAAGAGAAATTAACTGTCGCAAGCCGGACTTCGAAAGGTTTTTCCTTTCCTGTCATTTGAATTTCAAAGTTACTAATTTAAAAATATTATTTCTCTTCTAAGTAATAGTTTTAAGTAAATTATTCTGATCAAAAAATATACTTTATGGAACACAATTATAAATAAATTAAAATATCAAATTATCTTTGGAAAAATATGACGTTGTTGTGCATTCTTTAATGCATTGATTATTTAGAAGTCATAATGGCTTGTTCTGCTATTAGTTTATATTTCACAAACAGTGGTTATACAAATACCAACTACTTACGTCAATGTTTCTACCAAGCTACACACACGTGGGTCAGTAGCTACAAGTAAATTTAATCCCTTATCCGAGTGTATTGTAAATGGCAGAGCTATAAGTATAAAATATAATAGCAACAAATAGTTAGTGAAAAAATTCTCAAATATGTGTATTTGACTAGATTTATGGTTTATACGGTGTAAAAACATGATCTAAGAAAAATCATGCGGAGTGAATTTTCTTGTAAAATAGCAGAAGTAATAGAATATAAAGGAGTGGACAGTTTTGTAATCTGGTTTAGAAATTATTATGCAATTGAAATATTGGAAAGGAATTTAAAATATTGGTGTACGAGATGTATTATCAACCAATTATATTATATGGAGCGGAAATGTGGACAAAAGGTTATTTAAGTAGATTACTGGTAGCCGAAATGAGATTTTTAAGAGAAATAAATACGACTTTTAAAGGTTACAAAGGATCGAAATAACGAGAGAAAATTTTAAGATGACACCGCTACAAGAAGGATACAGAGGATGGGGCATGTGAAGAGGGCGGGACATAATAAATTGGAGCGGATAACAATGGAGAAAGAGGAAAGATAAAGAACAATCAAGAGGAAAGTGGGAGGACTACGTGTGGAAGAACGTGGAGATAAGAGGATTGTACATAAAACAAGTGGGGGAAGAGGAAATCTGGAGGGATAGACGAAAATATAGAAGACTGTGTAGGACAACCCATGAAAACGGAAAAGTTAACTAACGAATGCTGACTATACGGAGTGGATTTTTTTCTAGTATTATTGTCAAGATATTCTAGCATTGTGCAAGAATATCTTAACAATTCTAATGCTAATAAAAATATATATTTATACAAAGTCAATAAAGATACAAAACAAACACAAACAATAGTTCAGTAGACCTAGTAACTGAACCTAGTATTAAACTGGCCTTATTGTTTAATCTACTAGTAGTCTAGTGCCAAAGACCAAGGTTATCCAGTCTTTTTACCACCAAGTCGTGGGTCACGAGTTAGCTCAACCGCGATCGTTCTCAAGATTTACAACAAAAACCGTTAACTTTAATTAATACTTTCAAAACACCCACTTATGACTGGAACCTGACGACTGATTAAAACCAGTAAAAAAGGTGGAAAAATATTGAAATGCTTTAACTACAACGTTTTTTCCATAGATTCTTTAATTTTTCTAATAATTGTGTTCCATAAAGTATAATTTGTTATCACAATAACTTACTTAAAAGCATTAAACAGCGGAGAAATAATATTGTTCAAAATAGTTACTTTGAAATTCAAATGACCGGTATTCTGGAAAATGTTAAATCTCTCCAAGTCCAGTTGGTGGCAATTAATTTCTGTTGAATAGACGTTTCATTTGATACAAATTTCGACCTAGGCTTACATTGAAGATTTTCATTCAACTTCTGGTGGGCCGTCTCCTGAAAAGATGGAACGTCGCTAATAGCGTCAAAAAGTGTGTTGTGTGTAACTATGATGATGTACAAGATTTCACTTTTACAAGTAAATTTATACAAAAGTTGTAAAAGTGTTACCGTATTTTTTTTCCACCCTGTAGGCTATACTCGTATATCATTGAACTGCTTCATTGCCATTACAAAATACTTGTTATGAATAATATACATAAAAAATTAAACAAATTATGACATGTTTAAGGGAATTGTGTACCTCAAAAATAAAAAATAATCTAATTTTGTTTTATGTTATTTTATTATTCTCTGTTCAATTACGGTTAAAATGATATATAATTTATCTCATTCCAGTAAGTGTAAAATTTTTAAAAATTATTTTGTCAATTTATGACCCTCAACTGGTTTTTATAATATATAGTAAATATTTTTGAAACCATTATGTATTGTTTTATATTTATGTTCTGTAGTTGGCAGCACTTCCAGATACATCTACTGTTGCATTGCAACTAGCTGTCAATTTGGTTGTTGGTTCAGCAGTTTGGTTATGTTTGTTATGTTCAGCTGGGCTCTACATAACAAACATGCTATGTAACAGCAAAGGTCAAGCAGCAGGTTCCTTTTAGATGTTTCTTGAAATTCAAGTGGTCAGTTTCGACTTGCAAACAAAGTGGAAAGGAGTTGAATAGCGCAATGCCATTATAAGGAGTGTGCTTTAAAAAAAAAATGATACTGTAAGGGAAATATTTAATCGAAAGTTATATGAATGGTTACTGGGTGCGGCAAACATTAGGTAATTCTGTTTAAAGGGAAGAGTTTCGAGTATATATATTGTAGGAAAGGTAATAATTTGTAGTTTTTTAAGAAATTTTAACAAGATTGGTGTATTTTTAAAGAAAAATTACTCTCATAGCTTTCTTTTGGAATTTAAATAAGAAGAATTGTTTTTTGATTCTCACTTCCCCATACTGGATTTATGTTCTGTAGTTGGCAGCACTTCCAGATACATCTACTGTAGCATAGCAACTAGCTGTCAATTTGGTTGTTGGTTCAGCAGTTTGGTTATGTTTGTTATGTTCAGCTGGGCTCTACATAACAAACATGCTGCATATGGATAGATAAGCCCATAATATGATGTAAGAAGCACTTCAAGATTCATGGTCTTGGCTAGGTTTCTCAATATGAAAATGCCATTACTCACATTCCTGGAAACACACTTTATAAGGGAATAGAAATGCAAACCTTCGTCAACTGTCACTCCAAGAAATATAACGTTTCAGACGGATAAATGATTGTCTCGTCAAGGATTTCATTAAAAGGTTAGGTGCCCTCTTTTGGATATCGAAAATTGACTGAGCTGTGTTTTGGCCGAGTTAATTAGCAATCTGAACATTTAGTGTATAAAGCACTCTGAACATTTAGTGTGTAAAGCATTTTAAACATTTAGTGTGTAAAGCACTCTGAACATTTAGTGTGTAAAGCACTCTGAACAATTAGTGTGTAAAGCACTATGAACATCTAGTGTGTGTAAAGCACTCTGAACATTTAGTGTGTAAAGCATTCTAAACATTTAGTGTGTAAAGCACTCTGAACATTTAGTGTGCAAAGCACTCTGAACAATTAGTGTGTAAAGCACTCTGAACATCTAGTGTGTGTAAAGCACTCTGAACATTTAGTGTGTAAAGCATTCTAAACATTTAGTTTGTAAAGCACTCTGAACATTTAGTGTGTAAAGCACTCTGAACATTTAGTGTGTAAAGCACTCTGAACATTTAGTGTGAAAAGCACTCTAAACATTTCTTTCCGTAATCATGTTTAGCTCCTCAAAGAGTTGGACAGTGATTCTCCCTGTTCTAGATAAAAGGAGGTCATATTTCTCAGGCGAAGTTAGGGCTGATAATCCCTCTTTAACTTAAGGACCAACGGTGTAAAGGTGACCTCCGAATCACCAATAGTGACCTGGCAGGTGGGTTACGAGAAAGGACGGTATAATTCTGTCACCTATCCAAGGAACAGCCATGCTCGATAATTTTGACGCCTTTATATTGCGATAACATCGGAACGCTCCGGTTAAGGTTGAAATCTAATTGGTGCTCGGCACGATAGTAACCTAATATCCGAAGGCGCCCAGTTGGTAGATGTGTATCTAATATCGAGTTTCGTCTCGTTAGTATCATATGTTAAAGTAGAAAGGAACAATCCTCTTTAAATTCACCCACCCAACCAGCTGAGCTACTGTCCATTTCAGTGACATTGCGTGGGTATCTTTGCTAACAGTGTGGGATGCATATCTGATTACGAATATAAATCTAGTTGGTACTGGTGTATGTGCTCCAAAACACCTGATTTGGAATGGAAAAATCGAGTTATTCTGTACAGCCTACGCAGATCTACAGATCTAGGTACTTGTCAATGGTGCATGAACTATAGGGTAAGTACAGAGTAATACATGTCTTGTTCCAACTTATGTCTCATTCATTTTCATATAGAATCGCGCATTTAAAGTTCGTACTCTTCCATTAACGTAAACTAAATTAATTATTACTACAATTATTTTACACTAAAGAGTATATGATTTTGAAACAGTTAAGAAGGTACTATAACACTATTAGGTCTAATTAACCTAGACGAGTTTTTTACGCATTAAAACATATGAAACACTGTCATTCCAAATAAATAATAAAATCTGTTTTACAAAACTAATTGTTTCTATATACAATACTATCCGACAGCCCTTGCTTTGCTACGCGGTGGCTCTCTACGCTTGCTTACTCTTCCCTCCGTGGCTCTTTGTAAACCATCACATCAATATAAAAGCTCAGCCTGCTGCCGTTATCCTATGTAAAAGTATTATAGTCTAAAAAACCCCCTTATATGTCTACTTTTGTGGGATGCAAAGTAGTGCAACCATGTAAGAGTTAGTAGAAATAACCTTATATATTTCACGATGAAAATTAAATTAGCCAAACCTTTGTGTCATGTTTACGTTTTCTGTTCAGCTTTTGAAATTAATTATTACATTAAATTAATACCATTGTTACTCTTAAAGAAAAAGGAAACATCCATGGTTTAAATGGATTTTTTTAAATGTACATTTAGTAAAATAAACAGATTTTCCATTCATTCATTCGATAAATCCTTTCTTAGTGGTTCCCCACGATACAAAAGTTAACTTATCTCAAATTTTCGTAAAACTCTCTTTAGTGGTTTTAAAAATGTCGTGATATCACTCATCGATTTTACATCGTTTTTAGATTTTAAATATTAAGATAGAGAAACTGTTCGACCATAAATATGCGACGTTAATATTTTACCAAAAATACATCAAATATAATCGTAGTGTAGTTTACTGAGTACAAAATGTAGGCTCGAGCTGGTAGCGTTACTCATTCTGTAGTATGTCTACTCCCTAGACGCATCACGTGGGTGTCATTGTGATGGTTATAGTGTGAGGCAGATCAAACCGCCAGGATGTCGGCGAACGAGGAAGTTGCTCAACCTAATTGTGTGGGTGGCGAGAGCCTACTGCGTGTTATTGGGACCCACCCATACACGTATGGTGGTAATGACCCACTCATACTTCCATAAAGGCCGATCAGACCACACTTACGATGATAATGTAAAACAGAGAACGATACAACGTACCCAAAGTATTGTTTGAAGGGCCTGTACTACCCACCCAACTTAAGTTTAAAGAGTGAATTGATCGTTGTTTCAAATTCGCTCTGCATTTCAACCATAACCGGTTCACGATAATCCTCTTTAAGGACACTATATATAGAAGGCTACGTTCCTCAGTGATTGCATAAATTGGTTAGTGTATTGTTAGATATTATATAACTGAAATTTTGAATTATCCTTTTAAGGAAAGGACAATTCTTTGTATTGGCGTGAATATATTTGATCAAACTGGTTTTAAAAATAAGTTTATTTCTACAATGAAAACACACATGAAAGAAGTAATTTTTAACTTTTGTCTACGTCCTGTTCTTAGTATTTAATTGGAATTTCATATTATTACATTTCATCTAATGAAAAAGTGACAAAACGTTTGTAAGTGGGGGGGGGTCTCAAAAACGGAGTTTGAAATAAATATTTTGTTACCATAATTGTTTGTTTATTTGTCTTTAGTCTATGATTACAATTTGATATAAGGCTCGTTTGTTAAGTCAGTCCTTATCTTGCATGTAAAATAAGAAAAGAACTGTCTTGATTCAAAGCGTGGACATAGTTGAAAAAATGTTGATTCCAAGTCATCTAGAAAACTGTATAATAATAATATTTCGATTTCTGTTCGATTCCAATTATTGCATTATAAAATAAAAACATCAATGGTAAAAATTATTGATGACTCTCATATTTATTTTGATTTTCTAAACGATTGATTTCCCTAATTAAAATTGCACTGTTGTTTATAAAATTTTAAAAATGAGGATAAAAGTATTCGTTAATTGTCTTGTTAATTTAACTTTCTAAGGGAATAAATTCTAATAATTAACAATTAGGTAGTTTGCTATTACTTGAAGAAACTTTTTATTGCTTTTTAATATTATTTTTCTAGATATTGAATATAATTATTTTTTAAAATTTACTAATTATTTATATTTTAAACAAAAAATAGCCAAGAAACTAAATAAGGTTAGCTTTAATATTAAGAAGTTATTATTCATATTAAGAATATTCATATATTCTAAGACAATAACTACAATTATTATGAAATCGAGTTAATTATATTTATAAGTTAAAATAGAAAACACAGAAAATCCAAGTGAGGTTAACTTTCATATTTAGTTGATTTATTTATTAAAGTTAATATACATAGGCTAATCCAAAAATAACGGATACTCTCATCACGACATATCAGAAACTCCTGAACAGATTTTGACGACATTTGGAAGGAAGTTAGCTTTTTGTGTCTTAGTAAACCATTAAGAAACAAATGATTTCTCAAAATTCCATTCCTAAGGATACAGCCTTTCAACTTTTCCTTTTTTCCGTAAGAGGTTGTTGGTTATCAGCAAACAGTTGATAAAACAAACATAAAAATGAAAAAAAAGCTTGGCTAAATTGGTTTTCATTGTGAAATGTTTAAGGTCATGATTGTACTACTTTGTGTCCCCTACAGTAGACCTATAGGGATTTCCTATTTTGTAAATCATTGTTATCTAGGAGAGCGGCAGCAGGCTGAGCCTTCATATAGATGTGATGGTTTAGGGAGAACCAGAGAAAGGTAAGCAAGCGTAGAGAACCATAGAAGAGATAGAGAAGCGTAGAGAAGTGTAGCTAAGCAAGGGCTAGCTAGTATTTTATATAAGGTTATTTTAAATTTTAGGGTTATGTTAGAGTTTGTTAGTTTACAATAGTACAACACTAGATTTGTATTACACATTTAATGTTATTAGAATAATGACATTGCTCGCCATTGCTCTGGTTGGATAAGCAAGCACTTCGAAAATCAAGTATTTGTATTGTGGATGTATGAAATTGCCCTAAGTCAATGGTTAAAAAGCCATTCACACTCAACCCACCCATTCAATAAGCAAAGCTTTTTAAATTAAAATGCCTCAGACATGCCGTCAGCGATGTTCTTAAAACGTTTGCTTTTTTTATTTTTTCTATCTTATAGCTTGCAACACACTGAATATTTTCGAGATACAAATTTGCATTTTCAACAATATTTGACAACTTATTTTTACCACTATATATAATATAACACTAAATATAAGCGTAAATATGCATATATACATAAACCCACGGTAAATTGCTTACGATAAGCGCATGCGCGATAGATTCTGTTCCCCAACCACGTACCTAATGATGTACAGTCTCTGTCAGCATTCTCAATTCTCCTTCAACATGCAATAAAGTTTTATGTGGGATCTGCTATTGTACTGTACAACTTAGTTGATTGATTTTAATTTATCGTTCTAATGTAAGTAGAAGATTAAAAACTTTACAAATTGTAATTCACGTACGGTAGTTAGTTAACATAATCCAAACAAAATAGATTTATGAATTTTAAATTTAATAAAACTTATGATATAAGTAAATGTTTATTGCATTGCAAACTATTTTAATAATATTAGTTCTTTTTACATTCATTAATAAGAGGAATACAAAACGTGTAAAAATGTATTTTAAAGAAAAACTATCTTTTTTAATATTATAAATCATTTGCGACTTTTAATAAGAGTAAAATTATGAACTGGACTTAAATAATTCATTAATGAGAAATAATAACAAGAATTAAAGAAATTTAAATTCATTAAATTGTCCTTTTCCATTAATAAGCTAACTTTCAACCTTGACTGTACCTTGGAGCACGCTTCCGCTGGCGGGAACTATGGTGGGGGGAGTTCTCCGTCTTTCTCACACTACCCGCCCTAGCCCTATTTATTTTATGTTGGCGTGTTTCATTATTAAAATACAGTACTAATATGGCGGTACCGTACTTAACGGTACCCTAGACACACGTGGTTATTAATTATGTGGTTTAACAAACCGTATTAAAGGCGACAGTATGATTTATGAAGTGGGGCTATTAAACAAGTTAGATTCAGGTAAAATATAAAAGTAAAATATAAAAGTCAAGTAATATGACAAATTCCTAGGTTATATGTTAGCTGTAAAATATTCAGTTTTGATATTCATATTCAGTTCATCACTATTTGAATAGTTATTGAGGAAATGTAGTAGAAACATGTGCTAAGAAAAGAAATTAATGATTTGAATTCTGAAAATGTAGTTTCATATATTGTATTCAAGTGAAATCCAAGGATACCGTTCAGTTTGTTTCTCTACTCTACTACAAACCTAATCATCCTCTTCTATTAAAATAATACTACTAAAGTAATAATCGTTGTTGTAAATAAAAAACTTATAACTTTAATTTGGCTGATATTTATGTTGTTTTTGTTCTTTAATGAATTTTTTGAGGTTTTACCAAGGAAACTTATTGAATTTGTTTTAGAATCAATACATGTACGTATTTATAGCTTCAAGCCTATTTTCATTGTATTTTTAGTGATAATTTAGCTTTTAACTATAACTAATTTTCTTACAACTATGATTCGAATATTGTTTATGGCCAAGCCTGTATTAAGTATTAGAGTATTTTAGCCATAAATTAAGCAGAGATATGTTGAAGAGAATCCATGCCAGTCATCAAGGTTTTGATGCAAGTTTCATAAAGGCCAGACAAATTTTATTTTAGCCCCAAATTTCGAACAATATCAAATGCACTATTCAAGAGTGTTCTGCCTGTTTAGAACTTCACTTACCTATGCAGATACATAACATTCATGATTTACCATGGAAGCGAGTAGCGATTGATATTGTTTTATATCATTGTACGTGTATGGGCGGGAGGGTGGGTGAATATCACTGTACGTGTATATGTGTTACGTGTATAGGTGTTCAATACCACAGTGCGTGTACGGGCGGGTGGGTGGGTCAATACCACAGTGCGTGTACGGATGGGTGGGTGGGTCAATACCACAGTGCGTGTACGGGTGGGTCAATACCATAGTGCGTGTACGGGTGGGTGGGTGGGTCAATACCACAGTGCGTGTACGGGTGGGTCAATACCATAGTGCGTGTACGGGTGTGTGGGTGGGTCAATACCACAGTGCGTGTACGGATGATTGTAATTTAACCTTGAATTGATGCTCCATAAATTACGAGAGCCAGGTATTTTAGCCATAAATTACCTTTCGTTTTATTTCTCATACCCTTTGTACATATTTTTTGTTTGTAAATCACATTATTATTTTTAAAAGCCCGGTAAGCATTTCATCGTCTATGTACCATACCTCTAAGCTTTCTTGTGATTTTTTTTATTTCTGTACAGCCTCACCTATGTATTTCTTTGTAAGATGTTTGGGATATATTTTTTAAATTACACAAAACAGTTGATTTATTTATTATGGTTTTCCATCATTTCATCTCATGAATAGCACAATTCAAATGTTCCTTACGGGCTTGGAACGTGTTTCTTCGTCTTTATGGCACGCTTCATTTGACCTAAGACACAGAGAAACACGAAATAGAGGTCGCTTTCATAGACCACAACGAATGCCTAAGTGGCAATTGTAACTATACTACCCGACAGCCCTTGCTTCGCTAAGCAGTAGTTCTCTACGCTTGCTTACCCTTCCTACATGCTAAATACTGCAGTGTTATTACTTGAATAATTAATTTCAACTCGTCGGCTATGTGCATGGTTAGTTTTTCCACGAGGAGTTCTGAAACATTGTTCAAAAAGCCCGTTTTCACCATGTAGACATTCAACGAAAGCCATGAGTTCTTATGCCAATGCAAAAACTAACAGTTAAAGAAAAGTGCTGATGACATATTTACAGTACATTAGAATAAATTTAATTGTATTACATCATCATCATCAAGAATTATGAAATCATCAAAACCGTCAGGAAGGTTCTGATCTAAATCTCACTGTGCTGCTGTTTTGAGGAAAGTATTTTTTGTCTCATACGTCCCTCTGATCCATAAACCATCAACCATCTGATGTTTTCTTGTTTCCCTTCCTCTCCTTCCTCTAACTTTTCCTTCTATAGCTGTTCTATAACTGTTCCTTCTGTCAGATGTTCTAATAAATTCACTTTTCTTCTTATTTTAGTTTTCCGTATTTCCCTCTCTCCACCACTATCCTCAGTACTTCATTTCAAGCTCTATACTCCCATCTAATGACCATAGCATCAAATTTTGTCGTATAGTTGTTGCGGGTAGACTTAACAAAGGAATGGCTTTGATAAGATTGCCATCTTGAAAGTGGTAGAACAGACCATCAGTGGTTTTAAAGTCTTCAGCTTCAGACTCCAGCAAACAAATGAAATCAGCCCTCCATTTAGTATATTCAAAACTCCCGTGACATACATGATGCACCTAGTCAGAACTGTATTTGAAAAGTGATAATATTTTATTGTAATTTCATAAACCAAATAGATTACCTAAACGCGAACGCTTCGTACTCTCCTTTATAAAGAGGTTTTGAAAAGAATCCTCTGAGCTCTTTGAATCCTCACTAAAGTGTTTTCAACCATTACTGAGAATAAAGGAATGCACGCACCATCTAGTTGTCGTTCTGGGAAATAATTACAACAGCAGGAGGAGTGAAAATTGCTGGTAAATGTTGTGTCGTACATTGAGAGAAGTTGTTTTAATTTCAGCCTGTTAGTTTTTCTATGTTTTCATGTGACGCCTATCTGTACTAACTTTGTACTAGTAATTTCATACACGTAAACTGCAAATAGAAAAATTTTATCATTACAACTTTTTAGATATCGTCTAAAAATAGTCTTTTTAACAAGCTACTTAAACAATCTAATCAGCAGAACCTCAGGTCTACAATAACTTGTATGGGTGGGTAGATGGCATCATACTAGATTCGTTATTGTGAAGTCTCTCCCATCTTGGTTAGTGGGACTAATAACGGATTTCTCTTATTATTAACCAACTCTGTAGAGACAGTTGAAAGAACGAATTTGCGAACAATTTGGAAAAGAAAAATTCCCACTGGGTTGGTAGGATTGAGTTCCAGCAATTTGTTTCAGAGATAACACTGCTTGAACTAATTTCTACCTCTTCAACGCATTTTTCTTCCACAACAAGGATTTACAGAATGGTCTGTAAAGGATCTTACTAATGCGATCAGACTTCTGTAGGCTTTCGGTGTTAAAAAATGCAATTAAAGATAGTGTTATTTGTTTTGCCTTGCAGGGCTGTCTTTATATTAGTTAGTATAGTATATTTATTTATTTTATTTATTTTTTATTTATTTATTCATAAGACGCTGATCGTCAAGATATGGGCGAATATGGATTTCGAATGAGTGTGATGAGTGTAGATGAGTGAATGTAGTCATTGTTACAAACTAAGGCTGACTATTCCTTAGAAAGTGTCATTAATTAATAGCCCAATGACAAATGAACAGCCGGTGGTTATCAGCTGATCCTTCTCAAAATGTATCATGAATCTGATTGGGATCGAACTGAGAACCTTTAGCACATGAAGCTGGGATTGAACCAACTACGCTACCGACCAATTATAGCTGGGATAGCACAGGTATTTAATGAAAGTTGTTTTTCGATTAGCATTTGGTGGTGCTAAACAATATTCACACTCTCTAAAACAAAGTTTTTTACACAGAAATGAGCATTCGTCGTATTCATTTTATAAAACCCACTATAAATTATGACAGTAAATTTTAATTTATGAAAGGAGTAGGCAAAGTTTTAATCTAAATTTAAAACTATTCTAAGATGTTAAGAGTGTAATGCATGTTAGATATAATACCATGTCAGCTTCATACCATCTCTTTTTACATTTTCAGTGACAGAATTAATAACAGTAAACGTATACTGATTACCAGAATTACCTATCTTTAAGCAATGTAAAGAGAATTTACGCAGTATAGTGTATAAATAAATACTTAATAGGAAGAGGTGTAAATAAATGCTTAATTAACACATCTTTTGTAAAAGTACGCAAAGCTAAAAAAACAGTTTACTCGGATATAATCTCTACAGCACGGTACTATATTGCTCGGCGATGTATATGGATGGCAACTGCGGTCTGCATACATAAAATCACAATTGAATCCTTCGCTTACCAAATGAATTTTCCTTAGGTAGTGTGACAAACTCAACTCTCGTCACGTCAGTTCTAGAATCAGTTTTTTGCCCTCAATTGTAGAGCTGCTATATCCTCATGCCATATTTGGCATCAGTCCCGTTAACCTAAACTTCTTCTCTGCCACTTATGTTGTTATCGACGTGACCTGATACTTGGATGAATGTTTTGCTTCCTCTTCTTCATTCCTCTTGCTTAAACTGCCCGCTCATTCTGGCTGATTGTGTCTTCAAGTCACCACTCTGTTATGGCTTCCTTCATCGCTGTGCCACCTGTTTAGCTGTTTCGTCTTTCCGGTTGACATTAATTAAGGCGATCGGTTGTGAAAGGAATATAAATGAATGTGTATGCAATAACAAACACCATTAGGATGTTGTGCGTAACTAAGGAAAGTTACAAACACGCCTTGTGGTCGACTTCCTATCTTTATCGTATATTATTACACCAAGTCACGAGATTCAATTAGACTATATAAAACACCACTTTAAGTCTCAGATACCTGCGTGGACTTGCTCGAAACCACAGGTATTTTATCCTTTCTCTGTGTTGACTTATCAATGCTCTGTATTATGTTAATATGTCCCTTAAAATGTGCCAATATGCTGTGGTATAACTGCCAGGAACCTTACAAAGGACATTGGGACCATCGCATATTACCAAAGAAAGTGGAATATGTACAACCTAGTCTACTGTAGGCTATACCTATGAAATAATATATAAAGAAATATAGGATATTTTCCGTTAATTATATACCACTACTCTTTTTTTGTTTCCGCTCATTCATTACCGTTTGATATATATTCTATTGCTCTAAAAACTGTTCCCCAATCATTTTTACGTTCACTGTGGTATTCCTTATCCGCTAGGAATCTGATATCGCTGGACTTATCTTATCGCTTTCCAAGAACTTACACACGGAGAGCGCATTCAACGTTGTCAATCATTGGATTTACCAGTGTGTGATCAACTTTAGTAGCCCACCTAACCTGACTTAACCTAACCGTAATTGTGATAAAAAAGTAGTGGTAGTGAAGTAACGGAAAAATTAGTGTTAGTGAATTAACGGAAAAGGTCCGAAATATATAGTTTTTGCTTATATTATGCAGTGTATCAAAACATCGTCTTGCTCCTATTAACAATTAATTTGTGATATTATCTTTTTTCCTTTTCTTCTTTTATTTTGCAGGTTTTAGTTGTAAAAATAATGAATTTCTTCTTCAATTGCTTGGCTGTATCTTACAATCTCTCGTTTTTTACTTTATTAATTTAGTCGTGTTTTATCATTTGTTCTTGTTTGCCCCAGTTGTCTGAATGTGTGGTATAATTTCTCCTTGTTGGATTAAACTGTTTAGTTGTGTGTTATTATGTCGGCTTCAATTGTTCTGCTGAATTTTATCATATCTCCTTTTTGGCGGCATTTGTTTGCCTATATACTAATTTATCGTTTATTGTGTTAGTTAATTATTTTGCTTTAAGACTAACTTAACATTTCTAATATTAGTTAAATTTGTTCGCAGGAAGACTAAATTATCGTTTATCAGGTTGGCTTCATGTGTTTGCCTGAATACTAAACTATAATTTCTTATGTTAACTTAATTTATTTTCCTAAATACTAATCATTCGTAATTTTAGCTTCATTTGCTTGCCTAAGGACCAAGTTATCATTTTATATGTTGGTTTAATTTGTTTTCTTGAAGAATTAGTTATTATTTCTTATATTTGCTTCATTTATTTGTATGAATGAATTTTTATTTATTCATACAAATAAATAGGTGGGTGAAAACTAAGTTATAGTTTCTCTTTTTGGTTCCATTTGTTTGCCAGAAGACTAAGTTATCGTTTCTTATGATGCCTATATTTGTATGCCAACATACTTGGTTAGCTTCATTTGTTTGCCTAAACAGTAAGTTGTCGTCGTTTTTCTTGTTATCAATCTGAGCTTCTCATATCCATGTTCTGTACACATTTAAATATGACTATCACTAATGTAATGTACAAAAGAAACTAAAATTCACCCTAATAGAGAAAAAGTTTCAGTAAGAAACCAGCGATATAATACCTTTCAAGACCACTTCACCGTCAAGATCACGTGGTTGTGAGTTGTTCAAGGTAACTCAAAAACTTCCCAATAACTATCCAGAAGATCATGCCAATACCACATGGTTTCTGGCTCTCAACATAAACTCAGGATTTTTTCCAAATGGCTGAGGATTATTTATTTAGTTATTCGTTCGTATAATGGATTAAAAAATATTTTAGTATATGTAATGTTGTTTATCTAAAAGAGTGTGTAAAATTATATCAGTATACTATTTTCATTTCATCAAATGATAAGTTACCTTCAATCTACTAATTTAACAGTACTCGTAACTTGTTAATAACACGATTTCAAGCTAACGTATATAATTTACTCCGTATATTGATACCTTAGACAAATTATTGAATGCAACTTAACACCCAGCTATTCATAGATGTTAAATAGAAATTATACTTAATTTTAAACTCTGTGTTAGTAATGTTTTTCATATGTACTCTTTGAAATCAACTTAGTTTTATTGTTTAGACCAACCATAAAGTAAATTACTCTTTCTGTTTCAGAAACTTCAAATCAACTTCGTTCTGAGATTTCAAGTAAGTTTCCATCAAATGTTTATATTTAAATATTAATATTTTACCGACGATAGAAATTTTACACTAACAACATTAAAAAATCCTCTCGTCGATACATTTTTTATACAAATATCAGTAGTCCAATGAATGATGTAGGAGAAAAATGTGAAGAAGTAGTAATAAAAAGACAATAATATTGAAGGGCCTCTGGTATATAGCTTGTTATATAACAGCATGGTCCTCGTCAAATATTGAAGGGCCTCTGGTATATAGCTTGTTATATAACAGCATGGTCCTCATCAAATATTGAAGGGCCTCTGGTATATAGCTTGTTATATAACAGCATGGTCCTCATCAAATATTGAAGGGCCTCTGGTATATAGCTTGTTATATAACAGCATGGTCCTCATCAAATATTGAAGGGCCTCTGGTATATAGCTTGTTATATAACAGCATGGTCCTCATCAAACTGGTTGGTATTGATCAACTTGGGGAACGAAGATCAAATTATGATTATATGAAAGCAGTGTTATTAAATACTTTTACATATACAGGGTTGGGCAAAAGTCTGGAATATAGTTATTAATTTTAAAATATTGAAAGTAATGTAATGAAACGTTGCGGTAATGTATATATCCCTATACCAAACATTTAGACACATTTTAATTGTTTTTTGCATAGCCAGGTGATGCCCATGAAGGTATTCTTAAAAGTTTTAAATGTAAGACTACCTTGAGTTATATCTCATTTTAAAGGTCTTTGTTTGTAAAACACAAGAGTGCTAACCTGAGGTCAAAAAGGATGATCCAGTCAAAAAATACAGCCACTCAAAGAATTTAATGTCAGGTTTGGGCAAAAGTCTGGAATTTATTTATTAATTTTAATTCTACTAAAAGAAAAGTAATGAAACTTTGTAGTTATGTACATGTCTCTATACCAAACCCATGGACATATTATACTTGTTTTTTGCATATCCAGGAGATCGCCCATGAACGAAGACTTAAAAATTGTAAATGTAAGCCTACATCGAGTTATACCTCATTTTAAAGGATTACCTTGTATGTAAAATACAAGAGTAAAATCCTGTGGTAAAAAGGATGACCCAATCAGAAAATATATCTTCTAAAAGAATTTAGTGTCATATAACTAACACTGCTCAAGACAAAGATAAGATAGTTATTACCTATTGCTACGTAGAGCTATAATTTATCTAACTGAATATGAGAAATTTAATCTCAGCTTAAACTAATGACTATTGTGTTCACGTAACTTCTAGTTAGCTTTAACTAATGACGACTGTGGTCATATAACATGTAGTCAGCTTTACTAATGACTGTTATGTTCAAATAACGTCTATACAGCTTTAACTAACGACTATTGTATTCACGTAACATATAGTCAGCTTTAACTAATGAATGTTATGTTCAAATAACGTCTATACAGCTTTAACTAATGACTATCGTCTTCACGTAACATCTAATCCGCTTTAACTAATGACTGTTATGTTCAAATAACGTCTATACAGCTTTAACTAATGACTATTGTGTTCACGTAACATATAGTCAGCTTTAACTAATGACTATTGTGTTCACGTAACATCTAGTTAGCTTTAACTAATGACTATTGTGTTCACGTAACATATAGTCAGCTTTAACTAATGAATGTTATGTTCAAATAACGTCTATACAGCTTTAACTAATGACTATTGTGTTCACGTAACATCTAGTTAGCTTTAACTAATGACTATTGTGTTCACGTAACATCTAGTTAGCTTTAACTAATGACCATTGTTTTCACTTTTTAACCAATAACTATGTCTTCACTCAAATGAGAAGAACTTTAACTGCAGTTTCTCTATTATCTGTAAGTATAATATATTTATTTAAGTTTTTGCTTTCATACTTTCTGTATTAATATCGGGAAATTAGTATAAATAAAAATGGGATAAAATCCAGACTTGAAATACTCTTTGTATTCTTGTAAGAGTATATTTATCTGTATACAGTAAAATAGTGTATTCAATATTTTATATTTGTAATTATTATTTGTGAATAAACAAATGTCATTGATAGCCAACCATGTTTCAATTTTGTTTCAAAGTTTGCTATTTGTGTTTATTCATTGAAGCAAGAAATAAATAACACCTATCAATATGCAAATAAATGTTTACGTACGTTCATTTCACTTTCTCAAATATATTTTTTTGGTACACTTTAAAGTAGTAGCATATTTTAATTTTTCTTTAATTAATTTTATATTTTCTTGAGCTTCATTTATTTTTCTTTTATGAGAAATGAACACATCATTCAGTTGTTAAAGTTTTTTAGTTATCTTTTAGTTTGTCATAATATAAAATGTATTACTCTGAAAAAAGATGAAATAGTTAATAAAAAAGGCTTAAAAAATCTTTTTGCATAAAAATATTTTTAACATTTTATTTGCTGTGAAAGAAGGACTTTAAAATTAATGAAAAATGCAACATTACTTTTTATTAAAACTTGCAAATGAATTCTTGTGCTTTCTAACAAGGCCAAGATAAATTAGCTATAATTCATGAAAAACGTTTCATAAAAACCAGGCATGAATTATGAATGATGTCTTTTTAACTGACTGACCGTTTGATATACTATGGGGGATTGTTATAACTAACTGGTTACAACTTTACATACTCCCACTGTTACCGACGAAATGTGGATTAGAACGAATTAGAACTGTGATTCTAACGTGATTCTTGATAGAATGTGGATTAGAACTGTTATTAGAACGAAACGTGGATTTTAATTTGTAATTAATTCAATTAAAATGGTATATTATAACGTAAAATGAACTATAAATAGCCAGTAATGGTATTATATTAAAAGAAACAGAAGAGAACTTGGAGGAAGGCATTCAAGGCAACAATCATGATATGTTACGTATGATGTACAATATAAACCCTCACTAGGTCTGGGTTAGTTGAGAAACATGTAAGAACATAAATAATAAATACATAACAGTTCACGATAAATAATCTAAGAAATTAGGATTATGACTTAGGTTTAGTTTTAGGAAAATGGTCCTTAACTGTCTGTTATCATGAAACAACCAAAACTCATTTCTAACGATAATTCAATTGTTTTATTGGTTAGGTATTTCTTCAACAAAGGAAGAATGGTTGTAATTTTAGTTAATAATGGAAAATAAACATTAGGATGTACTGTGCTATCGTGAGCGAACGAGAAGACAAATCTACTTGTCTATAAAGAAGAATCACAGATACTCGATTAAGCCATAAAAGATTTATTGACAATATTGCTATATTACCAAGATTTGTCTATGTTGATGATCTAAAAAGTCCAGAAATTCCATAAATAATCGGAGCTATTAGACTAGGGACACTTTAAAATGGTTAAAAGTTAATTTTGTAAAAACGGTAAAACTAACTTCATGTGGGTTAAATAAATATAGGTTAGGTTAAGTCAGGTGAACACGTTTTGTGTGTGTGTTAGTGAGGCAGGCACGTTGCTACCCTAGCAATAGTTGTGGTGAAATCCAGAGCTAAATTCCTTATAGTGCCGAATCAGCTAGATGGTTGAAGACACTTAAACTTAACATATTTGTCATAATCCAATATATTATTAACATATAATATACTGTATATGGGTACAAAACTCTTACTTGAAAGAGTTCCGGTTTCTGTACAAAATTATTTTTTTTAAGGACCAAAATTTGGTCATTGCGTTGAATATTTGAATAGTACTACAACCTATTATACATCCTGGAAGCCTGATAAATCAAAGATCCTTTTATATAGTTACCATTAGTCCCCCATCAGTAGATGATAGCTAATGAGCAGTGACGAGCAGTAATTATGATAAACAACCGTCTGAAGGAGCTAAGTAGTTCACACCTTTCTGCATGTTTCAAACTGAGTCAACACGATTCCTTTCACATTGGGCCTTAACCTACAACATTCTGTAGCTGTTTCATGGTGATCTTGACTTTTCACGAATGGTGAATGTTTTGTCTGATTTATCCAATTCGCTGATTTGTTGATTTGCCGAGGGACAGTGATCACACCAGCTTTATACAGTCTCAAACTACAATTGCTTTGATTTCATATATTACGAATTGTCATTTTTTAACTTAAAAAATTATTTAGCTCTTTAACTAATTGATATTTATAGGCTATCATTAATAGAAAATTAATTGGTGTCACTTAAAAAATACTTTCATTACTATAGACAACGTTGGTTAGTACATTTTTTTCCAATATATTCTCAACATTTCAATAAAATACATTATACGGTTTGTTAAAGGGTTATGCTCCAAAAAAAGCCAAATTAATCATTTTAGGTAGCCATATCTCTATAAAGACATTTTTCAGTTTTTTCCCCCGCAAACATTCATTACTTACCCGGAGACTAAGAATTGTATTTAAAAAAATATAAATTATGTCTGATCGAATACCCGTAAGTAACATTTGAGTTGTATTCAAACAACACTTATTTATGATTTTTTTACGTCACTCGCCATTTCACGTGGGACGCAAACTTTCCCATGAACTTTTTAGGGGTCCAACTCTTCAAAGCCTTTACCAGTAATATGGCAAGAAAAAAAAATAATTATCACATGATTTAGGGTGCATAAGAAAACTAACATATCACACACACACACACACATATATATATATATATATATTTAAATTTTATTGGAGTTTTTAACACAGTTTAAATAATTAGCTTCGTTTGTATTTATTACTGTAAGGTAGCGGATAACTTTTTTAGATTGATCAAATTAGTAGATAAAATTGTATTTAAACTTTAAAAATATATTACTGTTTAATATAAAAGTACATTTATAGTAATGAAAAAATTTCAGATAGTTGCTGAACTGGTCCATCCACCAAACAATGGTGGGTCAGTATCACTGTAAGAGTATGGATGGGAGGATATGTCAATACCAGTGTACGTTTTGGGTGGACGGTGCAGCCTTATTAAAGCTACTATTTATTTTTGATATGTTGAACAACTTAAATGAGAGATTTAAAATAAAACTTCTTCAATGATAAAAATTTTTCTTTATTTATCTTCTTATAAATTACTTCAAAACATAAAATTGGTTTCTTCTTAAAATAATAATAAAAACCAAAATAAAAATCTCTTCTTTTATTGACTCAATGGAACATAAATAAATTAAAACAACTCTTCCAAAATAATAAATTAAATATCTTCAGACCAGAACCTTTTTTATTAATTTAACTTTTTCAATAAATTTCTTTAAACTATTAAATCAAAAATTTCAAAATTCAAAACTGTAATAAATTTTTTAAATTTTTTAAAATTGTATAAATTGCTTTAAAATTCTTTAAAATTTAAAATTGTTTAAAATTGCCTCCGGGAGATCTGGAACCAAAAGAAATAACCAGCTTTTAGTGACTTGAAACATTTTCCTTTTAACTTACAAAGTTTTAAACAGAAATCAAAACACTAAAAATTGTCACTAGAAGAGTGACTTCAAACCAGAAACAAGTTTAACCACGCATGCTTGGTGGATCTTACCATATCTACTAAAACCCTACTGAAAATCTCTAACTAAAGACAACTTGTAAAAATTACTTACGTTGCTGTCCTGGAGGTTTCAAATCCAAAAGTGACCACAACAAAGCTCGACCGGCATTCGATCACGCACTCACATGCGAACTAAGAAGGAATTGCCGTAACGGAAAAAGTAACACCGAAACGGATAAAGTCGCCGTGTACTCGAAAGAGGATCGTACGTGGTCACACTCAGAAAGATATCGTCAAAACTGCTCGAACGCCCGCAACCCTTCCACCAACAGACTTACCCCCTCTTAACTCTAGAAGCTAAATCAACCAATTAGAACCCTCTAAACCAGGACATCTGAACAGGTAAGGCTCACCAAACATGTTACCTTCAGAAAACATGTCGCATGAAATTGACAGGATATTAACAGACGTGAAAATACTGGTTATTTAGCTATTTTATATGGGAAAAAACTACTTTTTTATTTGAAAGGGGAAGATTCTGAATTTTTCTCAAAACTTGGAGAATTTATATCGAAAACTTTTGGAAAACAAACCAAACTCCTAAACCTCTCAGTTCTTACAATATTTAACATTTTCTAAATACAATTTTCTAATTTAATTATAATGAAACAATTAACAATTGTTACAACGGGAGGGTGAATACTACTGCACAAGCAGTTACATATTTGTTCATAGGAAAGCCTCATAAAAATAATTTGGGATTCCCAAATGATCAATATAACATCATTTTCACTTACTAGTTAGTTTTCGTAAACTCAAAAACAGTTATATGAATGATATCCATATAGGGTGTTCCCTTTACAAGATATATACAGAATGTGCGCGAAAACCTCTTATTTTAATTAGGCTAATTTTATGGGCGATTATTGTATACCAGTCCAAGCATTTGGAATTAAGAAGTTTTTTGTTAAATTTTTTAGTTGATAATATTGTCAAGCCCAAAAGTGATGAAATAATTAACACTTTAATATTCATCGCTTTAATATTAAAGAGCTATGGTAATCACAGAAGCCTTGAATAATATGTGTTTATGCCGGCTTTCACAGTTAGTAGAAGGTAATATGTTTTTTAACATGCAATTAAATTGTTGAAATAAATTTAATATTTGTTACTAATATGTATAAGTAAATCGTTTTGTACTTTAATCCTTTCTTTGACATTTAGTTAAGAAAGTACAATTTAAATGCTTGAACATTATAATTAAAAAAATTAACCCCGTGTTCAGGGTATTCAAGAACAATCTTTCAATAGTTAATTAATTTATTGTATGGATAAAAATGAGCAATTAAATTTCATACGAAACTATCTAATAAAATATAAGTTTTCTGTTTATTTGTGTATGTATTTTTTAATAACACACACACACACACACACACACACACACACATATATATATATATATATATATATATATATATATATATCGGACGGTTTTTTTGTGAGCTACCATTATTATTATTATTTTTTTTAATTTATAGTTTATAAATTTATAGCTAAGTTTTATAGTTGGAAAAAAAGTTCAAAAGTCATTACACTATAATAAAACTTATAAATAAATAACAAATGATCTGCTGTCACAAAGCTAAATCCAATCCATCAAGCAATTTAAGACCTGGCTCACTGATTCTATTTATGTTAGCTAATCCCTCCGTAAAACGGCGTAAGGGACACTCTGCAACTATGTGATCCATTATTTGGATAGACTTCCCGCAATCACATGACTGATATCCTGTCATTCCCCATTTGTATTTCTAGTAGTTACATCTGCCCACTCCAGTTCGGAACCGATTCAATAATGTCCACTCCCTACGAGAGAGGTTCATCCCACCTACAGGTATTGATGGATCGTAAATAAGGAACTTATTTCGTCCATCAAAACTATTCCACGCTATGGCCCAGCTAGTATTGGGCGAGAAATTTGATCTGCTCAACTGGAAAGCAGTGCGTAGAGGTGAGTTTTGAGATTTTAAGCGACCGTTCTGACGTCGGAGATCCTGGGTAATGGGGAGGTGCGGGGCATACAAGATGTTATTAAATACTTTACATAGTGCCTGCTGACGTCTTATTTCTGGAGGAGCTATATTGCACTAAGGTAGTGGAGTTGCCATGAGAGTACCACTAATAGCTCTCATGGCTCTATTAAGTCGGTGATCAATCGCTTTTGTATGTGCGCTATTTAGCCATACGGGAGCACTGTATTCAGAAGACGAATAAACCAGTGACAAAGCAGTATTACATAGGATGTGTGCGTTGGCTCCCCAAGTTGTTCCAGCAATATGATACGCTGCTGTTTTTTTTTTTTTTTTTTTTTTTTTTTTAAGATGGCTTTTTAACGTCAGCGATCGATCTAACGTTACTCCCAGGTACTGTAGATGATCATTGTGGTGGAGTTTTACACCATTTAGAAAGATGTTCAATTTTCGATTAGCTAGTCGATTACTTAGGTGGAAGCAGGCTACTTCAGTTTTTGATGGGTAGAACGCTTCGAGTTTTTGATATGAAGTACAAAATGTACAAATATATCAAAATACAAAAAACAATTATTTTCAATATAAGTACAACATTCACAAATATTATGATGATCGATTTTGGCGAACCACGCTCACCTTTCTCAGACCAGAGGGATTCGCAAAATAATTGTATATTATGGTATGTATTATTTACTTACCTTTTAATTATTAAAAATTTAGTTAATTCTATTGGAATTATAATTGTTCTTGTATTGATAAGTAAAAATGTTTTATATACTTATGCAACTTTGTGAATCATAATCAAAATCTGTCTCAAAATACATCGTTTGTTCAATACTTATTTTAATTTTATTTTGAAAAATAGGAGGGCCTATCTTTTCCTTAACTTTACTCCGCCAACTCCCCGCAGACTAGTGATCTGTGCTGGGAGATTATCAGACAGAGTAAGCAGGAAAACCAGTACAGTGCAATTAGAATATTACTGATAAGAAACTAAGATTCAAGGCCTTTAATTAAGTACCCTGCACTATACAAAGTCCTGACGTATTAGACCACTAGGCCACCGGCTCTCTGACTTTTAATTTGATAATATATTTTTAACACATCAAAAAAGTCAAATGTACACGAAAATATTATGTATTCTCACTGATTCTCTTTGACCTATCAAGACCATATGACCACAAAGAAAAGTAAGATTTACTTGTGAGAAAAAAGTTCGCAGTAACGATATGCAAGACTGACCTTCACTCCCGGGGGTCATTGTCAGAAGTATGAGCTAGGTGTTTTGGTAGGTTTTCCTCAAGTGTCAGCTGTCGAGTGCACTCTATAAAGTTCGTATCTGTGTCATTTATGCATCCATAACAGCATTAGTTAACAGTCACAGCCTGATATAAATCTCT
This sequence comes from Stictocephala bisonia, assembly GCA_035578905.1. Lineage (NCBI taxonomy): Eukaryota > Metazoa > Arthropoda > Insecta > Hemiptera > Membracidae > Stictocephala > Stictocephala bisonia. The sequence goes on along the minus strand of JAQJVL010000477.1, from coordinate 423,413 downwards.
AGACAGGACCAGGTTGGTTGGTGACCTGGCCAATTAATTATACAAGTCGATGGGACGAGCTCTATCCAAGAGGAAACTTGTTCTATATCCTTAGTAGTTATCGTAAGGAAGACGATGTGTGTGACGACAAACTGATTATGTTAATCCACGTTCATTGAAAAAAACATGCAAAAAAGAAACTCAATCATAATACCGGTTGTCTGGAGTTCATTCACAGTGGCCAATAAGCTTTTACATGAACTTACAGTTCTTTACTTCTTATTTTGCTCATTACCTATTATAAAGAAGTATTTTTACTTTCTCCCATGTGCGTTAGCATACAGAATGTACTGTGGACGTCAAAAAAATTTTTTTACAAGTTGGTCTAAAAATCCATGTTAGTGAACTCCTGAACCCAAAAAAGTATTTTTTTCGAAAAACATTTCTGGTGTCTATCCATATGTGTGTCTGTCTGTGTGTATGTGCTGTTCGCTGGAAACCAAAAGGATGAATACATTTTTATGAAATTTGGTATGCAGGTGTATTTAGCCAACATCTCAATTCACTTTTTGAAAATTTTTGTATGGCCAAAAACATACAAAAAATGGAGTGTTCTCTAAATAAGCTCTAACAAATTTGATTAAATTTTCAAGAAATGTACGAATTACAATTTAAAATAGTTAAATAAAAACCGCATTCTCTTAAATAAAAAACTTGACTAGTTTTTAAGTTATGGAAAACAAAAACATATTTGGTAATAACATTTTATATACATCATATACAAATTGTGAAAGTATTATTTTTCTAAGTAAGTTTAGGATTCAGACTACTGTTTATTGTGCATCATCCATTATAAGTTCCGCATGCTCCGTCCATTCCTGGGGTTTCGGTATCCACAAATCTTCTTGGATTACCATTGTACGTGTACAGGTGGGTTGATCATTACCACTGTGCGAGTATCGGTTGTCGGGTGGGTAAGTTCCGCATGCTCCGTCCCATTCCTGGGGTTACGGTATCCACAAATCTTCTTGGATTACCATTGTACGTGTACAGGTGGGTGGATTATTACCACTGTGCGAGTATGGGTTGTCGGGTGAGAAAGTTCCGCATGTTCCGCCCCATTCCTGGGGTTTCGGTATCCGTGAAGTACTGTACATGAAATGAAAAAAATATTTGGGAGTTACTGTTTTAATTAAAACCCCGGAAGCATTGAAAGTGTGTTCAATTAGCTTTCGATGGCTTTAATTTTATAAATATGTGTTTACTGAAGAGCTCTCTCAACCAACGATATCTAGGTACTTACACTGCGTACACCTCGTTGCCAGCCTACCTCACCGTCAAACGACGTGTGTGAGAGGGTTTTATGTCTGCATTCTGGACCAGGGAGCGGCCGGTTAGGCAGCAGAAAGGTTAGGTTGAGTAAGAAGGTGACCTTGATATTGCTCTACGACCTTGGCCGTCACCGCAAGATTTGTGCCGCATAACGTTGGCGTGTTCTGACGTAATGAATCAACAATTCTATTTTTGTATACTTTTAAAAGATATTTAGTGTAAACTATTATATTACTTTATTAGTAATGTTTGTGATCACTATTATTATTAATTTTTTTTTTTAATGGAGACTCCGATCTACTTCTTAGCCGTACTTTGCCAATTCCCCATAGACTATTGATCTATGCAGGAACTGATTCAGATAGAGTAAGGGGCGAACCACTGCAATACAAGATGAACATTAATGATAAATACTTCCAGTCCAGAACGGATTCGAATCTGCGCGATCAAACCCACACTCAAAGTCCTGACGTCTTCAACCACTTGGCCAGCGGCTCAGCCAATAATAAAATATATTATTGAGATTTTGGTCTATGAGCAATCGAGTAAAGTCTGACAGTAAAAGTACTTGATTAAAAAGATCCTTGATTAAGATGGTGTTTCCCAAACCTAGTGGTTTGATCCTTAGTAACCACCGCAGGGAAATTAACAGCCTTGCAGTAGATTTTCAACCCCCCAAACAGCCCTTATTTACTGGAGTATTGAAAATATTTTAATATTTCTGGGGTCGAAATGGTTAGATCAACCCTCAGTCCAAATTTCAAATTTCCGACATTCCGAAGTGGGTAAACATTTGTCAGTGAGTGAGTGAGTGATTCCAATCCAGCTTTATATTATAGTCATATACAGTTTCACCACAAACGGGCTAAAACGGGGTTCTATTTATACTGGACGGTATGTGTTTATTATTATTATGAGTTATGTATGACTATTAAAGGTCCAATCTAGTAGACCATAAGTTGATGTTATGATTTATTTTACCTTAAAATCGTCAAGAATTACCTTAAAATGATCACATATTTAAATAAAAAAAATTAAAATACGTTTTACAGAAACCATCTTACAGTTTCCTAGAATAGTTCTTCACTTTTCAAATGATACTTCAAGTGTTACGATACGATCATTATTACAGAACGAATAATTGAAATAGAAACCCATGTTACAGGCGTTTTACGGCATGGAGCAAAGCCCGCCATGGCAGGTATCTGAACTTAGGAGTTGAATATAAATTTGATTTAAATTTACATTTAATACAAGTTTCAACATACAAATACAGTAATGTATTATGTATCGGAACCCGAAATCGAGGGTTCAACGAGCAATAATCTTGTACGTTTAGATATTTAATTTTGTATGTAGATATAAATTGTTAAATGTTGCATTTGCATTATACTTTGTTAGTTTTAATTTATTAATATTTATGCACATAATAGACGCTTTCCAAATTTGGCATCTTACCACCAGTTGCTATATTCTGGGGATCTTTTCCGTTAATTCGCTACCACTACTTTTTTGTTTCCATTAATTCACTACCGCTTGATAAATATTCTGTTGCTTTGAAAGCTGTTCCCCAATCATTTTTACGTCCACTGTGGTATTCCTTATACGCTAGGAATCTGATATCACTGGCCTTATCTTATCACTTTACAAGAACTTAAACATGGAGAGCGCATTCGGCGGTAAGTCAATCATTGGATTTACCGATCAGTTGGTGTGATCAACATTAATAGTGACCCAACCTGACCTAACCTAACCGTAATTGCGATAAAAAAGTAGTGGTAGTGAATTAACGGGAAAAGTATTGATAGTGAATTAACGGAAAATATCCGATTCTGGTCTATTATTCTCTGAGAAAATAGTTTTTCCCTCGGAAAACTCGTTTGGTACCGATAGTCAGAATATCTACATTTTAGAAAATCTTATTTTTTTGTTAAATTTTCGTTATTGTTTTTCATGCTTGCCATCATCTAGCCGTGTATTTTGAGTCGAATTAGAACACATTTGATGTACGATAATTAGGGATTTTTTTAGATATCACGGAAATTTACTTCCGTAACAAATCATGTATAGCGGCCATACGTGTGATGATAATAAAAGCAATGAAACCACAAAAAAGTGTTTATTTTCACCTCAGTCTGAGGCCACCTGGAGGCCAGTATACCAATTTAAAATTTAATTGTTTATTTTTGTTGTGTATTCCTAAAATTAGCATGTGTAGGTAACACAATGTTTGGGCTTAAAAAATAATGCTATCAGAAAGCCAAAAATATATTTGCGCTTAGCATTAAAAACACGTAAAATAAAAAAATTATTTAAAAACGAATTTATAGATTGGTTTTTATTATTAGTTAAAAACGAGTCTTTTGGGTTTTTCGGTCAAAAAAGAGTTTCTGTAGTTCCAAATAACCTCCTATATAAATTTTAATTAATATTTATTGCTTAAAAAAAAACAAATAATATCTTCTGAAACGTCTTCCAATTAGTATTTGGTAATTAATTTGTGCGTGATTATCAATATATGTTAACAAAATAACAGACATTTTTGTACTCTCAATATTTTGTCTCTTGCTTGTTCAATAAATGCTGTTTGAAAATTTGAGGTATTTTAGGTGACAATATATGTACATATTCAAAATGAACTAGCATAAGAAAATTAGTCCCTAAATAATATATCAAGCTATATATTATATATTTGTTCTCTAATTTTGTACCTCTCATTTTGTTTTGAAACTTCCCACGCTCCTGTAGGATTGAAATTCCCCGAGGATTGTATGTACAAGGTTCTCGTTGAGTAAACTCGTGGGTGTGGCTCCGGTTACGCTCAATAAACTAGTTACCTCCTTATAAGTACGTAAATTAATTGGGAACTACCGTACCCCCGTATATCTCGCTAAATTCATCTTTGTCCTTTAAACGGCTCACTCACTCAACGCGCCTGTCAGCTGATAACTACCTGTCAGAAGAAAATACCATGAATATAATATTTTCCATATCACCTACATCTCACTGTAATTGTTATAATTGGCTTATGTTTTCTACGTTTTCTCTATTGAAGTCTTTCAAGTTATCTGTACAGCAAGTGTTCTGCACAATAATAACGTGCTTCTGGTCAACCGAGCGAAGCGAGCGAGGTCTATTTTAACTCATCTAGTTAGCATTTCATTTCTGGTTGTTTGTGCCAATTAATACACCCTAGCTTACTGACCAATCTTCATAAAATGTGGTATGTAGGTATTTAAAAAAAAGTAAATTTAATGTGTGACTTTTATAAAATTTACTCCCACTTAAAATAGTCGTACTTAAAAGTGTTCAATCAGGACATCATTTTGAAATGCTTTTTATTAGTCATACTTAAAGGTGTTCAATCAGAACATCATTTTGAAATGCTTTTTATTAGTCATACTTAAAGGTGTTCAATCAGGACATCACTTTGAAATGTTTTTTATTAGTCGCACTTAAAGGTGTTCAATGTTCATTCAGGACATCACTTTGAAATGGTTTTTATTTGTCGTACTTAAAGGTGTTCAATCAGGACATCACTTTGAAATGGTTTTTATTTGTCGTACTTAAAGGTGTTCAATTAGAACATTACTTTGAAATGTTTTTTATTAGTCGTACTTAAAGGTGTTCAATGTTCATTCAGGACATCACTTTGAAATGGTTTTTATTTGTCGTACTTAAAGGTGTTCAATCAGGACATCACTTTGAAATGTTTTTTATTAGTCGTACTTAAAGGTGTTCAATGTTCAATCAGGACATCACTTTGAAATGGTTTTTATTAGTCGTACTTAAAGGTGTTCAATGTTCATTCAGGACATCACTTTCAAATGTTTTTTATTAGTCGTACTTAAAGGTGTTCAATGTTCATTCAGGACATCACTTTGAAATGGTTTTTATTTGTCGTACTTAAAGGTGTTCAATCAGAACATTACTTTGAAATGTTCTTTGCTAGTCGTACTTAAACTTGTTCAATCAGGACATCACTTTTAAATGGTTTATATTAGTCGTACTTAAAGGTGTTCAATTAGAACATCACTTTGAAATGGCTTTTATTTGTCGTACTTAAAGGTGATCAATCAGAACATCATTTTGAAATGCTTTTTATTAGTCATACTTAAGGTGTTCAATCAGGACATCACTTTGAAATGTTTTTTATTTGTCGTACTTAAAGGTGTTCAATCAGGACATCACTTTGAAATGGTTCATATTAGTCGTACTTAAAGGTGTTCAATCAGAACATCATTTTGAAATGTTTTTTAATTAAAGCCTTCTTATATTAACACTTATGTTGAGAGAAAAACTAAAAAACATTTCTTTATGGAGATATGGCTACGTAAAATGACTAATTTGGCCTTTTTTATTAAGAAAGAAGTAACTTTCTTTCTTAAGACACTACTCATAAAAAACCGTGCGATATATTTTATTACAAATTTGGGAATATAGTGAAAAAGGTACTAAACAACCTAATGTAAAGTAAGTTAAGCTTTTTTTTAAAAAGTGAAAAAATAATTTTTCAATAAATTATATCTTTGCAGATTTTTAGTTAAAATTCGTACACCTATTTTTAGTTGATTTAATATATTAATAATATATAGAACTGCACAGCCTGAGTTTACTATGAATGATGGAGTTGTGTTTTTTGTACAATTTGCGGAGTAGGGCCCACGAGGTTAGTGAGGGAGAGAGGAAAAAACGTCGTGTGGGTATGTGTGTTGGACGAGGAAAACTATTTACTACTCATAGAGACAGTTGCATGAAATGTAGAAGCTAAATTCCTTTGAGTGCTCAACTGGGCCTCTGCATGAACTCTCTTATTGCCCAAAGTCATAAGCTAAAGGTTCTCATTTCGATCCTAATAAGTCATAACAAACGTTGAGAGGGATCAATTGATAAACAACGGCTTTTTATTGCCATTGGGTTATTAATTAATGACTATTTCAAAGGATATTCGGCTTGATTATTGGCTCATTATTGTACCTTTGGTTGATGGGTAATTATATACACCTATCTCAAGGCATTTAATAGCCTTAAGTCACTCTGTACTATGCTACCATGTAAAACAATCCGTATACAACAGTAAGTCATGCCATCTCAGTGTATTCATTATTTATCGCAATTCTTAAATTGTCAACCCTTTCTGTTTCAATTACTCAAGTCAGTGGTGTCATAGCCTTGAGATCAAATATCTCGAGTCAAACTTGAGTAGTCAAAGTGTAGTTCAATTTCAAATTATTTTTTTAATTTTTCAGCTTTCTCTTAAAATACTGACTGGTTCTAAACATATTCTCAACTGCCGTAATGCACGAAATAAGGGTGTTCGTCCGGGTGCCCAGTTTAGTGCTCTAAGTAATTTAGTTCTAGATTTCATCGTAACTGCCGCTGAGAGTAGTAAAGATCCTGACTCACTAACGAACAAGCAATGTATTCCCCTCCCCTCTCTCCTAGCCCCGCCTGGTTTATACTAGTGAATAAGTATCAACGCAAGTAATGCGAGTGTGATACTGTAAATAAATTTAAATATTATGTTTTTACTCGTTGCAGTTTACCTACTAATAATAATTATACTAAAAATGTCACAGGCGAAGGGTGCAGGGAGCGCCGTGAGCGATGGGGTTGGACGCGAAGTGCGAAGGGTGTCCCCAGTACATTAGGCTAACGTGTTTATAGAACGAGCTGTGTAAGGACTGTAGCTATACTGATTTCTCTATTCATTTACGTTTAATATATTAGATACGTTCATGCTTGCTCTTATGACCTTATGAAACGCAGTGCTCATTAAAGTTATTTAGGTAAATAAAAATAAATAAATAAACTAAAAACTAAGTGCCTTTTCAACTAAATACCCAGTAATATGACCACGTCGATATTGTGTTCCGTATACTGGAGTCACCGACCTCAGAAGTAGAATTACGTAACACCAAATAGCCACTGTTAAAGGGAGGTGCAAAAAACTACACCTTGAGACTGGTAAGAGCAAGGTCACGGTCGACTACTAATAGTAGACCAGTATTGAAGAAATATAGTTCTTTGACCCGCAATCATACCTTTGTCTAGGTGAAGGGAATATTTGTATTGTATTCTATAAAGTTTATATTGCATCCACAACAAAACTCTATCTTGTTTCTTCATGGAAGAAACTTTGAAATTTAGTCACTTAAATATCGGGTTCATCAGTCCAATCGCAAACATTATTTAAAACGACCCAAATGCTCTATATTTTTAATATTTTCCGCATTTGCTTGTAAGTCGAATACTTTAAAGTTGAAAAGCTCAGTAAATGTTGTAAAACATTTTCTTACTTTTGGAGGGATATAAAAACAAAAAACTATTTATTTACGTACTAAATTCAATTATTTCATTGCACACATGCTTTTATATTTATTATTATTATACTTCATGCTTATAATGTGCTCCATGCTTATAAGATTATATCACTGAAGCACGTTATAAGTGGACTTTCCCCGTGTTGTTTTGTTTCTCAGCTTTATCTTGTGTTACATTAACATTGAGTAGTAAATCTGCTATATTTGTAACTCTCATGTTAGTAGCATTGGAGTTACAACAGGTTTGTTCTAAACGAGCAACAAATCTGGTAGCTGGACTGTCACGATTTTGTGATCTCCCAGCTATGGCAGCAAGTACAAAACATAAAAAAGGCCCTTTTGAGGACCAAGCTAATTTTAAATTAATAGGTTCTGTTTTAAAGGTAGTACATTTTAACACTGAGGGATTAAGCAAGGCGAAGAGTGAGTGCGTCAGTAGGGTACTTCATGAAAACAATGTTGATATCCTTCCACTCCAAGAGACCCATATCGAAGATAATAACAGTGCAAGAGGCAATATTCCCGGATACTAACTTGTTGATTCCATAGGGCATAGGGTTTACGGTATTCCAACCTACGTGAAGCATGACGTTGAAAATATGTCAGTTACCCATAAGAGCTCTGATGGTGACATCTTTGTCTTGGCAATCCAAGTGTCAGAAACTACAATAGCTGATGTTTATAAGCTTCCTAACATCCAGTAGCCTGACGATATTATTTTGCCAAGTTTTGAACACCCAGTCCTCTATGTGGGGGACTTTAACAGTCACCATAGCCACAACACCGACAATGAGAATAACAGAAAGCTTGCTGACTAGGCTGCAATGAATAACCTTTTCCTTATATTTGATACTAAAGATTCAGCCACTATTTATTCAGCTCATTGGCGTCGAGGTTACTCCCATGACTTGAGCTTTTGCTCATGTGAACTATTCAATTAGGAGAAAAGTTCTTGATGCTTTTCCCCACTCTCAACATAGGCCAATACTGGTTTCATTGGGAATCCAAATTCCCATAATTCGATCTTTTCCACAGAATGAATGGAATTTTAATAAAGCACATTGTGAGGCCTTTACCACTAGGCTTGACGATAGCATCAGGTTCATTCCTCCTATAATAACAAATTACGATCGTTTCACAAATCTCTTCTCGTCCAATGCTAAAGCTTGCATACCAAGAGGACTCAGAAAGGAGTATATACCATGATGAAGTAAGGACTCAGACGATCTTTACACAGAGTTTAATTCCACCGAAAACTCCAACACAGCTAATCTGCTGCTGCACTCTCTTGACAGTACCAGAAGAGAAAAATAGGTTAAAAGTGTTGAAAATATAAACTTTACCCACAGCAGGAGAAGCGCGTAGTCACTTTTAAGGAAACCCCCTACTGGTAAATCTCCAAATCAAATAGTAGTGCCCGAAGACCTCTAATATATCGAAACGGATAGTCAGCTTATCAAATTCAACCCACCATCCTTCTGACAAACACGTGCTTTACAAGTTGAATTAAATAAAAAAAGAGTCAAATGGCACCCATGGAAGTCTTCAGAAATTTCACGCAGGAAGATACCGATTTCTACTATACCAGCAGGGAACTTGACGGTATCTTTCCGGAATTTCTGCTGCATGCTGGTAGCTAAGTGAAACAATGGCTTCAGACAGTCTACAATAAGATATTAGCTACAGGCAATTTTCCAAAAGCATTAAAGCGATCAAAAGTTTTTCTGTTTTGGTCAAAAGCATTAAGCTGTTCTGAAGCGTGGAAAAGATCCTGAAGAGTGGAAAGTTATTGCCACTTCTTCTTAGTGTTTGTTATAAGTTGCTAGAAATGCTGTTTACAGTAGAATATCACCCATTATTGATTCTAATGTTCGAGTTGAGCAGGCTGGTTTTCGCCCAGGCCGAAGTTGTATCGACCAGATCCTAGCTCTGACATCATTTATCGAAAATAGTTTTGAAAAGAGTTTGAAAACATCTGTTGCTTTATTGATCTTACATCAGCTTATAATACAGTATGGAGCAAAGGATTGTTTTTTAAGTTCTACAGCCTCCTTCCCTGTCCCATTCTTTTGGGACTTTTGCAGTCAATACTTAGTGCCAGGCTAATAAAAGTTTATCTCGGTCGTGAAGAGAGCTCTTTTAGACAGCCGAAGGATGGGTTGCAACAGGGGTCTGCACTTGCTCCAATTTTATTCAACGTGTATACCGCTGACACCGCAATCACAAAGTCTAGAAAATTTATACATGCGGATGATACTGTTTTAGCTTACCAACATAGTAACTTCACAAATACTGAAGAAATACTGTCAAGTGACCTTGCAGCACTCGAAGCATATTTTAGAACCTGGAAGCTAAATCCCCTAAACCTTCAAAAACCGAAGTAGCCTGCTTCCACTTCAGAGATTAGCTAATCGAAAACTGAACTTCTTTCTAAATGGTGTAAAACTCCATCATAATGATCATCCACTGTACCTGGGAGTAACGTTAGATCGATCGATCGATCGTTAAAGCGATAAAAAAAGCCATCTTCAAAATACAGCAGCTAAAATTAAAACCAGGGCAAATGTATTACATCATATCACTGGAACAACCTGGGGAGTGAACGCACACGTCCTGCGTACAACTGCTTTGTCACTGGTCTATTCAGCTGCTGAATATAGTGCTCTCGTATAGATAAATAGTGTTCACACTTAAGCGTTTGATGTCTATCTTAATAGTGCCATGAAAGCTATTAGTGGTTCTCTCATGTCAACTCCACTTCCTTGGCTCCCAGTGCTGTGCAATATAGCTCCTTCAGAGATAAGACGTCAGGAGACACTACTCAACGAATTCAATAAGATCTTGAATGCCTCCGCATCCACCCATTATACAGGACCTCCAACGTTAGAACGATCGCTTAAAATCTCGAAACCCACCTCTGTTAGGTACTACTTTCCATTTGAGCAGATAAAACTTCTCTCCCAACATCAGATGGGCCGTAGCGTGGAACAGTTTTGATGGGCGTAATAAGTTCCATATTAACGATCCGTCAATACTTTATGTGGGATGAACCTCCCTTGTAGGGAGTGGACACTCTTGAATCGGTTCAGAACTGGCGTTGTCAGATACAATTACTGGAAGTATAAATGTGGATTGACACTAGATCAGTTATGTGATTGCGGGAAGTCTATTCAAACAATGTATTACATAGTTACAGAGTGCCCCCTGCACTCTTTTACGGAGGGATTGGTCAGCATACATAGAATCAGTGAGTCAGGTCTGAGATGGCTCGATAAATTGGACTTAGCTTTGTGACAGGAGATCACTTTACATTTTATAACAAATGAAAATACAATCATGACTTTTGGATATTTATCCAAATATACATCGCAGCTTAATAATTATCAAATGGTAGCTGACAACAAACCATACGATATATTCAGCATTGGAAATTATAAAATGTTACATTTTCCCCTATACATGACATTTTTTTAAGGCAGTCGGATGGAGAAAACGACATCACCCCAAACACTCGGTGCTCGCCTCGCTACCTTCTCTGTACACACAAAAAATCAAAATAGCACATGGATATATTGTGTTGTAATCTTGTACTTACTTTATTGTTGAACTTTCGTCAATTAAATTAATGCAATGCTTTTACAAACTTTAGAACTTTGATAGTTATAGAGTATTTACAAGAAGTATTCAAATTCAGATTTAATTGATTCTATATCATCTAGTTAAGGTAAACTTTAAACATACTTAATGTGGTATTAAAATTTGCTTTTGACTAAACAATAACTTGTTATTTTAAATTAAAATTAATTTTATTTCCAAAATTCAGTACATAGCATTACGCAGTTACAGAATATAAGTGACTACATAACTAAAATAATACGTTGAAAAATTACAATTTACAAAAAAAATAAAATAAAAAACCAGGGATGAATTACAATATTCGAAAGAAAAAATATTCTGATGGAAAGCATTTGAACCAGGCATTGTTTAGTTGAAGATGCACTGTTTAAAGGACTACAAATAAAACAGGACTTGAAATTAAAATGTTCAATTTACATAGTTTGATTAAAAATAAAATATTAAAACGTTGCTGAAACCAATTTTAATATAGAAAAGTGTTCAACAAAGTAATGGCTTTAAACTGGGTATCTAATTGTACCTTGATAAATGAAGCACGTATACGACGACTGTGATTGGTCTTACATGTAATCTTACACAATATTGTCAAGTGGTTTTACAACCACAAGGAAAATTACTGTGTATGTTGTTTAAGCTGTTAATGGTTTTTTAGAATCATTGTAATAGCCGAGCTATCTCAAATAGCGCTGTTTAATTGGCCAAGCACTCCTCTCTCACTGTTTAGTTGAACAAAGCAGGAGAAAAGGAGGGATTTCTATTACTGTATATTTATATTTATTATATATATAATACATATATTAGACAATAATACTTGGAGCTTTTCGCTTACTCTTTGGTTTACTAACATTAAAACTAGGATATTGAACTATTTCTAAGCATGATTATGTTGAAATTGTCTTGAAATGATAAAAAGAGATTATATGTTCTGAAAAATTCTTGATTGCATTGTCAAGAAAGTCTACTAAATAAAACCTTTGTTTAATAATCCACTCTATATCAATAGGCTAAATGAAACGGACCTAAATTTACGTAAATAAGCACATAACCACAACTGAGGAGATTCACTTAAAATTAAAACTCCCTCATGACTCATTCAATCTCTATACAAAGATAGATCTTTATAACCATTCGCTACTTAAAAAACCTCTTTTAAAGGTTTTTGACCCACCAATTTGTAGTTCTTAGTTCCATTCATAAATTTACACTCCTCAACCACCTACCCATACTCCCTTAACTTATCCAACCCCCAAGCACAGAGAAGAAAGAAACAGAGGTCGCATCCAATACTAAGCTGAATATATGTCGAGTAGTTATTTCTTCAAGCTTCCAAACAATGACAGTTCCAGTCCCTCCCTTAAACACCCTAAATCCTTAAGGATAAGCGTATTAATTATTTTTACAGATTTGTAAAGAGAGATTTACGTCAGTTGTAATCTGTATATATTCGCCACTGAGGCGTTCGTCGCTGCTATAAAAATGTGACCTCTCTTACTTTTTTCTTTGTGTAACAGGCCAGTCGGACATAAACACGTATCAAATGTTACAAATGTACTAGAAGGATCAAAATGTTCCTCTCTGTAAAATACCAAAGCTCATATTTAAATGACAAGATACTCACTGAGATTCCGTATCCAACTTATGTAAATACCTTGAGATGTTGGCGTTAGAAGTTTGTCGTTATCTTTCACTGACTTCCGTTGCTTGCCAAAGGTTATATGGATATTATTATGTAGGTGAAGTTTACAAGTCACTATTGATCAGGGACTATCGAGCGATCTTTCATTTCGACCTTGTGTTGTTTATGCAAATCCCTAATCCGGTGCGTCAACTTTACTCAACTGACCGTTGGCTCAATGGGGATTCGAACCTTGGACAATACCCTCCACAGTCCGAAGCCTTATTCACTGAGCCACCACGCCGACAAGATTTACCATCTCGTTAAAATTTTGTTCAGGAAATTACGTAATTACAAGAATAGGCAGTAGTTTTTCCCGAAAAAAAAACTTAAAACAAATCACAATATAATGCACTATATAAATTACAGATATAAAATCACAATACCTAAATTCTGATTCTCTTGCTTGGAGATTTTGTATTTTGCAACACTGCCAATTCATGAAAATAGTTGTAAAAAATAAGATACTTGTCAAAACCAAGTTTGGATGTTTTTATTTTTTTCAGTGCTCAAAATTGATTATAAGGACATTTATGCACAAGCGATAAAAAATATTTTAAAATCTATATTTATAAAAGAGGATGTTTGTATATATATATATATATATATATATATATATATATATATATATATATGTGTGTGTGTGTTTGAAGTTTATGCGCTGCCAAACCATCCAACCGATCGTCTTGAAACTTTAGGATGTTGTCCTGTATACTCCCGAGATGGTTTCTGTGAAGTTTGATGCAGATCCGTCCACAGGGTCCCGCCCCACGGGCTCCTAAAGATCCCATGTTATTTAAATGGAGAATCTGAATTGTTTACAAAAAACATATGACTGTGTGGTTTAATGTTTCACATGCCATAAGCAGATTGAAGTTCTCACAATAACAGTACTGTATATGTTTTGATTTATTGTAGTTCTACATTTCACCTTGAGATTGTAGGACACACTACTTTTACTTGATCAGGTTATCTGTATTTGGTGTTGACCTTTTTTCCTCAGTAATTGAACATGTGGTGAAACGTGAAAATAAAAAATAAATAATTATTTGTTTTGCAGTTTACTTTTTATAGCATGCCTCCTAAAAAATCTAATATTGGTAGAAGAAGCAAAAATGCTCTTCTTTCAGCTATTAGGTTCTAAATCAAACTCAATATTATGACCGGCGAAGGGGCGGGTACAGCTAGTACTAAATAATTACATAGCATAAAATTAAGTTTATTAAAAGGTGTAAAATTAGCAAGTAATGAAATTTTACTCTCATTTGTGAATTCTTGTTAACATTTTTATTTTGCGATAGTTAACGACGCTATTATACAGTAAAATCTGACATCCTTTGCTTCGCTACAGAGTGGTTCTCTTCGTTGGCTTACCCTTTTGTCTGTGATTCTGTCTAAACTATCAGAGTAAAAGCTGAGCCTGCTGCCGTTCTCCTCGATAACAAAGTTTTGTAGTCCAACAAAACCCTTTAAGTCTACTTTTATGGGATGCAAAGTAGTGCAATCATGCCAGAGTTAGTAGAAATGACCTTAAACATCTCACAATGGATATCAAAATAGGCAAGTTTTTGTTTCATGTTAATGTTTATTAACATTAACATAATACAGCTGCTGGAAACAAATTGTTCAATTAAATTAATCCTAATGTTACACTTTTGGGGAAAAAATGGAAACGTGAAGGTGTTGTTCCTACTCTTTTTTTTAAATAGATTTTCTAAAAATTTCTTATTGGGTCTCTGCTAAATTCGGAGTCAAAAGCTAACTCTTCTCCGAATTTCATCTAAATCTGTTTCGTGGTTGCGAAGATTTCGTGATGTACTAACATCCTTATTACATCGTTTTAGGATGTTATAAGAGTTCTGAGTTATGATTGGTAGATACCTACAACAGCATGTGCCTGGCAAGCCCTCCACCCGGTGTACTCTGAAGAAACTCACATGCCAAGTGGACATTGAAGATAGGCAAATGAATGTAGAGAACTGCTGTCCCTGTTTGTACTATGTAGACCAAGGCAAGGCTCAATGACCAGGTAGGCCTCGATGTAACAAGCTCAACGTGATTTACCACTGACAAACAGCAATGCACATTTGCGTCAAACAAAGTACCCGGATTGAGATAAGAATATGCCAGGCGCAGCGGCCGACCTGAGCTGAAGATTCCTGCCAATAACATACCTTGCATTGTCTAAATATTGTAAGTGCTGACGAAATTCACAATATAAAATATTTTACCTTCTTGAGTAGTTTGCCATTATATATTGTCATAAATCTGCTATACTGTTGTTACAAGGTCACAAAATATCTCTATACAGATAATTATGCACATTTTTAATAATAACGTTTAAAATGTTTCAAGAACAAAGTTCTAAATAAGTATACGTTTAATAATATAAGTAAAATATTAACGATAGTGAATGTTTCATCTAGGACGAAATGTTTGTAATTTTGTAGCGTCACGCATTAGAACAAACATGTAACACCTCTAACCTTAAGACCACAGTTAAATGTATGTGACCCAAGTTCAAATATGAATTCGAAAATGGAGTTATGTACACGCATTGAATTTTAATTTGCACATAAAATATTAAAGTTCAAGTAATATGTTTTTTACATCATGATCATTTTTTTAACGTGGTTATAAATAAGAATAGGAGTAATGTAACGTATTGTGAAATAATATTACTCATTAATTATAATAACACAATTATATTTTTTTATCCGCTTTGAGAACTTGATAATAATAATAAGATTTATTGCATAAAAAACAGTATACGTGTTATCACAAACGCAATAAAAAATATCTTATAAATATATTAAAATCATGTTATTCGTTAATTTATCATCCATTCTAACAGAAAAATTTGACATTGATACGGTCATTCAATTCATACATTTTGTCAACCATCCCCCCTTTGATGTTGATGATTTTCAATAATGTAATCCCAGTGGCTCTTAATGAATTCGTCAAGAGAGTAGAACATGTTTGTCACCAAGAGACGTTTTAGTAGCTTTTAAATTAATTTTGATTTTTTATTTGTTTGACGCCAGAGACAGGGCAGAGTCAGAAACCCAAGCTCCGAGAAAGCGCCCCGACACGACTCTCAGAATTTTATTTATTAATTTTATTATTCTATCTATTTCTTTCGGAGTCGAAAGATTCTCTCTGTTTGTACTTAGAACAGCATCCCCAGAGTTGCACCATATGCCAAATGGAGGAATATCAGCCCATAATAGATTAAGACTTCCAGGGAGCATATTTTTGAAAGTGTTCGTAAAACAAAATGTTTGATGAAACTTTATAGCAAATTTGAATAATGTGATAATCCAGGTAAACCCGGGAAGTCAAGAAAACGTTGATTAATAAAGAGTAAAAATATTCTAGTAAACGTCTTTTCAGTGAAATTAACATGTTCCTTATTTGGATATTATTTGTATGAAATTTAACACTTCTTGTTCTCCCCAATTCCACACGATAGTAATACTAGGTATGTTTTTTTATTTCTATGTATGTATTTATGACGTTTGTCCACACATTACCTATCTCAAATCAGCATCTAAACTATTTATGTCAACTAGAAAAATATAATATTACAAGAAACATAAGCCGACCAATGACTTCACCTAATTAAACGTAAACAATTGACAACTACTCTCACTCGACTCTATTTGATACCTAAAAGTTCTACTCAATCTCACAATTTTTATTCAGAATTTTTTCTATTCTATTAGGTGTATATAAATATACGTGTATTTTATTGTACACTTCTCAAGCTTTCCGTGCCAGGATTTGATAAATATAAACGTAACATTTTTTAAATTATTTTATAAGAAAGAATATTTATTTTTAATTATTTGCATATAATTGACTTAATTTTGGCTATCATTACGTCATATTTTTTACTTTCGCATAAAATTTATTGAATGAATGGAAAACTTGAGGAACCTAAAATTGAGCAGGGATTAAATTTTTTTCTCACTCTTTGTATTTTATTTTATTGGTTGTGATAATAATTATTCTTTCTTTTAGCACCATAGGTCTACTTCATCCTGCATATGCCTTTTCATACTTATAGCATAAATTAATTTTAATTTTATATTTTAGTTAATAGCAATGAATTTTCTATGGAATATTACGACGAGTCACGCTTAGTTGCCATGCAAGTACAGTAGTTCAATTTTTTTTTGTCATGGCGTCCCCCAGGGAACAATTCTTTGTCCGGCTCTTTTTCTGATTTATGTTAATCACATTGAGTCGTTGCGTTAGCATGGAAGAATCGTACAAAATGCTGATGATACTACTGTGCTTTAGTGAAAAAGCAATATTAAGCTCGAAACAACAACTTTTTAAAAGTGTATAAGTGCGTTCATTTGTATTCATTTGTATTCATTTGTATTCAAGTGTATAAGTGCGTTCATAACAAACTTTCCTTAAAATATAATTTCCTAAAGTTTTCTCTGCGCTTGAACAAGTGTAGTCTCACAGTAATGTTGGGAGTCAATTTGTTAACATTATTTTGCTCTACAAAATTCCTTGGAATACACCTGATTAAGGGTTTGACATGGAACATTCATATACACGTAGTTCGTATTAAATTCGTAAAAATCATTATCAAAATACTGCCCAATTCAGGTACTGAGGAATTCGTGTTATGGCTTAATTCACCCATACCTTGATGTTTACTTTATTCCCGGCTTGATGTTGTGGGTGTCTTTAGCAAACAACCGATCTTTTTAGGGTATTAAGGTTCCAAAAGCAAGCGATTCGTACAATTGTCAAAACTAATTTAAGAGATTTTCGCAAACCAGCTTTCAAAATTACAAGTTTTGACTTTGACAAGCCTATATGTACCTGAAACAATAATGTATTGAGTGTAAAAATATGCTCTAACTTAGGGTAGAGGCGAACGCCCATGGTTTCAGAGGACAAGGATATCATGGTATCAGAGGTAGGGAGAGTTGCCTTACTGGGAAGCACAGAACAGCATTCCGAACACTTGCCTTCGCAAGCAGATACCCACATTATTAACAAAATGCCCCATTCAATTGATTAAAAACGTTCAAACATTCGAGAAGTTTAGAACTCTTTCTAGTACTACAAGAATTTTAAGTGTGGACGAGTTTTTGGCGTTTAACCGAGAAACCAACCAATTGGAAAACTGATACGTCGACTGGAAGTGTGAAGTATTTTGGGAATGAATGAAAATGGAATGAACATAACACGTTGTATGCCTGTATAAGTAATTTTTAGTTTATGGTAATGTTCTAAAGAAATGTTTTTAAAAACATATTGACTTTTGCAATGCAATGTAAGCTGTATTTTCTCCAGAATGCACTAAAACCTTATATAAACACCCTATATACGTTTTTGCGTACATTCAAACCTACATTCAAAGCGCAGTTATTCAGTTCTATAACAACAATGGAGAAATCAGAGATATGTTCATTGTGTGGGAACGGTTCATTCTGTTTTTTTAAAAGCCTGTTATAAATGTAATTATAACTAATGACTAATCAGAGTCATAATATATTTTGAAAGCCATGTACTCATCATACTCATTCGCAGTCCCTATTCACCCTTATCTTGACGATCGGCGTCTTAATAATAAATAAACAAACAATAACCATCTATTCGTCCAAAATATTATAGTTTCTTCTCTTAATATATAATGTCAATCCGATATTGATTCTTGTCTAATGACAATGTCAGTAACCTAAGGTTACTCTGTAAATTAGATCATGGTTGCTTTAAAAATATTTAAAACTAGATTTATTTATTATTCTGTTCGTAATAATTACTTCATATTAATTCGTATGTTTTATTACAGAGTTTTTATTATTACTTTTCAGCAATACGATCAACATTACCGTAGATATTATACAGCTGGCAGTAGTGACGCAATTGCTTAATTTTAATCGGCCAATTAACTTCTAAAATATATTTGTTACTACTCTGGACTATCCAAATAGCTAAAGAATTTATTTTTTCCGATTTAAATTTCAATCAAAACAAAGAAGTAGCGTCAGGAGAAAATGGGTGTCAATAATTAAACAATTTTACTTGTACAATTATTTTGAATAAATGTATTGTATTGTATTGAAAGCAACACCTCATTATTAAAACCAAGTTAATTCAATGACTCCGTATCCTTCAGATGACGGTATGAACAGTGTGTAACTTGCATTGTTTTACTTATTGTTATGCTTTTTATTTTTAACTAGCGTTAATTGACTGAGAAGAAAGGAAAAGAGGTCGCTTTATTGTGGCCGCAGTGATCACCTAAGTGGTATTTATAAAGAGATTACAACTAATGGGTGAGCCAGTGGCCGGTCTGTCTGAGGCGTCATGATCTTGTACCTGAGTTAGAAATAATGCTGATTCGAATCCTGGCCTTAAATTTTAGTTTTCAATAGTAATATTGCTTTGTACTGGTTTTCACCAATACTCTATCTGATAAGTTTCCCTCACAGACTAACTGTCTATAGGGAAAAGGTAGAGTAAGGTAAAACAGGAGATCAGCCTCTCCTTTTTATTAAAGAAAAAGATGTACATTTTATAAATCTATTATAATAATTACTACTTTTAACCCTGAATATTTGGGGGGATTACAGAGGGACTTACAAGGTATTGGCCTGCTATCTGCGTGCCATTCAAGAGGAATAACTTACGGCATACACACAACACACAATTGGATGCGACATGTGTTTATTTTTTCTATGTGATATTATAGTGTTGTTTATAGTGAACAAATAATCTAAAACGCACATTTAGTACCTAATAAAAGTGGATAATGACTATTATTATTTAAATGGAATTTTTTTTATGTATCATAGTATACATCAAATATTAATTATTGCCTTAAACGTAGGGCATTGAATCCTTCCCTAATATGTGTATACGATTGTTCATAAGGAAACAATACTTGGTCAATGTAGTTCTTACAATGTAGTGCTGCGCACATCTGTCTCTACAAAAACTATGACGTCGTGGTTTTAGAGAGCTTGAGTTCAACAGCTGTCAGCCTTCCCTTATAAAGAACAATTGACGGTAGAGCGTTCGAATAAAACCGTACCGTCATCTGGAAAAAATATTTAATGTCGCTCACGGAAACAACTTCACGAACGACTGAATGAAAAACACGCAATTCGTACGCAATTAGTATGACAGATGACCACTTTTGAGACGCATAATAAAAAGGCCCTATTATAATTCACAGGTATGATAGTGTATAAGTGATTAATTTATATAAAACAGGCATGGGTCTTTTGATTTTAAATCAGAAGAGCTGAGGTTTTATTAAGCAATTTGTGTATCAAAAGTTTATATTCGTAATGTATAGCACTAACTTTTATAATATATATATATATATATATATATATATATATATATATATATATATAGGAATAAAATAATTGTCCATATAAATAATTTGTAATTTCGGTTTTGAAATAAACCAAATGTATTTGTTAATGATTCAGTGGTTTTGAAGATACAAAGAAATGTTTGGATAATAGTTTTAGAAATTTTGGATGACTTTCAGCTTATAAAAAGTGTTGTCTTTGAAATATAATTGTGTATGAAAAATGTAATGTATATTTTACCTAGTCTAATTTAATTTTCCCATCCAACCAAAGCTACTGAACCCACACACTTCTCGTGTCTTTGAATAAAAAGCAAAAAATATTTTTTTATTTTCAGGAAATATCCAAGCTCCAAAATATAAAATGTGAATGTCGCAGAAACCTATACAATCTGAAAACACACGATCAAAGTTTAAGATGAAACGTTTTAAGTTTAAATTACAGAAACATTTTTAAAATAAGTATTACATTATTCTTAAGCTGACAAACATTTTATATTTACATATTCTGGTAGATGTTTTCATTTAAAAGGAGTGTCGCACTTCAATAACTAAATACAATTATTGAAAAGTTATTAGATGTATGTATTTTTAAATTAATTTTTTAATTTTTAATTAAAATGTAAATACATTTCCAGAGTAAGAAAAAGTAACAATATTTCAAAATAGTTTTTGATAAATAGGTAGAAGAAAGAAGTCTCTGGATCTGAATTATGATAAAATTTAATAATTAAATAAAGTATATTTTTACATCCTTATTCAAGCCTAACAGTACACGTATGGCAAACTATACATGTATTTAAAAATATGATAGATTCAGTTGATTTTGCAATATTATCCGTTTAGTGTGGTTCTTTATTGCCATGAACTGCGTCCCAATTTCCAAGAATCGATTTCACTTATCGATTTTAATATTTTCAGAGAATTCAGTAGCATATATACTGTAATATGAAATCATGGCTGAAAATTAAGGGCGTTGATAAAACAAGTCACATATAATTAATTAATTTCTATAGTTATTATATTAAGTACTGCCTAATCTGAAGGATACGGAGTCATTGAATTAACTTGGTTTTAATAATGAAGTGTTGCTTTCAATACAATACAATACAATACAATACAATACAATACAATACAATACATTTATTCAAAATAATTGTACAAGTATAATTGTTTAGTTATTTTTATTATCTCCTTGAAGGAGAGGCCAATCTTCTCTTCAACCTTACTCTTCCCATTTCCCATAGACTATTGATTTGTGTAGGGAACTATGAAACAGAGTAAGAACTAGACTTCCCATTACCCAGGATATCCCTCGTTAGAACGGTCGCTTAAAATCTCGAAACCCACCTCTACGTACTGCTTCTCAGTTGAGCAGTTCAAATTTTTCGCACAATACTAGCTGGGCCATAGCGTGGAACAGTTTTGATGGACGTAATAAGTTCCTTGTTAATGCTCTACCTCCCTTGGGGGAAATGGATACTTTTGAATCGGTTCCGAACTGTAGTGGGTAACTACTGGAAGTATAAATGGGGATTGACACTAGATCAGTCATGTGATTGCGGGGAGCCTATCCAAATAATGGATAACATAATTACAGAGTGACCCCTACGTTCTTCCTCGGAGGGATTGGCTAGTATAAACAGAATAAGTGATGCAGATCGTAAATGGCTCGATGGATTTAGCTTTGTGACAGGAGATCACTTATATTTTATATTATTTATTGCATGATTTTTGGATTCTAATACCAATATATATCTCAGCTTAAAGAAAACAATTTTTTTCTGAATGGTAGTTGACAAAAAAACCATTGACACCTTACATTAGTGTTCCTTATTTTTTAAAGATTTTTCTAATCGCATTATTTATATATATTCTTCTTTTGTATTGTTGTATTAACAAATTATAAATGCCTCCACAGGTATATATCTACCTCAACAAGTTATTATTGTCTGTCGTTTGTTAAAAGCAGTACTCACGGCAACTCTGCGCGTCAGAGCTTCACTAAAAGCCACTCAATGCCACTAAACGCACTCATATCAAATCTGGACGCTCATTAAATGACGTATAGCAAACCTCGGCCCTCTAATTTGGTTTTAGCACTGTTTAACTTATCATTACTAAGTTAACGATCTAAGAAGTTGATTATATACATAAAAGTGCTCTTCGCAAGCGCCACTCTCTCTCTCTCGTGAACCTTGTCCGTTATGGCGTGGTTAGATCGTTATTTAGATAGGGCGTATTTATTTCAGGAAATGCAAATTAAAAATTACTGATTTGATAGTCATTTGTGAGGGATTCATAATTATAATTGTTTAAAAACCTGTTAAGCGGAATTAAAATTTATGACTGGCCATTAACAATACCACGATGGATATCTTTTATCTAGAAATACTCAGAAATTCTAATTTACATAATGCGATGAAAAGTAGCATTATAAAATATGCAAATTTGTAAAATAAAAATAAGTGCTCTTATCGGAATTAATCTTTAGTTGCTAAGAATATTTTTAGTACAAAAATTCATTAAATTTCATTATGAACATCAACACACAACACCATGCATTCCTCTTAAATGTATAAATTACATTGTGATAACTGAATAAGCCATACAACAAGAACAATATATATATATATATATATATATAGGCCTATATATTATATATATAGTCTTTATAGATAAAAGCAACTTACTTACGTGTACGTGATTCTCAGATTATTATCTCGAATGAAACACCGATACGACTGTGAGTATTTTAAGATAAACATGAATGATTATTTGAGTTTAGTATGAATGACCTATGTGGTCTAGTTACTATCTGGGTTTGACCTATGCTTAGAAAGGGTCTTTTATTAAATTGAATAATAACTATAATTAAGTACCCTTTTGTTCAT
Source organism: Stictocephala bisonia (assembly GCA_035578905.1). NCBI lineage: Eukaryota > Metazoa > Arthropoda > Insecta > Hemiptera > Membracidae > Stictocephala > Stictocephala bisonia. The sequence continues at coordinate 400,217 of JAQJVL010000477.1, read as the reverse complement.
TTTTTTTATAATAATACATGACCGGTTTCAGCTCTTAGGCCATCTTCAGAGTGTAAATAATATAACCTATAGTAAATTTGTAATTATATAACCAATAATATGTATTGGTTATATTATTTACACTCTGAAGATGGCCTAAGAGCTGAAACCGGTCATGTATTATTATAAAAAAAGAATAAAAGGGTACTTAATCATAGTTATTATTCAATGTATTAAACTAGTAGCCCTAACTCGTGGTCCTTTATTAATAGTGAGGACAGCTAAGAAACTTACAACTTTATATAGAATTCGAACATTGTAACATTGAAACTCCCGATACTCAGTTCTCTACCGTGTCCAACATCCAGACTCTGTCCACCATTCAACACGAACCCCCTAGACTTCTCTTAGTAGCATTCATTAGTTTGGTTATATTAGGTTATGTGATGCTAGATTAGGTTGGGTTGGATTCGTTAGTTTGGTTAGGTTAGGTTATGTGGTATTAGATTAAGTCAGGTTGGATTCGTTAGTTTGGTTAGGTTAGGTTATGTGGTATTAGATTAAGTCAGGTTGGATTCGTTAGTTTGGTTAGGTTAGGTTATGTGGTATTAGATTAAGTCAGGTTGGATTCGTTAGTTTGGTTAGGGTAGGTTATGTGGTATTAGATTAGGTCAGGTTGGATTCGTTAGTTTGGTTAGGTTAGGTTATGTTGTATTAGATTAAGTCAGGTTGGATTCGTTAGTTTGTTTGGATTAGGTTATGTTGTGTTAGATTAGGTCAGGTTGGATTGGTTAGTTTGGTTAGGGTAGGTTATGTGGTATTAGATTAAGTCAGGTTGGATTCGTTAGTTTGGTTAGGTTAGGTTATGTGGTATTAGATTAAGTCAGGTTGGATTCGTTAGTTTGGTTAGGTTAGGTTATGTGGTATTAGATTAAGTCAGGTTGGATTCGTTAGTTTGCTTAGGGTAGGTTATGTGGTATTAGATTAGGTCAGGTTGGATTCGTTAGTTTGGTTAGGTTAGGTTATGTTGTATTAGATTAAGTCAGGTTGGATTCGTTAGTTTGTTTGGATTAGGTTATGTTGTGTTAGATTAGGTCAGGTTGGATTGGTTAGTTTGGTTAGGTTAGGTTATGTGGTATTAGATTAAGTCAGGTTGGATTCGTTAGTTTGGTTGGATTAGGTTATGTTGTGTTAGATTAGGTCAGGTTGGATTCGTTAGTTTGGTTAGGTTAGTTTATGTGGTATTAGATTAAGTCAGGTTGGATTCGTTAGTTTGGTTAGGGTAGGTTATGTGGTGTTAGATTAGGTCAGGTTGGATTCGTTAGTTTGGTTGGATTAGGTTGTGTGATGCTAGATTAGGTCAGGTTGGATTTGTTAGTTTGGTTAGATTAGGTTAGCAATATGTTTTCACGTTCAATATGTACTGACCTAACCTAACCTACCCTTTTTGTTGAATATTTAACCCCCAGTAAAGGATTTAATGTTATATTCGTATTCAGAAGAGAAAATGACATAAGAAAAATAATGTAATAGGCTGTACATAGTTTTTGGTTTAAGAATGTTTTTTATTGTTCCTTATTTTTTCAAAATTCTGTTTATCTGCCAAAACTTTTCAATGTATTTGTATGTATGAGAAATTAAATTAAATAGTATCTAAAAATCATGAAACTTGGATGGTATCCATATATTTCATATTATTTAACACATTCTTTATTTGAAACAAATCAATCAACAAATTCAGATCTCATAATTACGTAGTTCAATTCACAAGCAACTGGTTGGTTTTAATTGATAAATTAGCATTTTAACATATCATTAAAATATTTCTTACCGTATTATTATGTCGGCTATTCTCTACTTAGATGATTGCTGTATTTCATATTGATGGGGCTCTGTCAGTTTCTTAGTGGATTGTAATATATCTCATTTGGCTCAATGGAAAGATAATGATGTTCTGTTCCAAGGTCCATCCATCACCCTGTACTCCAGGGCCACGAAGTACATCGAGCGTAGCCCAAATCTTTAACCTTGGCCTACACATTGGGGTCTAATGCGAGCTCTTGGTGAAATTCGGACTTCAAATTACTAAGAGAGGCAATGTAATATGCCATTTTGATATGTTTACAAGAATTCATTTAACAATAAAAAGTGCTTTTGGAAAATTACACATTGAAAGAAGTTTTGAAATGATAAAGCGTATGCATTGTTTTTTATGCATAATGACGTTTAGAACAAAAATTAATATAAATTCTTCTCCTGTTTTACAACTACTGTAATGCTACTAAGCAACCCCGAATGAAATGTTGTACAAAAGACTTTGAACATAAACAAGATGTTCATATTACCTAGATATGGGACTCAGACACAACGTTGCGAATACTTTAAGGTGAATATAAATTATTACATTAGTATAGGATGTGTGTGGATGACCTGTGTTGTCTGGGTACTAACTGAGATCAACTGTTGAAAGGGCCATGTATTAATATTCCAAAATCCAAAGCAAATAAGGGACCGAACCACGTAGTATTGGTCTGATTTTCAGCTAATCAGAAGTCTGATACATTTCTTTCCCCTGCTATATACATCCGAACACTAACCACCACCCAACAAGGACATCGATTTATTATGATAAAGAGAATCAATGGAGGTCACTAATCAAGTATGGAAATGTGCAAAGTAGCTTTTTTTTTTTTTTTTTTTTTTTTTTTTTTGATGGAGCTTACGCTAAAGTTATTGTTTTATTTATTTCAAGAAATGAATAGAAAAATATCCTACATTTTAATTAAGTAGATGAAGGGCATATTTAATATTTGTAATGTAAATATATTCGAAGGGAATTTAATGACAATATTTTTGTTAAGCCGGCGATATTAAGATTTTGTGGAACAACCGTGTTCACATAAGGGTGTGTGCTTCATTGGCCTTTATCAAACTATATTAAGAGAAGAAACTATAATATTTTGGACGAATATATGGTTAATTTTTATTTATTCTCAAGACGCCGATCGTCAAGATATGGGCGAATATGGACTGCGAATGAGTATGATGAGTGAAGAAGAGTGAATTGTTCCAGCTGAGTCCATCTATTCCTCTTAGAAAGTCTAACTCATAATTAGCTAAATTATAAATGAACAGCCGGTTGTCAACAGCAGATCCCTTTCAAAATATATTATGACTCTGATTGGTATCGAACTGAAAATCTTTGGCGTTTGAAGCTGGGCTTTTATCAACTACTTTAATGTACCAATTATTAAAAAATTATTATTTCTTTAAAGCATGCATAGTTCTTTAAGGATTGTAAAATAATTTGTATTGATTTTGATGAAACTTCCAGTAGCCATGAATATATTGTTTACTAATATACTGATTAATGAACTAAATTAACATAATTTAGATACTAGAACGAACTCTTACGAAACTATAGTTTCCTTTGTGCAGCATATCGAGTTTCTTGGGCTGGCTAACAAATAAGAATCAAATTATTTAAATTAACGAGAACTTAATTAGTAAAGAAGAGCTACAAGGATACAAGCAGTAACGAACATTGTCGGTGTGATGAAAACTGTCCAGAAATATGTTTTATGAAAACATATTATGTATACCTAGTTACGTATAGAATATACATGATGGAAAAACAACATGGACACGCTTTCACATCAAATTAATATTTTCCTCAGATAATTTGATAAATACATTTTTTAAATAATTATGTTGCATAAAGTATAATTTTTTATTAGAATAATCCATTTTTTTAATTATTCCACATTTTTTATTCAAATAGCGCTTTCGCCGGTTAAGGCATCGTCATTTTAATGTAACCTTTACATTAATTTTGGATGGTAAATGGATGGTAATATTTATTTAATTTTAGCTGTTTACAGGCCGCCTTGCAATGACTCTTACAGCGTTGATATGTTCTTCAATTATCTTAGTAACTGTCTTGATTCATTATTGAAGCATAACTTTAAAGTGATAATAACAGGTGATTTTAATATTGATATGTCTGTTTCTACTAGTGTGTCAAATCGTCTTTCTTACTTGATGTTAAGTTACGACCTAAATGATAAGATCAAATCATTCACTAGAGAGTTTAAGGGGTCTCAATCAATAATTGATAACATATTTTCAAATATTTGTTCATCTGACCTAGACACTCAAGTAATAGTGACAGGAGTATCTGACCATCACGCGCAGTTAGGTGACATTAAATTAAAAATCCCTCAAAGCTCAGGTTTTCCTAAGTTCAAACTAAAGAGGCAATTAAATAAGGATAATGTAGTGGTTCTTAAAAGTCTTCTACAAAAAGAGTCTTGGGATCATGTTTTCGATGCTAAAGGTGTGGATGAAAAATGTTCAGCTTTTTTGTCTATATTATCATATTATATGGATTTTGTTGCTCCTACAAAAAAGGAGAAGTGTAGGGATAGTAAATCACAAAGAAAAATAGTTTTGGATAAGTCATTGCTGGATCTTCAAAAAAAGGTGGTAATGATGCATTCTCTGTCTAAAGATTTGGATTCTTCTCACCCTCTTCGTAAGTCGTTTCGTAACCTAAAAAAGCAATTCCGAAAAGGTGTACAAGCTGCTAGAGCTGATTCTGTATTGAAACATGTGAAAAATTCTAAGAGTACAAGCAAGGCCATCTGGAGAGTTATCAATGATATATATTCTCCCACACAAAAATTGCAAATCTTTCGTTGATGTGAGAATAAAAGGGGAGGACAACACCTTAATCAAGGATCCACAGGTTGTTTCGGAGAAATGTTGCTCCTAGTTTTCAAAGGTTCGTACAGGACTTGCTTCTTCTCAACCCAATTTACAAAAGGGAACCTATCTAAGAAAGGAGACATTATAAAGTCGTTGTTTTTAACCCCAACTGACGTAACAGGAATCGTTTCTGTCATTAGATCATTGAAGTCAAGCCATTCATCAGGTTTTGGATTTCTTCCATTCTTCTTAAGGATGTCGCTGAAGAGCTTGCAATTCCTATTGTTCACATAGCAAACTTCTCCTTTGAATGTGGCAAATTCCCCGCCCCTCTCAAACATGCTATAGTTAAGCCACTTCTAAAAAGCGGAAGTCCCTTTGACGTTCAGAACTATAGACCCATTTCCATTCTGTCCACATTTTCTAAGGTTCTGGAAAAGTTGTTCTTCGCAAGATTGTCTTTTTTCTTAGTTTCCAATAATATTATCTTCGAAGGACAATATGGGTTTCAACAAAATAAATCGAAGTTGGATGCTATGTTTGACTTCATTTCAAATGTCTCTTCATCATTAGATGATAATAATTATTGCTTTGCGTTGTTCCTGGATCTCTGTAAGGCTTTTGATGTGGTTAATCACAAAATCCTTCTTCGGAAACTAGAAAAAATGGGCCTAAAAGGTAATGCATTAAAGTGGATTTCGTATTTCTTGACAAATAGGTATGAAACTGTGGAAGTACCATATGTGGATAGTTCTGGATGTCTTCGTTACCAAAAATCATCTAAATCAGAAGTCAAGGCTAGGGTCCCACAAGGCTCAGTCCTTGGTCCCATCTTATTTTTATGATTAATGATATGCCATCTTGTACATGTAAAGGAAATGTGTGCTTATTTGCTGACGACACTTCTTACAGCTTGTCTAACAGGTGTCGTGAACAGTTAGAAATTGACACGTTTATTGAAGGCAGCTGCTTGTTGCAATGGCTGATGGATAATCAACTTAATCTCAACGTTGAAAAAACAAAATTTTTAGATTTTCAGATAAGGGACGACTCATCAACAAGCACTATTATCATTGGGGACTCAGAGATTGGGTCATCTCAGCAAACTGAATTCTTAGGATTAGTTGTTGATAATAATCTCAACTATCGGTATCTGTACCATTTGGATAAAGTTTGTGGTAGGCTTAGTAGTGGGTTGTTTGTTTTGCGCAGGCTGTCTAAATTTGCAAACAGGGATATAATGTTTTCAGCTTATTATGGATGTTTTTATCCTCATCTTACATATGGTCTTCCAATATGGGGAGCCGAGATCTCAAAAACACAGCATGTATTTCGTTTGCAAAAAAAGGCACTTAGATTGATGTTGGGTATCAGAGGATTAGAGTCATGCAGAGGAAAGTTTCGATCCAATAAACTGTTGACATTTCCGTCGTTGTATATTTTGGAGTGTTTGTCATTTCTAAAGAAAAACTTCCAATACTTTAGCCCTCAATCAAAATCTTCTAACTACAACATCAGGCGCCCTGATATCTTCCCAATTCCAAAACACAGAACAACTTTTTATGAGAAACAAACGAAATTTTCTGCTATCAAGTTATACAATCGCCTGCCATCTCATGTTAGGCTAGAACCAGATTTACAGCAATTTAGAAGGAAGTTAAAAACCTTTCTTATTGATAAAGAATATTATTCGGTTAATTGCTTTTTAAATGATAAGGAGCTAAAATAGTTGGTAGGTGTTAGTGTAAGAGCTCTAGTTTAGTTTGTGCTAATGTGCGCATGTGTATATATATATATATATATATATATATATATATATATATATTGTATAATTGACCTTTGTCATGCATATCATTGTAAACGACATCATTATAAATATTTTGACTTTGACATTAAAACTGATGCTCCTTAACCGGTGAAAGCGCTATTTGAATAAAAAATTGTGGAATAATTTTATAAAATTTGTTCTTTTTTAAAACCAACTTTATTCCATCAAGTGTATACAAGAGAACATCGAATAATTCAATTGAAACCATTAAATTGCGGAGAAATAATATTGTTCAAATTAGTTACTTTGAAATGTAAATTACCGCTACTCTGGTAAAGATAAACTTTCAGAAGTCCGGTTTGCGGTAATTAATTTATCTTGATTACACCTTTAATTTGATACAAAACTCGACCTAGGCTTACATTGAAGATTTTCGTTGAGCTCCTCTAGAACCGCCCCCTGAAAAGATTAAACGTCGCTAATGGCGTCAAAAAGTATGTTCTTTGTAACCATGATCATGTACAAGATTTCACTTTTACAAGTGACGCCATACAAAAGTTGTGGAAGTGTTTCCATATTTTTTCCCACCTTTTATATATTTACTGTTAATTAAGATTAAAATCTTGTCCTATAAATGATTTTAATAAGTTTCTTGCCCACTCTATAGGCATGGAAAAGTTTCGGCGTATGACAGTTGCGAGGGGGGTGGTAGGTCTGGTCCAACAATTAAGTCCTTAGTTCTCAGGACATCAACGGGTACAAATTACACGTGTTGTCTAGTGAGTGTTGAGGACCAACAGCTCGTGCTCCAGGTGTCGTATCATCAATCACGTCCTTCCCCTTTCCCCCTTCCCCCGAGGATTACTTTGATTGATGTAGGTTGTGCCCCGCGGTCGTCTGTAAACGATCTCACTGGAGTAACCAGTGAAATTGTAATGGTTTAGAATGTCTTACAAATGTAATTGTTTTTAGTACAACACTCGCCTTATTACTGTGTTACTTTACGTAAGTAATTGGCAAGGCATCGATTAAGAAATCTAGACTACGAAGTTAAAAAAAATAAAATAAAATTCATTGATCACCTCTTTACCATTGTAAGACGCATTTAAAAAAAAAAGATAATAATTACATACAGAGTGGGAAACAAATATGAAAACACTTTCCCAAAAACGTTATTTTTGTCCATAGATAATTTGATAATTTAATTTGTTTTAATAATTGTATTGAATAATTTTTTATCAGAATAATTTACTTAAATAGCGGAGAAACAAATCGTACAAATTAGTTACTTTGAAATTCAAATGACCACTACTATGAAAAAGATAACCTTTCAAAATCCGGTTTGCGGCAATTGAATTCTCTTGAGTCGACCTAGGCTTACGTTGAAGATTTTCGTTCAACTCCTCCTGGGCCGTGCTTATATGAAAGTTTGTTATGATCACGAATTATGAATGAAATTAATCTTTATGATCTAAAAAATAAAAAATAAAAATTCTTGATCATAACAAACTTTCATATAGAATTTTCAGGAAATCTACTCAAACCAATTGTACAATGAATAACAGTTCTGTCCATCCCCCGTCTCACAAAACAGCTAGCTTCAGAAGTATGTTATATGGGGTGTATTCAATACCATTAAGTGTTAAAAATAGAAAACTTAAAAGAAATTTAATAAAATCAATAGCTATTGCAAATGGATACAAGGCATCAATGGTTGATGAAATTGGAAGTAGAATAAAAAAGACAATAGAAAATAAAATTTGAGACGATAGAGGAACAACACTTAAAAAAGAAAAATCTGATGAAGAGCAAAAGAAGTATGTATCCCTCCATTACAATGGACCGTTTGCACACAGAGTTGGTAATAGATTTAAGAAATCCAATTTATCAGTAGCTTTTAAGACTTGTAATACTATGTCCAACATTTTACACCCGAATATTGAAAATGAAGATAAGTTCAATAATTCAGGAATATAAAGGATTAACTGTAATGATTATAGTATGTTTTACATAGGTCAGACTGTAAATTTCAGCAAAAGATATAAAAACCATGTCTCCGATTTAAAAAACAAGAAACCTGACAGATCTGATGTAGCTAAACACCTTCTGAATTGTAGCTACAGTTTGAATAAAATAGATGAAAATGTAGATATTCTAAAAGTTTGTAAGAAGGGTCGTGTTATAAATGCTTGGGAAGAGTTATTTATTTTTTAAGAAAAATGTAAGGATCGTGATATATTAATGAATGAACAGGTTAATTTTGGTTGTGAAATAGTTTTTAATAATGTATTTTCAGCAACTAAAAAGAACAGAAGTAACATGCAATAGGGGTTAACCAATAATATCACAACAGCCGCCATTTTGACGATTCCAGCCAATGGGGTCACGGGATCATAGGCCTATAAATTGAGTTGTTGAACACCATATTCCATTCTTTTGTGAATCCCTCTGGTCTGAGAAAGGTGAGCGTGGTACACGGAAATCGATCACCATAATATTTGTGCATTTTGTACTTGTATTGTAATATATTTGTGCATTTTTTGCTTATATTGTAATAAATTTGTGTTGTGTGACGTTTACTTGTACTGTTAAATACATAAAAAAATATATTTAGCATCAGCTCCATAAAAAAACCAACAACAAAAACAATAAAGCTACTTTCACATTTCCATACTTGATTAGTGACCTAAGTCAAATTTGTATATTGATGTGTGAGTGGCTGTTAAATATAAATATTCAACAAAGACTAAAACATGAAAGATGGAAAGTGCTTTCAAACTTTATATATTTAAGTATTGCTGTTCGTCAGTTAGACTACTTAATATACCCCACCCTAATTGGTGTCTACGCTTTTTTCGCCTGTCACATTCCACTGCCTCAAGGGTCACCCTCGTCAAACATAAACCTAACTGGCTATACGCTTATTTTGCTACATTCCAGTTGTATGCTTTCTTCGCTGTACGCTTTCTTCGCAACACCGCTATGCTATTCGTAAAGACGTCGTCTCAGGAGGTTCCGTGGTGTGTTCTTTACATCCTTTTGTTGTAACTGTTATCATTTTTTAATAATAATTCACGAATACCTAGATTTACACTTATGACTATATAATAATCTCATCACCATAAATAATCGTAATTCATTATATAAACCCTCCATTGATTCTCTTTATCATAGTAAATCGATGTCCGTGTTGGGTGGTGGTTAGTGTTCGGATGTATATAGCAGGGGAAAGAAATGTGTCAGACTTCTAATTAGCTGAAAACAGACCAATACTACGTGGTTCGTATTCCACGTAAAGTGTAGGTCCCTTATTGGCTTTGGATTTTGGAATATTAATAAATGGCCCTTTCATCAGTTGATCTCAGTTAGTGCAGACACAGGTCATCCACACACATCCTACACTAATGTAATAATTTATATTCAGCTTAAAATATTCACAAAGTTGTGTCTGAGTCCCATATATAAGTAATATGAACATTTTGTTTACGTTCAAAGACTTTTGTAAAAAATTTCATTCGGTGTTGCTTAATAGCATTATAGTAGTTGTAAAACAGGAGATGGATTTATATTAATTTTTGTTCTAAACGTCATTATGCATAACAAACAATGCATACGCTTTATCACTTCAAAACTTCTTTCAATGTGTAATTTTCCAAAAGCACGTTTTATTGTTAAATAAAAACTTGTAAAAATACCAAAATGTCAAATTACATTGCCTCTCTTAGTCGTTTGAAGTCTGAACTTCACCAAGAACTTGCATTAGACCCCAATGTGTAGGCCAAGGTCAAAAATTTGGGCTACGCTTGATGTACTTCGTGGCCCTGGAGTACAGGGTGATGGATGGACCTTGGAACAGAACATCATTATCTTTCCATTGAGCCAGATGAGATCTATTACAATCCACTAAGAAAACTGACAGCGCCCCATCAATATGAAATACAGCAATCATCTAAGTAGAGAATAGCCCACATAATAATACGGTAAGAAATATTTTAATATGTTAAAATGCTAATTTATCAATTAAAACCAACCAGTAATTGAACTGCGTAATTATAAGATCTGAATTTGTTGATTGATTTGTTTCAAATAAAGAATGTGGTTAATATGAAATATATGGATACCATCCGAGTTTCATGATTTTTAGATACTATTTAATTTAATTTCTCATACATACAAATACACTGAAATTTTTGGTAGATAAACAGATTTTTGAAAAAATAAGAAAAAAATGAAAAACATTCTTACACCAAAAACTATGTACAGGCTATTACATTATTTTTCTTATGTCATTTTCTCTCCTGAATACGAATATAACATTAAATCCTTTACTGGGGGAATAGTATCTTAAATATTCAACAAAAAAGGTAGGTTAGGTCAGGTCAGTTCATATTGAACGTGAAAACATAATGCTAACCTAATCTAACCAAACTAACGAATCCAACCTGACCTAATCTAGCATCACATAACCTAATCCAACCAAACTAACGAATCCAACCTGACCTACTCTAACATCACATAACCTAATTCAACCATACTAACTAATCCAACCTGACCTAATCTAGCATCACATAACCTAATATAACCAAACTAATGAATGCTACTAAGTCTAGGGGGTTCGTGTTGAATGGTGGACAGAGTCTGGATGTTGGACACGGTAGAGAACTGAGTATCGGGAGTTTCAATGTTACAATGTTCGAATTCTATATAAAGTTGTAAGTTTCACGTAACTTAATCTAACCATACTAACGAATCCTACCTGACATAATCTAACACCACATAACCTAATCCAACCAAACTAACGAATCCAACCTGACCTAATCTAACATAACATAACCTAATCCAACCAAACTAACGAATCCAACCTGACCTAATCTAACAGCACATAACCTAATCCAACCAAACTAACGAATCCAACCTGACCTAATCTAACATCACATAACCTAATCCAACCATACTAACGAATCCAACCTGACCTAATCTAACACCACGTAACCTAACGTGTTTTGTTAAATATCTCAGTTTTTATTTGTCGTAGTGAGAAATGGAGAAATGTTCGTATTTAGGAGTAAAAACTCTATAAAGTAGCTTTTTAAAACTGGTATATCATGTAATATAAGAATAGTTTTTTATTTGTATAGTTTATATTAAATTTATTCAATTTTACTGTAAACTATTAGTCCACCGAAAAAAAATCTTATTTATTTGTGTTTATAGGGTTAATATTGAGTAGTTAAAAAATGTCAAATATTAACCAAAATGTCTAAATATCGTCAAAATGGGCTGGCTTCTATATATCATATTTAATAATAATGCATTTATTTCATTAAATGACTAATATAATATTTTGAGGTTAGAAAACTAACTGAAGGTAAATTAACAACTAATTTATGTTCAGCAACTGCCTTCAGCATACATGCTGAACTTACCATAAATTAGAAAATTCATTAGAAAATAATATTTTCTAAAGGAGTTGTTTCACTTCATGAAATAACGCCAAAACATGGCTTTCTCTAATGACTGTATAGTGTATTAATGAATTGAAGTGTCATTTTATAGGTGAAGAACTGTTCTAATGGATCTTAAGTTAATTTAAAAAAATTAACTTTAAGTGTAATTCTTAATGATATTAATATGAAAAAAATGTATTATAATGATATTTATTCGATTAGATCCAATGTTTTACACTTATACAATAGTTTTTTAATTAGTATAATACGTGTTGGTACATATACAGTACAAGTAAACGTCACACAACACAAATTTATAACAATATAAGCACAAAAAGCACAAATATATTACAATACAAGTACAAAATGCACGAATATTATGCTGATTGATTTCGGTGAACCACGCGTGAATCCCTCTGGTATGAGGAAGGTGAGCGTGGTTCACCGAAATCATCACCATAATATTCGTGCATTTTGTACTTGTATTGTAATATATTTGTGCATTTTGTGCTTATATTGTAATAAATTTGTGTTGTGTGACGTTTACTTGTACTGTACTCATACAATGTTCCCTATAATCTTACTACACAAGTCATCCCACTCATCCTACACTCATATGCTCATTCATGTACGCCTTAAAATACGTAAAACATTGTGTCGGCGTCTTATATAAGAGAATAATAATAATGTTTTCAAAGCTTCGTCTTATAACACAATGATTCACAACACAAGTGAGCATAAGCAATATTCAGTTGCTATGGCTGTGAATTTATTCCGATGTACATTGATAATTTGCTTGTACTGCAAGTATCCTTGGGATAAGGGAAAAATTATGAAAATATCGGTAAAAAATAAAGATTCAATTATTTGTTGAGTAGTTTTCTTAAATAATTGACACATTGACAAAAGGAAATCATAGTTATCATTTTGTGTATTATTTTCTAGAGGAATCTTTATAAAATGAAATATGTATACATTTATAAAAAATCTCTAATTTCTCTTTAAAAATAAATTGCTTGAAAATGTTAAAATATTCAAACTTGAATTTGAGAGCCAGTTCTCGAGTGGTATGAGGCTTCAGGACTGTTGTACCTGAGTTAGAAATAGCACAGGTTCAAATCCTGACCTTGACTGTTAGTTTTTATCAGTAATATTCACCTTGTACTGTACAGGTTCTCTTCCTTACTCTGCATGATAAGTTCCCCACACAGATCAATAGTCTTCCTTACTCCGCCACACAGATCAATAGTCTTCCTTACTCTCCCCCACACACAGAACAATAGTCTTCCTTACTCTCCCCCCACACAGATCAATAGTCTTCCTTATTCTCCCCCCACACAGATCAATAGTCTTCCTTACTCTCCCCCCCCACACAGATCAATAGTCTTCCTTACTCTCCCACCCACACAGATCAATGGTCTTCCTTACTCTCCACCACACAGATCAATTGTCATCCTTACTCTCCCCCCACACGGATCAATAGTATTCCTTACTCTCTCCCCACACAGATCAATAGTCTTCCTTACTCTCCCCCCCCCCACACACAGATCCATAGTCTTCCTTACTCCCCCCCACACAGATCAATAGTCTTCTTACTTTCCCCCCACACAGAACAATAGTCTTCCTTACTCTCCCCCCCCACACAGATCAATAGTCTTCCTTACTCCCCCCCACACAGATCAATAGTCTTCTTACCCTCCTCCCACACACAGATCAATAGTCTTCTTACTTTACCCCCACACAGATAAATAGTCTTCCTTAATCCCCCCACACAGATCAATAGTCTTCCTTACTCCCCCCCACACAGATCAATAGTCTTCCTTACTCTCCCCCCACACACAGATCAATAGTTTTCCTTACTCACCCACCACACAGATCAATAGTCTTCTTTACTCCCATCCCACACAGATCAATAGTCTTCCTTACTCTCCCCCCCCACACAGATCAATAGTCTTCCTTTCTCTCCCCCCCACACAGATCAATAGTCTGCCTTACTCTCCCCCCCCCCCACACAGATCAATAGTCTTCCTTACTCCCCCCTCCCCACACAGATCAATAGTCTATGGGGAGTGGGTTGAGTATGAATAAAACGGACACCGACATCACCTTAAATAGCCCCTTTAGTTTTTAGTCTATCTATTGTTCGGATATAATTACTAAGAAGTAAATCAATAAATAAGATGTTAAATACATGCCACTTTTAATTATGAGCTTTTTATCGTAAGAAAATGTTAAATTACGGTAATCTTATATCTGTGTGGGGGGGGGGGAGAAAATGTTAAATTACGGTTAATAAATACTTCACCCATTTTGTGTCAGAGTTTTTTATATTAAGGTTATAAAAGAGATTCTGTAAAATCCTTACATAAATGAGATCGCTATTTTGTCAGTAATAGAAAAAAAATAGTAAGAAATAAGAATGCTGGTAGAGGAGAAAATATGAGGGATAAAACGCTAATACTGTACAAATCAAATCCTTTATTAACACATAATATTTGTTACAATTATAAATTCTATTTATACGAATTTGTTGTCTTGCCATAACTACTACTAATATAATACTGTATCAATAAATTAATATTTAATATAAATCTTGTACTATAGACATGTGAGGTAGTCGAATGAATGAAATAGTAATAACTTTGAACACTCAAAATATATATTTAAGCATACATTGAATAATGTTGCCATATGGATCAAACTGTTATATATAAACTAAATAATTTAAAACAATCAAAACTTGGAACTTTTTAAGATAATCATTTACACCGTAGAAGGCATGAGAAAGAGGAAAGGACTTTACTTAATCTTTAAATTTTTAAGTGTTGTTTTCTTTTTTTAATTTTTAGTGGCAATTTGTTAAAAAAATTTAATCCCATATAAGCTGGGCCTTTTTCAAATTTTTATGTCCTATGATTTGGGTAGCATAGTGCCTCCCCATGCCTTGTATTGTATGAAAGGAAATTTCATATTTTGGCCTCAACGTCAATATTTTTGAATGATCAAATTAAAACCTCAAGTATATAAAGGGAATGAATGGTCATTATTTTATTTTCTATAAACAGGCTTTTGCATGAATGAGAGTCAGTGACGTCGAAAATCATCCTTAGGATCTTTTTTTGACATTTGAGAACTCTTTCCAGAGAGGTTGAACCTCGCCAGATAGCCAATCCATAGCGAATTATGCTCTGACAATAAGCTCGGTACACGTCAAGAAGGATATCTCTACTATACGAAGCTTTTAATATTCGTATTGCAAAAGTACCTGAATTGATACGACGCATGAGTTTTTCGATGTGCGGTCTCCAACAAACAGTCTCGTCAATAAACACAACAGATGTGTTGTTCTGTAGAGTTTGTGTGATGTAGCCAGTTGTTAAAGACATGTTGTCATCCATATCCCAGAAGGTGCTTTTTATTTTAACACATTGACGGACAGTAAAGATTGTTATAAATTGTATTAGTTGACATGCCTGCTATAGCAGTCATGACTGAGTTACTTACTGTATATAGTCGTGACTGCTATAGCAGTCAAATATACAAGTGATGATATAGCAGTCATAATTAAAAAAGTAATAGTAACTAAACCAATTAATTTTCTAATTATAACAAATTCTAATTATTTCATTTATGAATACATTTGTAATTTTGGTTAAACCTTTTTTACAGCGTAGCCCTTGTCAAACAGTTGTTTATAAGTAGACATCTTATTAGATATTTCATTTCATTTATTTATTTGATTTCATGTTACAATACAGATTACACATCCAATTACATTGTAACATATAAACAATATACAAATAAGGCCAACAGCAAGTGGAAATTTCTTAAAGAATAAATAACTAATTACATTACCATGCAACAACAATTAATAAATAAATTCGAACTCTAATAATAAATTTAACAAACATGACAGCAAGCTATCTGGTGCTGCAGAAGTTTTTACAAAGATTTAATATAAAGTAAATAAATAACACAACTAGAAAAACATTTTTTAACATTTTTTAAAAAGAACATATGATTAAAAACCAGTACTGGAAAATTGTTGTCTAACTTTGCCAGCGAAAGAGGTCAAGGTCAACGTCATTAAGTCGACATGATCAGGCAAGGCGTTGCACAGTCGCATCATAACATTGAGGGAAGAGTTTGCACCCAAAGCTGAGTGAGCGAAATGTGGACTGAACAATGCACGGACTCTGGACGCATGACGAGGCATATTAAAATTGAGCCTAGCTAGCAAAGAACTGCAATCCACTACACCATTCATTAGCTTACTTAAAAATACAAGTAACCCTATGGACCTTCTTTGCCTTAAACTTTCTACTTCAAATAAAGAGAGCAATTCTGAATACGGAACAAGATATGTAAATATCTTATAGAACCTTCTTATAACCTTACTGTGGTACTTCTCATGATCGTGATACTGTTGCCCCTAAGAAGAAAACTACTAAAATTCTAACTTCTGTTGACACATCAAGTAATTTACACGATGTGGTAAAAATTCCGCCACCAGCTAATTAGAAACGATCAACATCCTACTACCTGAGATGTCTTAAGTGTTAAAAAACAAGACTAAGAAGCACATTTCGTTTCTTACAATGTGATGGTAACCTTCCTTTTTGCCCAGAAAAATGGTTTTCAGATTGTCATAGCCTACTCAATAAATGTATTACTCGTTTTGACAGCCACACTATAATTGTAAAACGTTTACAATTGTTATTCTGTTTTTATACTTTTGTATTGTTATATTCACTTATTTGTATTGTATTTCTTGAATTTTCTACAATAAATATTATTGTTCAATTGAAAATGTGATGACTGCTTTAGTAGTCATCATGACCTATTTAATAATTTTTTTATGTGCAGGGTCCTACTTTTTTCCTCTTCCACGCAAACATCCATCTTACAAGTAAACTGGCCATATTGATTTTATTTCTGTAGGTCAAAGACTTAACGAGGTATGAAAGTGTCTGTCTAGAGGTGCTCATAGGCTATGACTGCTATAGCAGTTACACATTTTGAGGGAGCCAATTATTTGAAGCGGCCTTTTAGCACTTATGTCCGTTAATGTGTCAATGTTTATTTTTTCTTGATATAGTAACTAAAAGTAGAAGTTTTTCGTCCTTACTTCATCATATTTATGCATGCATATCCTGCCCATACTGAACGCAACACATGTTCTGGTACTTATATCGTAATTAAACGTTCCTAATCAAACTCTACACACCAATCAAATATTTCCCATGAGAGCTATTAAACTTGTTTATAGCGTCCCGGTACTACATTTCCTCCTGGAACTCCTGTAAATAGTTCAGAAAAAAATAATACGTAGTTTTGAACCCGGAAACCTTTTTTAAAATTTGGTTTCCTTCCGTGAAATTCGTGAGACGAAACTAAAACTTCTGTTTTGTTAACTTCAACAGTACCTGAAAAATATTTTAAATTTTGCTGATTGATATCCTATAAAACGGAGCTGTGTCATATGATTACTATGCAAATTATCTAGATTATATGTATATTATTTAGTAATAAACTTCATCTCAGCATCTACAAATCTACTTTTTTTTAGATTCTTGTGATAGTCAACACTGGTGGTGCAGAGCTGTACTTGAGGACAAAGGCTTGTGGAGATTGTAGGCGATACCCTCTGTAAAATCCGCTCAATGGTTGCCATTGGCATGGAAAAAACTAGTTAAGTCCGGTGTGTTCGTGTTCAGCGGTAATCAGGGTCTGCATGCTGAGGAGGGAACTGCCAATCAACTTAAAATCATACCAATACTACTTGGTTCGGATTCCACGTAGAGCTGTAAGTCCCTTAGTTGCCGTAACTATTCGGTTATTAATAAATGGTCCATTCTGAGCATAAGTCGAACTAAGAAAGTAACTAGACTACACAAATCATCCACACTCATCATACTCTCATGTAAACATCAATATTCGCCTTAAAATACGCTCAAAATGTGTGTCCTGTCTCAAATCTGTGGATTATATGATGTCAAGAGCTCAAAGTCGTTAGTCCCATGTATTGCCAGTAAAACGTATGGTGCAATGTATACTGCCACAAGTGAGGCTTCATGCATCGCATTATCTTCGGGTTTTAATTAAAAAATACGCCCTGATATTCTGAAAATATTATTATATTTGCGCTAAACATATTAATACTGTAAACACTGTTTTTCTTTGTTTTTAATAAAAAAAACTTCCCGCGCCAGTTCATGTGCGTCTGCTGGCCTGTGCGTGAACTTACTTTGACGATTGAAGTACCGAGAATTCGCTTAGTTGGTCATTGGAATTCACAGTCCGAAGCCTTAAACAGGTCCCACACTAATCGCGAATACGGCAGAATGTTCGCTGACATTCTTCTTCCCGGGCCGGTGATTTTAAGGTCAAATGTTTCAAGTTTGTGGCGCTCTCACACTTCGCCCAAATATTCGGGCGAACGTTTGGCGAACTTCTGGACAAAGGTTCAGTAATTAATGATAATAATAGCCTATAGTTCATTTTCACAGTGAACAATAATACCACTATATACTAAAGACTTAGGAACTAAGAGCCATCGCACTCTGTATTTTAGTTCTAAGAAACTAATAATTTTAAATTAAATAGGTAAGTTAACGCTATCGTCGGTTCATTTCCGTTTTCAATTTCAATTGTTTTGTTAATTTTTCACTAAAGCGTGTGATGAATAAAATTTCACGTATTCATAAGTGAAAAATAACTAATCGATTCGTAGGAGTTTTAATAATATATGTGGGTATGTTCTCTCTGTTGTGTAAACATAATCATTCAAATAAAATATTTTCGTGTTCAAACATTCCTTATAAAATAAAAATTCAATTTATTTTCCCAAATATTAATGTAATTATTTATATAAAGTAAATATACTATCAAGCAAAATGCCTAATACGCCCATTTTAATTTCTAAACATTTTTTAATAACTTGACAATCATAGGTAATCTGCTTGGTACAGTTATCAGTGCTTGATGATATTTAAAGTGATCTTGAAAATTACAGGCCGTTAAATAAAATTTCAGTATCTTTGATTTTTATTCGTTTTAAGTCGCCGTTTGTTTTACTACACTAGGTTCTAAGAAGTTTTAATTTCTTGTATTATTGTATCCTACTTTTAGTTTCTCTCGATAAAGAAATACATTACTGCGAATTAATTATCAAACGCTATATATTAGATCAAATTAAAATATTACATAATTCATACATTTGCACTAAATTAATAAGCGATATTAATACTCAATACTTACTTGAAAATATCAGCAGACACTGCTCTCTTGCAACCCACGCCACTGAACGTTCGCGAATAGTGTGGGAGCTTCCCAAACATTCGTCGAGTTAACATTCGGCCAACATTCGCCTCTTTTGATGCGGCTCAAAAACCACCTCCAGAGCGAACATTGCCGAATATCCGCGAACCCCGAATATTCGTGCTTGGTATTCGTGAGGCTCCCCGACTTCGCCGAACATTCATCATCTCCACGAACATTCGTGAGGCTCCCAGACTTCGCCGAACATTTGACATCTCCACGAACATTCGTGAGGCTCCCAGACTTCGCCGAACATTCGACATCTCCACGAACATTCGTGAGGCTCCCAGACTTCGCCGAACATTCGACATCTCCACGAACATTCGTGAGGCTCCCAGACTTCGCTGAACATTCGACATCTCCACGAACATTCGTGAGGCTCCCAGACTTACCCGAACATTTGACATCTCCACGAACATTCGGGCATATTTGGCATTCGCGAGTAGTCTGTGGCCGGCTTTAGCCACTGAGTCACCAAGCTGGCAAATAAGCCATATTAAAGTATTCGATCAAACTTTATTTTTTAAATATTTTGAATGAAATTGTTATTCTTTTTATCATTAATAAAAATGTCTTTACGGAAATATGGGTAGCCTAAATGGCTAATTTGGTCTTTATAAGTACATAGCTCATGAAGAAACTATGCATTATATTTTATTAACATTTCATAATATATATGACAAATGGTACTAACCAACCTAATGTAAAGTAACGCTAAAAAAATAATATTTTCAATTGTTGAGTTACAATTATTTGTCCATAAATGTTATATGCACATTTGTAAATTATCTTTTGCTTTAAGTTATATTAATAATGTAAAAAAGCTTCATCGTTAGATTTAACTATAATGAGGGATTTATGTACTACCGTATAATTTGTGGGTTGGGGCAAACTGGGTCAGTGAGGTACAGAGAGAGAGAGGAGGGGAATACGTTGTGTGTGAGTTAGGGATGTAGGCTATTGCTGCTCCTAGCGACAGTTGTGGTGAAATATAGAACTAAATTTCCTAGAGGGATCAACTTGACGCCTGGATGAATATCTATCTCAACATGATCGGTTTAGAAACTTCTTGATTGTGAAACAATAATTCTGGTAGCCAGTTCCGAATAATTCAATCACATATGGCTGTGAACTAAATACTTTAGAACAATTTTGACAACAATTTAATTAGAATGTTTTAACAATCGAAATCCAATATTAATATGAAAGATGTTTTACATATATGGTAGACAATTCCAAGGACTTGCTGTTGAAGACTGGGATTGATAAATAATCACTTTATGCAAGTAAACTAGTTCAAATTAGTGCTTAAAATAACAAGATTTGTAATAATATTAACTTTGAGGAAATGAACTTTGAAAATAATCGTGATTGTTTTGTTTATTTTGGTATTTAATTAATTAATGCTTTTATATTTCATTGCTGTTAAGTTGATAATTGATCTTAGCTTAAGAAGGAAGCATTCATATAATACTTAAAAGTGTGAAGGGGCCCAGATTTGGTTGATAAATAAATATTAAGTAATAACCTTCACATTAATAACTTGTACTTTTTTAAATACGTCTAATAACTTTCAATCCGAGGAGTGACTACGATAACAATTTATGAAAAAGAAACCATTAAATATGAAAGAAAAGGAAGTTAAATAACTCATGTCCTTTGAACGATCGTATCAGGCAATAAATTTCAATACTAATTGTATTTGAGTAGATAACTAAATATTCTGAGTGCATTTGATGAAATGGCTTGTGTTTACTTAATTGATACAATATAAGAAATATTAAATTATATGCTTGATATATTTCAAAAAATTAATATTCTAAAATTATTGTTCTCAGGTATGAAATACCGGTACAACTTTGTGCGTATTTTAAGGCGAATATGAATGTTAACTTGATTGATTGAGGTTGACCAAAGTGGCCTTGTTACTAACTGAGTTCGACTTACGATCGAAATGGCCTTTAATTTCCCAATAAGGTTTTGAAAATGAGTTCTGGAATAATTAAGACTTTGTTTAAAGTCAATCGCATCATATACTTCACTGAACATATTTTTATTACCAGCAAAGAAAATGTATCATTGGTGCGAGAAATGGTGGAATCTGTTGCACTGTTTGAAACTTGAACTCACTGTAAAAGAATCCCAAAGAAAATGTATCATTGGTGCGAGAAATGGTGGAATCTGTTGCACTGTTTGAAAATTAAACTCACTGTAAAAGCTCGGCCATATTCACCATCTCCAGTCTGTGCAAAGACGTTTTGTCAGGTTCCTGGGATGTCGTACTGGTTTCAACTTTCGTGAAGTCCCAGTCGAGGAGCTGTCTGCTACACATGGTCTTCAGAGTCTTGAATGTAGGAGGTGGGTGGCTGACTGCATTTTCCTATTCAAACTCCTCAATCATCAATTTAACTGCACCTTCTTGCTGGGTACAATTAGATTCCACGTTCCTACCAGAACTACTAGACATCAGCGTCTCTTCGAACATGACCATGCTGGGACCAACTACCTTCGATTCAGTCCCATTCCTCGACTTATTCGCTTTGGGAACGAGATTGGCTCTTCAGTTGACCTCTTCACCGGAGTCGTGGGAGCGGTTCGTCGAGCGGCCGCCGATGGAAGCCTGATCACGTGAAGTGTCTTCTATCGTGGCCTGTTTTTGTTTTGTTATTTACCACTCTGTAATAATTTTTTTCATCACTAAATTTTCACTTGTAACTCTCTTATCTGTCTTTTAATAAATGTATGCAAAAATTTAAAAATAAAGTTAATAAAGTATCAAGAAAAAGACAGAATAGAGATTTATTTGGCTTATATATAATTTTAGTCATAGGCTCAACTGCACGTATTCCTGTTCTTTCATAAATGTTAACGTATTTTTTTGTAAATAGTAATTTATTAGTACACATTATATCTCGTCAACGTTCATACATTCAATCATTGTTGTTACTTGTACATGTGTATTATTTATATCGTTATGTACATTGTTATTGTCAACGCATATTTATTCTCGTAACGTTTACATATTCTATCGTTGTTGTTATTTTCATATAGTTATTTATTCATAGGCTCAACTGCACGTATTCCTGTTCTTTCATAAATGTTAACGTATTTTTTTGTAAATAGTAATTTATTAGTACACATTATATCTCGTCAACGTTCATACATTCAATCATTGTTGTTACTTGTACATGTGTATTATTTATATCGTTATGTACATTGTTATTGTCAACGCATATTTATTTCTCGTAACGTTTACATATTCTATCGTTGTTGTTATTTTCATATAGTTATTTATTCATTGTTATTACTTGTACATGCATATATTTCGTTAATTATCCACAAATTAATTGTTGTATTTTCGTATTTTGCTAAATATTTATATTTTCAATTGTTACGTCATCTAGTTTGTACATAATTATTTACAAACTAGACTCACTAATTTTGCTGTACTGTATTGTGACATCTTCTCATAGACTCTATTGTCAACATTGTTGGCCATCTTGATATATGTATTCTAAATATTGTATAATGGTGTATGCCGTTGGTTAATAAAATAAAAAAATATATATAAAAAAAGTTCCAAAGAAAATGTATCATTGGTGCGAAAAATGGTGGAATCTGTTGCACTGTTTGAAACTTGAACTCACTGTAAAATAGTTCCAAAGAAAATGTATAATTGGTGCGAGAAATGGTGGAATCTGTTGCACTGTTTGAAACTTGAACTCACTGTAAAAGAGTTCAAAAGAAAATGTATCATTGGTGCGACAAATGGTGAAATCTGTTGCACTGTTTGATACTTGAACTCACTGTAGAAAAGTTCCAAAGAAAATGTATTTTCGGTGCGAGAAATGGTGGAATCTGTTGCACTGTTTGATACTTGAACTCACTGTAAAAGAGCTCCGAAGCAAATGTTTGTATTGCCTATATCATTCAACGTCCGGTGCAAGCTTCTGAGACCAAGATTTTTTTCAATTCTATCGTTACAGAGGTAGTGACACATTTGAAGTTTATATTATGAGTTCAACTTGACATAATGTGTATACATACCTTTTTTTATAAACGTAGAAATAAAAAAATTTATATTTATAATGAAACAATTAAAAGATTGTTGGTTTCATATTTGGTCAAGGTGCTAGTTCGTAAGATAGAGTTTCTCAGTTCGATCCCAATCACAGTCAAAACAACTTTTGAATGAGATCAGCTGATAGCCACCTACATTCATTTGGTATTGGGCTATAAATAATTAATAGTTGGCTTTAGTTTGTAACAAAGAACACGTTAACTAATACAACAAATGTATTAGGCCAGGAATAGGATGACAGCCGTCATAGTGCGAGACTGTGACGTCATATGGGTGAATCAGCTGGTTTGATAGTTAACTATTTGTTACCGGCAGGCACTGACAAGTTGCTGGCCCTTTCATATGTCTGGCAAAAGGGAGAACTAACATTCGACTCACTTCAGTCACTACTGGATGTGACTTCTCTTTCTTACGTATCTGTGGTGATACATACCGTCTTTTCTAGTTTCTGTGACAAATTTACACTGACTTATCAACGCTCATCATACTCATTTGTCCAACATTTGGCCATATTGCCATAGGCGTTTTAAAAACAAATTACAAAACTAAAAAAAGAACAAATTAAAAAAAAATAATAAGTGGAATATGGCCGATTAGTATTTTTAATTATTTTTACATCTGCAGTGCCACAGTGGCAGTTTGTTGACATGGCATTGCACTTTGTGGCGTAGTGATAAAGTGGAGAGCCAGTGGTGGATCGGTCTAAGGCGTCATTTTACCTGAGTTAACCCTTAACTATTACCCTTAACTGACTCAGAGGGTTGTTAAGGTGGTGTTAACTATAACCCTTAACATAATATTATTTATAAACTATTACATTATCAGAATGTACCTTTTACTGCACTGATAGGTACCTCGGATAGATCAATAGTCTATAGGAATTGCTAGTGTAAGGTTAAACAATAAATCAGCCTCTCCTTAAAAAAAAAAACAGAAATAGCTTTTTTTTAGCAGCAACCGAACACTAAAGGGAAAATTTATCAAGTTTTTAGTATTTAGCTGTCGTATCCAAAACACATGTATCCTTTTAGTATTTAGCTGTCGTATCCAAAACACATGTTGATTCATGGAACATTGGTAAATAGCAGTTGTCATAGTATACTACTGATTTTAGTATTTAGCTGTCGTATCCAAAACACATGTTGATTCATGGAACATTGGCAAATAGCAGTTGTCATAGTATACTACTGATTTTAGTATTTAGCTGTCGTATCCAAAACACATGTTGATTCATGGAACATTGGCAAATAGCAGTTGTCATAGTATACTACTGATTTTAAATAAAATAACTACGGTTAATTAATATACACATTTGCAAGTTATAATTAGCTAGTTACTATTTGCATTTAAATAAGTTGGGCCCATGAAAAATCCTACAAAAAGATAAAATATCTGCCAAAATGAGAAAATTGTTCAGTCTTATTTCAAAAGGGGATACTTATGTTGGATGTAATATTATTAGGTGTATACCCCTACTCATCCCACAGGTGAGTAGATTATGACTTTAGGGTATATAATTGTAAAATAACTAAAACAACTGTGGGAGTCAAACAGTAAGATTTATTACTGACTAAGCCTATTTTTGATATATGTCAAGAAATTTACTATTAATTACATAGCACATAGTACATTGACATATTATTATTGAAATAAGTAAATTATACATTATCAATATACATAAATAATTCTACGGAGCCCGAAACTAAAAGGGGGAATAATTGGATTAGCTCATCATCCATCTAACTTCCGAACTCTGGTTAAGAAACCAAAAAGAAAACAACCCGATTAGTAATCAGTATTAAACAACTTTCCCTTAAAATGTAAAACAATTTAATAAGCCCCTTTTTTTATAATTGAAACATTTAGATAGGGACAAAAGTAATAGGTGCACCTACCTCGCAAACATCCTCGTGGCGAACAGCGACGAGGCACCCTCCTACCGCTCCCCCACCACCACTTTCGCTAACATTATGTAACTCAAACAAAGAACTTTGCTGGTGATGGCCGGAAAGCTGCAGTCAGGTGTTGCAGTGTCTTTACAATATGTCAAAGGAGGGAGAGGTTACATAATGTCTAACTGAGACTTCGAACTAAATTACTAAAAATTAACTAAAAACGGTGCAGGTGCATTGGAAAGAGACACATAGAATAAGCAAATGGTGTATGCTTTGAAGTTGTTCAATGGTTGCAATCGGCGTGGACAGTCTGGGGTGTCCATGTTGGGTGGTAGTTTGTTTCAGATGTGTGTAGGGGAGAGAACTGACTATCAGGCTTGTCAATTGATTGAAAATCAGACCGATACTAAGTGGTTCGGGTTGTACGAAAATCTAAGTCTGTTAGTTTTCCTGGCTATTGGGCTATTAAAAATTACACTTTCTGAGAATAAATCAAACTCAGTTAGTAACCAGACTACACAGGCTACCATACTCCAACAATCATTCATATTCATCTCTAAATACGCACAAAGTTTTGCCGTGGTGTCATATCTGATAATATTAATATTAGAGGGGCTTTCCTAAGGAATTACCCTAACAGCACTCATGATTATTTAGGTATATTTCTAACTGCCCCATTTCACAGCTGGAGTAATCTTAGATCGAGATAGTAATCGCTGGTTCTCCGCAAATGAACGAACAGCACATGAATGTAAAATCCCTGTAATAGCGAGTAGAACCTTGAAAAAAATCAGATAGATGTCTAAACAGTGACAATTGAGTTTGGAAACGATCTTACTAATATGGTAATTGTGATATTTAATGTATTTTGTATCCGGAATGATAATCTAAAATGATCGATGTGAATCACGCCATGTCAGATTCAAGGAAAACATCATTGTCAATCTTGGCAACCACCTTCGTCTGTTTTATTGCGGACGTAAATTGCGAGAATGCTAACCAGGTATAAGTGTAAATATGTTGGTAGATAAGTGTACAATTATTCTTGTATGGATAAGTGTACTAGAATAATTTGGTTACGTGTTTAAATGAGATGCGTTTGTACTAAGCAAGTACCCTACGACAGTTGATCTGTTAGCTTGTTGGACTTTTTGACTAATTGGTGAAGATCTAATTATGATTTAGACATCACCTCGTTGACTTAAGTAGGAGAATGGATGTCCTGTGTGACACCCCCTTTCGAAAGAAGGTAGACTATGCCCTTTTAAAGGATTGGAAGGGTAGACACCCTGTCGGATATAAATACAAAGTCAACACTTTTTATTCCTGAGCCAAAATATTATATAAAATGATTTTATGATCCACGTAATGCAGGCAGCATTGTGACCAGAGTCACTAGTCTAACTTACACTGCTATTTAAGCAGAAAGAATTAAATTAATACAAATTAGTCTGACAACTATACGAGTATTCAAGAAAATACGTTTTTGGATTATAACATGTCCTGTTTTTTTCCTACTTTGAACTTGACAGAAAAGTTTTTGTTTTTTATATATAAAAATACATTTTGATGAGACACTGAATACCTCCAAACTCGTGACTCAATATAAACAAAAATAAACCTAAATCCCTTATTATAACGTTTACGAATACGTACGTATAAACTTTCTAAACGTCAATTGAAAACAGCCTGTACAGTTAGCCTCTAATAATATTATGCTAACTATAACGTTTTTCGGAGGTGAAAAAGGTTATACCATCCAACGATGTTATGGGATGCAGCTCTCTTGTACAGTTTCTGATGAAGGTCGTGAAACAAGTAAAAAACATATGACGGGCGTTTCCAACTTCTTCAGCACCCAGCCAGCCTGGCTTAGGGCGCCTTCCAGTTGTCCAGTTTTACTTGGAAATCTCATACCTGTCCACGAAAAGGAAAAAGCTGGAGAGATAACAATCTCATCGTGCGTTCAATTCATCCAAGACCCTGTGGATGAACTCAATCCCCATCGTATTTCTGTATTTGACTCTGCAGTTAAATGACTTCTTTCTTCTTCGTCCCAAAAATAATATCAACTTTAGAGTAATGGGTTCCTCTTGGTGCTTCGGTCAATTATTCTGCTTTCCTCAGCTCTTCAGAGGAAAATTTATTCTTAGATTCTCCTAGATTTGAAACGCTGACAAAATTTGTGCATATTTTAAGGCAAATATGAATGATTACATGGTTTTAAAGTTTTTAAAATAGTTGAAGCGTTGGAAGTCTCCAACAGATTTACCGATTAAGTGTCTTAATATTTGAAATCACTATCTTTATGACCAATGTAATGTTAAAAATTCATTTTCAAACAATCAAGACACCATTACATTATACCAACGAATTATTTCTGACATTAACAATTTTTAAACAATTTGTTTAGAATATTTGTGTCTGGAAAAGCCATACGACATACTGTAGTTATTTTTAAATTATGGTACGTTACTACGGTATGTCAGTAATAATATGTTCATTAATAATAAAAGTCAGATGTTAAAATATTATAAAATATATTAAAACCGAAAATCATCTTATCTTCAGAGCAAAAAAGAGCAATAGACAACAACTGAGAAGATTCAGAAAAGGATACCTTGTTTTCAAACAACATGAACAATAATTATTCAAAAGAATATTTTGTGGAAATACATTGTGATGAAAATATTAATTTTTTTAGTTAACAAGTTTTTATTATAACTCATATTTTTTTTATTAATTTTTTTTATGCACACTATCTTTGGTTCAGTGACAAAGGAACAAGGAGAAAAAGGACTAATAGAGAACTAAGAGATGACTCTGACATAATTGCCCGGATTAAAATAAAAGACTAACATAGCCATGTTAACACAAAGGAGCTAGAATAGAATCCACACTCGGCACATGACTACGGTAGACGACATCTGGAGCCAGCATGACTATTGACTACGGAGGTCAGTACAAGGTACATCGTATGGGGAATTAGCGATAAAAACTGCATTGGTTTTATGATACAAATCTAAATAAACAACTTTTTTTAATTTGGAAATATATAACCCACTATACAATAATAGCATTTTTCGCAATTCACATTCCAACAAAGATCATTTTAGCCTTAGTTTGTTGTTACCTCTGTGTTGTTACCTAGTTAGCCTTCAAAACTCTTCGTCAAAAGAGATAGAATCATAGGTGCACCTATTAGTGTAATCCCATTATCTGCATGGCATATCCGCTTGCAATTATTTGATATTTGGTTTTTTACTCAGATTAACTCCGAAGTGTTTATAGGTAGGAAATAAAGTATATGTATAAACTAGTTCACATTAGGGCTACTATTTTAATAAATTCAACGATAAATATAATAAAGTACCCTTTTATTCATTTTTTATAAAAATATATTACCGGTTTCGGCTCTTAGGTCATCTTCAGATAGTAAATAATATTACCTAAAATAAATTAATAAATTATAAAAATAAAAATAAAACAGATGAAAATAACATAACATATGATTAATTTAGTGTGTGGGTAAGTTGAATTTTACTTTTTGATTCTTATGTTTTTTAACTTCTCTTATTTTTTCGTGTATAGGATTGTTCATGTTAATTTGTGTATTTAATATGTTCTTTGGTTCATTATAATTGTTAATGTATATGTGTAAATTTTCTTTTGTATTCATTTTTTCTCCTTTCTTCTCGTATTCTAAAACTGTAACATTTTCATTTATATTTTGATAACTGTGATTTGATTGGAGAATATGTTCTGCAAAGTTAAATTTATTTGATGTTGAGTTGTTGTTTTTTATGGCTTGTATGTGTTCTTTGTAACGTAAATTAAATGTTCTTGCAGTTTGTCCTATAAAAAAAATTCCAGTCTTTTTACATAGGACAAACTGGAAGAACATTTAATTTACGTTACAAAGAACACATACAAGCCATAAGAAACAACAACTCAACATCAAATAAATTTAACTTTGCAGAACATATTCTCCAATCAAATCACAGTTATCAAAATATAAATGAAAATGTTACAGTTTTAGAATACGAGAAGAAAGGAGAAAAAATGAATACAAAAGAAAATTTACACATATACATTAACAATTATGATGAACAAAAGAACATATTAAATACACAAATTAACATGAACAATCCTATATACGAAAAAATAAGAGAAGTTAAAAAACATAAGAATCAAAAAGTAAAATTCAACTTACTCACACACTAAATTAAGCATATGTTATATTATTTTCATCTGTTTTATTTTTATAATTTGTTAATTTATTTTAGGTTATATTATTTACTATCTGAAGATGGCCTAAGAGCCGAAACCGGTAATATATTTTTATAAAAATGAATAAAAGGGTACTTTATTATATTTTTCGTTGAATTTATAGAAATAAAGTATATATATTTATATGGCGTATGGCTTGTTATCACCCACCATTTATTGATTTGAAAACATATAAAATCAGTAATATAATATATTTGGAACAAGATCGAAAAGACATGTTAAATATGAATTTAAATAATAAAGCTATCTCCTGTCACAATGCTTAATCAAATCTTTTAAACCATTTAAGATCTGCCTCACTTATTCTATTTCTGCTGGATAACCCCTCCGTTAAAGAGTGCAGGGGGAATTCTGTAACTATGGGATCCATTGTTTTGATAGACTACCCGCAATCATATGACTGATCTAGTGTCAATCCACATTTAAATTTCCACTTACTTCATCTGCCCACGCCAGGAAGGTTCATCCCATCTGTATGTATTAACGGATCGTTACTATGGAACTTATTTCGTCCATCAAAACTGTTCCACCCTATGGTCCAGCATAGGGTGAGAAGTGCTATCTGTTCAATTAGAAAGCAGTACGTAGAAATGACGTGGGAAATCCTTTGATGCGGGCACCCTATCATGGTTAATTTTTGCTCGACGTTCAGTAGGAGGTTTCGTAATTAGTGGCGCAGTGCGTTGTTATGCTAATTTGCGTTAGTCATTATAACTGTCTTTTCTACAATGCTACCGGTATTGACTAGTTTTTATACTAGAGTGTTTTTATGCTCAAGGTGGGGTTATATACCAGTTTGTAAAGTCTTTTCTTGACAAAATAGTCTTAAAACTTTAGTTAGGATTTTTTATTGTGAATATTTGTCTCTAAATGTGGGTCTTACATAAAAATTATGAGTTTTACATGGGACGTAGGTTTTACACCGGTTTATTGGTACTAAATTAGGATAAAACATATGGCTCTATACGGAATTCTAGATCATCCTTGACTAAGTCTGATCAAAAGAGGTTTGTCTAAATTGGAGGGTTTGGTCATAACAATGGGATAGGATGAAGATTTGTTTTCTTCTCACTGTAATTATGTAATAATCAATTAATTACTTTATATTTACCTCGAATTATTTCAAATCAGAGTATACTTTTCTAAATGCTCTCAGATGAAATTGATTAACCTTTTTTGGGAGGTGAAGATTATTTTCGGCTTTATAGTAAACTTAGAAGTTCTTATATAAAATAAATGTGTTGACTGTCTAAGAAGGGCATTACAGAATGGTTTAGTGAGGTCATCAATGAAAGAAAACATTTATAAATAAGCATATACTACAGTCTGAACTCAATGAAATTTAAGGTAAGGATTTTTTTTGGCCCACTGTTTATCAAAACATTTATTAAAAATACATTGAAATATAAATTCCAACCCCCAAAGTAACGTAAACTACACCTACTTTGTAAAGATTAGTAATAATGTCTACTTCTCAAAGATTTCACATATACTATTATCCCCTATCACCTGTTACATGGACTATCTCCTATATATTTGTCGCAAAAGATTCTTAGAATCTTTTCAAAATTATGTTTTCCCAGATATTTGACTTAAATCCTACTTAAATAGAGATTTGTTATAAAGCTTATTTCTCAGAGTTGTCATAAGGCATATTGCCTAGAAACTTTTGAGAATAACTTCTTCTCAGAGATTTGTCTTAAAGGCTACTATCTGGCGATTTTTCACCTTACTAAAAAATTTTCAAAGTACTAACATCCCAGATATCTGTCAGAACGACTACTTATCAGAGATTTTTCACAAGGCTTTCTTCCCAAGGATTGGACACGATGCCTATTTTCTAGAGAGTTGTCATAAAGCTTACTTCTTGTAGAATTGTTGCAATTTTTAGTTCTTAGAGTGTTTTAAAGAGAGGCTACCACATCAATATTTAGAAAGTTGGTCTTCTAACTAAACTTGCAGATTTGTTTATTAAATGTATATTGCATTGTTCTATAGCCGGAAATTAGAACCAGAAATAAATGTTTTTATCTGAACTATAAATAAATTGTCAGCGACCAAAATCAAATCAAAATAACTTTATTCCTCCAATATATACATAAAAAACAAATAATTTACAGTGTACTTTTATTTACAAACAATAAATTCTAAAATTAACAAATATATTTAACAATGGGGAACAAAAATAATGCCCAAATAGATAAACATCTGTGCGTGGGCACGAGTCGTCATTTTCAAAGGTCTATTTGAAAAAAATAAATAAATAATGATAATAATATATTTTTTAAGTGAGATTAATTGAAATTTGTAAAATTATTAATATACACCAGCAAGGATATGTTGCAATTTAATTTATTTGACTGGATCTACCCATACATATTTCATAATTGTGAATTTGTTGAAGTGAATAATAGGAATCTGACTTAAGACAAAAAAAAAAAAAAAAAAAAATAGGAAAGAGTCACAACAAGAAATTATGAGGTCAGATTCTATCTGGCCAGTATATGTTAAAGATTCTTTGGAGACACTTATTTATGAAGACTTGCAGTTTACTTGTTACTGTTTTAGTGACTTTCCATGTCTGGCAGCCATATAGAAGGATCGACTTTACATTGGTTTAAAAAATCCTTAATTTTGTCTTTCTTCTTATTTGACTTGATCGCCAAACTGGTGCAAGTTGGGCAAATGCTCCTTTGGCCTTCCTAATCCTACTGGTTACATCTTCATCAGTTCCACCCGTCTTGGAAACAATGCTTCCCAGGTATTGGAATCGTTCTACTTGCTCAATAAGTTTGTTATTCACCACCAGCGGCTGATTATTTCTATTATTTATCCTCATTTCTTTTGTTTTTTCAAAATTTATTTTTAGGCCAACTTTTTCTCCTTTGTTATGAAGGTCTTCAAGCTTTCCTTTCATGTCATTCAGTGTTTGGGACATTATGCATAAATCGTCCGCAAAATCTATGTCCTCCAGTCTATCCATCAGAGAGAATTACAAAGGAAACAAATAAATATAAATAGTAATAAATGAAACGCCACGACAGATTTTTGTATGAGAACAAATTCCTAATTTGGTAAGGTCGTGGTTGAGTGGTGGATATAACAGGTATAGGCCAGGATATTAGCTATCTACAACTGGATGCGATAAGCAACTCCGATATAACAACAAGATATAAATACAAAAACAAACACATAAAAATATGTATACACATACAAATCTGCAATAAATTGAGTACTAACCTTGAGAGTAACCTTAACACATTACAAACAGCTTGATAAATCAAACAAAAATGTAAATTTACAAATATGGCATAAAAGGAATAAATCTATATAAATACATATACAAAAATTTACGTATGTAGGTGAGAATAAAAATGTTTAAATAGGCATAAAGATTAATATTAAATTTATAGTTATTATTGTCCTTTATAAAAAGAAAGAATTTTTATTGGCATTGAAGTTTTATTCTGTTTAAAGACTATACCTAAAGAAAGATGTTAGGCATGCATTAAGTATATGGAAATTTTTTTGATATTTATAAAACAAAACAAAAATGTATATCCTATAAATATAAGAAAATATTATTAAAACCTAATATTGAGAAAAAAAGATAATATTGACTCATAAATTTAATAAGTGTATGGACTCAAAAATAAAAAAATGCTATTTATATGGTATATGTTTCTGATATAGTTACATCAAATTATTGAAAATAATTGATTGTATAGAGAATATATAAGATTTATGCCCTTAAAAAAAATAAATAAAAATATAAAAATAATAATGGACAGAAACATACAATTATTAATAAATTCAATTTATAAAATCTAATGACTTTAATTACCAAAGGAGTATTTTAAAATTTTAATATGTTAGTAATGTATTAAGAACAAAAACAACGTGTTTCATTTGAGAATAATATACTTAACAAGTTATATTATATCACACTTTTTACAAACTAGGAGGCTCTTAAACCTTTACAAAAAAAATAAATTTATAGATAGTATTTAATGAAAAAGTTAGAGAAATAATATGTTATCGTATTAAGGGCCAAAATCTGATACCGTACATCAACACAATAAACTCAATTCAATTAATGCCTCAGTAAAATATAAAAGCCTATTTATGTTCTATTCTATTGTTTTTTTTTTTTTGTTTTTTTTTTTTTATTATTATTTTGTTTGTGTAATATATAGGTTAAGTGGGCTATAATTGATTTTCTATACTACCGTTGTATCAAGTATTCTATGTTAAATAAGTCAAATATATCCATTAACCGTAGGGTTACTACGTTACACCAAGATAACAGTGGCAAGTAACACCGAGCGTGGCTGTTACTTATGAGTGACCAGTGAGAGATCCCGCCCTTGTATGCAGCCCTCCGGCCGGTCACTAGTTGTTCGAAAATCATCCTTAAGCCGTTGGTCCACAGGATAATAACTGCACCTGGTAAAATAAGACATCCTTTAACTTTTAAATAAAATGTGAATCAGGAGAAATTTTACCTAATTTAAAAATATAATTAAAAATTTACACACAAAAAGAAATATTTTAGTAGGGGAGGTTCTTTTAACAAATATGTATATTTTTCTAAAATAAATGACAATCTCCTTTCTCCGATCTATTATTTGTGTGTTCACATACCCTACGAAGTGTTTGTTTACACTACAGCCCTGTGTTTGGGGGGTTAGAGGACGGGTGGTGTGTGCGTGCGGGAGAGCGTATAAATGCGCATGGTCTGCGGCCTTAGCCAGTAGTGTCTGAACGTCCTCCGCCGTGCCACGCAGCCCGTCGCCCCAACACCATGGAGTCCCCCGTAGCTCTCAAGAACAACTACTGGCAAACTAGGGTAAATAAAAATACTATTCAGTAAAATAAAAAAATACAGTTTAATTTCTATACATGACAATGTTAAATTGGATACACGAGTAAGTTAGGCTGTGAAATCTTTCTCCAGCTAAAAATAACTGGATTATTTATTTGGATGGTAATTTTTTCCATGGTACATTTTTACAACACTAATTTTGATTCAAAATTAACTTACAGGCCATGTTTTTTAATGAATATGCACTATAATGATTATTATTTAAATTAAAAAGAAAATGGCTGGTATAAATAATAATATGCTTTTTTAATTTGTATATTAAAACAGCGTTGTACAAAGTATTTTATATTTAATTTGGTACAATTTTTAAACATGTCTTTTAAACCTTTCACATATTTTCCATAAACGTGAAATTTTTCAATATTTACAATTATTGATTCCAAAACGCTAATAATAAATATATTTGATCTCTATATTGTTAAATTTGAATGCTGGGTTTTATCTAATGTACTTCTCATACATAGCTTCATAATAATAATCAGACTAAGAATAGTTTTTCTTTTTTTTATAATTAATTAACAATTACAGTCTTCAGTCCTAACAAATTACAAGATGAATAAATAACAGACCCCTTAAACTTATCGTTGGGTGCCCATATTAACATACATATTAGTGAAAATAATTACATATTAAATAAATAAAAATGAAATTAAATATTTATAATCTGACAATTTGTACAAATAAATAAGTAAAATAAAAAGCGCTCTTGGTGTCGGTGCTTAACATTTAAACTCAAAATGTACAACTAGAAAGGAAATAGTGAAATAGAAAGCAATATCAAATTAATTACAACATAAAGCTGAAAAAACAAATTGGAAAATCCAAAATAAAAAATTCACTTTACATTTCTTAGTAATAATAAAACTAGGTTTTAGATTACTATCTTAAAAATCCTAAATTGAGCCATTAATTCAAGTTATAAATGTATTAATGAACAGCATTATGTTAAAGAACCTTGTAAAATATACTTTCAATTCACACAAAAAATTATATAAATAATTCTAATTTGAATCAGAATGGTTTACTTTAAAATTCAACTGGTTCTAAATCTATTCCAGCAATCGTTGTAAAATTCATATGATTTTATAACGAGTTCAAGGGATACAGGTAAAACAAGAATGATGTTAAAATAAACATGTTTTAATGGAACATTTTAAATTAAGCCTTAAATCAAAATACAAGGAAATCACAACGTTCAAGGAAACCCATATTGGTAAACAAAAAAATATTCACATGTACACCTTCCATGTGAACATAGTTTGGGTTATTGTTTGTGTTTTATTATTGGTCAACCATTGAGCAATATAAAGAACATCACTAATTTAATATATTTCATTAAACGTATTACTTAATATTATATGCTAGTTATTTAGATTCTTAGATTATATTAGGAGGTACTAACAACATAACGCATTTTAAGGTGAACGTGAGTTTAGAATGAATGTGAATGACCTGTGTAGTCTTGTTACTACGACTTCGACTTATGCTCAGAAAAGTCCAATAACCTGGCCAACTAAGAGATCAACTTATTTACGTAGAATCAGAACCACGTAGTATTTGTCTGATGTTCAGTTCATTGAAAGGTCTGATATTCATTTATTTCCCCTACATAACATCTGTAAAACTATCCAATATGGATATCTCTGGCTACTATTTTGAAGTGGCTTGTTTAATCCAAAAGATTCTGCTTTCTGATACACCCACTTATTTGAGGAACAAGCTGCGGGCTCGTTCACATGTTAGAGAACGTCGCACGCGCCAGGACAGCATGCTAGAGGTACCCAAAGTCAGACTCGAGGTGGGTAGGAATGCTTCTTCTTATTTTGCTCCCCAGATTTACAATGGAATTCAAGAGAATTTCAAAGCACTCAGCTATGTATCTTTTAAAAATAAACTTAAGCAAAATTTGGAATGTGATTATTTTAAAATGTAAGTTGTGTAAAATATATTTAGTTTTGTGATTTTAGCCTAGTCCTTGGCAAGATACATGTAATTTTTTTATGATTTGAGTTTTTTTGAAAAGCAACTGTATGTTGAAAAGCGCTCCAAATAAATACGTTATTTATTTATTTATTTACTACCCAATATGGATATCATAGACTTCTCTTAGTAGTGTTCACACCGATAGCAACCATTGAGCGGACACCTTGTCGGTATTAAGAGGACCGAATATCGCCTTCTAAGGAGATAGAACCTATCTCCACAACACTTAGTCCCCAAGTAGCTGGATTACATACAGCACTGCGCCAGTAGTGTCAAGTAGTTGGTTATAGGCCGACATAATTTTTTTTATTTTGTTACAGAATGAATTTTAACTTTTGCAAAAATATCCTGTTAACAAATTGTAATTAAATATACATGAGTTATAAAACTGAATTTGTAAAGTACTATCTATCCATCAATTTGAACCAATAATAATAACTCCATATACAAGGTGGAAAAAAATATGAAAAGCTTTCACAATTTTTGCATGACTTCACTTGAAGAGTGAAATCTTATACATCATCATGGTAACAAAGAAAACATTTTTTTGACACAATTAGTGACATTTAATCTTTTCAGTGGGACGGCCCTAGAGAAGTTGGACTAAAATTTTCAATGTAAGCCTAGGTCTAGTTTGGTATCAAATGAAAGTTCTATACAAGAGGAACTAATTGCCGCAAACCGGACTTCGAAAGGTTTATCCTTTCTAGAGTAGCGGTCATTTGAATTTCAAAGTAACTAAGTTGAACAATATTATTTCTCCGTTCTTTAACAGTTTCAAGTAAATTATT
Organism: Stictocephala bisonia; assembly: GCA_035578905.1. NCBI lineage: Eukaryota > Metazoa > Arthropoda > Insecta > Hemiptera > Membracidae > Stictocephala > Stictocephala bisonia. Next base: position 363,071 of record JAQJVL010000477.1, on the reverse strand, counting down.
CTGATAAAAACACAATTATTAAAATAGATCAAACTATCAAATTATCTATGGGAAGATACAACGTTGTTGTGAAAGCGTTTTCTTGTTTTTTGTTTTTTTTTTCATCTTATATATACAGTCAAGGTAAATATTACAAATAAATTTTATGACTGTCATGAAAAAAATGTCTAAATTTGTTATTTCGTAAGCTGGTTGTACGGCCAGATGATAAATAGAACCAGGCCTACATAGATCAATGTCAGGGATTATGTGTTGTGTGGTTAGGGGGGACCACACTACCATGGTTAGATTACTTGTCAACCCAACCCTGCATGCATTTAACCCTTCAACCCTCATGAACAATGTACTTCCTACTGCCCAACGGCCCGTGCAGAGATGGAGTAGGCCTATTACACGTGTGAAATTATAATGAATACAAAGTAAATAACGACAGAATTAAAGTTCATTGTCGTATATTGGAGTGCAATATTTTGAAGCTAGAACTGTCAGGTTTACACGTATATGTTGATTTCTTTTTACTTATTATCAACATATATAATACAACATCCCAGACAGAAACAACGGACTCCCTACTTCATGTAGAGAGCTCTAGAGAGGTGGGCGGGTGGGTCAAAACCACTGTGGGGTCTGTTTCAGAAGAGGACCCCCACGCTTGAAAAATTTACTATAACCTAACCTAACCTAACCTAACCTAACCTAACCTAACCTAACCTAACCTAACCAAGCGTGGGGGTCCTCTTCTGAAACAGACCCCCACTGTGTGTGTATAGGCGGGCGGGTGGGACGATACCACTGTGCGTGCGCGCGCGCGTGTGTGTGTGTGTGTGTGTGTGTGGGAAAGTCAAACTAGAACTAGAAGTTCGGTAAAGCTCTCTACATGAAGTAGGGAGTCCATTGTTTCTGACTGGGATGTTGTATTAAACATATTGATAGTAAGTAAAAAAAACCAACATATACGTGTAAACCTGAAAATTCTAGCTTTAAAATATTTCAGTACCATTTAACGTATATGGGTGGGTGGGTGGGTCAGTACCACCTAACGTGTATGGGTGTGTGGGTGGGTCATTACCATCTAACGTGTATGGGTGGGCGGTTGGCTCAGTACCACCTAACGTGTATGGGTGTGTGGGTGGGTCAGTACCACCTAACGTGTATGGGTGTGTGGGTGGGTCATTACCATCTAACGTGTATGGGTGGGCGGTTGGCTCAGTACCACCTAACGTGTATGGGTTTGTGGGTGGGTCAGTACCACCTAACGAGTATGGGAGGGTTGGTGGGTCAGTACCACCTATCGTGTATGGGTGGGTGGGTTGGTCAATACCACCTAATGTGTATAGGTGGGCAGGTGGGTCAGTACCACCTAACGTGTATGGGTGGGTTGGTTGGTCAGTACCACCGTACGTGTATGGGTGGGCGGGTGGGTCAGTACCATCTATCGCGTATGGGTGGGTGGGTTGGTCAGTACCACCTAACGTGTATGGTTGGGTGGGTGGATCATTTGTAATAGTGGATAGCTCAGTGGCTAAGGTTTCGGACTGTGGAGGTCAACTAGTTCTATGTCTAGTTCAATGTCAAGGGGACTACTGGTGCTTGTGTTGTGTAACGCCGTGTGGTGGAGCCCACACCTGCAGTTTGACTATCTGAGACGTACAAATCCCAGACAGAAACAACGGACTTCCTACTTCATGTAGAGAGTGTAGCGACTCGAGACATAGTACATTGTGATTACAGTTTAATGACACCAAACCTCCAGTTCAATGTCAAGGGAACTGGTGGTTGTGTTGTGTAACGCCGTGTGTTGGAGCCCACACCTGCAGTTTGACTATCTGACACTTACCACATCCCACCAGAAACAACGGACATCCTACTTCATGTAGAGAGTGTAGCGACTCGAGACATAGTAAATTGTGAGTTAAAGTTTAATGACACCAAACTTCCAGTTCAATGTCAAGTGGACCGGTTGTGGGTGGTGATGTCAACAGACTTTCTACCTATAGAGACAATAAGCGGCCTAAAGTGAGAATATTGGCTCTAAAACATTGTACATATACGTTTTAATCTTATTTCACACATTGTAAGTTTCAAAAGTTCTTTTATTTATTTAATTTTTTTTTTAGATGTTTGTTTTGTAAGTTCATTTTTAGTAACAGTTTTTTTTATTATTTTTTTGCTAACTCCTGGTTTCGACGTGATAAATCCAGCCTACACCCACAACCTTAATTAATTATCGTAACTTATGTAGACCGAAAACACGTCGTTAACATATGATGTCCTATCAATAAACGGATATTGCCAAAACTATGTATCAGAAAAATTAAATTAAAGCTTACCTTATATTCAAGGAAATAAACAAGCCAATAAATATGAATTTGTCAGTGACGTAGTTGGTTAGGCCAACAGCAAGAGCTGAAGGTTCTCAGTTTGATCCTAATCAGAACTTAAGAAATTTTGAAATTGATTACTTCATATAAACCTGACCCAACTCAGTTTGCCAATAATTTTTAAAGTTTGACATAATTTGACTAAAATGGACATGATTTGAATCATTCCAATTTTTTTTCTTAGTATGAATCCAAACAGATATTCTATTATTTTAATTTAAAACACTTAAATCTGTACAATTTCGGAAAAGATGAATATAATTCATGTTGCTTTTGTCAAGTTTGAAACTAAGTTTATTCAAAATGATGTAACTTTATTTGAATGTAATTGTTTATAACCCTGAATAATACATTGTAAATATATTATTTGTTTTGTAAAAAAAAAAAAAAAAAAAAAAAAAAAAAAAAAAAAAAAAAAACATTAGCCATATCTTGAAAATAAAGTGTAATTTTTGTTACTGTTCATTTGTCAATGTGTTATTAAATGATGACACTTTAGAAGGCAATTTGAGCCTAAGGAATCAATGACTACATTCAATCATTTACACTCATCATACTCATCACACTCATTACACTCATCACACTCATCATACTCATTACACTCATTACACTCATTACACTCATCACACTCATTACACTCATCACACTCATCATACTCATTACACTCATTACACTCATCACATTCATCATACTCATTACACTCATCACACTCATCATACTCATTACACTCATTACACTCATCACACTCATCATACTCATTACACTCATCACAATCATCATACTCATTACACTCATCACACTCATCATACTCATTACACTCATCACACTCATCATACTCATTACACTCATCATACTCATCACACTCATCATATTCATCACACTCATCATATTCATCACACTCATCATATTCATCACACTCATCATATTCATCACACTCATCATATTCATCACACTCATCACATTCATCACTTTCATCACACTCGTCACGCCCATCACACTCATCATACTCATCATACTCATTATACTCATTCGAAACTCACATTAATCTGCATCTGTACGGCAAGGACCGGCCGTAGATAAGGTGCTAAGGCGCTGGCCTGCTATGCTACCGGTCCGGGTTCGGTCCCCGATATGACCACTAATAGATTTTTCCCTGCCGCTTCCGTGGTTCGGAAGTCACGTAAAGCCGTTGGTCCCCAGGTTAAGTGTTAGAGAGGGTTCCTTAGCCCTAACTTCGCCTGGTAAAACAAGATAATCTTTAACTTTTTTAACTTTTTTTATCTTGATGATCAGCATCAAACGAATAAGTAAAATACATATATTATCTGTGTTATCAAGAACTATGCTAACTAATCATACATGAAGGAAACCATAACAAACTATCGAGGAGTTGATTAAATTAAAAATATACGTTGAATTTATAAAATATACGCAACAATTTAAATAATCACATCTAATATTCTTCGAATAGTGACATTTAAAATTAATACACTATATAACTGCTCGTCATAAAAAAACATAAAAAACAACTGGTAAGACATAAAAAACACCATTTTAGCTTTTTTGTGTTGTATTATAATGGCAAAATGTGTAGCACATTTTGAGGAAGGATGTTCCGTAAACCGTATCCATTAATTTAACATACTGGATCCCTAGCAAAAAATTGACCTAATAGCCCACTAAATTATTCCAAAATTATATATTTACATACAGGTTTTCACAAAATGTATCCATCATAAAAACTGTTGACACTTCCAATTCATTATTGAACAATGTTGCTGAATAAATTATACTGAATTAAGATTTTTGTAATTCTTTCTGGTGTGAAACTTACATGGTAGTTACATAACATATTTTTTCAATTAATCAAGGAATCAATAAATAACTCTTATGATTCGAAGACTTTATGGAGGACAAATTTACTCACGTTAGACTATAACATTAAAATATTATTTCCAGGTTTATTTATTATGTCACACGTTTGAAAAATATAATTCAATTTTGTTTAGTATTGTGCAATCGTTTCTTAGAGTTCTGTTTATAAATACAGTTCAAAATTATTTTCATCAGTAATTATTTATTCTGTGTATTAATATATTTAAAAACAAATAAGTATAAGTAGAATAATTAGATAATTACTTCCTACACTTTGTTACTAGAAATTAATTGTTAAAATTTTTATCAAATGTAGTAAAAAACTAAGCGGATTTCGATTTATATGTTTGCGTATTATTTTTAAAGTAACGTAATTAGAATAAAAGTTTCAACTCAAAATTCGTACTGATGTTATTTATTGAAAAAAAAAAAATAGGTTAAACATAAGAATATATATATATATATTTTTTTTTTAGTTTCACTTCCACTGAGATAGGTAATTTCTTACTCTCCAAATTAAAAATTTATATCACATCTTTGATCTGTTAACGAGTTACGCGCCTAGAAGGGTAGTATTAATAAGTGTAGGTAACCATAAATTCAAAAATTTTTATTTTTTCCCTTGGTAAATTTATTACTTATAAGAAGAGTAGTAATTTAACTCAAAATCATTTCAAATATAATATTTGATCGAATGCCCTTAACGGCTTTACAAGAAGGTTGAATAAACATAACAAAGAACTCTCATGGCATTACTAGATGGAGATAGATTCATTCTATTACTGAAGTACATTATATGTCTAGAATCTACATTTTCCGGTGACAACCACGTCAAGGTACTACCTACAATATTTAAAATATGACCAGACGTTTCGCCCATACTCTGATGTGGCATCCTCAGTGGTTTCTCTGAGATTCATCAGTGGTCTGAGGATGCCACTGAGATCTCAGAAACCACTGAGGATGCCACATCACAGTATGGGCGAAACGTCTGGCCATCTTGTAAATATTGTAGATAGTAATTTTACGTGGTTGTCACCAGAAAATGTAGATTCTAGTTATGACACCGGCCGCTTAAGCCTAAGTTCTAAGATTACATTATATGTCAGTCAAAAGAATCAACTATAATTGTATTTCTTGGTTAATATCTCTTGTACGTTCTGTCGGTTTAAAGTCAAGTCAGAGCAGCTACTGTCAGGGCCGAGGCCACCTATTTCCACCATTCCAACACCTTTTTTATAAAGCCTGACCAACAAATGCTTATTCAGGGGCATGAGTTCAGGGAGAACCTTCTTGTCGACATTTCTCCAGGAAATGTTTAGAGAAATGTTCAGATTTATTGAATTTAATCAATTTCCTGCAACTTACAGGCTAGGTAAAATGCTGTTTAAGTAAAATTTCGTATTAAATATACTTTTTACAAAAACGTGTAAACCTTACACAACACATGTTTATTCAAATATGAGTATAAAATGTAGAAATAATGTACTATAGTAAAACCACGTTTACCTTCTTCAGACCAGAGGGATTTATAAAGGAATGAAACTGGTGTTCAACTATGATACTTTTAGGATAAAACTTTGTGATGTGTAATCACAGGTTGATTTTCCGAATATATTACCTTCATATTCAATGAAGCAATACAAGTATATCTTCTTCGTAATATAATATCTCATCTTTCTTTAATATCTTGGCACAAGGCTCTAAATTTAGGCCAATAGGTTTGCTGCACTTTTCTTGAAAAATACTCGAAATAATCTTATACTACAACAGAATGCTATTTAAGAGTTCTGAAAGAAAGTAAGTGTAGATGATAACATCGCTTTTAAATTATAAACGTTAATACACAAAAATAGAAGGACATTTTTGTCTGGTTTATGATTGCCTATTGTTTGTTGTTATGGATAAAGAGATATTATTCTGTGTGTTTGAAAATAAATTAACTTCAACAAATACAAAAGCTTTTCAATATATATAATATAAACTGTTAGAATATTAACCAGGATACATCTTTTATAATTTTATTTGTAGTAAGTTTTTAATTTAAATAGTATGTATTGTATTTGTAAATATTTTAAGTTATTGCATTTTTTATAAAAGATTTTTTACAAAAATCGGTTTCGCTTGGGATGAATAATGCATGTTTATTACTGACTATTTCATACGTTTACTTAGAAAAAAATATTTTACACACATTATCTATTATGAAAACCTTTATTTATTTATTTATTTACCCACAGGTTTTCCAATGATTCAATGTAAAACATTTAAACTAAAGAATTTCCCATACTCACTTAGTGTTAAATAATTATTTACTTATTAATAATAAACATTTGCTGATATTACTTTACTACTTAATATTATGGTTTTATTACGTTAGCAATCAGATCAACAGTGTGCTAGCTTTTCTTAGGGATTTATTACATACCCTACAGTCCTGTTTGGATTTCTGAAATTCATATTCACCTAATAAAGTTCTTCCAGTTGTCTGTTACTATTTTAAACACGTCATTAACAAACAACGCATTCCCTCTGTAACGAAAATTTCCTCTCAGCCTTCCTCGGAACAAAATAAGATCAAACAATTTTAAGCCGATATCTTCAATGTTCCCTTTTCGGAAAGGCCCTGAAAGCATCGTATAATCACAGAATAATGCCCTAATAAGTGTGAGGTCACATCAAATGAGGGTTTAATGGTGATGGGTGATGTGATTCAAGGTCAGAAAGTCTGGACCTGATGTGTAGCTGGTCTTTTTTACGCTTTGGGTAAAAGATTTATCTCTGTCAGTTAGTTGTGCTCATCTCATAACCCAACGTTATCCGGAGATCAAACTGTAATAGTACAACAACAAATTATTATGTTAATTGCTTCATTTAATCATTTTAAACTTACATACTAATTTGGGAACTTTTACCCTAGCTCTCCTTATTATTAGTATTACTATACAAAGTGTGATTTAAACCTGTGCATTGTAATATGACTATAAAGAATGTAAACTGTCTTCCTGTACTGTAAATATCACAACAAATTTAAACAAACTACACTTCCAATGGGCAATCTCGAAGGTTACATATCGTTTTGTTCTTAACACTGGAATGTTTCAAATCAGTTCACTATTATTACATTTGAACATAACTTAATAATATATTTTTTGTAAGTTCCAGGCACGTACCTCATAAATAATTGAATATGAATTAAATAAACAAAGATTTTATAAATAGCGTTAATCAGTTATATTTCATCAACTTACAAACAAAAGGTTATGTAAATTATAATGAATCAATGTTAAAAACTTAAAAATATAGTATTGATGTAACTTACATGAAATTCATGTGCAAAGGTGCAAATCAGTGAGCACTCAAAACAAGGATCTCATGTTAAGATGATTACTATGATATTTTTAAATCACGGAAAAAGATACGTAATAGTATATTTCATAACAAGAGTGGAAAGTGGGGTTTTGCATGTTCGAGACCATATGTTTGAAGTGCGAGACTTGTCGAGCACTTCGAGTGGTTGAGAACATACAAAACACTTTCACTCGAGTTTTGAACGATACTTTTCACTACACTACGGAATAAAAACAGGTGTTGTTGACTGTGGAAAATTTTCGGTTGTAAACAATGTTACTTTCGGTAGTAAACAATAGACAGCTGTTGAAAATATGATGTTTCGCAGGTTGTAAACACATAACGAAAACAGCTGAACTCATAGTAGTGTAGTGAAAAAACTTTTACGCAGTTCTAAACGCCAACCGTTCTTTGTAAGTACTGTATATCTTTTTATTCATAATCTTGATTGTAGTTAACGACAATACTATTCCCAATAGTGATCATTATTCTCGTTCCAATGAGTATCCACTTGTTTAAAAAGTATTCGGTTAGCTAATTAAATTGAAATAAAACTTGGAGTACAGAATTAGGTAAATTACATTTGAATTTATTTATTGAGATTTTTTCGGTCTCCCAAAAAAGGAGATAGCGGTCTCAAACGGATCAATAGATCATTTAACTTTATGATCGGAGAAACTTTTTTTATATTTATGTCCCTTTTTTGTTTTCTTTCTTTTTGTGCTCTTATAGCGGGGTTTTTACAGTAACACAGGTTTTAAACGATGTTGTTTTATCTCACTAGGCTCCATCCGATAAATATTTGCTTTTGTTTTTAACGAATGTAAGCCTTCAGTAAGTGTTGGCCACTCGTTTTTGTTAAGGACGGATTCGATCCTGCTTTTCCTTCGTTTTTCTAATTACCACAATTATATTGGCCGTTTTTCTTTTAAATAAGGATATATAATTTAACAGGTTTGCGCACACATGCTTAAGGACACGGCCATGAATTAATTGACCATCAATCATTTGCCAGAATAATCTTAGAATTGCTTTCATTTATTCAATGTTACAACGATGTAACAAGTGTATAATCACACATGTTAAGCAGATCTTCCGGCCTACCTGTACATTCGACCCATCTATAACTTACCATCACTTCAAGACCCAGCAAAAACTATGTTCATAACATTTTGAAAATAAACTAAACTTTAACTGTATATACATAGGTCAAAAGTTGTGTATGTTATATTTATATTAATAATAACAGAATTAGGCTGTTTTGTACGAAAGAATGGGTGTTTTAAAATGATTTATTTTCCTCTCCGAACTAAACAGATAGTATTAGTTTTTTTTTTTGTTTTTTTTAATATCTGCTGGAAAACAAAACCTGTTAATATATTTTTAATTATTTGTGAAATAATAACACTTGATAATCTTTAAATATTATTTTGAAACTACAAGGTTTCATTAATAGAAGAAAAGTTGGTCCAGCCTAAAAGTGCGTTTGACTTTGAAAAGAAGCTGATATAGACGGGAGAGGGTCCTTTTCTGAAAACGTTATTCTTATCAGCTGATGGAAAACAAGAAAATATTAGTTACCGGTGTTGTATAAATGCACCAATAAGTGATCATTTTTATTGATCCCATAATCACTGCAATTAATTATGAATATTTTTTTCACAAGTTATTTTTGTTATTACGCCTAGAAGACATTTCTAATAAACAATATTGATGGTTTACTAATAGTTACATTTAAATAGAGCTAATGTAATAAGTAGCTTATTTATATAATTAATCTCAATCACAGAAACAAATAGCATATGGTTTAGATATTATTAAAATATATGGTAAATGTTATAGTTTTCTAACATCTGAGTGGTCATAACATAATATTATTAAATAACGAATTCAACTTTAACATTTTTTATGAATGTGTGTAAAATATTTTTAGTCTTTGGGCATGAAAATGCAATAGTAGTACTTCGTGAGAACGCTTAGTACAGTCGAGTCCGAGAGCACGGTTAGGTTGGGCCATCTGTAGTAGAACGTCGTGAGAACGGTTAGTACAGTCGAGTCCGAGAGCACGGTTAGGTTGGGCCATCTGTAGTAGAACGTCGTGAGAACGGTTAGTACAGTCGAGACCGAGAGCACGGTTAGGTTGGGCCATCTGTAGTAGAACGTCGTGAGAACGGTTAGTACAGTCGAGACCGAGAGCACGGTTAGGTTGGGCCATCTGTAGTAGAACGTCGTGAGAACGGTTAGTACAGTCGAGTTCAGAGTACGGTTAGGTTGGGCCATCTGTAGTAGAACGTCGAAAGAACGGTTAGTACAATCGAGACCAAGAGCACGGTTAGGTTGGGCCATCTGTAGTAGAACGTCGTGAGAACGGTTAGTACAGTCGAGTCCGAGAGCACGGTTAGGTTGGGCCATCTGTAGTAGAACGTCGTGAGAACGGTTAGTACAGTCGAGACCGAGAGCACGGTTAGGTTGGGCCATCTGTAGTAGAACGTCGTGAGAACGGTTAGTACAGTCGAGACCGAGAGCACGGTTAGGTTGGGCCATCTGTAGTAGAACGTCGTGAGAACGGTTAGTACAGTCGAGTTCAGAGTACGGTTAGGTTGGGCCATCTGTAGTAGAACGTCGTAAGAACGGTTAGTACAATCGAGACCGAGAGCACGGTTAGGTTGGGCCATCTGTAGTAGAACGTCGTGAGAATGGTTAGTACAGTCGAGTCCAGAGCACGGTTAGGTTGGGCCATCTGAAGTATAACGTCGTGAGAACGGTTAGTACAGTCGAGTTCAGAGTACGGTTAGGTTGGGCCATCTGTAGTAGAACGTCGTGAGAACGGTTAGTACAGTCGAGTCCAGAGCACGGTTAGGTTGGGCCATCTGTAGTAGAACGTCGTGAGAACGGTTAGTACAGTCGAGTTCAGAGCACGGTTAGGTTGGGCCATCTGTAGTAGAACGTCGTGAGAACGGTTAGTACAGTCGAGTTCAGAGCACGGGTAGGTTGGGCCATCTGTAGTAGAACGTCGTAAGAACGGTTAGTACAGTCGAGTCCAGAGCACGGTTAGGTTGGGCCATCTGTCTGTAGTAGAACGTCGTGAGAACGGTTAGTACAGTCGAGTTCAGAGCACGGTTAGGTTGGGCCATCTGTAGTAGAACGTCGTGAGAACGGTTAGTACAGTCGAGTCCAGAGCACGGTTAGGTTGGGCCATCTGTAGTAGAACGTCGTGAGAACGGTTAGTACAGTCGAGTTCAGAGCACGGTTAGGTTGGGCCATCTGTAGTAGAACGTCGTGAGAACGGTTAGTACAGTCGAGTTCAGAGCACGGTTAGGTTGGGCCATCTGTAGTAGAACGTCGTGAGAACGGTTAGTACAGTCGAGTTCAGAGCACGGTTAGGTTGGGCCATCTGTAGTAGAACGTCGTGAGAACAGTAAGTACAGTCGAGTTCAGAGCACGGTTAGGTTGGGCCATCTGTAGTAGAACGTCGTGAGAACGGTTAGTACAGTCGAGTTCAGAGCACGGTTAGGTTGGGCCATCTGTAGTAGAACGTCGTGCGAACGGTTAGTACAGTCGAGTCCAGAGCATGGTTAGGTTGGTCCATCTGTAGTAGAACGTCGTGAGAATGGTTAGTACAGTCGAGTTCAGAGCACGGTTAGGTTGGGCCATCTGTAGTAGAACGTCGTGAGAACGGTTAGTACAGTCGAGTCCAGAGCACGGTTAGGTTGGGCCATCTGTCTGTAGTAGAACGTCGTGAGAACGGTTAGTACAGTCGAGTTCAGAGCACGGTTAGGTTGGGCCATCTGTAGTAGAACGTCGTGAGAACGGTTAGTACAGTCGAGTCCAGAGCACGGTTAGGTTGGGCCATCTGTAGTAGAACGTCGTGAGAACGGTTAGTACAGTCGAGTTCAGAGCACGGTTAGGTTGGGCCATCTGTAGTAGAATGTCGTGAGAACGGTTAGTACAGTCGAGTTCAGAGCACGGTTAGGTTGGGCCATCTGTAGTAGAACGTCGTGAGAACGGTTAGTACAGTCGAGTTCAGAGCACGGTTAGGTTGGGCCATCTGTAGTAGAACGTCGTGAGAACGGTAAGTACAGTCGAGTTCAGAGCACGGTTAGGTTGGGCCATCTGTAGTAGAACGTCGTGAGAACGGTTAGTACAGTCGAGTTCAGAGCATGGTTAGGTTGGGCCATCTGTAGTAGAACGTCGTGCGAACGGTTAGTACAGTCGAGTCCAGAGCATGGTTAGGTTGGGCCATCTGTAGTAGAACGTCGTGAGAACGGTTAGTACAGTCGAGTTCAGAGCACGGTTAGGTTGGGCCATCTGTAGTAGAACGTCGTGAGAACGGTTAGTACAGTCGAGTCCAGAGCACGGTTAGGTTGGGCCATCTGTAGTAGAACGTCGTGAGAACGGTTAGTACAGTCGAGTTCAGAGCACGGTTAGGTTGGTCCATCTGTAGTAGAACGTCGTGAGAACGGTTAGTACAGTCGAGTCCAGAGTACGGTTAGGTTGGGCCATCTGTAGTAGAACGTAGTGAGAACGGTTAGTACAGTCGAGTCCAGAGCACGGTTAGGTTGGGCCATCTGTAGTAGAACGTCGTGAGAACGGTTAGTACAGTCGAGTCCAGAGCACGGTTAGGTTGGGCCATCTGTAGTAGAACGTCGTGAGAATGGTTAGTACAGTCGAGTTCAGAGCACGGTTAGGTTGGGCCATCTGTAGTAGAACGTCGTGAGATCGGTTAGTACAGTCGAGTCCAGAGCACGGTTAGGTTGGGCCATCTGTAGTAGAACGTCGTGAGAACGGTTAGTACAGTCGAGTTCAGAGCACGGTTAGGTTGGGCCATCTGTAGTAGAACGTCGTGAGAACGGTTAGTACAGTCGAGTTCAGAGCACGGGTAGGTTGGGCCATCCGTAGTAGAACGTCGTGAGAACGGTTAGTACAGTCGAGTTCAGAGCACGGTTAGGTTGGGCCATCTGTCTGTAGTAGAACGTCGTGAGAATGGTTAGTACAGTCGAGTTCAGAGCACGGTTAGGTTGGGCCATCTGTAGTAGAACGTCGTGAGAACGGTTAGTACAGTCGAGTCCAGAGCACGGTTAGGTTGGGCCATCTGTAGTAGAACGTCGTGAGAACGGTTAGTACAGTCGAGTTCAGAGCACGGTTAGGTTGGGCCATCTGTAGTAGAACGTCGTGAGAACGGTTAGTACAGTCGAGTTCAGAGCACGGTTAGGTTGGGCCATCTGTAGTAGAACGTCGTGAGAACGGTTAGTACAGTCGAGTTCAGAGCACGGTTAGGTTGGGCCATCTGTAGTAGAACGTCGTGAGAACGGTAAGTACAGTCGAGTTCAGAGCACGGTTAGGTTGGGCCATCTGTAGTAGAACGTCGTGAGAACGGTTAGTACAGTCGAGTTCAGAGCACGGTTAGGTTGGGCCTTCTGTAGTAGAACGTCGTGAGAACGGTTATTACAGTCGAGTCCAGAGCATGGTTAGGTTTGGCCATCTGTAGTAGAACGTCGTGAGAACGGTTAGTACAGTCGAGTTCAGAGCACGGTTAGGTTGGGCCATCTGTAGTAGAACGTCGTGAGAACGGTTAGTACAGTCGAGTCCAGAGCACGGTTAGGTTGGGCCATCTGTAGTAGAACGTCGTGAGAACGGTTAGTACAGTCGAGTTCAGAGCACGGTTAGGTTGGGCCATCTGTAGTAGAACGTCTTGAGAATGGTTAGTACAATCGAGTCCGAGAACACGGTTAGGTTGGCCATCTGTAGTAGAACGTCGTGAGATCGGTTAGTACTGACGATTCCGAAAGCATGGTTAGTTGGGCCATCTGTAGTAGAACGTCGTGAGAACGGTTAGTACAGTCGATTCCTAGAGCACGGTTAGGTTGGCCATCTGTAGTAGAACGTCGTGAAAGCGGTTAGTACAGTCGATTCCGAAAGCACGGTTAGTTTGGCCATCTGTAGTAGAACGTCGTGAGAAAGGTTAGTACAATCGAGTCCGAGGACACGGTTAGGTTGGCCATCTGTAGTATAACGTCGTGAGAACGGTTAGTACAATCGAGTCCGAGAACACGGTTAGGTGGGGCCATCTCTAGTATAACGTCGTGAGAACGGTTAGTACAATCGAGTCCGAGAACACGGTTAGGTGGGGCCATCTCTAGTATAACGTCGTGAGAACGGTTAGTACAATCGAGTCCGAGAACACGGTTAGGTGGGGCCATCTCTAGTATAACGTCGTGAGAACGGTTAGTACAATAGAGTCCGAGAACACGGTTAGGTGGGGCCATCTCTAGTATAACGTCGTGAGAACGGTTAGTACAATCGAGTCCGAGAACACGGTAAGGTGGGGCCATCTCTAGTATAACGTCATGAGAACGGTTAGTACAATCGAGTCCGAGAACACGGTTAGTTGGGGCCATCTGTAGTAGAATGTCGTGAGAACGATTAGTACAATCGAGTCCGAGAACACGGTTAGGTTGGGCCATCTGTAGTATAATGTCGTGAGAACGGTTAGTACAATCGAGTCCGAGAACACGGTTAGGTGGGGCCATCTGTAGTAGAACGTCGTGAGAACGGTTAGTACAATCGAGTCCGAGAACATGGTTAGGTTGGCCATCTGTAGTATAATGTCGTGAGAACGGTTAGTACAATCGAGTCCGAGAACACGGTTAGGTGGGGCCATCTGTAGTAGAACGTCGTGAGAACGGTTAGTACAATCGAGTCCGAGAACATGGTTAGGTTGGCCATCTGTAGTATAATGTCGTGAGAACGGTTAGTACAATCGAGTCCGAGAACACGGTTAGGTTAGGCCATCTCTAATTAGTAGTACGTCGTTATACATAAAAGAATACAAAAGAAAATTCGTTAATATTGCTCAATGACCAAATCAAATTTTGTTCGTATATAATATATTGTTATGTCATGAAAATACAACATTTTAAAATTTAACAAAAAATTAAACCTGTACATCAACAGTCTTATATAAATATTCATAGAATCATCTCTTCAAATATCTACTTCACAAGTGCTTTATTTTAAAGCATTGTTGTAGCTTTGATTTACTATAACAAATGATTATGATCGTATGAGATTAAAATCAATTTGATCTTTAAATAAGTACTTAAATATGGGTAGAATATTTTCAAAAGTAATATCATATATTTAAAGCAATCAATCGCTAATCGTTTTGAACAATACAGTTCACATCATATTTGTAATGGGGTGATGTGTAGCTGCTCCAGATTGGTAAATAGAAAGAACTGACTAAAGACTTACGCAAACTGTTTTAAGTATAATCATTGATGTTATACACACGTATAATGAATAGTGTAATTAATGATCTGCATTCCAATATGATAAGGCAAATAAATTTAATTAACTCCTCATCACATATTTATTCTGTTACTCATATTGCAATGTTGGATGTTTAAGATATTTGAAATATTTTTTAAAGGAGAAGATTCAAAATAATAATTTAGTCATTACGTGTCAAATATTGAGGAGACTCTTTGCTACTCCTAGTGAAAGTTGGATGAAATCTAGAATTAAATTCCTCGGAGCGCTCAACTTGGGGACCGAATGAACACTCTTATCAGGTGAAGTTGAAAAGCAAAATCATTGAACCACGTAGAAGAGGGTTCGTAATTCACTTTACTTAGATATTGCTATGAAAAAGGTAGTGGATGTTGTTTAGGCGGGAGAACAGAGTATCTGTTACTTGCCGATTGACTGAAAACCAAACAAATACTACGTGAAGCTGTAGGTCCCATAGTTGCCCTAGTGTCAAACTTTTTGATAAATGGCCCCTTTTGAACATAAGTCGAACGTAGTTGGTAACCATATATAATCCACACTTATCCTAGTCTCATTTGAATTATTCATTATTAATCATTAAAACGTCGATCGTAAAGATATATGAATATGAGAGGCGAATGTGGAGAGTGTAGATGAACGAGTGTAGTCATTGTTACTAACTAAGGACAACTGTTCCTAAGAAAGAGCTATTTATTAAGAACCCAATAGGCAGATCAACCAAAGGACTCACAGCTTTGCTTGGAATCCGAAAAACGTAGGATTGGTGTGATTTCCAGGTAACTGACAAGCCCAATAATCATTTCTCCTCCCCACTCAAGATCTGGACACTAACTACTACCCAATACGGACGCTTTAGACGTATAATCATTATTCGCGTTAACATATGCACGAAGTTGTGTTCGCGTCTCGTATCTGAGAATAATCTGAGATGTGATCAAAAGTGACTATCCAGAACAAACAACTAACTCGTCGATTTAGAACATGCCATTAGTGCTGCGCTCTGCCCTGAGAGCAAGATTTACGGACATCCTTCTGCTCGCTCGTTAAAATGCCTGGCCGCTAAATGCAGAAATTTTCTTTTACAATTGGTTGAACGCCAAGTAATTTTCTTAAATTCTCCTTTTAGATTATATCAAAATAATAATAAACCAAATTTACATACAGGGTACGTGGTGTTTAAAAATTTAAGGGCTTAAACTACATGCTTGCGGCTACTTAAGAACGCAAATTTCAGTTTTACATGCCAAATGGATAGTGTGGTATGCTCAAATTAAAGTTTTTTTTTAAATCGTGGACCTAACCATAAAAAAGCTTTATTACTTACTCAAAAGATAATATTTTTTAAACTGTAACACCATTTTTGAAATTTACATTAAATATTCAACAAGAATAGTGAGCTAGTAAGATGCGTAAATTAAGGTTGGTATTTAAAATTATGCGTTAAAGTAAAACAATCATATTTTTGTAAAATTTTAAACAATGTTTTACGCGTGGTTACTAAATTGTGGTAACGGACATAATGTGTCAAGCTATACAGAAAACTACACAATTTAATGTTCGTTCCAGTGATATGCTTTTGTTTGTATTATCGTACAATGTTCCATTTTTTATTATTATTTGAATATAAAGAAACACAGAGTGGTTAAAAAATTGTAAGACTATCTTACTAGCCAGCAACTAGGACTGGACATTCAAATAACGTTATGTGATTAAAAACACATGTAAATCAGGGACGAATGGGGTTTTATCACAATTCTTAGACCCGGCATACACCCCAACCTTAGCAATAGTTTTGTCTGTTGTCCTTAATGACTGGGAAATTCCACTACCTGCTTAGTTTAAGAAAATTTAGTTTCTTTTAAAGCAACCTTATAACGAGGAAAACTGGAATCCGTTATCTGTTTACTCTTTAGCCCGGGTGTGTATAATCTATTGAGTTCTGTAGCATCATGGAGTTCACTACAAGAGAATATGCAGAAATGTACTTTGTTTATGGATTTTGTAACGGCAATGCACTTGCTGCGCAAAGAGAGTACAGTTTAAGGTACCCAGATCGAAAAGCTCCCAGCCCACAGGTGTTCACTATATTTCACCAGAGGTTATTGGAAAGTGGAAAAGTTCAAAGAAAGTTTTCTGAGTTAGGTCCAGTTAATTATGATGTAGGTGTTGAAGAATTGATTCTAAATACCTTTCAAGAAAACCCAGAGAGTAGTAGTAGGGCAATTGTGGCTCAACTAAATGTTTCACAGTGGAAAGTGTTGGATATTCTTCATAGAAACAAGTTTCATCCATACCACTTCACGCCTGTACAAGCACTTGAAGCTCAAGACTTCGCTCCTCGTGTTCAGTTCTGTAGATGGTTGCTCAATAGCGATATTGAGCAGTATCATTTCTTTAAAAAGATCCTTTGGACAGAGGAGACCATATTTACAAGACAAGGAATCTTTAATACACATAATATGCATATGTGGGCGGAAGATAACCCAAGAGCAACCAAAGAACGATATTTTCAAAGTAGATTTCACATTATGGTATGGGTTGGGGTAGTAGGTGAAACACTTATTGGCCCACATTTTTTCGAGGGAAACCTTAACGGGGAACGCTTTTTGCACTTTTTACAGCAAGGTCTCCCTTTGCTGCTAGACCATCTCAACCAAGAAAAAAGAGACAGTCTCATTTTCCATCAAGATGGAGCTACACCGCATTTCACCGCAGAAGTGCGTCACTGGTTGACGCTCTATTATCCTACATGGATTGGACGGGGTGGGACCGTACCGTGGTCAGCTAGATTGCCGGACTTTAGTCCTATGGATTTCTGTGTATGGTTATGGATGAAACAAAAAGTCTATTCTGCACCTATCAACACAGAACAAGACCTGAGGGAGAGAATAACTGCGGCTGCTGAAGTAGTGCACCAAGAAGTCTCTACAAAAGTGATAGTTCAATAAATGCACAAGAGAGCACGGGCCTGCATCATAAATAGAGGAAGTCAGTTTGAACAACATTTGTAAATCTTATTATTTTAAGTTGACCTTTTTTCCAATTATTTTTACGAATTTAATTAGTATGTCTTAATATTATGTCAAATCAAAGTATTATAATCTTTCTTGTAATAAATAGTCAAAGCTTCAAGTTTTCTGCAAACTGTGTTTTAATTCAGTTTCACCTAACACTTTCGATGACGAAACAAAATAATTAAAATCACAATTATACCATTGAATAGAACAATAAATTACGCAGTTTTCTGTATGGTTTGACACATTTTGTCCGTTACCATAATTTAGTAACCACGCTTAAAACATTGTTTAAAATTTTACAAAAATATGATTTTTTTACTTTAACGCATAATTTTAAATACCAACCTTAATTTACGCATCTTACTAGCTCATTATTCTTGTTGAAAATTTAATTTAGATTTCAAAAATGGTGTCACAGTTTAAAAATATGATTTTTTGTGTAAGTAATAACGTTTTTTATGGTTAGGTCCACGATTTAAAAAAAATCTTAATTTGAACATACCACTCTAACCATTTGGCATATAAAACTGAAATTTGCGTTTTTAAGTAGCCCCAAGCATGTAGTTTAAGCCCTTAAATTTTTAAACACCACGTACCATTCACCCTGTATTTAATTTAGCTTTATTAGTAGTTTTAGAAGTAAACCAGCTTTATTCTCTTTGTGGGCTGGGTTACAATTTCGTCGTTAATTCCCTTCCCTGTTATTATTCACAGTTATAAATACTCTATTTAATATTTAAAAACTGTTAACGACAGAACGTGTTAATCTTTTAACAGGATTATTTGATCGATAGACTAGTTTCAGTTAGATAAAATAATTGAGTAGGCAATTAGAGTAGCGCACGCTTCAACGTTTACTAAAAAGACAGCAGTTTGCATATATAATAATTATAACAATAATATGAATTATTGCATAAAAACCAGTTTGTACAAAATACAACGCTCCACTTATTGATGTAGTTATTGTTTATAAAATCTTTGTACTTAAAAAGAGACACGTTTAAAAATTGGAGGGGTAGGTTTTGTTGCATGTTGTAATCGTCTAAAAATTATGATATAAAACAATCTTCATAAGTTACCGCTCTAATTTGTACCGTTTGATATTAAAGTATTCTGTCGAAAATTGTCAGATTTTACATGCAAAATTAAATATTTTTTAAATCTTAATATGTATAACCAAAAAACTTTGTATTTACTCATCACGAAATCTCTGCAACAAAAGAATACATTTGGATTACCTATGGTGGGGTCTTAGATGTTGTATGGTAGAGGTACATTAAGACTTTTTTTTAAATGTCATTCCTAAGGGATATAAACAGCCCCTCAGCGTTTCTTTTTTTCCCATAAGAATAACATTGGTATTCATTTTATCGATCATTTATTACGAACAGTTGATGCAAAAATCATAAATATTTGGTGTTTATTGGAAAATGTTTAAGGTCATATACACTAACTCTGACATGATTCCACTACGAGCGTCGTACTTTGTATCCTTCTAAAGTAGTCTAGTATAGGTTTCCCTACTAAAACACTAGGTGTGATGGTTAAAGATATACACCAAGGGACGGGTAAGCAGGCGTGGAGAACCACCCCGTAGCGAAGCGAAGGCTGGCAGCTAGCTAAATACATTTCCATAATCTTAATTGTAACGATCATGATTTCGGTGTTTTTAAAATCACACCTGATTTGAGAGAGTGTGTTGAACGAATAAGCCAATCAACAACAGCAATAAAACCAACATATGTTAACAATAATTATCAACGTGGAATTCACCACCTGCTTGTAGTTCCACGTACTGCTCTCGGATGCCATTCGCGTGTGCGATGAGGTCTTGAGTGTAATAAAAACTATGTTTTTCACTACTTACTCATTTGATACGTGTAGTCTTGTTAGATGTGTATTGGTTAATAGTTTTATTTATTGTAATAAATCGAGTAGTAAAGTATCCATCTTGCGTATTCGAAAGTGATTGTAAAAAATAAGGTAAGTGTAAAGTCTTATTACAACTAATGAGGATATACTCGTCAAGCAAATCCGTTGTTTATTTGTGATCAAAACAACAGAAGGGCTTCATGGATTAAATTAAATGGTGGGTTTGATTTAATGTTGGATAAAAAACAAGTTAAACAGTACCAATGTTACAATATAAGAAAAAATTATCATGGTGATTGATTTCGGTAAACCAAATTTTCGATCTTCAGACAAAAGGGCCTACAAAGGAATCAAAAGTCATATTCCATTGTGAATTCTCCTGGCCTTAAACTGACGATATGTCTTGCCAAAACTAACACCATAACATTTTTATATTTTAGTAATAATAGTGTAATCAATGTTGTTGTATGACGCTCACTTTAGTGTTATTTCTACCAACACGCATATGCTAAATAGTCTACTGTTAATGCATCGCTACAGGGTGGTTATCTACGTTTTCTTACCCTTCCTTCCGTGGTTCTCTCCAAACCACCACATCTATTTAAATGCTATCTCCCATTCTTCTAAATAAAAAAAGTCAATAAGACCCTATAAGAGTACTTTAAAGGGATACAAAGTAGTATAATTGTGTCAGGGTTAGTAGAAAGTTAGCCCAGCTTTTTTGTCGTCTTTTTTATCGGTTTTTTTGTACTAAATTAAATGCCAAAATTACTCTTACGAAAAAGAGGTACCTTCCTTCTCCATAGCAATATAATTTCCAAAACCCCTTTCTTAGTTGGTCTCTCAAAACCTAACTTCCCTCCAAATTTCATCAAAATCTGTTCAGTAGTTTAGTAAATTACGTACATCGTTTAGAATTTTATATGATTAATAAATGATTCATCCTGATTATATACATCCTACACACAAGTGACGTCAGCTTGTCACGGTGTTTAATCATTATTTAATATAATTCGCCCCTGAAAAGTAGGAAGTAGTTGGTAAATACGTTTTATTTTTAAAATAAAGGTGATGAGGAATATTGACTGAGAATGTTAGGCTCGAGAATACACATTCACTTGCCTCGTGTTCCTTTTCAATTTAATTTCTACATTGATAGACACAAAATAGGATAAGTTATCCAGTCCAAGACATAGCACTGCCCAACTAACAGGTCTTAGAAAAAGCTTTGGAAGTAATGCAGTATGATTCCTTTCTTTAGTTGATCACGATATTGGAAAGTTAAGTTGATTTACTAAAGTAATTAGTTATTTTTGTTCAGTTATAAAATTTTAATTACTAAACATAAGTATGTTTTAACATAATAGGATGATAAATTTAACATTTTGGTTTGGTCGATGAGGCCTTAGAGTTAGCTGAGAACCAGTACTAAAATATCAGTCGTCAACGTCTTGTATAAATCTTTTCAGAACGTCCATATTTAATAATCCATGATACGAAGAGTGTGCTAAGTCATGTGGCTGAGTGTGTTAAGTTGTCCGAAGTTTATAACCTGAGTTAGAGATAGCGCAGGTTCGAATCCTGGCCTTGACTGTTAGTTTTTATCAGTTATGTTCACCTTGTACTTGACTGGTTCTCCCTTACTCTGTCTGATAAGTTTCCTGCACAGATCAATAGTCTATGGGAAATTGTTGGAGTAAGGCTAAAGAGGAGATCGGCCCTTATTTTCAAAATAAAATTAAAATAAACAAGTTCCTCGTACAGATGAATACTTTATGGGGAATGGTTAGGTTAAAAATGAGTTCTGCATATCCTATAGACAATATATATTAATTAATAAAAAAACCAGAAACGTTACTGTGGTGAGTTCTACGCGACCCATTACGAACTCCCAACTGCTAGGTCCTTTTTTCGGCGCTTCGCAAGAAATTTTTGTAAAATACGTAAAAAATACTAAGTATGCTCCGAATGTAAATTTTATCATAGCGTTTTTCTTTACAAGAACTGTACATTTACATACTACCATAAAAACTTGCATATAAATTTAGTAAATAATTATTGTCAAGAAAAAATTTAAAACAACAATTTGAACCTTTTTAAAGGAACAAGACAACCTTTTTAATAGGAACACTTTTTAATAATGAACCACAAAAATATATATTTATAATGAATATATAAGCTATATATATATAGCCTATACTTGTAAAGGCTATATATATTGCCTATTTATTTCAGATTGCGATCGGGATAAAACATTAAAATTATTCATATTTTTATATACTACAAATTTATTTTCTTATTATTTTACTTTCTCGTCTGTAATCTATGTTGGTTTTGCTTCTGAGTGCCTATTTATAAAGTGGAAACTTTCCCCCCATTAGGGTAGTTCATGACGTCACACTAGTTGAGTCACTAGTTAGACAGTCCAAGGCAGCAGTAGTGTACCTGAAGTGGCTACAAGCATGATTCAGGAGGTAATAATTAGATAAGACCAATTTTAAATAGGATATTGTATTGAAAAAAAAAATATTATTAAAGAATATTCTAGTGCTCCAAACATTTAAGTATTTTAATAAGTTTGATAAGGGGAGGGGTCCTAGTAAAATATTAATAATTACAGTTGTGTGTTTTGGAGTTTCAGAATTTAAGTAAATTTGTATAATATTAAACTTTAAAAAAGCAATACTTATGATTATCTTAACAAGTTTATAAAACATTTTTTCAACTTTTACAAGTAGGCCTATTTTTTAGCTACAGAAATGTAAACATCTTTTTAACCCAAGCAGTTTAAACATTTGGCATGAATGGCCAACCGTGAATGTAATACTAGATATAATTATGTACATCATTTGCATACTTCTATAAATAGTTTATGTAAAATCACGTTTCTTGCACATTGAAAAGGAAAATTATGTTCATATCAAGAACTAATTTTACTGAAAATCGTTTCCAAAAACCACTTTACATAATTGTTTCTGTACATTTTACTTAACTTGGATTAAAACGTTTACCAGTCATAAAATATAAAACCGTTGTTTATTGATATATTGTCAAAATAAATTTCTACAAATAATTTTTTTTTTTTTATTTGAAGATGTCTGAATTAACTCCTCACACATAGCCAATGTTTACGAACCACAAATGCTCCCTAAGTATGACCAAATCTCTAGAATGGGGCGCGTGTTCTTCACCACCGTCGATGAAACATGGAGACCACAGAGCAAAGAATAAAGTAGAGTACTGTAGTCATAATACATTCCATCTAGTAGTAGTAGTTGAAGTCGGTTATTTGCCATCTTGGTAAGATGGTCACAGCTGACGTAACCTGAAAAGGTATCCTACTGTTGAGATAAAACATTCCATAAAATTGAAATCATTAATTTTAAACACCACAGTAAACTAAGTAAAACAATTAGAAGTAGGCTTACTTATATTATTATCATTATAAGAATAAATAATAATAATATAATGAATTTATTTCACAATATTTATCTGTAAAAAGTTATTACATCCTGCTTGTTTTTATTGCTGTTATTCATCCAGCTGCGGGAGTTCTAGTCATAATATTGTATTACAAGTTTTTAAAATTCAGATGACGTTCAGCTTCCGTCTAGAATTGAGCTGAATATAATTTTACTGTTGGTAAAAAAAATAACTAAATAAAAATCAAAAAAAATTTCTCCACACTTGTAGTCGACCACGCCCTAGATCACGGGGAGAAAGTCTAGCGACGTGACCTTGAGCCTTGGGCGCGGGTGGTGACCTTGCCCCCACTCAGCCCAAGGTCAGTGGGATCTAGTGTCACTCATCCTGACACACCTGATACTTCCCGTGTGATGTAACGTGAGTGGATATAGATCACATAATATATTTGTCTTCAAGGTCAGCTTGGCCAAGAGGTTGTGATCAGGAATTGTGTACGGAGACAAACTGGTCGACCTTAGAACTGTATAGCCAGTCTTATTTTAACTGTAGGGCACCATTACCACCGTCCAAATTTCAAGGTCGATATTTGGTAATTATGTAGATTACCTGAGGGGTGACAAAGAACTAAGAAAAAGTTACATTCTTAATTTAGATCCCGTTTGTGAAACATTGTGAAGGTCGATGGAACGTGTTGGCGGATAGTGTATTCAGGCTATTTTTTTAAGTCAGTGAATTGCACTGCATTCACGTCACTTAAGGCTTCCTGCACTATACAAATCCAATGTGATAGCCGATGGAACGTGTTGGTTCAGGCTATTGTTTATTGTCTGTGGATTTCACTGCACGATTTACATCACTTAAGGCTTCATGCAAGATACAAAACCAATGTGAAGGTTGGTGGAACGTGTTGTTGACATAATGTATTCAAGCTCTTGTTTAGGACGTTATTTTCTGTGTATTGCATTGCACGATTCACACCACACAAGGCAACCTGCACGATACAAATCCAATGTAATAGCCAATGTAATGTGATGGTGAGATAATGTACTCAGGCAGTATTGTTTATGACGTTATTTTCTGTTGATTGCTTTGCACGATTCATTCCACACAGGACATCCTGCATGATAGAAATAACTTGTGATTGTTGGAATAATATTGGTTATTCAACAATAGAGGTCAATCGTTAATTTTTTTCATATAACAAAATGTTTCATCTACTTCATTTTGTACTTAATTGATTTTTTAAGCCTACACGTATTGTGGATTTTTAAGTACGCTTTTGGAGTGGAGCCTTTTTCAGTAAACACAAATTATAAAATCAGCCGTTATTTTCCCATAGCATGATCTTAAAATAGAGTTGAAATATAAATGATGGCCTTTGATTTATCAGCACAGTTTTAGAATAAACATCGTCCTGGTATGTTTGGTGACATTCTAATCCTTTAAACAAGTTGATCTCCTTAGACAAGTTCCTTCTGATTATATTCAGGTTTTCTCCGTTATTCCCCTGTTACAACCGCTGATTATTTAAAATTAATCTTCTTCAGCTCACAACTCTCTCGATACTTCTGTATTATCGACTTTACGCGTCCTTATTAATGTGAACATGAATATAAACCGAATCATACGTTATAGGGTATAATTAAAGTAGTAATTCATTTTTTAATAGTGATTACATAATAATTGTAATTTGTTGTTGTATTGTAATTTATTTACCATTGCTGTCAATAATGAGTCCCATTCAGTTTATTGTTTCCCTTGCATCTGCAACGGCTTATAAGCTGTATTTATGTTAAATTATAGCTATTCATTTTAGGAACAACAAATTTGTTCATTCACTTTTAAAATGAAATTAACTATATTTTTACTTATGTAAACACAACATTTGTGAGTTTAGGACTTCGATGTCCTCTCTAATATTTAATCATTAAACACCTAAATGTTCTCAAATTTGTATGCGCAGCAAAAAATAAATAAAAAGAGTTGACATGTATTCTTCTCGCTAACCTAATTCTTAACACACTTTTGCTTTCAATGATGAATCCCGACAGTCAAACAACATTTTATTTGAGGACTTGACTATTACTTATTCAATAAATAACAAGGATTTATATAGTTGATAATGCCACCAGCGTTGAAAGATACAAAAATTTTAAATGGTTAAAACGTTTCCCCTCCGCTGCTGAGTATGTATGTAACTTGCAGATCACTTATTGTCCTGTGAAATTATAGTATTAGTTTTGATGACATTCTGAGGTTGCCAAAAGATGCAATAAAGACAACGTTATCGGAAAATTCAAAATTCTCCAGTTTCCATGCGATGGCAGGACCATCAACTTAAGGTGGGTACCATAAATTTTCTACTGCGCATCTCTGACCCACAGTCCTTTCTAAATCTACTCTATTATCTCCATATATAAAAGGGAAATCCCTCAATCACTAATTCTCCCACTTTTCGTAGTCCTACAGAGCTGAAATTTGGTACAAATATTCGTTGTAGGCTAAATAGAAAAACTAAATTATTTGCATCTTGATAAAATACACCAAAGGGGTAGAAAATGCCCCTAAAATATGGTTCCATAAGGATAACGTTGGGTTGATTTTATTAAATTATTAACAGTTGTTTTGTAAATAAATAAACATGTTTGTTTTGTATTTTTAACATTTTTCCTATTGGTGCATTAAGAGTTCACAGTTAACTACTTTTTTCTGTGTATTTTTCTGCAATTACGTGTGTGATTGCACTACTTTGCATCCCCCTAAAGTAGACTTTTAAGGTTTTCTATGTTATAAAATGTTGTGTCCAGGAGAGCAGCAGAAGACTATACTTTCATATTAATTTGATGGTTTAGAGAGAACTGTGGAGCGGAGTTTAAGCAATTATGAGAGTTACTCCGTAGTGTGGCAAGGGCTGTTGGCTAGTAAATTACTCCGTAGCGAGGCAAGGGCTGTTGGCTACTAAATTACTCCGAGGCGAGGCAAGGGCTGTTGGCTACTAAATTACTCCGTAGCGAGGCAAGGGCTGTTGGCTACTAAATTACTCCGTAGCGAGGCAAGGGCTGTTTGCTAGTAAATTACTTCGTAGCGAGGCAAGGGTTGTTGGCTAGTAAATTACTCCGTAGTGAGGCAAGGGCTGTTGGCTAGTAAATTAGTCCGTAGCGAGGCAAGGGCTGTTGGCTAGTAAATTACTCCGTAGCGAGGCAAGGGCTGTTGGCTAGTAAATTACTCCGTAGCGAGGCAAGGGCTGTTGGCTACTAAATTACTCCCTAGTGAGGCAAGGGCTGTTGGCTACTAAATTACTCCGTAGTGAGGCAAGGGCTGTTGGCTACTAAATTACTCCGTAGTGAGGCAAGGGCTGTTGGCTACTAAATTACTCCGTAGCGAGGCAAGGGCTGTTTGCTAGTAAATTACTTCGTAGCGAGGCAAGGGTTGTTGGCTAGTAAATTACTCCGTAGTGAGGCAAGGGCTGTTGGCTAGTAAATTACTCCGTAGCGAGGCAAGGGCTGTTGGCTAGTAAATTACTCCGTAGCGAGGCAAGGGCTGTTGGCTAGTAAATTACTCCGTAGCGAGGCAAGGGCTGTTGGCTACTAAATTACTCCGTAGTGAGGCAAGGGCTGTTGGCTACTAAATTACTCCGTAGTGAGGCAAGGGCTGTTGGCTACTAAATTACTCCGTAGTGAGGCAAGGGCTGTTGGCTAGTAAATTACTCCGTAGCGAGGCAAGGGCTGTTGGCTACTAAATTACTCCGTAGTGAGGCAAGGGCTGTTTGCTAGTAAATAATAATGGCAGCAATTAATTAATCTTGACACGAGAGTGACAATGTTATTCGATGAACAGCTGTTTCCACACTGTTGTCACCAATCGCTCCAGCTGACAAACAAGGTTAGATTGTAATATAAGTGTTACCAATACAAGCTATGTCAGGCGTGCCTTCACGTGTTGTGTTAATTTATTCCCTTCATACGTCTGCCAACACCCAGCAACCTCAAGGAATACTCGTGTGTCGTACACAATGTACTCCACCCAGAGCCTTTTACTTTCTAGTTCCTTTGAAGGTCTTTTGACAAAGATAATTCAAACCACCACGGAAGATGATGAAGTTATGAATGAAGTTTTAAAAGTTTACTCATTTTTTCTGGGTATACGTTTATGAAACTAATTTTACTATAATTTATTGGGTATCTAACTTTTTTTTAGATTGCAGAACAGTTAGAAGAGTGTTTGGAAAGCGTAAGGATATTTTCTTTTATGTCTCTCTTTAATGATAATATAATCACATTTGTATATATTTATATTCGCAGTGTCATCCTATTTGTGCATAGTAATTCTCACCTTTTCAAATCAAACAAATTCGAACATAAATATATCTCAGATTAGGCACAAACTTGACATCACTTCGATGAAAACTGACGTATTCAAAAAACATATCTCATTTAACGGTATCAATCTATTTAATTTTAGAACTTAGGCTTAAGCGGCCGTGTCATAACTAGAATCTACATTTTCCGGTGACAACCGCGTCAAGGTACTATCTACAATATTTGCAAGATAATCAGACGTTTCGCCCATACTGTATGGTATCCTCAGTGGTTACTCTGAGACTCACTGAGGATGCCACATCACAGTATGGGCGAAACGTCTGGTTATCTTGTAAATATTGAAGATAGTACCTTGACGCGGTTGTCACCGGAAAGTGTAGATTCTAATTTATTTAATGCTTTGCCATTCTCACTCAAAGCAGAACGTGAAGTGAATGCATTTTCTGAGAGAGTCAAAAAGTATTTTGGTCCTATTATTGCTTCACAGTATCGAGGTATTCCTGACGAACTTCTTGGTGGAACATTATGAATTCCTGAACAGGAACATTATGTCAGAAACATTATGAATTCCTGAACAGTTTCATAATGTTAAGTTTTAAACCTTTTCCTTTGTTAGTAAGAATTGACTATATACATTTTAGCTTTGTTTAATTATGCAGTAGATAACTGTCAAAGTATAGGATAGTTGAATTGAACAGGAAACGCTTCGTTAGAACTGTTTAAAACAAAACAAAAGTACTTTTCCTTAAAGAAATAATGATTTGTGAAGTCTATTCATACCCACTTAAATACTTATGTACAATTTATTTGTACCCACCTTTAGTGAGGATTATATATTCACCATTCTATCCTAGAACTTTTGACGATGTTAACTTCAATAAAAGTAATTCCTATAGTATGTGTAATACTAACTCAATACTGAATCTGCATTTAAGTAAATACAAAAACCTTTGACACAGACCTGTAGTGAGTGACGTTAAGTAATAATAAATACAATTTACTAATAGTGAATGAGCACGTGTAAATTTACTCATGTTTTCTGGGTATACGTTTATGAAATTTAACGTATAATGGGTGTACGTAAGTAAAATTTACATTAAAATGGTGTTTATTCATGCACGATTCTATAGTTGAATACGTATCTAGATAACATTCCAAGATCTGTCAACTTGCTTTGTTTATTGATTATGAATTACAGTACTATAGTTTTGCGTCGTTATATAATTAGTTTTTGTTATACATAGTTTCTCTCTGAATTTATAGTTAATTTACTATTTATATTTATATAAAAATATATCGCTTTACAAATATATAAATTTTTTAGTGGTATTCTTTTACTATTTGTCTTGATTTTATTGATTATTTCGTATCAAGACAGATATTGTTATAGTCTTCTGTTTCTGTTTCTCTAAATGTTATTGGATTTGTTATTAATACTACAATGTAATTGGAATTTGAATCTTTTGTAGTTTTTATTAAATAAATAAATCGATTCCCTAATTCTTCTTTTTTTTATTTATTTTTTATATACTAGATAAACGTATTATTTTTTTATTTTTTATTTTATTTCAGTGACTCCAAAGCAAGCTTAATAGAAACAGCATATTCTACGATTCTTTTTCAAATTATTCCTTGTTACAATTAGAAAATAATATAATTTTAATGAAAAGCTCAATACACTAATGTGAAAAACACGTAAGACAAGTAGACATCTTGTCACACGGGTCTAGAGTTGGAACAGGAATCTATCTTGAAGGGCAAGCGTCAGTCTCTCCCCACGCTGGTATTGTATGGCTACCTACACCAACGTAGTTAATACCGCAAACCCGTTTGCCTCTCTTGGCTGCTACTCTGGAATAAGGGAAGTTATCATTGATCCAGTTTTTCCATTCCCTTCTAAGCGGAGAGTTCCATTTTGCAGTATGTTAAGGTCTTTTTTATATTGCGATACGTACCTAATACATTTTATGGACAAATCATGTTTTTATAACTTCATAACAGCAATGTAATTAAATAGCAATACACTTTCTTTAAGCTCTTCTTACTGGATAATTTAATGTATAAAATTATTCAACCCTCAGGTTTTTTTTTAAGTTTTTTTATTGTTAGGCGTTTTGTTGTTTTTATTGTTTTTTATTGATGGTAACGAAGTTACCATCATCAGATATACACAATTTCTGATGACGGTAACTTTGTTACTGAAAATGCTAACAAAATTAAAACAAAAAAATTTACTAGATGGTTGAATTTACAATTAATACGTTTGTCATACATTTAAATTAGCTATTCACAAGTTTAATTTTTTCACTAACTCATCGAAATTTATTAATTTAATTTTTATTTTCCAAACAAATAGTATCCACTCATTCATAGAGGTAATTTTACATACCACAGCAGGAGATTCTTTTGTGCCGTAACCCTATCCATGATCTTTTTGGGACTTAATTGTTTGATATTTTCAACATTCTAGTGATTAAAAAAATCCCTTTTTTTCGTTTAAACAATAGAAGTGATTGTTGTAATGAGTAAACAACTTACATTACAGTGGGTGGAGTCGAGGCCCAATGGGTAAGGCTTTCAGCCGTTGAGTTATCCAATGTTCGACTCCCCAACTGACGCCGATACTTCAGTCATTTAATAAAATTTACACACAGGCTGGTAGTTCCTAAAGGCCCCCTGCAGCCCCTCCCAAAAAACTTATGACAGACCTAACCTGTCATAAGTTTTCAAGTGGTTAAGTGGAAGAAAGGACTAAATAGTCCTAACTTCACCGCGTTTATAAAGACTATTTTCATTTAATTTATTCTATAACAATTCCTCCTTAATCTCTGGTAAGCACTACTAGTATGACGAATTTATAAAAGATAACAAAAGTAGTTAAAAAACGCTCAACCCTCACAAAACTCCACATTGATATGAAAACTTCTTTTAGTAAGTTAACCAGCCAAATGGTATCCAAACCGTTGCACATTCGTTGTAACCTGCAGACAAGTCCCCATCATGATGTGTGGTTAGTCAATGGCTAAGCTTCGAACTATTGTTGGACAAGGCCTAAGATTCGAATCATCAACTGAGCTAACGGTCACTCGTTGAAGAAAGTTCACACACAGGCCTGCAGTTCTAAATGAGCTGGTGATAGTTTTTTTCATTCAAAACAAAAATTATTAATATCATTACGTTTGCGTATTCTCCATTATATACGTTAAAAGAACGTCGATGTGGTTGTAAAATGTTGGTGCTCTCTCAAACTGTGGACGTTGGATTGCCACCACATCCTTAAAGCGTGCTGCAATTCTTTATTTATTGTGTATGTATTGTAACTCGTTTTACCATCAATATCAAACTTCTGGGAGAGCCCGTGGGCGAGCGGTCTACTTTGTACCTAAGCTAGAGATATGGCTGGTTTGAATCCTGGCCTTGACTGTTAGTTTATATCAGTAATATTCACCTTGTACTGTACTGGGTCTCCTCCTTACTCTGTCTGATAGATTCTCTGCACAGATGAACAGGTCATGGGAAATGGGTATCTGGGTGTAAGGTTAAAGAAAAGATCGGCTTTTCCTGAAAAAATAATTAATTTTTCTCTTAATGCTCTTAATCACCGATATGCATCTGCAGCTTTTAGACTAATATATATTATCCCTTTAAAAACAGTAATGTATTAAAAAAATCATTTACTATATGGTAAAAGGTTGAATTCAAACTGAATAAAATTCCTGGCACACCAAAGATAAAATATTCAATTACATTTCTTTAAAAACTCCTTAAAAAATGAATGTTCTACAACTCTATCAACAATTCTATTGTAAATACAAGACATGATCTGAATCAAATCAATTATATCTTATCCTCAGTGTGTTTACTACTCTAGACTATCAAGCTCGTGGCTCCCACACTTGTGAGATAAACCTCAGTCTCATCCTGTATTGTATGATTGTGCACGCGCAGGTGCAGTGATGACGGACAGATTCCGTCAATGAACGAGGGACTCGTCCTTACTTAACCTGGCACTCACGTGAGATCAGCCAATACCTCTCCAGGACTGTTCCGCACGCGCAGGTGCAGTGATGACGGACAGACTCCGTCAATGACCGAGGGACTCGTCCTTACGTAACCTGGCACTCACGTGAGATTAGCTAAATACCTCTCCAGGACTGTTCCGCACGCGCAGGTGCAGTGATGACGGACAGACTCCGTCAATGACCGAGGGACTCGTCCTTACGTAACCTGGCACTCACGTGAGATCAGCCAAATACCTCTCCAGGACTGTTCCGCACGCGCAGGTGCAGTGATGACGGACAGACTCCGTCAATGACCGAGGGACTCGTCCTTACGTAACCTGGCACTCACGTGAGATTAGCTAAATACCTCTCCAGGACTGTTCCGCACGCGCAGGTGCAGTGATGACGGACAGACTCCGTCAATGACCGAGGGACTCGTCCTTACGTAACCTGGCACTCACGTGAGATCAGCCAAATACCTCTCCAGGACCGTTCCGCACGCGCAACTTCCGGCCACGCTTCAAGAGGACCAGTTCTTAGTGAGAAAAAAACTCGTTCGGCTAGACAGGCCATGGTATAATAACTTCCAAATCAGAATCATATATTGAGGCGCGGACCTTCATTTCACACACATAGTTTCGTCTTTTAATTAGAGTTCGGATTTTGGAGAACATATGTAATCTATATATCAAACTCACCAAACCGAATTAAAAACAAATCCATCCCAAGAGATATAAAATCATATTCCATTCACCAAAACGAAAGTTAGTCAAACAAAGAATAAAGTAGTAATTTTTTGAAACATTTCTAAATAAACTTTAAAACGTTCCGGATCAGGACCTGCTTTCCTTAGATTATCTTATTTAAACAATTTATTCACATCGCTAAAAATATATTGCAACCAGCATTCAATAGAAATTTACCAGTACTATGGTCTAATTTCCCCCAGAAAGAGCTGTTTGACGTAGTATAAGGTGGTCTAAACACGTTCATGCTAATAAATTTGTGTCTCAGTTCTTTTGAACCAATTGTCACCGCTAGATCCGAGCACTAAAAACACTTTCTCTTTACTACAACAGTGAGTTTTCTTAATTGTTGAAATGTTATATTAAAAGATAAATAAAGTTCACATGTAGTATACTAAAATTAAAATTTCTATTTAATGCTGGTTGCGATATATTTTAACGAAGTGAATAAGATAAACTAAGGAAAGCAGGACCTGATCCGGAACGTTTTACAGTTTATTTATTAACATTTCAATAAATTACTACTTTATTAATAGTTTAATTTAACTTTCGTTTTAGTAAGTGGAAAATAATTTTATCTCTCTTGGAATGGACGTGTTTTTAATTCTGTTTTGGTGAGTTTGATATAGTTATCGTTGGGATGTTTGATTTAACTTTCACTGTGGCAAGTTTGATTCAAATTCCATTTTGGTTAATTTACGTTGTGATGGGTTTCATTTACCCTCCTTTGAGGCAGGTTTGATTTAACTTCAACTTTAGTGAGATTCATTTAAATCCCATCATGAACTGCCATTTTGGTGAGTTTGGTTTAGCTTCTGTTGGGGTGTGTTTGATTTTAAAACGTCAGTATACCTGCTACATGTCTATGGCTATATTTGATATAGTTCGACTCTGCGTCTGCTATTGGGCTATTCCCGTGACTACTTCCTAACAGTAGTGTATCGATTTGACACTGTCTGAACTTACTGTTTCTTCTCCGTGTAAGACAACCTCATTTTATCATTCAACGGCCTAGAACAGCAACCACCACGAATTGGTTCCATGTAAGTTAACTTTTGCAATAGTAACATTTATACATTTTTGTTTTTATTTTCGATTATGAGATTTTAATAATTAAAACGTAAAGCAAAATTTTCATGCAGGATTTTATTATAGAAATTTTACGGTCGTTGTTTTAAAACCAGAGATTAGACTGGTTGGTGCCTTACACAATAGGGAAGGAAGAAAAATATGCCGCATCCAATATTGTGCTGAATATGTGTTGAGTAACAAATTCTCCAGTTCGCCATGGCCAGCAGAATCTTGTCATCCCCCTCTTTATGCCCCCCCCCCCAATATTGTGCTGAATATGTGTTGAGTAACAAATTCTCCAGTTCGCCATGGCCTGCAGAATCTTGTCAGTCCCCTTCTTTATGCCCCCCCCCCCCCCAATATTGTGCTGAATATGTATTGAGTAACAAATTCTCCAGTTCGCCATGGCCAGCAAAATCTTGTCATCCCCCTCTTTATGCCCCCCCCCCATATTGTGCTGAATATGGGTTGAGTAACAAATTCTCCAGTTCGCCATGGCCAGCAGAATCTTGTCATCCCCCTCTTTATGCCCCCCCCCCCCAATATTGTGCTGATTATGTGTTGAGTAACAAATTCTCCAGTTCGCCATGGGCCTGCAGAATCTTGTCAGTCCTTCTCTTTATTCCCCCTCCCCCAATCCTCAAGTATAAATTGAATAATTATAACTGCAGATTTATAAATACGTACACTAGTTGTAATCTATTGTTATTGACACTCAGGTGTTCTCTGTTGCCTTAAGAAAGCGACCCCTGTTTATTTTTTTCTCTTTGTTCAGACCAACTTACAGATGATGTAATTACAAAAGCCATTCGACTCAGCAAATTTAACTATAAATTTAGAAAACTAGACCTTTCTTCAAACATAATGTTGTATCCTTAAAATGTTCATAAAAGTCACATTATTTTAGGCTTATTCAGATTTTTATGATTGATGTGTTTTGAAATATCTATTTACTGTGGAGGTTTTAAGTTTTTTATACTTCCAATGAAAGGTTTCACACTATAGTGTTTTTCTCTCTTTATTTGGCTACCTTCTACCAGGATTATTGGCTCTATTACTGCTACTGTCTGTGTGGTCTTTATCCTTCGAAACCCAATTTTTATCCTTGATTTTTTTACAAAAAAGTCAGAATAATTTACAATTTCTCACACATTAAACTTTAAAACCGAAAGTATTTTTAACTTTACCATAATTATATTTTATAAAGGACGGAATCTGTTCATATAAATATTTTATGACTAATTCCCATCTTCTTGCTTTTCATAGCATTGAAAATTGCAGTTCTCTTCTTCTTGCTTCTCCAAACCAAGAAAGATTCCAAATTATTATTTATCTCTAAGATAATATCTTATATTTTTCCTATTAATTTACATGTATCATCATTTATTTCATGAGTAATTTTTTTCCAAGTTTAGATTGTTATTTTTATCTCTTTACAGTATAAAATCATAATTTTTCTTTTCAACGTTCTTCTTCATTACATTTACACTTCAAATCAAATCAAAATCTTTATTCTCTCACTAAAATACACATAAATTACATAATTACATAAAAGAAATAAATACATTGATATATCAATTTATATATATATGGTTAGACAAAAGGTAAATAAATAAAATAGTTTTGTTATACATATAAGTGTTATTTAATTTAGAAGGAAAATAATAATATATTATAAATGTATCAACAATGTCACTCTAAGGGTCGAGTTTTAATGGGGACTTATTGAAGTTTCTGTATAGGCTTATATTTTCTTACACATAGCAAG
Organism: Stictocephala bisonia; assembly: GCA_035578905.1. Lineage (NCBI taxonomy): Eukaryota > Metazoa > Arthropoda > Insecta > Hemiptera > Membracidae > Stictocephala > Stictocephala bisonia. Next base: position 327,951 of record JAQJVL010000477.1, on the reverse strand, counting down.
TTATTATTATTTATGTCAACAGGAATAAATGTTTTATGTATTACACTTAATTACGATTTTAAATTGTTTGTTATTTACGTCGGATTTTTTTACATGCAAGCTTTTTCAAAATAATCCGCCATTTGTATTTCTTAAATAATTCATCTGAAAAATTGCATATAGTTTTTGTAACCTTGTAAGTCAACATGTCTTAATCTTTTTTCGACCAATTATTGCTAGGTTTACAACTAATTTATTCTTATTTTTTAAAAACATTACATTTTGGATTTATAATAGTTTGATAGCTCTAATCATTCATATGTCTTAGTGGGAGACGAAAACTTAAATTCATATATTACTTGGTTTTAATAAAGGTCTATAGCCTATATACAAAGGAAAAAGGAGATGAATCATTTTGTCAGAAGAAAAATACCATAATATTCTTATTAATATTTTTTCTTTTTGTCTTCATAGCAATTTTGGCCAATTTACAATCCTTCTTCCCAAAAGAAGGGCAGTTAATTGCTCGATTGTTTTAGGAACTCAACCCTGACTGCTTTTTTCCTTGCTCTACCTGAGAATATGAAACGAAATCTGATTAATTCAGTTAAATTTTGGTTCAGTAATATGAGAGAACAGTTATAAATTCTTTTTAGATAATTAACTCAATTTATATTCAATTCTTCCTCTTTTTTTGGAATTAAAAAAAACAAAAAAAGTTTGTTTCCTGTGTGAGATTCCGATGAATTCACTTCCTATATACATTTTTATTTGTATGGGAGCAAAATGTCCTGTTTCAGTGTAGACATTAGACACCATGCCAAACAAATAATAAATAAAATCGACAATAGGCCTACTCAAATTGTGGTTTTCCTCGCTAATAGTTGAATCCTGATCGTTCAAATCACTAGTTACAGTAATGATTTACCGAAGTGTCTAATGGTTGTGTGGCTAAAGCATTGGCTGTTTTTTTCTTTTTTTTTTTGAGGAATCAAAACTAATAGTATACTTGGTTTTACTATAACCTAGCTAATAGCTATAAGAAGGTAGTTGGACATTTGCCATCATTACGTGAAAAATAACAATCACGACGTTTCGATTTGGTAAAACCCAAACCTTTTTCAAGTGCTAAAAACTAAATTACATCTACACAAACATGTTATAAATCTACGTTCTTAAACTATAATTTGTCCAAACAGTTTAAGAACGTATTCTTATAGTTTAAGAACGTAGATTTATAACATGTTTGTGTAGATGTAATTTAGTTTTTAGCACTTGAAAAAGGTTTGGGTTTTACCAAATCGAAACGTCGTGATTGTTATTTTTCACGTAATGATGGCAAATGTCCAACTACCTTTGTCTCCCTCATCTGATACTCCATCATTAACAAATTTCAAAAACAAAGCTATAAGAAGAAGGACAAAAATAAAACCACAAACCTGTATGTGTGCCGCTAAGCTTTTTTGTGACACCAGTATAGAGTTTGATTTTTTTAAGTGTTCCACCATTGGGATATTTAAACCTGCAGAGATACAACAAACTTAAAATGGAAAACTTCACCTACTTCTACCTCATTAATATAAATATGCGTTTAGCGATTTTCAAAAAAGGCACAATTTTCCAAAATGGTGGACAACTTAATTTTTTTCATATGGATCGCTAGGTATTTAATATTTTTCCTGATAGACAATGTAATTTTATAACTGTGTTTACCTTTACAATTTTCGCATAATATTAGCCATTTCTAATCTATGGACACTCAAATAGGTAAAAAAACGGCAACTTTTGGTGTTACACAATCGATAAAACAACTATGTTTTACTCTATTATAATAGGATGCAGGCTTATATTATACTATGCTGTGATTATATACATATCATTATAATTTACTTATGGTGTAAAAAGTGCTGTTATCATACAATATACTGTATTATATTTAACTGTGAAACTACGTTGAAAATGAAATTAAACATTTTTTTTAATTATTCGTAGAAATAGGCTCATTAAAAATAAGTGTTGGGCTAATTTTATTTATTTTGTCTAAGATATTCAACCTTCATGATATTAGTTATCATTTATGATGTAATATATGAATTTAAGCCTGAGTACAATACAATAAAACATAGTTGTTTTATAGATTTTGCAACACAAAATGTTGCCATTTTTATTATTTGAGTATCCATAGATTAGAAACGGCTAATATTATGTAAAAAGTGCAAAGAATAAAAACGTTTTAAATTTACACTGTTTATTAGGAAAAATCATTAAGACATAGTATTTCATAAGTAAAAATTGTTTTCCGCCATTTTGGAAAATGGTGGATTTTTTAAAATCACTAAATATATATTAATTTAAGTAATATATGAATTTAAGCCTGAATACAACACAATAAAACATGGTTGTTTTATAGATTTTTAACACAAAAATTTGCCACTTTTTATTATTTGAGTATCCATAGATTAGAAACGGATGATATTATGTAAAAAGTGCAAAGAATAAAAACGTTTTAAATTTACACTGTCTATCAGGAAAAATCATTAAATACATAGTATTTCATAAGAAAAAAATTTTTTTCCGCCATTTTGGAAAATGGTGGCTTTTTTAAAATCACTAAATGCATATTTTTATTGATGAAGAAGAAGTTGGTGAAGTTTCCCTTTTAAAGTTTGTTGTATCTCTGCATGTTTAAAATATCTCAATGGTGGCTCACTTAAAAATCACCCTGTATATATAAATATTATATAAAATAATATCATGGAACCACGTGTCCGGAACCTTCTACACTTGCAACGGCACCTTATATAATAGCACCCTTCAATCGACTGTCAGTCAGTATCAGTGGGAATGTGAGTCTTCGGTCTTCGGCCTGAAGTAGAAGTGACAGTCAAGGGACAGTGCTTAATTGTAACAGTTCATGAACAATGAAAGATATTGAATGAACATAGACTAGTGTGTGTTATGTGAAATGGAGTATTGTAAATAAGAGTGGTTTAGAAACTAATCTACTAGTAATAGACCAACAATGTACAAAACAATCCACAAATTACATTTAAAAAATGCGCGGTAAAATATCAACTTTACTTTGAAATGTGTTCAATTTAAGTATAACGATGAAAAAAATAACTTTAAATATTAAAGCATGCTATAGACCTAATTTGGTTAATGTCTCATAAGCTGTAACGTTAACTTTGATTAGTTGCTGTAATGTGGGCTCTAACTAATTGGTGATCAGTTTAGTTACTGAGACTAAATTGCAAAATAACAATAACCAGTAAAGTAATGAACAACATTTAAGTAGACAGTAACTTATGGCTTGGACTGCTGTAACACAGCTGGTGAATGAAAACAAAACTCTGCCATTTTTCAACGTCATGGTGTATTTCATTATAGAGATAAATGGACATACATCACGAATACTTATACCTTTCCCTAATGATGGTTAAATAGGATTGCCTGGCATAAATTAGGGAGAAGATTAAAACCTAGGAAGATAATTTCTTAATGATCATTATGGCGCATAATCTGTTATAACGAGTGGCCCATTAATACGTCAATAGTGTAGATTAATTGTTTATCTAGTTCGTTTGTAAGCAAACACAACCTGTTTGAGTCCAACACAAGCCATAAAGATTGTGGTTTTTTATCTGACAAACCAACTTACGTAAGATGAAGACACTGATAAGTCTTATTACAAATTAATTGTTTATATAGTTTGTTTGTAAGCACACACAACCTGTTCGAGTCCAACACAAGCCATAAAAATTGTTGTTTTTTATCTGACAAACTAACTTACGTAAGATGAAAAGACTGAGGAGTCTCATTACAGTTTAATTGTTTATATAGTTTGTTTGTAAGCACACACAACCTGTTTGAGTCCAACGCAAGCCATAAAGATTGTTGTTTTTTTATCTGACAAACCAACTTACGTAAGATGAAGACACTGATAAGTCTTATTACAGTTCAATTGTTTATATAGTTTGTTTGTAAGCACACACAACTTGTTTGAGTCCAACACAAGTCATAAAGATTGTTGTTTTTTATCTGACAAACCAACTTACGTAAGATGAAGACACTGATAAGTCTTATTACAGTTTAATTGTTTATAAAGTTTGTTTGTAAGCACACACAACCGGTTTGAGTCCAACACAAGCCATAAAGATTGCTGTTTTTTTATCTGACAAACCAACTTACGTAAGATGAAGACACTGATAAGTCTTATTACAGTTTAATTGTTTATAAAGTTTGTTTGTAAGCACACACAACCGGTTTGAGTCCAAAACAAGCCATAAAGATTGCTGTTTTTTTATCTGACAAACCAACTTACGTAAGATGAAGACACTGAGAAGTCTTATTACAGTGTAATTGTGTATGTAGTTCGTTTGTAAACACACGCAACCCGTTTGAGTCCAACACGAGCCATTCATATTGTTGTTTTTTTATCTGACAAACCAACTTACGTAAGATGAAGACACTGAGAAGTTTTATTACAGTTTAATTGTTTATAAAGTTTGTTTGTAAGCACACACAACCTGTTTGAGTCCAACATGAGCCATTCTGATTGTTGTTTTTTCTGACAAGTCAACTTATGTAAGGTGAAGATACTTAGAAGTCTTATTACAGTGTAATTGTTTGTATACTTTGTTTGTAAGCACACACAACCTGTTTGAGTCCAACGCAAGCCATAAAGATTGTTGTTTTTTTATCTGACAAACCAACTTACGTAAGATGAAGACACTGATAAGTCTTATTACAGTTCAATTGTTTATATAGTTTGTTTGTAAGCACACACAACTTGTTTGAGTCCAACACAAGTCATAAAGATTGTTGTTTTTTATCTGACAAACCAACTTACGTAAGATGAAGACACTGATAAGTCTTATTACAGTTTAATTGTTTATAAAGTTTGTTTGTAAGCACACACAACCGGTTTGAGTCCAACACAAGCCATAAAGATTGCTGTTTTTTTATCTGACAAACCAACTTACGTAAGATGAAGACACTGATAAGTCTTATTACAGTTTAATTGTTTATAAAGTTTGTTTGTAAGCACACACAACCGGTTTGAGTCCAAAACAAGCCATAAAGATTGCTGTTTTTTTATCTGACAAACCAACTTACGTAAGATGAAGACACTGAGAAGTCTTATTACAGTGTAATTGTGTATGTAGTTCGTTTGTAAACACACGCAACCCGTTTGAGTCCAACACGAGCCATTCATATTGTTATTTTTTTATCTGACAAACCAACTTACGTAAGATGAAGACACTGAGAAGTTTTATTACAGTTTAATTGTTTATATAGTTTGTTTGTAAGCACACACAACCTGTTTGAGTCCAACACGAGCCATCCAGATTGTTGTTTTTTCTGACAAGTCAACTTATGTAAGGTGAAGATACTTAGAAGTCTTATTACAGTGTAATTGTTTGTATACTTTGTTTGTAAGCACACACAACCAGTTTGAGTCCAACACGATTCAACCAGATTGTGGCTTTTCTTGGAAGACCCTCTGATTAAGAAAGTGGTGATTACTGTGGCGTGCTCGAATTGGCGAAGTGCAATTTTAGTCTTCCTTGATTGAATTGACGTACAGTAAATGGTCCATTTATTTCTTATATGGCTTAAATGATTCGGTTTACCTCGTCCTACCTGCAAATTACACTATAGCTTTTCCTTCGTAGTTCGTACACTAACGATTGTCGATTGTCGATTGTCTTTTGAGTTGTTGCTCTCCTAAATAAACTAATAATTTTTCCTTTTACGAAATATATTTGAGAAAGATGGCATCTTTTGTTGAGTGAAATTCACACATTCATACTGTTAATAATAAGTAACCAATTAATAAACATTAAAATTTAAATTAAATTTAAATATGGTACTTGAAATGTTAATTGATTTTGTTTTGATTGTTTTCCGATAAGGCTGTTCAAAAGTGTTATGTGTATGTTATGGTTTAGTTCTTATTTTATTTTGTTTTTATCAGATTTTAATTTAATATTATATAAAATACCTCCCAACTAGCTATAATCAAGTGATGATTGAAGTTTATTTTGTTATCAATGCATTTTTATTTGTTTAGTATGTTTTATTAAATTATTGCTTTTACTAATATAAGTAATAATAAATCAGCTGAACAAATACAAAAGTGGTAAAACACGATCTTGATAAAATTGTATTGAAGAAATAAAACTATAAACATACCTTGTAGTCGTAATTCTTGGCACACTAGTGCCTCCAGTAAGCACGACCGAATAATGACGTTATACTGACAGTTTGAAGCGTTGGGACGTCATCTGTAAAGTCATGATAAACAAATAAACACGTTTCCTGGAACTTCGACTGGAAGATACAGGTGTCCGATAAACGCGCATCAGGAAATACCACCATTAATTGATAAATCTGGTTCTCCACTTTGGGTTTAACAATGGTGCAATATGGCAATCATTGTTGCTATGTGTATCATCGGAAATAAAGTTATAGTTAAAGCCTAGTTTCCGAATATATAGAATAGATTTTTTGTATCTACTATCATTCATAAAATCGGTTATTTATTGAGATAATCTACGCATTTAAAAAAATAGAGTATACTGCATTGTCGAGTGAGCCCGGGATAACTTGTCGTGTGAACTCAATACTCACGCCATATGTCAAAATGGGCTGTAAATTGTCCAATGCTTTATGAAATATCACACCTGACATATTGAAATTTAGTAGTTAAATGTATTTATGAGCTATTCCCAAATAAATTTAACTATAGTAATAATAATAATAATAATAAATACTTTTATGACAAATGTTTACAATTATATGACAATCGTCAATTAATTATTTACTCAGTTGAAACTAAAATTGTCTCAATCATACTTTAACATGAAGGTCCCATTCAAACATACAATATTAACATTCACGCGCACTCATTCATTCGAATTTCACACTCCAGCTCCTTATCAGTCAGCCAATTAGATCTCCCATTCATTTGCCATAAAATCGTATATTATCGCATAATGTGAATACCGTCATTTATTACCACAATATCTTATAGCTGCATAACAAGACATAAGCGATGACATCACTGTAATACAGCAAATTAAAAAGAATAACAAAAGATATTCGAAATAAAATCTTTATAATAAACAATATTAAGACCTTGTTGTAAATTAGTGCAATTTTATGGGAGAGCCAGTAGCCGAGCGGTCTAAGGCGTCAGGACTTTGTATTTCAGCCCTTGGCGATTTACATGACGCTACTAAATAGTCGGAATAAAATGACTTTGGTACTGGCGGAACGGCCACTCGCCACTGGTTTGAAATGACAAAACTCTGAGTTTTAATTTTATTTCAAACTGAAAATAAGTAAGCAAAAATTTTCAAATTAATTTTATAGTGTCCACCATGTTATATTCTTAAAGAAAAAAATATTCTTGAGAATTTGCTTAAAATGATTTGCTTTATATTGTGATATTTGTGATTTAAAACACGTTTTTATTAGTGAAATTGTACGTGTGTCGTCTTTAACCTGTCACTTCAGGGAGAATAACAACAATAAAATAATTTCTTGTGAATGGATGACAGTTTGATTAGTTTGGTATAAGTCTTATTTAATAGTTCAAACAATCTAATGAGATATTAATTTTTTTATGAACCTTTGCAAAATTGGAAACGAAAAACGCTTGACAAAATTTTTTTGAACAAACATTAACTGTGTTATTTATGTATTACTAAAATAATACTGTGGAACTAATAAAACATGCAGAAAATAATGAATAGTTGATGAAGTAACGCGATAATTCGTTTACATAGAGGATGTGTTGGAAGCGTAAGGAATAATCTGCTCAATGTTCAACCCAAGCGTAAAATAATGTCGAAAAATAATAGATCGACGATATTTCCAGATAAGAAATGTTTCTCCAGTAATAAATAAGGTGAGTTAGTTGACTTTGAGGTGTGTGTGTGTTCGTGTTCAGTTCTTAATCGATTTAAGAGTGCTTGGTATAGTTTAATCACCAGTTTATTTTTATTATAGTAATTTAGTTTTAGTGATACTACAAGGTTTTTTTTATTTAGATGTGACAATAATGTTATAGGATTCAGTGAATATATAATTATCAGTATTTAGTGCTAATATTTAGGCCCTTTCAAATTTTAATTATTGATCTATTAGTAATTAACAAAAATTAACAAATCTGCAGAAGCCATAGCTGACTGCAGAGCCAGTGACTTTACAGTGCGCATGTAGTATCACCGCCGCCTTGTTGACAATCTAGTTTTGAAAACTCTTGAATCTTTTCAAGAAAATGTTATTTAATACCAGATTACGATTTTTGTGTCACTTAAATAACACAATTAATTTAGGTTTAAAGAAATTTTGTGTAGGATTTGTCGTTTCCGAGTTTGCAAGGGTTCACAAAAAAAATTAATTTCTCATTAATCTGTTTGAATTATTAAATTAGACTCATACCAAACTAATCTCAATGAATCAAACTGTCATCCATCTACAAGAAATTATTTTATTTTTATTATTCTCTCAACAGTGACAGATTAAAGACGACTCACGCGCAATTTCACTTAGAAAACCGTGTTCTCTTAAACACAAATATCACAATAAAAAGCAAATTAGCTTAAAAGCAAAATCTCCAGCATAATTATTTCTTAAATAATATAACATGATGGAAACTATCAAATTAGTTTGAAAATTATTGCTTACTTATTTTAAGTTTGACAGCAAATTAAAACTCAGAGTTTTGTCATTTCGGACCAGTGGCGAGTGGCCGTTCCACCAGTACCAAACTTATTTTATTCGGACTATAAGTAGCAGCTATTTTGAGTAGTCTTCAGCTATTTAGACGCCGAGACCTTTTACCGTCATATATGGTGAGTAAAAGGACTGTACCCTTCGGTCCTCACTGGTATCAGATGTCGAAAGATACAGTGTGTTAAATAGTGTTAAAAATGTAATCCGTGGGTATTAGACGGAAGAAGTTAAGGAGGCTGTTTTTCCTCCAAACCAAGCTTATTTCTGTTTATGTACTTGATCCACCCCAGCACCACTCTTCTAAGTCTTCTTAACTGTGTTTAGTTCATTCCTATATGCATCATGACGTTCATTTATTTTTTTTTCTCTAACGTTCTCCGTAGATTACTAACAAGAAAGTTCAAGTTCATGTTGGAGGTAGTTAATATGGTGATTTCAAATCACATAAACACTGATACTTTCTATATATATAAATATATCTGTCTCACATGGTGACTTAACTCCGCCGACTAGACCAGCTGACTCTCAAGGTCAGCTACCGGTCCAGGTTGTCTCTAATGAAGAGAGTTATTGGCTTGTTGTGACATGTTCAGCCTTTGACAACTGGTAACTGATTGGCTCCATCAAAGCCAATACCAGCTTCCATCATGTGCCTATACAGGTCACCGTAGGTTGTTTTGTGTGACAGTCACTTGAGGTTGTCTCTAATGAAGGGAGTCGTTGCTTGCAGTGACATGTTTAACCTTTGATAACTGGTAATTGATTAGCTCAATCAGTCAATGTCAGCTTCCATCATGTGCCTATACAGGTCACCGTAGCTTGTTTTGTGTGACACTCACCTGAGGTTGTCTCTAATGAAGGGAGTCGTTGCTTGCTGCGACATGTTTAGCCTTTGACAACTGGTAATTTATTAGCTCAATCAAAGTCAATGTCAGCTTCCATCATGTGCCTATACAGGTCACCGTAGGTTGTTTTGTGTGACACTCACTTGAGGTTGTCTCTAATGAAGGGAGTCGTTGCTTGCTGTGACATGTTTAGCCTTTGACAGCTGGTAATTGATTAGCTCAATCAAAGCCAATGTCAGCTTCCATCATGTGCCTATACAGGTCACCGTAGGTTGTTTTGTGTGACACTCACCTGAGGTTGTCTCTAATGAAGGGAGTCGTTGCTTGCTGTGACATGTTTAGCCTTTGACAGCTGGTAATTGATTAGCTCAATCAAAGCCAATGTCAGCTTCCAGCATGTGCCTATACAGGTCACCGTAGCTTGTTTTGTGTGACACTCACCTAAGGTTGTCTCTAATGAAGGGAGTCTATTGGCTTGCTGTGAGGCCTTCCGTAATCCTGGTTGCCATGATATTTTTTAATAGAGAACTACTCATTGGGGGAAGAGTAGTTCTCTGTCTCACTTCCTCCATTCAGTGCATCTCACTCGCAGCAGCGCGTTCAGTAGGTCCTTTTTTAAGGGGTATACCTATTTCAGCGTGTTTATAAAAGCAATTGCACAACGGAATTGGGTCTAAAAACCATATATTGATGGCTAGTCCATAATCAATCAATAATACCATTAGTATCGTCCGTCACGAACCTCCGTCTGTACTTGCTGCGCATTGTTTGGTTTTTCATATGTCCAAGTTCCCAAATCACCTTATTTAAACAGTGATGTCAGCTGCAGAAATACTTTCACTATGACGACACGACACATTAGTGAAATAATTTGTAATCAGTGTTTAGAATGGAGAAGCTGTTTTTGATTAGATACGACGCAAGTTGAGGCGATAAACTGTGAACTTTGTGTTAAAACTGGCAGTTGAGTGTTCAACATGGAACAGTCTACGCCAGTGGTGAGTGGATTACACGTTTGTATATCAGCTTTACTTGGCCTAAATATAAAAACCTCTATTTGATATTTAACAAAACGAAATTGATCATTTTGCTTCTGTAGACGATATTAGTATTACATTTGTCTATAAATAAAGCAAAAGATTAAATTTATGTCATTTCACTTTTGGTTTCAATGCTACCAAACTACTCATGCTCATTAAAAATCATTTAATTAACCATTTTCAAACATACGTTATCCTTTCAATGCACTAAATTTATACGTGGGTGTTACATTTTGTATATTGGCATATTTTTGCGTATTATTTACAGACTAGTACAAAAATAACCTTATTATTTATAAATATTTCATTTAGCATAGTGTTTTGATCATAATAACTTAAATACTATATATTTATTTAATATTTCACTAATTACTTTAATATCGACCTTACTGTGTGGAATTTGAAGGTGATTAAAGTTTTCTAAATAAATTTGTTGTACATGCCAAAATACATTTTATCGAAAGTTCAATATTTAAAAATAACTTCAAGTTCTTTATGACAAAAAAACACAAATTTTGGAAATTATAAAGTGTATACTTTTTTAAACAATAAAATATTGATTCTGTAAAACGTCTTTACAATTTAAAATGTATTTTCATTTTTATAACAACAAATATGATTACACTTCAAATTGAAGACAAATATGATTTACTTAATTTTGTGTTATTTAAAAAGCATACAATTTTTTATTTTAAAAAGTTGTATTTCCTTGTCATCAAACAATTTTGGTTTTTGTTAAATAATGATGTACTGGTAAGAAGTGTGAGTGGTTTTTTAACAAAACATTGGTTAAATCGATTTTGGAAACTAAAGTGAAACTTTTCCTTAGATAACCATTTAATATTTATAGGTTCCTATATAAAAATATCTTTACCTACGTAAAAAAAAATAATTTGTATACCGAAACTTTTATAAACGACTTGTTTTAAGGTGTTTAAAATGTTGATGTTAAACATGTATCATATGTATGTTCATGTATATTTTCCTATAAGTAATGTTTGATATATTTATACAGAAAGCTGCCATAAATTTGGGTTTCAGGTCATTAGTAATTTAACAACCACAGAGAGAAATAACATTCAGAAGCTGAAATATTTACGGTTAATAAAACACTATTTTAATGGCTGACCATTTAATGGTTGACATCAAATTTCAGGGTTTGAGCTATCAGTTAAACAGTTAATAAAACTAATGAAATATCCCCTTTTATAAGTAATAAAACCATCCAACCAGTCTAACCTCTGAACTGTTAGTAAAAAGTTGTTTAGTTATTTAAGTTTTAAATAAAATATTTTTTTAGCTGAAGGTAATCCAAAACTTGCACTAGTGGTTGATCAAATTCAATTACCCCTTTTTATCATTTTTTGCAGAATCCGAGACTTTACAGCTAGTGGAGCAGCTGCAGAATGATTTTATAAAGACCAAAATTTATTACTACACGAGTTATTATTCTAAAAATAAAATTCCATATGCCTAGTTATGAAATTGCATACCTTTACAATAAACATATTGGCACTGCTGAGGTTTAAGGGACTCTATAACAATGGCTTTCTAAAATCCACTCTATAGCTAGTTTATCATTTTATTCCAATCACTGGATATATAGTGCAATATGAAAAATAAAAAATAGTAATACGTCGTTTATACAATTCATATATATAATTTTTATTTGTATCAACTTTAAAATCAAGGTCTACAATTTTAATATATTCAAAAATACTGTTATCATATCTCAAAAGTGGAAAGTACAAACAATTCTGAATATTTTATGATAGCTCATGAGTTCGTTAAAGAGAAGTTTTTTTCTATAGTTTTCTCAAGATTTAACACTCTTTTATGAACAAATAGATCGCTAATCTTTTAACAAATATTGATTTTTAAATAAAATTATCTTTTATTATTAATACATTTTGAAATAGTTCTTTATTTTAAATATTAATATCATAAATGCAATTGAATATTTTTTGTGTTTTATTGTATATATTTCCTTATGGTACGTGTATCAAACTTGAAGTATTATACAAATATATCATGTAATGCACTTTATAAATTCTGAACATATTTTATTCCTGATCACTGTCGTGAATAGTGTTACATTTAAAAACAATTAACATCCGTTATTTCGTAATTTCAAAATCAATTATAAGTACATTTATAAGTTTATCATTTAAAACAGTTTAGAAACTTTAATTAACTTTTTCGATAACTGGATGACACAAAATTATTGGAACAATAATTCCAATTTATGTATAAATTTTTGGGACTAATAATTTATATTAGTATATTTATTATATTTATATTTATTATAATGACCTCGTCATTAAATATCTCAAATGAAATGAAATAATAGTTTATTTTACGTAAAAATTACAAAGTTCTTTTACATTGTTGGCATAGAAATAATAGTCATCACTGACCAGTCTTGAAGATACATAACAAACACGTAGTCTAACATTTGCCCGCTTATAAACACTTAAACATAGAATATATTCTGTGACTTAACTAGGCGGACTTTTGCAGCAGTCTTAATAATATTCCCTATTCCTAACATAAAACTATATCTAATATATATATATATATATATATATATATATATATATATATATATATATATATATATATATATATAAAACAGGAATATAAGTAACATAACTTGTTTAGGCTAGTATACAAAAATTAACTAAAGCGTAAACCTGTGTAAATAATACAATTTATATATTTTAAGAAACAGTATAAAATAAAAAACACAAATATAGAAAGCATCCTCGCACTCTATATATTATAATATCAATATATAGAAACATAATGTAAAGAACAAAAAAAATATTGTTTACAAAATCAACATCTACCAATATTCTTAGCTTCGTTTTTAGCAAGAAGTGTTTCCAATCAGTATTTTTTTATGTTTGGTTTTTGAATTGGTTTTATGTAAGGGACACTCATTATGGCCCCTTTAAAAAAGACAAATCTTACAAGAGTATATTTTACAGCCGTATTCTCCACAGACAAAAATAAATTATACACTAATGAACAGAGACCTTGTGAAAGTGGATTTTTGTATCATTGGACATGTTTATGGTGGCATTAAACACCCAAACAATTTCGTGGTTCCCTACATTTACAATATGTCCGGTTGATTTTGAAGATTGAACGAAACCATAAAATTGTTATTTCACCTGTAAAGAAAAAGGCCAATGAGAACAAGAATTTTAAGTGTGGTCATTTCCAAAAAAATATATAATAAATTTACAATGAAAAATACTTTTTAAAAAACTAACACTGATTTTTGTTTTTTATAACAAACTGTCAATTTAAAAGAAATCCATAAAATATTACCTAACCAGAGTTGTTTTTATGGCATTTAAGGTTATATAAACTAGTAATTTCAGCCTTATTTAAGGGGCTAGAGCTCTGGCTTACCACGAAGACGGTCCGGGTTCGATCCCCGATGTGACCACTAATAGATTTTGCACTGCCGCTCCTGTGGTTCGGAAGTCACGTAAAGCCGTTTTCCCCCGGTTAAGTGTTAGAGAGAGCTCCTTAGGCCTAACTTCGCCTGGTTAAATAAGACGATCTTTAACTTTGATTCTAGTAATAATTTACTATTTTTACTTGCAATTTATTTTTGTTTTATATTTTTTATAATACAATAATTTGTATTTATTTTATATATTGTAAGACTACGTGTTTTAAAAATAGTTTTTTTTAAATTAGCAATATTTTTGTAAGTACCTGTACAGTATGTGTGAACGGCACTCAACACAGATATATTAAATACGAGTATAAGCACAAAATGCCTAAATATTCAAATATGTGCAATACACAAATAGTTTAGTGAAATACAAGCACAAAACGCTCGAATACACTTCAGTACAAATACAACATTCACAAAAATTGCACAATACAAGCTGAAAATGTACGAATATTCTAAAATATAGGTACTGTACAACATTTACAAATACTATGATTCTTTTCTTTTGTGAATCCCTCTGGTCTGTGGAAGGTGAGCGTGGTTCGCTGAAATCGATCACCATAATATTCGTGCATTTTTTTATTTTAGTAAATTTGTGTATATTGTGCTATATTTGTGCATGTTGTATATGTACTGTATTTGTGCACTTGTGCTTGTTATTTTTATATATTTCTACATTTTGTTCATTTATTGTAGTATATTTGTGCACTTTGTGCTTATATTGTAACATATTTGTGTTGAGTGACGTTCACATGTACTTATTTTAAACAAAGAAAATAAAGATGATGATTTGTATTATACATTATTATTATTATTTAATAACAGTAGTTAAATTATTGAACCAGTTATGTAAGCCTAATCGTTCTAAAAACTGGTGAGAAATAACATACTATTAGGATAATATATCCAATTTTCCTCTGCTATTAGTGTTGCCCTCAAGGTCACGCTTTGGTCGTCACATAACCGATTGACCAGTAGACGGAAACCGAGTGGTTTTGGTGAAAATCCAGGCAGGTTTTTTACTGCCATTAAATTTTATTGCTTTTTGTTGCAACGCCCACACACGATCAGGTAGCCTATAGCTAGATTCAAGGTCAACCGGTCGGGGTGCATTACTTCTGAAGAGTTTGGCCAACCAATTTAGAGCAACCAAACGGTAAAATACATTCACAGAACCAAGATTTCCGAAGTAGCTAGCGCATGCATTATTATCTACACCCTGGGTGAGACTTAGCCGATGGAAGTCCTTTTTCCAAGAGCACGAACTATACTTGTATTCTATTTAGCGAGAGTTGAGAGTGAAGCTTCACCGACTACTGGTGTGACGTAGATAATAGGCTAATTCAAAGGCATTCGCATGTTGCTGGAGTGATGAACTGGCCTTCCTACCTGAGCCTAACTGACTGACTGCCGACTGGGGAATGAGGATGCCAATGAATTAGACTTGTTGTAAATCAAAGGTCCATGTGGCAGTCTAGGCGGAGCCTCACTCTCAACTCTTGCCGAACAACATACACTTTGACGTAATACTTTAACATATAGCTTAATACATTTTGACGTATTACTATTATACTTCATTTTTTAAGATGAATGTAAAAATGATGACAAACACTCTGATGTCGACTCTCGCTCAGAAAGGGTTTTTGTCATCCATAGCTTTGACATATTTATCATGTTCTCTGGTGGGCTTTGTAGAAGCTATAGAATCATTTTTTGTTCGAAAGTTTAAGGATAAGCCAAACTCACGGGAATAGCGGTAAATATACACACTGATTATCTGGATTACGATCTGTGTCAGTAATAAGTTGAAAACTAACAAAGGAACCGAAAAGTTAAAATAAAATTAAAGACCAATAAATTATTTAAATTAAGGGACAAACAGAAGAAAAGTTCTGACTTTTGTTAAAAAAACAGACAAAACGATTGTTGCCATTGTTATCTGTACAACGCAATAATACGTGCATAACTTAATTTTTGAAATACTTTAATTAATTGAAATCGTAATACTAACATATTTTGAAACAATTTTTGGAAGAAGCTTTACAATTTCTGCTGAAACTGACACCTTTCGTTGGATTTTAATTTGTAATTGATTTTACTGACTCTTAATAATAGTAGCTAATTAAGGCACTAAACTGATTATTTTATCCTTAGAACTAAACTTTGAAGGTGTGTGAAAATATCAAACATGCCTGTTATAGGAATACATTACATAAATGTTAATATTTTAAAAACCTCATTAACAGTAACGAGGAATTTATGCAAATGTAATAAAAACAGCACTTCAAGCTCAGTTTTAGATAACTGAGTAAACAATTTTAATTTTGGCATAATGAAAGGTTCAAGATTGACGCAATGTTTTGTCCCTCATAAACGTATGCGTAAACTCCTTTAAGTTTATGGCAATGAATTACTTGAGTTTGTGAATATTGGATTATTTATTATTTAATTATGTATTACAACTATAATTAAATACTTTAAAAGCAGTCGACATGATCAAATGTATTAAACATTTTATTTAAAAGTCATAAATCAAAATCTCTAAACCTTTCTTAGTATGATTTGCAGAATAGATATCGGCGGAAAAAGATAAAATCTTGATTAGTGAGATAACAAATCAACAGGTGGTTAAAAACCCAACTTCCTTCATTTCAATGACAGTGTTTTTCGGTATGAAAAAACGTTCCTTATTTTCAACCATCAAAACTTTAAACTTGACACACATATTACAAGTTTTCGAAAAACTAAACTCCGGTGCCATTAAATGACTGTTCATTTGTTTTAATTGTGACATTTTTTTGTGTTTGGTTTCCTAATGGTTTCCTAAATTTCTTTGTTTTACATATTAATCAGCTCAGGGACATGACATAATTATTTATAATGTTTTACAAAATGTGAAATATGAAATATTAATAAATATTTCATATCTCTTATAAGATCGTATTAATTTCATGTTGTTTAATTGATGTATTTTCGTTATGATTTTCGAGTGAACATGATGATTTAAAATCTATAGTTCTTACAGTGGCTAATATAATTGTAACTCTTACTAGCAAATTCCAAAGATATTGGCTTTGATAATGGCTAATGCAAGACAAGTGTTAACTCTTACTAGCGAATTCCAAAGGTATTGGCTTTAGTAATGGCTAATTCAAGACAGGTGTTAACTCTTACTAGCGAATTCCAAAGGTATTTGCTTTAGTAATGGGTAATGGAAGACAGGTATTAACTCTTACTAGCAAATTTCAAAGGTATTGGCTTTAGTAATGGCTAATGGAAGACAGGTATTAACTCTTACTAACAAATTTCAAAGGTATTTGCTTTAGTAATGGGTAATTCAAGACAGGTGTTAACTCTTACTAGCAAATTCCAAAGGTATTGTCTTTAGTAATGGGTAATGCAAGACAGGTGTTAACTCATACTAGCAAAATTCAAAGTTATTGGCTTTAGTAATGGGTAATGCAAGACAGGTGTTAACTCATACTAGCAAAATTCAAAGTTATTGGCTTTAGTAATGGGTAATGCAAGACAGGTGTTAACTCTTACTAGCAAATTTCAAAGGTATTGGCTTTAGTAATGGCTAATGCAAGACAGGTGTTAACTCTTATTAGCAAATTTCAAAGGTATTGGCTTTAGTAATGGCTAATGCGAGACAAGTTCTATCTCTTATGAGCAAATTTTGGTAATGTGTAATACAAGACTTGTAAGCAATGTTAACTCTTATGAGCAAATTCCAAAAGAAATGGATTAGGTCACAGTGTTGGCCAACTCCTAACCTAGTGGCTAATATTTCTGGGTTATGAGTTCTGATCCCGAAGGTCCAACTAAATTATTTAGCTTGACGAGTGTTGACCGTTGTCGCTAACAACATTTCCACCAGCTTCGAAAGAAAAAAAAACTCTTACGAGAAAATTCAAAATAATGGTAACGCTTCGGTTAATGCAAGAAATAAAAATGTAACAAGAAAAGTCCAAAGTAAATGGTGTAATTCACTTGTTTTGAAAACATTGTATGTTGAATGTTATAGTTAAAGTCTGTAAGTATGCCAGTTATAAACATTGTGTGTTGAATGTTATAGTTAAAGTCCGTAAGTATGCAGTTATAAACATTGTGTGTTGAATATTATAGTTAAAGTCCGTAAGTATGCCAGTTATAAACACAGTGTGTTTAATGTTATAGTTAAAGTCCGTAAGTATGCCAGTTATAAATATTGTGTGTTGAATGTTATAGTTAGTCCGTAAGTATGCCAGTTATAAACATTGTGTGATGAATGTTTTAGTTAAAGTCCGTAAGTATGCAAGTTATAAACATTGTGTGTTGAATGTTATAGTTAAAGTCTGTAAGTATGCCAGTTAGAAACATTGTGTTGAATGTTATAGTTAAAGTCCGTAAGTATGCCAGTTATAAACACAGTGTGTTGAATGTTATAGTTAAAGTCCGTAAGTATGCAAGTTATAAACATTGTATGTTGAATATTATAGTTAAAGTCCGTAAGTATGCAAGTTATAAACATTGTGTGTTGAATGTTATAGTTAAAGTCCGTAAGTATGCAAGTTATAAACATTGTGTGTTGAATGTTATAGTTAAAGTCCGTAAGTATGCAAGTTATAAACATTGTGTTGAATGTTATAGTTAAAGTCCGTAAGTATGCCAGTTATAAACATTGTGTGATGAATGTTTTAGTTAAAGTCCGTAAGTATGCAAGTTATAAACATTGTGTGTTGAATGTTATAGTTAAAGTCTGTAAGTATGCCAGTTAGAAACATTGTGTTGAATGTTATAGTTAAAGTCCGTAAGTATGCCAGTTATAAACACAGTGTGTTGAATGTTATAGTTAAAGTCCGTAAGTATGCCAGTCATAAACATTGTGTTGAATGTTATAGTTAAAGTCCGTAAGTATGCCAGTTATAAACTCAGTGTGTTGAATGTTATAGTTAAAGTCCGTAAGTATGCCAGTTATAAACACAGTGTGTTGAATGTTATAGTTAAAGTCCGTAAGTATGCCAGTCATAAACATTGTGTTGAATGTTATAGTTAAAGTCCGTAAGTATGCCATTTATAAACATTGTGTGATGAATGTTTTAGTTAAAGTCCGTAAGTATGCAAGTTATAAACATTGTGTGTTGAATGTTATAGTTAAAGTCTGTAAGTATGCCAGTTAGAAACATTGTGTTGAATGTTATAGTTAAAGTCCGTAAGTATGCCAGTTATAAACACAGTGTGTTGAATGTTATAGTTAAAGTCCGTAAGTATGCCAGTCATAAACATTGTGTTGAATGTTACAGTTAAAGTCCGTAAGTATGCCAGTCATAAACATTGTGTTGAATGTTATAGTTAAAGTCCGTAAGTATGCCAGTTATAAACACAGTGTGTTGAATGTTATAGTTAAAGTCCGTAAGTATGCCAGTCATAAACATTGTGTTGAATGTTATAGTTAAAGTCCGTAAGTATGCCAGTTATAAACTCAGTGTGTTGAATGTTATAGTTAAAGTCCGTAAGTATGCCTGTTATAAACATTGAAATTTAATTTTTTAGCAAAACCTACTGCATGAATCCAAATCCCTTAGCGGTAAACTTAGCTACGAATTAATATGATACATTTCTTTTTAAAGGGTCAGAATGCTAATTTGAGTATTTGATGTTGTTGTTTATGTCTACAATAAACTTTAAATTGTGTTTAGTAAAGCATTGTTTTACTGTATCGTAAAAAATATACATTACTCCTATATTTAACTTACTAGATTAACAAAAATATTGTATATACAAGGTGTTCAGTAAATAATTTCAATAATTTTGATGTTATTTTACACATAAAAATGAGCAAAAAATCATATAAAGGTATGTCCTAAAACCTTTAGTTTTCCGTATATCTGTCTTTATGCATTTTTTACATAAAAATTCATAACTTTGCATCCACTGAAGGTACATTTCTGAAACTTCATAATTATACTACCCTATAGTAGTTCTATATAAAAATATATATATAAAATAAATCTTCACCTGTTTCAAAATGGCAATATTTAATTTTTTCTAACTGAAATATCTAAAAACTGACTAATTTTACAAACAAAAAGTAAGAATAATGTTTTTTAGTAAATCTTACTATAATATTCCCAGTGTTTGTTTCAACAAAAACGAATAAAAAACATTTGAGTTATGCTGCAAAACGTAAAACTATGTTTGACAGCATTAACCAAAGCCTAATGCTGTTTTAATATGTGTGTACTTTGAACAGCTGATTTCATGTCAATCTGCTATTTCATATGAACAGCTGTTTATTTATGGTATTAATATTAGGTTAGGTTTACTTTGTTGGAACTATTCATTATTAAAAAAAGTGTACACGGTTTTTGTGAGTTTTACTGTAAAGTTTTTTTTATTGTATTGTTAGTTTAAATTAGTGAGTGTTTGTAATATATTTTCTTATGACATAGTTCTTTTTTATTATTTTCATAGTTTCCTTTTATAAACAACTAATGGCAGATAATATAATGTACATCTTTACCAATTTATAAATGGCAGAGATGCATTTGATGTATGGCATGGCTCATTGTAGTAGTACTCAAGCGAGAACACTGTATCAGGAACGTTTTACAAACCGTGTTATACCTTGTCATACAACTTTTACATCAACGAATTTCAGAGACAGGAAGCTTTAATCATCAAAGAAAAGGTAACTCAGGCCGGTTTCAGTAAGAACTGAATTGGAATGGAAATGGAAATCAAACCTAATAATAGCATAAATAAACAGCTGTTCATATGAAATAGCAGATTGACACGAAATCGGCTGTTCAAAGTACACACATATTTAAAACTACACTAGCCTTTGGTTAATGCTGTAAAACATTGTTTTACGTTTTACAGCATAGCTCAGCTGTTTTGTACACCATATCCGTTTTGTTGGAACAAACACTGTGAATATTATAGTAAGATTCACTAAAAAACATTATTCTTGCATTTGGTTTGTAAAATTAGTCAGTTCTTAGATATTTCAGTTATAAAAAATTAAACGTTGCCATTTTGAAACGAGTGAAGATTTATTTTATATATATTTTTGAAGTTATACTTCTTTGCGCCCGTTAGACACTTTGGGATGGGATGTTGGTCGAGAAACCGCGTCACGCTGAAAAGTAAGAACAAATTTTTAAGAACTATCGATTAATCGATTGTTAATCGAAGAAATTACTGATAATGATAATATAGGTGTATAATATAATAATGAAGTCACGTATAATATATTGAAGATAAATATATTGAATAATATTGAAAAATGTCTTATATTTCATTTATATATCCTGTCTGTTTGTGTGCGTGAGTGGGTGTATAAGAATGGCCAAAGTATATATAACTACTATAGGGTACTACAATCATGAAGTTTCAGCAATTGTGCCTTCAGTGGATGCAAAGTTATACATTTTTATGTAAAAAACGCATAAAGACAGATAAACGGAAAACTAAAGGTTTTAGGACATACCTTCATATGAAGTTTTTTGCTCATTTTTATGTGTACAAAAACATCCCAAATTATTGAAACAGTTTTACTGAACAACCTGTATATATCGCAATTTTTTACTGTGGACTTAATTAAAATTTTGTTGAAGTAAATAGTCCATTTTAATTAATTGATAGGTGTTTTTATTTCAACGCAGTTGTTACATCATATTTCTTATACTGGGTATAAGTTTCATGTGTCTAATTATTTTTGCTACATCCACGCCCAAGACTATTCCACCATTATAGGGTAATAATGAAAATTTCAGGTGACGTTTAATGTTGTCAAATTCTTATGAGGTCACCCATTTTAACAACAAGCCACTCCCAAAATACCTTTCGAGGTTGATAAGATTGGTTGTTTACTCTTTCGAAATAAGTAAATTAAGTGCTCTCTAGCTCCCAAACACTTTAGCTCCCAAAACACTTAAGTCGAGAGTGTTTGCCGTTCCATTATCCACGCCAGGAAGCGTTTGGGTGTTTGGAAGGAAGAGAATTCGCATAAGTGTGAGCTGTTGGTGTTGATTATAGAGATACTATGAAACATGAGGTTTTGTTTGAAGCTATATATTCAAATGAAGAAATGTGATGATTCTGATAAGAAAAACTCAACGATTTTTGGTTTTTGATAAATTATCAATTTAAATCTTTATTCAACAAGTAATTTAAATTAACTGTGTAAGTATACTTATCTGACTTACAGCATTGTATGACTGAATAAATAATTGTCAAACTTTGTCAAATAATTGTAACAAATTATATTAAGGTTGTTCGTCCGAGTGCCCAGTTTAGCGCTCTAAAGAATTTTGTTCTAGATTTTATCGCAACTCCCGCTAAGAGTAGTAAAGATCCTGACTCACTATTCCACTGCCCTCTCTCCCCCACATAGCCCATGCCTGCCCCGATCCCCCAAATTCGACAGATGGGCATAACTCCCACATTTATAGTAAACTCTAGAAATTAATTATATAAATTTTATTAAATATACTTTTTAGTCAAAGATGACTGTACAAATTTCAACTCAAAATTTGATCAAATATTAATTATAGAAAAATGATTGGTAACGTTTAAAACAAAATATTTTTGTCTAAAGATTTACTATATACTAAGTTGATTAGTACCTTTTATTCACTATATTCTCAAAATATTAATAAATTATATCACATGCTTTGTTCATTAGTTATGCACCAAAAGGGTCAAATCAGTCACTTTGGGCAGCCATATCTCCATAAAGAAATTTTTAGAATTTTTCCCGTAAAACATTTATTACTTACATGGATACTAACATTTTTATTAAAAAAAATATATATAAATAATTTTTGATCGAACACCCAATTTGAATAGCTATTTTTACCAAATCTCATATCAAACACCCATAACTACTACGGCAGATGGGTATTATTTAAAATTTCTTCAATATAAGAGCATTCGAAGGCCTCATTATTAAAGGTCGTATGTAACACTCACAACTGTTTCAGAAGAAAATGGAAATAATTTTATTTTAAGCTCAAAATTCACGGTTTTTATTCATGACTGGAAAAATAATTCAAAAATCTAACACCAGAGTTTGCTTAATGATCCGATATATCAAGGTAGACCAATAAAAAATTGGTCGGTAGCGGAGGTGGTTCAATCCCAGCTTCATGTGCTAAAGGTATTCAGTTCGATCCCAATCAAAGTCAATACATTTTGAGAAGGATCAGCTGATAACCACCGGCTGTTCATTTGTCATTGGGCTATTAATTAATGACACTTTCTAAGGAATAGTCGGCCTTAGTTTGTAACAATGACTACATTCGCTCATATACTGTACACTTATCACACTCATTCGAAATCCATATTTGCTCATATCTTGACGATCGGCGTCTTATGAATAAATAAATAAATAAAATGAAAGATTATATCGCAAGGGATTGACCTCTAGCAACATGAAGGAATGCAGCCCATAAGTAGAAAGGAAGCTTCAATATCCAGGAGGTCGAGCAATCGAGGTTAGGTTAGGTTAGATTGGGTTGGGTTGGGTTAAGGTTGACCTTACGGTGATATTGACTAACCCACTCCCCTATACGTATAGCGGTGATTAATGGGGACCCACCCACCAATACAAGTACAGTAGTGATGACCTACCTGCCCACCTTTACCTTCAAAACAAATTAAGAGCGATACAGTTTTTAATTTATTTTGAGGCATTGGTTACTAAACAAGAGAAAATCGAAAGATAAATGAAGGTGATTGAGAGATTTCCTGGGTACGAGGGATAAATAATGGATGGTTATCATAAGGAGCTGATCTCTGTTATCGTTATACGTCAATCTGCAACAGACTCACTTATAACTGGAGAATCAATGTTGAGGAGCTGTAGGAGCAGAACGCTTAATGCCTTCAAAGCTTCATCCCCTCTTGTCTTTTGATCTAATGATTTTACCACCTTCACATTTTTCTGCGTTTTATGTGATTTTACTCCAATGACCATTAAATTATTGTTTATTCTTACAGGTATCCATGATGTATCTATTACACAGCCCAACACATAATTTGGTGCCAAAGTTTTTGAAGCTGTTTCTTTATGAATTCAGTGTGCTGAGTTCAAATTTGGCATTAGTTTTTACCCAGGAGCTTTAATTTTTTTGCTACGTGCTATTTAAGTTTGCGTTTTATTGTTAACATTCAGTTAAAGGTAAGAAGAAAAAAAACATATTTTCACTTATTTATGTAATTTATTTTATATTTATTCAATTGATATACAATATTAAAGGGAAAAGGATTCAAATAAAATATTTCATTCAAAAATAAAAAATATAAATATATATATATATATATATATATATATATATATATATATATATATATATATATGTTTAACTTGGTCAAGATACCAAAAATGTCTAAATAAAGCTCCTTCTCTTCGACAGTCTTGAATGAATTTTGTTAGGGCAGTCTCTCTGTAAATTCCAACAATAGTCTGCCATCATATGGGAATCCCATCTTCCTTGATACCTATCTTCCATAGTTTTTACGTCTTGATGAAATCTCTCCCCCTGTTCCTCACTGAAATCACCAAGATTTTCAGGAAAACTGTCCAAGTGACTTTGAAGGTAATGCAGCTTTATGCTCATGTTGCATCGTAAGTGATTGAAATTATCAAGCATATTGTTTACAAGCTGTTCATAGTTATCAGCTTTATAGTTGCCCAAAAAACCTTTGATTACGAGAACAAATGATGACCACGCACTTTGTTCTTCTTCGTTCATCGATCGTTCGAAAAGAGGATCGTTCATAAGTTGTCTAATTTGTGTGCCATCAAAAATTCCAGCTTTTATTTTTTCAATACTAAGTGCAGTCATCTTTTGACATATGTACAGAAAGCATTGACCATCCTGATTGAGAGCCTTCACAAACTGTTTCATCAGGCCTAGCTTTATGTGCAAAGGGGGCAAGATTATTTTGTTTCTTTAAACTAAAGATTCACGGATAACATTTTTTTTCTCCGACAACCATGTGCTCCCTATTAGGCCATTCCCTTTTTGTCCAATGGTTTTGTTTATCCCTGCTATCCCAAAGACACAAGAAACAAGGATATTTTGTGTAGCCACCTTGCTGACCAAGAAGAAAGTTTACCATCTTTAAGTCCACACAAATGACCCACCCGTGATCTTTATACATTATTTTCTCAATTATTAGAGCTATGTTGTTATATTCTTCTTTTAGTTTGGTGGAATGAGCAATAGGAATAGATCCAAATTTGTTGCCACTATGCAAAAGTACACACTTTAAACTGCGTTTGGAACTGTCCATAAAAAGGTGCCAGTCACTTGGAATATACTTAGCTAGACCCATTTTTGTAAGAAGCCCTTTAACATCATTACAGAACACAAGTTT
This sequence comes from Stictocephala bisonia, assembly GCA_035578905.1. Taxonomy (NCBI): domain Eukaryota; kingdom Metazoa; phylum Arthropoda; class Insecta; order Hemiptera; family Membracidae; genus Stictocephala; species Stictocephala bisonia. The sequence continues at coordinate 302,497 of JAQJVL010000477.1, read as the reverse complement.
ATTTTCTTCAGAAAAAAAGGGAAGCAAATATTTTTCTCTAGACCGATAAAAAGTAATTTTTGTCCCTTGTTCAAGCAGATTTTTTTCATTTAACCTAGAAGCTTAAATGTTTCAGATTTAAAATTAAATGTTTCAGATTAAACCTAAGATAAATGAAGTTCAGCAGCTTCCTTTGATAGGCTCAGATCTCGAACAAGATCACTCAACTCTTTTTGATCAAAACGTTGAGGATTGTTTGATTCCTCCTCATAGTCACTATCCTTACCTTTATCTGGTTCACAAGACGTGTCAGAATGATCTGATTCATCATCTGAGAGCTCTGATAGCTGATGATATGTAGGGATCGGTATTTCATCTGAATGTGAAACAGGTCTTCTAGCAGATTCCAGATTAGGATAAGTCCATTTACTGCGGTTGTTCCGATTTATACCGTTAATGTTCACAACACAAAAGTAGCAGTCATCATAGTGGTTCTTGGGTTCTCTCCAAACCATGAGAATGCCAAACTTTAAACATCTCCTTTTGCCTGTAGTCCATTGACGTAAATGTTCTGTACAAGTTTTACAAACGACATGTGGAGCCCACGTTTTATCTTGGTCACCAAGCTTAACCCCAAAATATCCTATATACGCACGTTTCACAAAATCAGTTATAGTTTTCCGATTTTCTTGTGGTGTGTACTCACCACAGATATAACAAAATACATCAGGGTGATTAATGAAACTTTTACGGCTAGAACTCATTGCTTCACAACATAAATGTACTGAATCACTGTTTTGAGGTTATGTTGAAGTAAAGAAATGAATAGTAGGAAGAAGAAGAAATGAGCATTATGTTGTTTACAGTAGACAGTGTAATGTGCAAAACATAGAGGACACAAAATACAGTAAACAAAATCTTTACAAATTTTCATAACGCTGTAGTCATTACCCAATATTAACAGGATAAAAATTGAAAATACAAAATCTAAAAAAGTGGTGCTGATAGGGAAAAACGGGTTTCATATTTGAAATCAGCACCAAATAAATAATAAAAAACAGCTTTAAAATAACAGGCACCAAACAAAAAATTTTTTTGTTACTTTGTGTTATCTAGGATATTGTCACTCATCCTTGTGATGTTTGCTAATTTCCACTCGTACCGTACCATATTAAGTTCATGGATAGAAATGAAGTTTGTTCATTTAATAATATTTGTAAGCTATTATCTCCGAATATACAAGGAAGCCAAGTGCTAGACTTGACTGTTGTTTGAAAGTTATTTGTTTGCTAGACTACTTATAACTCGCAATATTTAAGCTATGGACAAATAATAATGATAAAACGTCGATATTCATCTAGGCCAAATCATCATTACACAGAAACCATGTTACTCTATACGCTGATGGACAGAGGAGTTATACGACAAAAAAGTTTGCTTCTTCTTTTGTGGTTTAACTTTTTGGCATTCTGTGTCTTTAACTAGAAAATTTTTGTTTTGTAGTTGAGTAGTTGATGAATGTTCAATTAGTTACGTACGAAGTCAGGTGTGTTTGTTATATTGTCTCACAAATGTACTGGCAATAATGTAACTAACAATAACTGATAAGATAACCATGTACATTATACAGCGAGGTGTCAGTAATAACAAGCAAGCATTCGTCACAGTAATAACACTGAGCAGAAAGGGACATACTGTAGGTCACATCCAATAGTGAGACTAGTAGTGTGTGTCTAGTAGTTGATGAATGTTCAGTTAGTTACGTACTAAGTCAGGCGTGTTTGCTATATTGTCTCACAAATGTACAGGCAATAATGTAACTAACAGTAACTGATAAGATAACCATGTACATTATACAGCGAGGTGTCAGTAATAACAAGCAAGCATTCGTCACGGTAATAACACTGAGCAGAAAGGGACATACTGTAGGTCACATCCAATAGTGCGACAAGTAGTGTGTGTCTAGTAGTTGATGAATGTTCAGTTAGTTACGTACTAAGTCACGCGTGTTTGTTATATTGTCTCACAAATTTACTGGCAATAATGTAACTAACAGTAACTGATAAGATAACCATGTACATTATACAGCGAGGTGTCAGTAATAACAAGCAAGCATTCGTCACGGTAATAACACTGAGCAGAAAGGGACATACTGTAGGTCACATCCAATAGTGTGACTAGTAGTGTGTGTCTAGTAGTTGATGAATGTTCAGTTAGTTAAGTACTAAGTCACGCGTGTTTGTTATATTGTCTCACAAATGTACTGGCAATAATGTAACTAACAGTAACTGATAAGATAACCATGTACAATATACAGCGAGGTGTCAGTAATAACAAGCAAGCATTCGTAACGGTAATAACACTGAGCAGAAAGGGACATACTGTAGGTCACATCCAATAGTGCGACAAGTAGTGTGTGTCTAGTAGTTGATGAATGTTCAGTTAGTTACGTACTAAGTCACGCGTGTTTGTTATATTGTCTCACAAATGTACTGGCAATAATGTAACTAACAGTAACTGATAAGATAACCATGTACATTATACAGCGAGGTGTCAGTAATAACAAGCAAGCATTCGTCACGGTAATAACACTGAGCAGAAAGGGACATACTGTAGGTCACATCCAATAGTGCGACTAGTAGTGTGTGTCTAGTAGTTGATGAATGTTCAATTAGTTACCTACGAAGTCAGGCGTGTTTGTTATATTGTCTCACAAATGTACTGGCAATAATGTAACTAACAATAACTGATAAGATAACCATGTACATTATACATTGAGGTGTCAGTAATAACAAGCAAGCATTCGTCACGGTAATAACACTGAGCAGAAAGGGACATACTGTAGGTCACATCCAATAGTGCGACTAGTAGTGTGTGTCTAGTAGTTGATGAATGTTCAGTTAGTTACGTACTAAGTCACGCGTGTTTGTTATATTGTCTCACAAATGTACAGGCAATAATGTAACTAACAGTAACTGATAAGATAACCATGTACATTATACAGCGAGGTGTCAGTAATAACAAGCAAGCATTCGTCACGGTAATAACACTGAGCAGAAAGGGACATACTGTAGGTCACATCCAATAGTGCGACAAGTAGTGTGTGTCTAGTAGTTGATGAATGTTCAGTTAGTTACGTACTAAGTCACGCGTGTTTGTTATATTGTCTCACAAATTTACTGGCAATAATGTTACTAACAGTAACTGATAAGATAACCATGTACATTATACAGCGAGGTGTCAGTAATAACAAGCAAGCATTCGTCACGGTAATAACACTGAGCAGAAAGGGACATACTGTAGGTCACATCCAATAGTGCGACAAGTAGTGTGTGTCTAGTAGTTGATGAATGTTCAGTTAGTTACGTACTAAGTCACGCGTGTTTGTTATATTGTCTCACAAATGTACTGGCAATAATGTAACTAACAATAACTGATAAGATAACAATGTACATTATACAGCGAGGTGTCAGTAATAACAAGCAAGCATTCGTCACGGTAATAACACTGAGCAGAAAGGGACATACTGTAGGTCACATCCAATAGTGCGACAAGTAGTGTGTGTCTAGTAGTTGATGAATGTTCAGTTAGTTACGTACTAAGTCACGCGTGTTTGTTATATTGTCTCACAAATGTACTGGCAATAATGTAACTAACAATAACTGATAAGATAACCATGTACATTATACAGCGAGGTGTCAGTAATAACAAGCAAGCATTCGTCACGGTAATAACACTGAGCAGAAAGGGACATACTGTAGGTCACATCCAATAGTGAGACTAGTAGTGTGTGTCTAGTAGTTGATGAATGTTCAGTTAGTTACGTACTAAGTCACGCGTGTTTGTTATATTGTCTCACAAATGTACTGGCAATAATGTAACTAACAGTAACTGATAAGATAACCATGTACAATATACAGCGAGGTGTCAGTAATAACAAGCAAGCATTCGTCACGGTAATAACACTGAGCAGAAAGGGACATACTGTAGGTCACATCCAATAGTGAGACTAGTAGTGTGTGTCTAGTAGTTGTTTCTCCAGTTTGCTATGTTATAGCAAGGCCAACACCTTGTGAGTACCTTCCTTGTTCGCCCTAAATAAAGGATAAACGTATTAACTGTTACTACAGATGTATAAAGTTGTATATTAGTTTTAACCCAATAAAGTGAGTATTCATTTTTACAATAAAACAATAACCGATTTCGGCTCTTAGGCCATCTTCAGGGTGTAAAAATGTACTGTAAAATTTTTAAACCCTGAAGATGGCCTAAGCGCCGAAACCGGTTAGTGTTTTATTGTAAAAATTAATAAAAGGTACTTTATTACTCAATTTATTATATCAGTAGTTTTAACTTGTGAACTAATTTATTTAGTTTTAATCTATTTATAAATAGCACTGAGGCGTTCATTGCGGTGATAAGTAAGCGACCCTGTTTCTATCTTTCCTTTATTCTTTCTTGTAACAGATGAAACTAAAGAACTGATTATAAACTATTACACAATTATTGAGAGTTTATTTTGTGAAATATATTTTGTTTTTTTTTATTTATTTTTTTTTCTGATATAGTCAATTGATGGACTTTTCTTGTTGGCTTAATAACATATTATGTGCCTTTATTAACCACTACATCCGTCATTTGCCACCACAAGACAGGCTACATATTTGCATACACAAACATGAAATTAATTAAATTCAATTGATATTTATGTTTCAATAAATAAAACAAAAAAAAAACTTATTATTCTCATGTTCTCTTTATTACTGTCGGAACTTATACTGTCATTATATTGTTCCATATTTGCTTTTTAATGGTTTAAAAACGCTATTAATTTTTTCTTTCCCCTTAAAATATAAATTTTGAAATATTCTAAAAGATGTACTAACACTCACAATAAAATTTAAAGATCCTCGTATGTATGTTTTGGTACACAAATCAGAGCTTATAATAGATATTATATATGGGGAGAAAACGTTTCTATTTTGTACCTTTATTCATATTAAAAATGATTTTTTTAATTTTAATTTGTAATAATTAAATTTTAAATAAATTATTCATATTAAAACTTTGGGCGAGCCGGTAGCCGAGTGGTCTAAGGCGTCAGGACTTTGAGCTTGTGTTAGAGATAGCGCAAGTTCGAATCCAGCCTAGACCGGAATATTTATTAGTAATACTCACCTTGTACTGTACTAGTTAACTCCCTTACTCTATCTGAAAAAGTTCCTGGCACAGATCAATATTCTATAAGGAATTGGCAGATTAAGGTTAAGAACGATCGGTCTCTCTTTAAAAAAAAAAATATTTACTAGTTTCAAGTCTTATGCAATCTTCAGAGTATAGTGATCTAATGTTAAGTAACAATAATTAAAATAAAATGCTTTTAAATATTAAATGATTGTTTGATATGTGTGAAATTAGTATTTTTCTATTTAATTCATCGTCGAAGCTCAATATTGTATTTAGTCAGCTGATTACATTCTTTTTGTGTTTTATATACAGTATAGTCTGTTGATGTCTTTATCCAAAATGTTTGGGTGAACTGATGAGTGAACATTCTAAGGCATGAAGACTTTGAGCCTGGGTTATAATGCAGCTTTGAATCCGGTCTGGACTGGAATTATTTATTAGTAATGTTCACCATGTACTGCACTGGTTCACCCCCTTACTCTGTCTGAATTAAACCCCCACACATATGAGTAGTCTATGGGAAATGTATAGATGTGTTTATATATAGTATACTTAATTTAAAAAAATTGTTATTACTTATATATCTAGCAAAAAATTAACTAGCAGAATTGATTAATGAATTATACCACGTTTATTTATAATAATATTTAAAAGTAATATCCCGTAGCAAAGGACAGGTGAAGGGCGTTCAAAGTACAGTATAAACATTACGACACCCCTAAAATAAAATGTTTGCGTAACTAAACATTTTCTTGTTCCTCTCCTTTGTAATTTGAGCCTTCTAATTTCCTCTACACCACTGAATTTTGCATAATTTATGGTTAAGTAATCTTAGGGCCAAAAACATTCTTTCGACAAAGCGTCAGAATGAAACAAGGCTTAAATACAAGTGGTTGCCTCAGAGAAGTGCGTATTCGTAGCGCGCAGGTAGCATTGTACGTCATAGGCCGACCTGAGCAGTGATTTTTTACCTTCACTGCTGTAAACAAAGATAATTCATCAACAATGAAAAAATCTTATGTTTACACTCTCGATGACAGTAAAGTCTACGTTGTTTAATTCTAAATATCATATCATAAAAACATAACGTTATTTTAGTTGATGATAGTGACTGAATTTAATATTGATATTATTTAGTAGTTACTAAGTCAATATAATTCCAAAAACATGAAAAAATAGTCAACGCTTTAATAACAATAAAATACAAGCAATTTAATTAATTATCAATACTATTGAAAACAACATAGTAAAATGTTTAGTGTATATTAATTGGTCAGCATTGCGCTGTGTTGGAGGTTGGCTTCTGACGTCACAATCCAGCTGAGCGCTGCTTATACAGACCATACGTACGTACGTCTTACTGTACGTCTTACGTACGTCTTACGTACGTCTTACGTACGTCTTACGTACGTCTTACGTACGTCTTACTGTACGTATTACGTACAGACGCCTTGGGAGTGGAATCTGTTCTAATTTGGGTTGTAAATATTTATTTGAATGTCTATTACCAAAAAATCATTTTAGCATGAAGATAACATTGTTTTCCATAAATTTGAAAGCTCATGAGTAAAATAGGTCCTGGAAGCGATGATTCCGCGACACAGGAGCTCCCCTTACGTGGCTGAGGGATTTTCATAAATAATTTTTTTGCTAGGGGTGCGACTGTGGAGCGCCTACCCACCTCTTTTTGGAGACGCTCCTATGTCGCACCTAAAACTACCTAACCTCAGCGCTATACCTGCTTAAACGTCCTACCTGATATCTAGCTCAGCTCGCGGAGCGTCTTAAATTCCCACCAATCAAATACCACAACGGCTATTATCATACTGACTTTTTGTTAAGTGCACTACATATTTTATAGAAATAAGTGAATAAGTGTAATATTGATTCTGTAGTTGATAGGTCCTAGTAGCGGGTTATCATAAAAGACCATTAAAAACGTTTCATTTACTGTGATAAGTTTTCTTAATCATGTTTCATTTCATTTGAACTAATAAGGGGTTGACTATTGCAGGCTTGTTTTATAATCGTACAGATAGAAGACATCCACGCTTGTTCATGCACACCATCTTGGTCTTCGGGGGTGGATCGCATCATGTTTACCACATCAACTCCTCAAGACTACGATAATGACGTATTTATAGTGTTCTTTTTCGAAAAATTACAAACTTGATACTATATAGTTTTATATAAAAGGAACACGTAGACACTTTTCCTTTACCCATGGCCCGCCTCTTAATTATGAAATATTACCATAGTTTCTGCACATTTGTACAAACCAAGTAATGATTTTTTATTTTATTAGTTTTATTATCCAGTATGTTGTTGCAAAGACAAGGAAGAGTTAGAAACAATATAGGCTTGTTAATAATGAATCGGTATTGGAGTAAATAGTCATCTTCACTCATTATATTGTATTAAATAGTAAAAAATATACACACAAAAAAGAAAATATAATCAAAATAAACCAGTTTGGAAATTTAATTTATCTATACATTTACTGAAAAAGTACGTAGTCAATTTTGAAAAAGGATAATAAAGAGATTGAAAAAGTAGTCACTTTTAAAATATAAGATCTGGAGACATTAGTTTATGAAATGGAATGAATGAAATAAACGAAAATACCGTAAAATTGCTGAACTACATAAAGGACTATAACACAGCAAAACTCAAAGCTATACAGACAACACGTTTGTATGTACAACTTATAAGTATAAAAACCCATGATGAAACTCAAACATAATATGCGATATATACATACTTTCCAAAATAAGAAAGAATATTTAAATTTAGACAAAATAATGCGTGTCAACACTTTAATACTTTATATTTATATCAATTCAAATTGTGAAGTGAAACTCAATACAAATATGGTATATACGAACAACATTTTAAAAATATGAAAAATTTCACTCAAACAAAACATTCTTTTTTAACATAACATATTCTTTTTTATTGCATAACATTTAAAAAAATCTAATATATAAAACAATATTCAAGCTCTAAAAAAATACTATTTACACTCTATTTGTAGGCTACATTGAACAAAAGAAACAAAATATTGAAATTCACACGAAACAAGCTATTGTATTTACTTAACATTACAACATTCTAACATGTAAAATAATTGTAAACTTAAATAAAATATGCTATTTAAAACTTAATAATGTAAAACATTCTAAAATCTAATCGTTGTTCCCACTTTTGATGGAAAGTCATTCATACTAATTTCCTAAGTTAAATATCATTCACGCAGCTGTTTTAGTCGACACTGTAGCTGTTCAGTGTTTTTGTTTAGTGTCTTTGGTCGAGTTTTTCCAAGAACATATGACTGTTGCATTAGCTAACTAAATCAATGAGCTGGATATTTTCAAACAGAATATTCAAACACAGCTATAGGTTTTTCACAGGCGAAGCTACGGGAAACGATAGATTCCATGCTTGGTCCTCTTAATACCGTCGTAATGACCACTCAATGGTTGCGATCAATGAGGACACTGCCAGTGAAGTCTTGGGTGTCTGTGTTGGGTGATAGTCAAGGTCCGGATGTTGTGTAGGGAAGAGAAATGAGTATCAGGGTTGTCAGTTATCTTAAAATCAGATCAATACTACGTGGTTCGGACTCGACGTGAAACTGTAGGTCCCTTAGCTGCCCTGGCTCTTAAGCTATTGATAAATGCCTCTTTCTAAGGAACATTCAACCCTAGTTGAAATGACTACAATCATTACACTCATTCGCCTCACATGTTCACCCATATTTATACGGTCGGCGTCTTATAATGAATGATAATAAATAATAATATTATGTTTGTTTCTGTTGTAGGTTTCCGAATCAGAACCCGGCGTGACCATGAACGGAACCCAAGAGCTCAGCTACACAATCGCACCCATCACCAACCGGGACAGTGACCGGGTCCTCGACTTCCTGAGGAGGTTCTTCTTCCGTGATGAACCACTGAATGTGTGCGTCGGGCTGCTGGACGGTCCAGAGGATACATGCGCGGAGCTGGAACAGTTTTGCGTGGAGTGCATTCCAGATGGTAAGAATTGTCTTTATTCTTATTTATTGTCTAAAAATGTTAGAATAAAACATATTTAACTGCTTGATCAACAAAATTATTAAAATTGAAAGGAAATATTGTCATTCAAAGAATGAGGAATCGATATGAAAATTTATATCCAATTGGAAAAGAAGTAATCTGGTATCAATTATTTGTATGAACTATATTATTTAGTTTATCATAAAATGTATAGTTATTCTATTAGATCCAACTATCAAACTAGTGAAAAAGTAATGCTTCTGATAGCAAATATGTTACACTTAAACGAATTTTCATTAAGAAATATATTCATTTAAGAAATATGTCACATTAAAATAAATGGAGGTTGAAGTCCTATAAATACTATAGGAGTACAACAGAGCTCTGTTTTAGGCCCAATCGTTTTTATTATTTTCATTTATGGAATTGTAAAATCTTTATACATTTTGAGAATGTTTATTTGCAGATGACACCACACCTCTTATAACTAACAAAAGCTAAGAAAATCTTGAGATCAGAAATTACATAGACACAAGTTGTATTATACAGTGGTAAAAATGTATTTACAATGAATGTTCATGCATTATCTAGAATTAAAAAAGACCATTCAATTATAATTATAAATGAAGACCAACCTGAACCTGGTGATTACGTCAAAAATTTGTAGTAATTACAATTGATAATAGACTAAAGTTTGATACCCATCTATATTAACATCGTATGCAAGGATTTCTCAAACATCCTATTTGTACTCAGAACAGTATAAGCCTACTCTGAAAAATTTACTATTAACAATATACTATGGATTGATTGTGCCAAAATCAACATATGGTATTCCTATCTAGTAATTCCAATCATAAGATGGTTCGTTTGTTTAACAAAAATATACATTAAGTCATATTCAAATAAATGGAAAAAAATGTCTTGTAAACACTATTTAGAAACACTATATAAAACTAGCAGATCTTTGTTCTCAATCTAGGCTTAAAATATCAAAGCATGGAACCGCTTTAAACACAAAAATATTTATTACAATAGGGTACAATGATACAAGAAATTATCAATGTATATAAAGGAAGAAAAAGAACAAAATATTTTAATAAGACATTAAAATCAATTGTGCTATATTAAGTTGAATATTTACTTACAACGTAATGTTATACTAATATTAAAATTGATATACATATATTTATATAAACTGTTCTCAAGTTTATACTATATACTGTATGATACATTATGTGTCTATGGGGATGCTAATTTTGATAGAGGCAAATATATGATTATTATTACTAAGCTATATTTTAAGCTTTGTTTCTAAAATATTAATACTAATAATGATCTACACCAGTAATTAAAAAAATTAATCTGTCATATGCTGTAAAGTCTGAAGTACGCAATTCAAATAGTACATTATAATAAAGTAAATATTGATAAAAAATGATATAATTTTGTCAAAAAAGTCTTATCTCGATTACGTGTTGATTGATATTATGACAAACCAAACTTCACATAACACAACTTTAATACAGTATGAGTAATTCCTTGGTCAATATAATTTATATGAGGATGGTTTTTACCATAATATTCGCACTGTCTTCACTCGTATCTTCCCAAACTTGTTTCCCTGATGTTTCGCTTGTTTGTAGTTAATGTAATAAATTGTAAACAGGTTTGCGGACACCTCAGAACGCTGCACACGTACATAACTCGTGCTCTGGAGGGGGTTCCACGTAATTATTAATGGAAATGCCGATCAACCTTAATTAGTAACCACTGTACAATCAATTTAGTACTCGTACATTGCTTTTGAAAAGTCATGGTAAATATGGAATATAGAGGTCCTATCCGATTTTCTTAATTTATTTAACTCGTCAATATATACCCCACAAACGAGAATCCACTCCTGAACACGAATATGACATCCATTCCTTCCTACTACAAATACAAACTGAGAATTCACTCCTGAACACGAATATGACATCAATTCCTTCCTACTACAAATACAATCTGAGAATCCACTCCTGAACACGAATATTACATCCATTTCTTCCTACTACAAATACAAACTGAGATATTTAACACAATCGGTTAGGTTAGGTTAAGTTATGCCATGTTAGGTTATGTTAAGTTAGGTTAGCAATATGTATTTACGGTAAACGTACTAACTTAACCTAACCCAGATTTTTTTTAATAGCTCGGTTATATTTGAGTAGTTTTATGTCATATTTGTTTTTAGGAGGAAAAAATTCAACAAGATTAGTGTAATGTAGGGTATATCGTTTTTGTGTGTTGAATGTTTTGCCTTTTTTTAAATTTTTTATCAAATATTGGAATTTCCGCCGAAAAATGTCTATTGATTCGTGTTAATTGGGTTGACATTGACTAGTTCAGAAGTGAAATCATTAAAATCGGTTGGAACCCCTACATTGCATATTTACCTTTTTTATGCAGATCGTATAGTAGACTATAAGACTATTCTTAGATAAACCATCTATTCCATGTGCAAATATTTAATTCTTCAGGTGAATCGACTCTCATGATATTTCTTGAGCTAGGAAAAAGATAAGATACCTGAATCAGATTAATTTTAAAGCTGAAGTGCTAAGGACGGTGAAAATTATCAGCAATGTAAAAACCAACCTGGGCTTCAACCCACTAGTTATTTATATGTAGGAAATTCGTTATAAACATTACGAAAATTATTAAAGTGAGAAAAAAAATCCATGCTTATTGTCTATGGTTCTCTGTTATCTTAATATTAAAAATTGTTTCAATGCATATTTTAAAATCACATGGAATCGTCATATTGAAATAGTTCCCTAATCGCCCTATAGTTAACTAGTTGTATGGCTTGAGTGATGTTAAACCACGCAATACCACAAGTTTCGGCAATGAAACCAACTAATATACGTCAAAATAATAATTGGTTTCATCACTTTTTGCCACTAATAGCCTCTGTGTATCCTGAAACACGCTGCCCTGATAGGTTGTGGATCTATAGACATAGACAAATTATTGTACAAAAATAATGTATAATTTTGTAAATTATATGCAGGGCCTAGTTTCCAGTGTTAAACATTTAATTCATCCTAAAAGTGTAACATTGTAACAGTAATCTTGCTATGTAGTATAAGATAAATTACAAATTATATAACGAGTGAAATAACAAACAAGGCTAATAATCATGCAATGTTTACTATACAATAAATTAGCTCAGTCTTGATATTAAAAGGCACTGCATATTTTTCAATAGAGTAAGAACCATTTCAGCAATGGTATTACTTTTCTGAATTATACTGAATATAATTTCAGGGCCTTATTTCTCTGTTAAATGTATTTCAGTGATTATTTTGAACAATATTTTATCAAATCAAACAATAGTAAAAGCATTAAAATATTTCTCATACGTTTCTTCAATACTCTTCAATCAAAATAAAAGTAAATATATTAATATAATTTCATACATTTCTTCAGTATTCTCAAATCAATACAATAGTCAATACATTGATATATTTCTCATGCGTTTCTTCAGTATTCTCCAATCAAAATTATAGTAATTAAATTAATATATTTCTCATATGTTTCTTCAGTACTTTCCAATCGAAATAATAGTAAATACATTAATTTATTTCTCATACGTTTCTTCAGTACTCTCAGATCAAAACAATAATAAATATATCAATACATTCTCATACGTTTCTTCAGTACTCTCCGATCAAAATAATAGTAAATACATTAATATATTTCTCATACGATTCTTTTGTACTCTCAAATCAAAACAATAATAAATATATCAATATATTCTAATACGTTTCTTCAGTACTCTCCGATCAAAATAATAGTAAATACATTAATATATTTCTCATACGATTCTTCAGTACTCTCAGATCAAAACAATAATAAATATATCAATACATTCTCATACGTTTCTTCAGTACTCTCCGATCAAAATAATAGTAAATACATTAATATATTTCTCATACGATTCTTTTGTACTATCAAATCAAAACAATAATAAATATATCAATATATTCTAATACGTTTCTTCAGTACTCTCCGATCAAAATAATAGTAAATACATTAATATATTTCTCATACGTTTCTTCAGCACTCACAAATCAAAACAATAGTAAATACATTAGTATATTTCTCATACGCTTCTTCAGTATTCCCCAATCGAAATAATAGTAAATACATTAGTATATTTCTCATACGCTTCTTCAGTATTCCCCAATCGAAATAATAGTAAATACAGTAATATATTTCTCATACGTTTCTTCAGCACTCACGAATCAAAACAATAGTAAATACATTAGTATATTTCTCATACGCTTCTTCAGTATTCCCCAATCGAAATAATAGTAAATACATTAGTATATTTCTCATACGTTTCTTCAGCACTCACAAATCAAAACAATAGTAAATACATTAATATATTTCTCATACGTTTCTTCAGCACTCACAAATCAAAACAATAGTAAATACATTAATATATTTCTCATACGTTTCTTCAGCACTCCCAAATCAAAACAATAGTAAATACATTAATATATATCTCATACTTTTCTTCGGTAGTCTATGACGTACTCAGTTGGAGAAACAGAAGCTCCCAGCTGGTGTTTTTCTGTCCCTACGATTGACCTCTTGATCCCATTCCCAGGAAGCCTTACTCTGGCCACGTGTGCAAACAACACTCGCTGCGTATGTCTTATTTTGATCTATCTATAAAAAGCATCTGGTTTATGTATATAAAGTAATTTCACTATTAAAGATTGCCTAAAGTCATCTGTTAAAAGCCAATTTAGTTCACTATTTACTTTCAATCAAGTAATTAGAGTAGCTGTAATTTAACTTGATTTAATTAAAGGGTGGGTGTAAAGACTTATTTAAACCAATCTTTTACATATCATCACTGAGAAAAACATACAGTGATCGTTTTCTTATGGCTGCAGGAAACTGTCAGTGGCCGACAACCCTTGATTCACTGCGGTGTGGTTCTCTACGCTTGCTTACCCTTCCCACTAAACAATCACATCAATACAAAAGCTCAGGCTGCTGCCGCTCTCCTAGATAGCAAATTTCTATAGTCTATAAAACCCTCGAAGTCTACTTACGGAAGATGTTAAGTAGTTGAATCATATTAGAGTTAGTATAAAAGGTCTTAAACATTTCACAATTAAAGGCAAATCAGCCAATCTTTTGTGTCACGTTTCTGTTTTTTTTTTTAGTATCAGCTGTTTGAAATCATTTATTATATTAAAACCAATATTATTATGAAAAAAGGATAAAATGAAGGGCCGTTTCCACCACTTAGGAATGCATTTCCTAGAAACTCTTTCTTAGTTGGTCCCTATAACATAAAAGTTATATTACCTACAAATTTCATTAAAATCTGTTTGTGATTGAATAAATAATTTCTCTATTTATGTTAGTAAATTATTAAATTCTCATTGGCATCATTGATTGATATGTTCGAGGCTACAGTTATTTCAGGACAAGTTCGAGGCTACAGTTATTTCAGGACAAGTTCAACTTTAAAGACAAACTTTTTAACATTCTGCCTCAACTTTTAATTGCTTCAATCTATTTAGTTTAATCAAACTGCTTGATAATTTAGACATTAGATTTTTTACCAAGAGAAACTATTGTAAAATGCTCATTATCTTGAATTAATAGTTTCACTATCAACGTCTCATTTTGTTGATTTTATAGAATCGTAAAATGACCGTAATTATTTTTTGTTTGGAATAAGAAAAGTGACTTAATTTGATCTGAACATTAGTATTTCGAAGAGGAAATCTAGAACATATCAATTAACATTAATACATGTATGGTGAAGGTTACACTACATAGTGGTGTAAACAATTAAACATCGCGCAGGAAAACCCAAATGACGCTTAATTAGTACCACTCAACTGAATTCCCGGTAGAAAAACTACAACTGCAAATTAACCATTGTAGATGGAGTAGATTTTGACTCTTTCCTCGTAACTTATTACGGACTTATCCAGTTCTATCATATGGCGTTCTTATTTGGGGTCACGAAACAACAAAAATCCAATCACCATTCAAACTGCAAAAGAAAGCAGTCAGAGCAGTTTTTTTAACTTAATAAATACTTTTGTCAATACATTTTCCTTTATTTATATCTTTCAATGTGTTATTTTTCTCAGGAAAAATCTCGAGCTTTTTACACGGGAATTTTTTCAAACGAGCATGACCTTAGTGGCCGTCAAAACCTTGGTGTTTCCCGCTACAAAACAGTTTTTTTTTTTTTTTTTTTTTTGTCACTTAAAAATGTACTTACGTGTTTTAACTAGTCAATCTGTTCACTAGATAACTAGACAACGAGTTTCAAGTCAAAACACTCATCATCAGGTCACTTGTCTCTATTAAGATGAACTTGAAACTTATATCATACAAAGTTCACTTAAGCTGAACAAACCCCCCAACAATATATGAACTTTTGTTGGAGGAAAGTAGTTAGGTTTACCATATAGAACATATCGGTGTGTTTAAGGCCCACCCATACACGTACACAGTAGTTTTAACCCACCCATCCACCCATATAGTCGTAATTACCTACCTGCCCACCCATACACGTACACAGTAGTGTTAACCCACCCATACAGTCGTAATTACCTACCTGCCCACCCATACACGTACACAGCAAAACATATCATGGCAATAATGATGAGTCTTTTGGCTTGAAACGCGTCGTCTAGTTATCTAGTGGACAGATTGACTAATTAAAACACGTAAGTAAATATTGATCGTCTGTCCGGGGCTAAAATTTCTAATTTTAATCACTTAAAAAGTAATTAAAATAAAACTTAACAACTCGTTTCCAGATACTGTCAAGGTGGAGACCGACATGATGAAGTTTAGCCGATTAGTTAAAAAAATATTGTTATCGTGTTGCTCTTACAGCGTGATAATTATTGATTATTGATAATTCATGTTGTCATCTGTCAGTCTGATCGATTTAAACGTTAAAATTAATATTATTTTTTAGTTCACCTAAAAAATGTATGACGCTTGTTTATATACTGGTTGTCCCAAAAGTCTCAGAGCTTCGTTATAATTTCTTTATTAGTAAATCTAGAACTATGAAACTTAAGCGTTTCACCATTGCAATTGTTTGCTACGTTATGACATATTTTTTAGCAATTTCACCTAACGGGGGGAAGTCCCGTGGAGGAAGTCGCGACAGTTTCAAATGTAAGCCTAAGCCTAGTAGCAGCTCTTCAAAGTTATTTGGTTTTAAAATACAATTCCGCAAATGCAACTTCATAAAGTTTATTCAGTCAAAAATGGCAGGCCTTTCAAGTTTTGTTTTATGAAAGCTAAGCATTATTCTTTATCCATTCGTAAGACGCCGATCGTCAAGCGAATGAATGTGGGTGAATGAGTGTGACCCTCAATACGACTTTTTGTGAAAGGGAGGTTGGTCGAGTCAGTAATACTGTACGTGTATGGTATCTGCTTCTTAGGGTATGCCTATATGAAATTTACATTGGGTCTAATGATTATTTGATCTAAACTTATTTATAGTTATTTTACCATACACATTCAACTATTCATAATACACTAACATTTGACAATATGTCAAAATATTTCAGTACCAAAGATCTGAGATTTTGAAACATATACGTAAGTTAACTTATTCAATTTATCTTTAGCAAAGTAAACGTATTGTTGTTCAAAGACCACTGATTTTAAATGTCGACGAACAACTATTTTTGTGACAAGAGAAAGACTGTACTTAAGAATGGCGATGTTCGTAAATTACACTTAGATAATCAAGTCGGGAGGTATTTTCATTTAGATCAGCAGGATATTTTCGTCATTCAAGACTGTCCAAGATTGTGGCTGATACAGTGACTGCCACTTCTTGGCGTTATGTAAGTTGTAATCGGCATAATACATACCATCCATTGACTGATCCAAGTGAGTTCTGGACTAGAATTTTGGAATAATCCCCAAAAGAAACTACCATTTCTAGCACGTCTGCATCATCTGCAGATGTTCAGGGGTTCAAACTCCAGGAGGTCGTCTAAAAATTTGCTTGAGGGGTTGGACCATTTTCTCGTAATAATGGGTGTGATGAGTGTAGATGAACGAGTGTAGTCATTGTTACTAACTAAGGTTAACTGTTCTGCAGAAATGCTATTTATTAATATCCCACTAGCCAGGGCAACTAGTGGACCACCAACTTTATGTGGAATCCGAACCACGTAGTGTTGGTATCATTTTCAGCTAACTGACAAGCTTGACACTCAGATCTCTTACCTACACAAAGACTGTAACGAGTATTTTGTTTTTTTATCATCCAGGAATAAAACGAACATGGAGAAGTACTAAAAAGGTTTTTTTCTTTCAATTAGTAAGATGGTTTTAGACACCTACTACGACGCGCATAATTAGCCCAAATAAAACCGTTAACAAAATTACAAAACTTAAAAGGGCTGCCATTTTTGACTGAGTGAACCTTTTGAAGTCGCATTTGTGGCATTGTATTCTAAAACCAAAGACCATTAATACAGGGTGCTATTCGACCTAGGGTTATATTTAAAATTGTCACGACTTCTTCCACGGGACGTCCCCTCGTTAAACGAAGTTACTGAAAAATATGTCATGACGTATCAAACAATTCCAATGACGAAACGCTAAAGTTTCATAGTTCTACATTTACTAATAAAGAAGTTTGGGACACTCGATACCTTTAGTAAGTTTGATTTGATGACCCTCAACAATGTGACGCACTGGTCGTCCGGACTAACAACCTTCTTACTTATGCTAATGGTATTCATCAACCGGCCCATTCCTACTTTCATCAGTAATATCATTAGCTTCTATCAGCATAAATTAACGCATCAAAGTTCGTCCGAACAAGTTTTATACCCTCTTCGTATTTTGGGGTTCTCTTTATCTCCCTATTCACTTCAACACTTTCCCACATTATCCTATCTTCCCAATTAGTTGTCTTTGTTATTCAGTGTCAAAGTCCCTTTTCAGAAAGCTGGTGTTAAATCTCTAATTCAATGTAATAACTAAATTAAGCTGTAATCTCATTTTTTTCGTCTTGAAAATTCACACTAAATATCTTTATTACTACAATTATACAGGGTGGGAAAAAATATGGAACGCTTTCACAACAACGTTATTTTTCCATGCATAATTTCATAATTAAATTTTTTTATTATTGTGCTCTATAAAGTATATATTTTAATCAGAATAATTTACTTAAAACCGTTAAATAGTGGAGAAATAATGTTGTTCAATTAGTTACTTTGAAATTCAAATGACCGCTACTCTGGAAAGGATAGAACTCTCGAAGTCCGGTTTGCGGCAATTTATTAATATTGAATAGACCTTTCATTTGATACCAAACTTGACCTAGGCTTACGTTGAAGATTTTCGTCCAACTCCTCGTAGACTGTCCCGCCGAAAAGATTAAATGTCATTTAATAGCGTCAAAAAGTATGTCTTTGTAACCATGATCATGTACAAGATTTCACTTTTACAAGTGAATTCATACAAAAGTTGTGAAAGCGCTTCCATATTTTTTTCCGCCCCTGTATATTATTTTAAAAATGCTTTGTCGGGAGCTGTGGGTAAATTTTGTACTATAAAGAAATGTAATGGTAATATATTATTTCCTTTTACGTACGTCTACGAAATAAATGATAATGTAATCCCTTAGAAAATGTATTATGTAAAATTAAACAAACTGCTTCTATCAATATGAATATATGTACAAATCATAATGTAAACCGTACAGTTAGGTTTGCCTTGACCCATATACAGTATATACAATCGGGAGGAATACATTTTTTTCACATCATACCAACTGTTTCCTATCTGGAATGTGAGAAAGAAAGGCACTATACTAATTGCAGTTTAATGTTTAATAAATTGTTTGAATGGATATAACTTACATGATTTACATGTTTGAACATGATATTGAGGAAAATATACATTGTATTCTTGCTCAAATAAGAAAATCTACGAAATAACTGACTTAAAATTTATGTATTTTTAATGTCTAAATAAAAGCTTCTTCGTTAAAGTTGGTACTCTACTCACTTTTGACAACAAATTCAAAGGATATTTAATAAATGGTTCCAAAGGATTAGCACAAACATCCCAAATTAAACACTACAAAAATCTAAACTGAAATTTATCAGTTTGATTCCCATATATGCTTTTTGCCTTAACTCAAAAACTAGTCAAGTGCGGTTTTTACTAAAATATTTATTTGTAATTCTTTTATAATTGCCATATTTCCTGAAAATTTTTAATAAAAATCGTTAGAGCAGGTTTTTTAGAAAATTCCATTTTTGTATGTTTTTTGCATATACAAATTTAAAAAACTAATATTTAAAAAAGTGAAAAAATGGTCTGGAGATATTACCAAATACAAACCAAATTTCATAAAAATTGGTCCATCCATTTGGTCTCCAGTGAGCTGCACATACACACAGACACACATACGGACAGACAATAAAATATTTTTTTCGAAAAACACTTTTTTGAGTTTAGGGGACCGTAAAATGGTTTTTAGAACAACTTGTAAACGTCTTTTTTTTACGATCACAATAATTTCTCTATACTATCGCATAAGGGAGAAAGTAAAAAGGAGAGGCTATTAAGATAGTTTTATACAGGTTTAGTCTGTAAAGAGGGATTTTCCGTGATTTAACCCTTTGAACAGTGGATGTACGAATCCTTAACATCAT
This sequence comes from Stictocephala bisonia, assembly GCA_035578905.1. Taxonomy (NCBI): domain Eukaryota; kingdom Metazoa; phylum Arthropoda; class Insecta; order Hemiptera; family Membracidae; genus Stictocephala; species Stictocephala bisonia. The sequence goes on along the minus strand of JAQJVL010000477.1, from coordinate 282,549 downwards.
ACGTGTGTCTACTGATAAGGGAGAAAGCTATGTTCAAACTGTGAAGAAATCCTGGCAAGATTCTTCACCTGTAAAATGAGGTCAAGAATGGTTAAACGATCCCACTTCAATTCAAGTACCGGTATTGAAATCTAAGTGGCAGGCTTATATAAATATATTCACCTATGGATTTAGAATGCGTAAAAACGGTACTCATATGTATTATAAGAGGTATAAAAAAGCATGGTTATCACCGTTCACTATAACTATAGTGTTTTACATAGTTTTATTCATCAAATTTAAAATATATTTCCATATAATATACACAAATTCACTATTGTGATTCACAAAAATACACAGTAAAAAGAAAAAAATAATTACTTTACGATTCAAAATATACAGCAACTAAAAATGTATATCAGTTACTACAGCAAAAAATTCGTATTACTGCAACTTAGAATGAAATCGTAATAAAAACAGGGAATGAGAGTACATGGGCACTACTGGCAAGTGCCTAGACAAGAGTTAAAAGTCTAGGAGTTTATAAATGTGCCTTTATTTTCTTTCATATATGTAGAAAAGACATAAAAGACTGAATTTTAGAGAAAATATCATTAAGTTAACTATATTTCATAGTAATGATATATCGCTGAGTAATACAGGGTAGGAAAAATATGAATAATTATGAATTATGATATGGAAACACTTTTACAACAACGTTATTTTTATCCATAGATAACTTATTAATTTAATTTTTTTAATAATTGCATTCCATAAAGATTATTTTTTTATCAGAATAATTTACTTGAAACTGCAATTTCACTTGAATATACCTTTTATGTGATACCAATATCGAACTAGGCTTATATTGAAAATTTTCGTTCAACTCCTCTTGGGAAGTCCCGCTGAAAAGATGAAATGTCACTAATGGCGTAAAAAAGTATGTTCATTGTAAAAACGAATACGTATAAGATTTCTCTTTCACAAGTGAAGTCATACAAAAGTGGTGAAAGTGTTTCCATATTTTTTCCGCCCTGTTTATTAGTAATAGTAATAATTTTGGTAACTGTCAAATATAGGTTATACAATTATAATGCGATCAATTGAACATTCTTACTATTAAACGTATGTGACACTTTCAGGAGTCTCTATTATGGCTGTCAACCCCAACGGAAACATCCTGGGCGTGTGCCTGAATGGAGTCCTGACTCGGGAAGGCAAGGACAACGACGACAGCAAGAATGAAGAGGACGAGTGCAGCAACCCCAAGTTTAAGAAGATCCTCAACCTACTGTCTACTGTGTACACTGAGTCAAATGTCTTTAAGCAGTTCCCGGAAGTCGATAAGGTGCTGGACATAAAAGTGGTGTCGGTGGACGATGCCTGTCGAGGCCATGGGATCGCCAAGGCTCTGTTCGACAAGACCAAGTGAGCCATTTTTCGTGCTTAGTTATTCATAACTTATAGTACACGAAATTATTACTAATGTTAAGGACATTCATCCAGGAGCCCGGTTGAGTGCTGCAAGGAATTTAGTTCTATATTTCACGCAACTTTCGCTAGATATAGCAAAGAGCCTGCCTCACTAACACACATACAAGTGTTTCCCTTCCCTCTGTCTCCCTCACTGTCCTCCTTTGCCTCCACCCCACACATTGTACAAAAGGGCAACTCCCTTATTTATAGTAACTTTAACCAATGGACCAATGACATTTTTATATCGCTTTACTTTTTCAGCCAAATATAATTTGTATACATTTTAACTCAAAGTTTGTACAGTTTCATCTATACAAAAATAATTGGTTTCACTTTATTATTTTTTTTCAATTTTTACTTTGCACTAGGTTAGTTGGTACCACTGTTTAAAAAATGTTCATTAAATTTATTGCACGATTTATTAATGAGTTATGTACCTAGAAAGGCCAAATCAGCCACGTTAGTTAGCCATATCTCCATAAATATTTATTTTTAATTTCTCCCCCAACACATTTATTACTTATAAGAAGACTGACGCTTTGAATTAAAAAACTCAAAAATGATTTTTGATCGAACGCCCTTTTCTCGAGTCAGACCACTGGGGGCAATGACGTAGACGGATTATTAATACGGTGCTGTACATTACAAGTACGAGCGAGATATGATTGTCCATTAACCAATCAAGTTGCCTTCACATTTTGTATAAGTTGACGTGTTACTAGGTCAACTTATCTGTCACAGACCTCTTAGAGCTTGGAGTAGCAGCCAATTGACAAATATTTTCTTGTAAAAATCTAGTAATAAAAATCTAATCTAAACCTTTCAGCCAATATACACAAAATAGCTAACTGTCCATGCTTCGTTACGCGAAATAAACATCAAAGGAAAGGTTTTAAAGAATAAACATGGAAAACATTTGTTAGTTTTAAGAATATTTACTTTTTACTATAAGCATAGGAGAGATATTGTGGTGGGCCAAAAAATATGTTTGCAAATTCATCAGAATACTTATTCAACGACCCCTAAACTCAAAGTAAAATTATCAACAGTGCTGTTTTGAAATATAATAGAAACATGTAAGAAAATTGGAGAACTTTTCAAAAACTGAGTGAGGGCGGTGTTTTCATTTATTACGAAATCTTTTACGTGTCTAATAGCAGAAATCTGGGTCATTAATTATATATTTAGCCTGATATAGTGTATCCTTTATTTTTTTAATTTAGTAATGGCTGATGATCTGATAGGATAGATAAGGATTGTTGGAATTTAGTCATGATTTTACTACGAAACCCTACACGACCTTGTATTACTGATTGATTTTCATTATTTTATTGTTGCTGTTTTCAGGTTAAGATGTGGGTAACCTATGAGTATTTTTTTATTAAGGAAAAATATAACTGTATTAACCAAGTGTTTTTGGTTTAGCTATCATGTAGACTACAACTTATAAGTGTTAGTGTAAGCCAGACTACAATATTATATGTTAATTAGATGTAAAAGACTTGGGTTGTACCAAGTCGTGTATGGTTTCTTCACGAACCGTGGAAAAGTCCAACAATCCTTGTCTACCCAATCAAGGTGTATCCTAATGCTACATGTGCCATATTGGTTTCCATTTATTGGCTTCCTTTGTCTTCTGTTTCTAAATTAATGCATCCCCTGTCCAGGTTGCTGGCCCAGGAACTCTCCATCCCTCTCGTGCGTGTGGACTGCACCAGCCACTTCTCCGCCAAGGCTGTAGCTCGCCTCGGCTTCCACTCCATCTACACTCTTCAGTACCGTGACCACTTGGACTCCAATGGAGAGCCCGTTTTCACCCCCGAACTGCCACACACTTGTGTTAAGACTTACGTCTTCCCCGTGCCTCCTAGGGATAACTAAATCTTCACAGCACCACTACATGATACACGAAGGGAAAGTTTAGACAATCGTATTGCAGGGATCTCCTTAACCAAAATTCCGCTAGTTCAAGAATAAAGAGTTTTGTTGACGTAACTAACCATGCCTGTCACTATAAATTCGTTTGTTTAATAGTTGGTTTTTAAAGGTAATAATGTATTTGCGCAAACAGCATATTTATAAGAAGGAACTATCCAAGACTCTTAAAAAAGGCAACAGCCAATTTTATTTAATGTTACTGTTATTTAGGGAATTTTTTTTTAAATAAACCAGAAAAACGTTACATTTTCGTTATTCCAGAGTGTTTGTAGGGGTATTCTTCATTTAATAAAATTTGAGTGCTAATAAAACACGAATTCAGTTTTACGATATGGTTGATAAAGAAACATTTACATAATTTAAAAATTGTAAAGCATATAAATGGCATAAAACTTACATAGTAGGAATAACATTCATGTTTGTATTTTTAGCGTTAGTTCAACACAGTTTTAAATCTATTTTTTACTCAAAAAACTAAAACAATTAGTTTTAATATTGCAATCAATTGCAGTGTACGTACCTTATTAACAACATTAAGATGTAATTTATGAATGCATTTTCTGTCTCCTGATACAGTCAATATCATCACGTGTTTGTGACATAAAAAAATAAAAAACTATAAACAATTGAACAATGTAAATATAATTTTAAAACTGTACATTTAATATATTGGTTTTGTTACTATTACAAAACTCTATTGTGCTGATTGTACATAATACCATTATAGGTTACATATTGTTGTTTTGTTTGTGTATATTTGAATGTACTACTGTCGAGTATTATGTTGTTCCTTGTTGATGATTGTTTTTATATTTCAGTATAACCCATAAATAATAAGGAGATTGTGGGGGTTTATGGCTGTGTAGAAGAATTGCTTTAGCTATAAACAGAAGCGGTCGCAAGATTACCTATTATGAATTTACATTACCAACTGAATATATTTTTGTATACTTATATAACATATCTAGTTGAAGCAACTTTTGAAGCACAATTTATGTATTTATCGACTATACTTTGTATTTCATATGTGATCGTTTGTTAGTGTTATTAGTGTCGACTAGTTGTTAGGTCTAATTAAACCGTGATGAGAATCTAAAACAGTGAATGTTTTGTACTATGTATTGTAGTGAGTGTATTGTAGTTAAAAATGTCTACCAAACTGAATACTTTATTGTAAGTTGGGTCTACCTTTGGTAAAACCAAATTGATTTGGTAACAGTAAACTCTTCCCTATCATTAAAACCAACAGCCTTGAAAGAAAAAAACCCGTTCAAAGATCTTAGAAAATATTGATGTCAGAGTAATCGGTCTGTAATTGTTACAATCATCTTTCTTGCCTTTGTTTGTACAAATGTAATTTCTATTATATTTGTAAAGGTTCTACTCACAAATTCTTAGTATTCTGCATGAAAGTTACCAGATTTTTTGTATATTCATATACATATTCTATAAGGAACAAAGGAACAATAAATGGACTAAAATGTTTTATAAAAATAAGTTCATTTAAAAAAAATAAACTTAGATAGAAGTATTTAAAATACAAAAGGGCCTTTTGTAGTGTGTTTCTAAGGTTTAACTCCAACGGTCGTTTATCTGGGTGAATATAACGTATTACTTTTGTTCTAAATTGTAATATTGTATAAAATACGTAATAGATTACTTTCAAAAATTAGAAAAGTTGCAGATTATTCTAAAAGATATTCGTTGAGTGTGTTGTATTTTTAGGGTTATTCGATTCAACCGGGCCATTTTCGGGAGAAAATTTAAGTAATATATTTTACAAATGGTACCACACATTTTATTAAAATAATAAATGTATTTTTATTGAATATTATTTAAACATATTTATTCCCTCTAGCGTAATGAACTTAAATTAATTGTTTAAAGATGCGATTTCATTTATGTTGTATATTAATGTTGATTTTATTTTATAAACTAGATTTTTTTACATTAAATACACATAAATTAATTAGAGCTTTAACTTTATAGTAAGAATTAATTTAACATTCAATAAAGTGAAATATTTAATACAAAAAGTGGATGTAATCAAAAGTATTATTTTTAGGAACTCGTCATACACTTTCAACCTAAACGGGCCATTCTCTGGGAAAAAGTGTCATGATTTGTTTCCAGTATTATTCTTTATTTTCGCAAATTAAGACTAATCTATAGATGAATTAAAATGTTCTGTAATCAATTATAAAATATTTGAAACCTGTTCTATGATGAATTATGAAAATTTGAAATTTTGAAATTACTGTATCGCATTTTTCATATTTGAATGAGCTTCTGAAGTATTACCAACCCAACCGGGCCAGTTTTGGGGCAAATACTGTTAGGAATGGTTACGTCGTAACCGACAATAAATTGATTGTTTTAACTTTATTAGCATGGAACATGCTTTAGTCTTGACCTAACTGCCTGAAAACGTTACGCGGGAGGGTGACGCGGGAAGGTGACGCGTAACCATGAAAACACAATGACATATCAGTGTTGACCTCAATAATGATTTTATTTGCAAGCGTTCATCAAAGTACATCTTTAGTTTCCATGACAACTCTTGTTAAAAATATACAAAATTAAGTCCTAATTAGAGAATCCATTTTGTGTCTATAGGATTATATAAGATAATAATTAACTTCCTTTCAAGGTGGTAATGAGTCATCGCGTGAGTAAGAACCTGAGCCGCGAAACAATAAAATTTAAAAAGTAAAGATATATTTATATTTTTAAGATATGTTTATATTTTTTGTAATTCCTTACATGAAATCTAAAATTCGTTGTTTTCGGAGAAATACATTTGCAGAAATTATTAAAAAGGAGCCAGCAAACAGAAAAAGCGCAGCTAAAGCATGTTCCATGTTTCTTGAATTTTAGCCGTAGGCTCTAAGCAAAAAGATCCGGGGGTCCAGGGGGCTTGCCCCCTGGCGAGGCCCGCAGGGCCGAGTTTTTCTTCATGCATAATTACACTTAAAAATTAAAGAAATAAAGGAGGCGTGTCATTCATTATATTCAAGTTGTTTGCAAGTGGAAAACCCAATGTGCCCTCAGTATTAGGGACAACTTGTCATAATTTTTCACAGTTTTGATTATTTGGTTACTCTAGAGTAGGTTAAGGCTTGTACCTTCCTAAAATCGATAGAGTTTTAGACAATTATTGTGATGTTAGAGTATTACTATTTAAGGTTTTTAATAAACATTTGAACTGTTTCACAGAGAAGAAAGAAACAGAGTTCACATCCAAAAGTGTGCTAAATGTGTGTCGAGTAATTATTTCTCCAGTTTGCCATGCGATGGCAGAACCAGCCAGCACCTTGTCAGTCCCTCCTTTATTCCCCCAAATTTTCAAGGATAAACGTAGTAACTATTGCTACATATGTACAAGGTGGGGAAAAAATAAAGAAACGCTTTCACAGCCATAGCGTTATTTTGTTCATAGATAATTTGATGTTTAAATTTTTTTTAATAATTGAGTTCCATAAAGTATAATTTTTGATCTGAATATTTTTCATAAAACGTTAAATAGCGGAGAAATAGTATTGTTCAAATTAGTTACTTTGAAATTCAAATAACCTTTCAAAGTAAGGTTTACAGCGATTACCTTCTTTTGAGTAGACCTTTCATTTGATACCAACTCAACCTAAGCTGATGTTGAAGATTTTCGTGGGAACTCCTCGTGGGCCGTTCACCTGAAAAGATGAAATGTCACTAATGGCGTTAAAAAGTATGTTCTTTTTAACCATGATCCTGTACAAGATTTCACTGTTACAAGTGAAGTTATACAAAAGTTATGAAAGCGTGTCTATCTCCCCCCCCCCCCCCCATATAGATATACATTAGTTGTAATCTGTTTTTAACTGACACTGAGGCGTTCGCTGCGTCCAGCGACTTGTATCTTTTTTCTCTGTGGCTGATAATTTAACGATTTTTGTCACAAACTATTATCAGTTCTTCATCTATTTTTATATCGTTGTTTGTATAAATATATGTTCTCCTAGCACACGACTTTTTGAGAAAAAAAGGATAAACTTAAGAAATAAGACAAAACTGAGCTCACGGTTATTTTTATTATATTTCAATGATAATTATCAACTGAAGCTGGGAAGGTGGCTTAGTGACTAAGGGTTCGGACTGTGGAGGGTGTGTTCCAAGGTTCGAATCCCTAACTGAGCCAACGGTCGGTACTTCACTTGTTGAGCAAAGTTCACAAACATACCTGCATGCCTATGTGAACTGGCGAGTGAAGTTTATTTATAAAAATTAAAAAAATATCAATTAAAAACGAATAAAATTCTATAACACAACTTCAATTTCATTCCAGAGGATATATCATATATTATGGTGCCTCGTTTTACACAACAACGTTTACCTTCCTTAGACCAAAGATGCTTATAAAAAAGGAATCTTTCGTATTAAACTTATCATGTGACTGTTCATGTGTTTGTAGTTTCTATAAACATTTAATATATTATTAAATAAACGGTTATTAATTATTACCGCCGAAAATATTTGCCACAGTTGAAAAAATATAATTTGTGATAATGAATTAATTTCACTCTGGTTTTAGTTACTTATTTTTTAATTAGCCATACTACGTGTTGTTTTCATGAAAACGTAGTACACTTGTTTTGATATGAATTTTCATGGCAGTGTTATCACTTTCATGCGAATAGACATTCCTTGGAGACAATTTTGCGCATATTAATCAACTTCCCAGCACGAAGTAGGTCGGGGAACTGAGGAGAGGGGTGGAAGGGGGTTTGCTTTCTCATTCTCTGTCATCCTTTATTCCAAATTGTACTCTCACTACCTTTTTCTCTGTTCACCTATTTTAAACATTACTATTACTACATTATATAGGAGTGAATAAGAAAATGTTTCAGTTCAACTATGTGTAATAAATTATTCAAATATTTTATTCAAACAGTTGAACCATTTATGAATTGTGGTTCGTACGATGTATGTAGTCTGAATGATGTTTGTACAGCATAAAATATGGCGTAGTATGTCTTCCGAAAGGTAGGGTTTGTGATAAAACAAGTATAGTTCTATATTATTGTATTTCGTATTAATTTTGTTACCAGAAATAAAATATCACCCTATTTTTGTGTGTGTTTATTTCCTATTAATTAAGCTCTGATAAACAAACATACACTTAAATGACAAGATATATGCTTATTTGGACTTAACTATATGTAGCATGAAACTTACTGTCTGCGCAGAAATAATGAACCGAGTTTGAAGGTTGTTTACTAAGAAACTACTGATGAAATCCAAAATCGCACAATTTTCCCTGTTTAATTTTGCTTTATGACGTATGATTTTTTAATGTTTTAAATTATTACATTCATAAGTAAATACAGTTACTTTATATTGATTAAAATCCATTTAAATTTATCAATTTAAAGTTATTTTTAATTGATTTAAATCAATATAAAATCACTACATTTACTTACACATTTTAAATTAATGTATCGTAACTATAAACGTCATAAGGATTACAACAAGACTAAGTAATTAATTGTACGACCTATAGAAGCCAAGAAAATAATGTTTCAGAGAATTGATATGAACTTTTTTTCTTAAAAATTCAAAATTCTAAACTTCCTATCAACCACATATAAATATAAATGCGATATATCTACGGACATTTTAGTGATAACGGTGTAAATTTGATGTACAGTGAAAACTAATAAAAGTTCCTGTACTTTTTTTGTTCCAACTGGAATAAAAATTATTAAAACTTATGGTGAAATTTAAAAGATGCATATTTTATAACGCAAAATGAAACGAGGAAAACAATGGTGTGATTTGAGTTTTCATAAACCTCTTAGTTCCTTAGTAAACAACCTACAAACTCGGGTACACATCATTTCTGCGCCGAAAGTGGTTTTGAAATTTGACTCAGGTAATTTCAACTGTTGGAGGCACGTAAAAGAAAACTATTTAAAATAAATAAACAAAAATTGAAACAATACGTTATTATACTCCCTTAAAACCCACTTAGAAATGTCAGTGATTAAGAAAACTTTCCAAATATATTATTTCTAAAAATTCTATGTATTATTCCATCCATGCTTAACATTAAGCATTCACAAATGCTTTGGAACCTCATTATTAGTGCTTAGCCCAATGATAATGGGATCTTGTCATCCCAGAATGTCCGCGTCTCCACATTTCCGTACATGAAATGAGCATGAAGGCGTCTTAAATATATAGCTTTAATGACTTAAATAATGATTCTCGATAGTTCCCAGGGGTTTTGGGATGGAGGGTGATGGGGGTGGTTCGATCCTTGGGTTCGCTAGCCGTTGATGTCAAACACGAGCGCAAATTCACTGAGGACGTAAGTTCCTTCTTGAAAATCATGAGTTATAATATGCTAATGGAATGAACAACATCGGGTACATGAAAGGAAAACGGACTTGCATGGGGGTTGAATTTTTATGTCTAATTAATGTCAAGAAAATTTTTGTTTTTGATATCTTTAAAATTAATATGTACATAGTTAACTAAATAAATATTTCTTCTAAATAGCACTTCCAATTCAACGAAAACATCTACAAACATCTAGACACAATTTTTGTAGATGTAATAAAATATCTACAAACGACCAGCATTAGAAAAATATATTCTTAGAATAAAAATGACAGTTAAAAAATATCCTTTCCTGGATAATCACTTACTGTTTGGATCGTGTAAAACGTACGTTACGGATCACTACAATGGCACAAATAAATGGTGCGACATACATAACTAACTGTGAGCAAGGTAAAAATATAATCATGTTCCAAACTAAAATATAAAACTATATTAAAATCAATAATTTGCCAATACTATAGCAATACTATAATACTAAATCAAAGCTAAGTGTACTTATACTATAGCAGATCATTTAAAAACTATACAGACTGTTGTATATATTAATTCTAAAACATTACATATAAATTATTATCGGGATGTTTAGTTTAAACTTAATTTCATATTATATATATTTTTACTAAATGGATATAAGCATAGGTGATAATGGCCCTTAACAAAGTGCATCTTAACAATTAACTATGATGAAAATTAAGGTGATGATATAAATTTATTATGATTAAAAATAATATGCTATATCATAATATAATCATTATATCATAAGTATATTATAATAATGTAGTTTTACGAAAAGTATAAGAAGTGTTAACACTACTGAAATGTTTACTTCCTCTTCTAGCAACAATAATTAGATAGTTCTGAAAGTCACAAACCACTTTTCAAACCTAATTGTTTAGCATGTTCAAGAAAAAGAAAGAATCATTCATATCACCCTAACAATAATTTATGTAAATATTTTGAAATTTAAATCAGGCGTAGCCTATAATTTGACTGAAGACAGTGTTTTCCAAATATGTTAATAAACGACATCACTAATATTACTTCTATTGGAAAATTACACTAAGTAGAAAATTTACATGTAATTCGGTAGAAAGAAATTGGTTTACTTAAAAAGTCAACATTTCTATGATCAATAAAAACAGACTTTGATATAATAGAATTCAGACATGGAACTCAAATTTAATGTAGACTTCATAGCTTGACGGAATAAAGTTCCTAACGATAGCTTTAAAAAGTCTGTTTACGCTTATCTGGAGGGGAAAGTTATGCTTATAACTTACTATTTTATGAATTAGGATCCATCGTTTAAACTCTAAAATACCATACTATCGTATTTAGCCTAGTTCAGAATATTTTTAATCGTTTATTTTACTCGATATCGTAAATTTGAGCTCGAGTTAATTTTGGCAATATTAATCACGGATGGGCTCAGAAGGATCACACAAAACATGGAAGACATCATTTGTTCAATACTACTTTCATCCTTTCTCAATTTTTTTTTTCTTTCTCCATGCCCATTTTGTTCTTGGTTTCTTTGGTGCTTCCTTCTCTTACAATACAATCCACATTTCTAATTTATTTCTAAAAATTGTTTTATCTATAACATCTTTTGGTTCAATTTTTGTTTTTTCGTGAGAGTACTGTTGGTGAGTCGTGTGAGGGAAGTCTAGTAAAATGTCCCATAAATGTTAACACCTTCTTTTGTCAGCTGTTACGTTTTATGTGTTTTTGTGGTTTTCTTGATTACGGCTGGTATCTTGCTTCTGTTAATCTTGGACCTAACATCTTTCTCATAATTTTGCTTTCTTTTTTAATATTTTCCAATATATTCTATATTGTTATCAACAATACATACACACACGCGCGCGCGCGCACACACGCACATGCACTGATTTGTTATATGCTCAATAAAACAGGTTTTTCGAGGCCTTTCACCAGCAATGCTGTCATCTTCAGACAGTACAAATCTAGTAAGTTTTATTTGTTGAAATTAATTAAGTATATTTATTGAATAAAAAAAAAAAAAAGAAATTGAAATACAACATTTTATTTAACGTAGTAATTATTTTGTCTTAAATTTACAACAAGAAATTATATTTAATTTTATCATGAAAAGAAATCTATATGAATAATTGGTGACGCCCAACCCCTGGAACACTGTAATCCACTTTTCATTAATTTAAAAATCCAAACTGTAATAATCTATATCTTTTTGACTCGATAAAGTATATTTTTCAAAATCCACCCATACACGAACAGTGGCGTTTGCTGTATGACTAATCCTTTGGGTTCAATACAACTATATTGATGTTGTACGTCATACATATATCATAAATATGTATGACGTTTTTACATTCGATCGTCATACATAATGTAAAAACGAAAAAGAAGAACTCTTGCCAAATAATCCAAGACAAACTTTAAAACCAACAACTCTGTTCTATTGAATCAGTGTAGAAGTAATTTAGACTAGATTAGGTGATGTTTCAGAATAGGAAATTTAATGTTAGTTTTATTAAGTGAGCAAGTGAAACTCACCTACCAACTGAAGATTGAGTGAGAACCTCGAAACCGGCCGTGGAAAGTATAAAAAGGATTGTTGGGGGAGCAAATTAAGAGGTAATTTAATTTATCATATATACCTTTATTTAAAAAAATCAATGCGGTAAAAATTTAACAAAATATGGATCACCAATAGTCGAGCTTGTGATGAAGATGAAGAAGACAGTTGTAAATCTGACTTTGCGGGGGTTTCGTTGGTAAAATTGTAATATTTGTTTGTCTATTCTATCCCTTCAATTAATCGTGGTGTCATACCGTATTTGGTTTGGTAAAATGCATTACAAATAGACCGTTGATTCTTCCCATCATGTTTGCAGTTTTGGATTTACTGTTATCTTAGCTTTATATACTCTTTAAAACTTACTAGAGACTATTTTCCGTTTATATCCCTTTACTAACTGTTAATATGTAAGATTTTATAATATACAAGACATCATTATCCAGAACCTTCTCATTAAGATTGAAATACGACTTATTTAATTGTGTCCATGGCAACATAGTCTAGTCCAAAACAGAAATAAGAATCATATGTTCTTAAATAAATAAAATGTTAAGTATAAAGTAAACACAGTACCATTGATTATATAAACCTAGAAATATTTGTGTATAAAATCAATGACAGTACCAACATCTCACTTTTTTAAGATCTTATGAACCTCCTGTTTCTTTTATATAGGCTTCCATTCACATCAATTATATACTTCCGCCAACCAACTGTTTTAACAACCTTTCCTTTTAACAACGGATCATTTTTATCTTGAGGTTTTCTTCTTATTCACACAACTGATCTAACTAAGACCGGCTCTTTGCTTCCTATGTCATATGACCGTTTATAGGCTAACTTGTTTTATCCTATCTCTAGACAATGCGTTTAGGTATGTTAAGCTACAGCTGGTCTAGGTTTATAGGTAGACAACTTTTGGTTCTTCTGCAGAACATCAACTGAGCTGGACTGTAACCAATACCCTGCAATGGCATATTTCTCAACTCAAGTAAGGCTTGCTGGAAATTAAGACATCTTCTTTAAGTTTTTTCAAGAGTGTTTTGAAAATCTTCACGGCTGATTCGGCTTTCCCATTTGCTTGATGGTGATACGGAGACGAAGAGACTAACTTGAACTTCCACTCTCGAGAAAATTCTTTAAAGACTTGACTGATTTAAGGAGTACCACTATCAGCCACAAGTTCATATGAAATTCCATATCTTGCAAAAGGTTGCTTACAAAAATTCACAAGTGTTGCTGCCATGCAATTAGCTGTCTTCATGACTTCAAAAAATGACGAGTAATAGTCACAAATTAAGTAGTGAACATTTGATTCTTGAAGGAAGTCAACAGCTATTCGTTACCGTGGTCTAGATGGTGTTTCCTGCAATAAAGGTTCCTTTTGCTATGCAGGAGCAAACCTTTTGCATATTTTATAAGTTTCAATTTCCTTCCTAAAATCAGTTGGCCAGAAAAATCCATCTTTAGCTCTTCTTATGCAGGACTCAACTCCATAATGGGCAGAATGTACTCTCCAAATCAGCTCATTTCTAACTGAACTAGCTATACGCACGCCCTTTAAAATTATTCCATCTTCATAACCACGATCATCACGATATGGCGAAAATGTCTGGAGCTCTCTCAGGAGTTGAGATCTTCTTTCAGGCCATCCACGTTGAATAACCTCACCTAATCGTCTAAATTCAGGATCTTTATTTGTGTTTTGTTTTATTTGAGTCAAACGCTCATCAGTTACATTAACATGTTCCAAAGCATACCTTGCTTTGGAACATGTTACTGGAACATGTTGGCATTACTTGCTTTTGCTCAATGTCATGACATACTTCTTCTTTTTTCATTCCAAACATCAGCTCATTTTCACTATAACTTTCATAACCTTGAGACCCAGGAGTTCCTGCAGATAATAAATCTGCAACAAGCATAGTTCTTCCAGGTCTATAGACAACATTAAATGAGAATTTTTGCAATCTAAAGAGCATACGTTGGAGTCTTTTAGGAGCACTGACCAACGGTTTTTTTAATAGTCTCTAGAGGCTTGTGGTCTGTTTCAACTGTTATATCGTATTTCCCAAAGAGGTATTGTTCAAACCTTCCAAACATTCCTTCTCTATTTGGGCATATGCTGACTCGTTTTATTTAGAGTTCTTGATACATAGAGCAAGAGGCTTTTCATCTTCCATCAAAGGAGCGCCCAATCCAAACTGACTGGCGTCGTATTGAAGCGTGACCGATTTGTCTTGATTATAATATTGAAGGGTAAGAGCTGATGTAATTATATTCACTAATCTACCAAATAAACTTAACTTAACACACTTAATTTAAGTCTAATTCTTGCCACGTCCATGTTGATTCCTTTTCAATAAAGATCTCAAAGGTGCTGCTTCATCGGACAATTTCGGCAAGAATATACTGAGATGTGCTATAAATACGAGGAAACGCTGCAGTTCTTCTTTATTGGTTGGCTCCTTCATATTACTTACAGCTAGAATCTTATTATGATTACTAATTACATGTCCCATATATTTCACTTGTTTCAAACTAATATTATATATATTTTTTAGATTAAATTTGATATTTCTTTGCTGAGCTCTCTCGAACAAAGCTTTTACGTTTTTATTGTGATATATAAGTGCATCCTCTTCATTATCACCATTCCAAACACTACTACATCATCTGCAATCACGATGATCCCTTATGGTCCTTGTAATTCTTCGTGGATTCTCCTTTGAAATACTTCTGGAGCAGATTTAACACCAAATGGTAGTCTTAACCAACGGTACCTTCCAAATGGTGTCTAAAAGGTTGTAAGCTCACTAGCTTTCTTTGTTAATTTTATGTGCCGAAACCCATATTTAAAGTCCAGTTAACTAAATACTTTAGCTCTCTTTAAGCGTGGAGTTAATTCTTCTATGGTTGGAACTTGATAATGTGAGCGTTGAATGGCCTTATTTAGCTGGTGTGGATCAATGCAAATTCTTAATTTACCTGATTTTTTTTACAACTACCATTGCACTAACCCAGTTTGAAGGATCTGTAACCTTTTCAACAACGCATATTTTCTATAGTCTTTCAATTTCTGTCTTAATTTGGTCATGCAAAACCAATGTGTAACTTCTTGGTGGAACTACGGTAGGTTGTACTGATGTATTTAGTTAAAAATCATAGGAACCTCTGAAGCATCATAAACCCTCAACTATGCCAGGAAAAGTATAAACTATCTTCGTTATGCCTCATTAAATTTTTCATTTGAAATACTCGATTATCAACAGATATTAATCCCGATTTGAGACAGTCTTGAACTCCCATAACTGGGTTCTGATTGGTTTCCAATACTTCAAATTTTATTCTTTGCCATTTATTTTCCCATGTAATACGTAAATTTATCTTTCCCGTGGATGCTTTTGAAGCTCCACCTAAAAACTCAGTTTTGTATAAGTTTTCTCAATGTGAGGCGTCTTAGAACATAACAAATCTTTTAACATGTCATATCCAATAACATTGCAAGTCACTTCACTATCTAACTGGCACTTTAAAAGCTTATTATGTCCTCTCATTGGAACTACAAAATTTACGAACAGATGTTTTTAAGAATATCATCTTGTATTCCATAAATATTACCACCATAGTTATATTCTGTATTACTATTTGGAATTTCATTACAATCATCAATGGCTTTTATTCATTTAATGTTCTGTGAGTACACTGTAGAGAAATGGTTTTGTCTTCCGCATTGGTTACACGTTTTTCCGAAAGTAGGTCAATAGTTTGCCCTTTTTTATGCTTGCTGTCACAAAACAAAAAGTGATAATCTCATGAGCTTTCATTTTGAAAGTAACTTCTGATTCATTTTTGTGAGGAATGTTACTCATTGACTGTGCTAAAGTATTAGCTTGTTCATCTGATAGACATAACTCAGTAGTATTAGAGAGTGTGAGATCTTTAACAGCTAAAAGCTTCTTCCTTAATATAGTATCACATAAGCCCGCTACAAGATGGTTACAAATTAGGTTTTCTTCAATTTTGAGCTTAGATAAGTTAGCTAAAGAATCAAAATTACATTTTTGCTTCCAATTGTATGCAATCTTTTTATATAATCTTTGCAAGTTTCATTTGGCAATTGCTTAGCAGTATTGAACACATAACGTTCATAGGGTATATTTCTTGACTCTATAAAGTATTCATCTAATCTATTAATAACACTGTCAATAGTGTCATCACCACAAAGCATGTTATTAGTTTTAATGCTGTACTTCCTATTACTAATTGAAATAAAGCTTTCTGTACCTTTTTATTGCTGAGCTTTGCTCCTTTTGGTCCACTGCATGCCTCAGCCAATGTTACATAATTATTCCATTGAATCTTGAATAAATTCCACTTTTCAGAACAATTTCGTGGGTATATATTTAGTGGGTCCGGTATAGGTATTCCATTCATTTTCATTAAATCATTTCTGACACTATGTTAATGTGTAAGATTTTATAATAAACAAAACTTCATTTATCCAGAACCTTCACAATAAGATTGAAATATAACTTATTAAATTGTGTCCAGGGCAACAATGTCTAGTCCAAAACAGAAATAAGAATCATATGTTCTTAAATAAATAAAATGTTAAATATAAAACAAACACAGTACCAACACTAACCATTCTGATTATAATGTTCGTGATATTTTGGAAGTAATAGGGGAGATACCATGAAAACAAGTTTTAGTGTGCATCCCTTTCTATAAGACAGTGGGGTGAGATGAGGTTAAGTCAAAGCTAGTATGACCCGAAGGTAAGGTTATCATTTCAATATCACATAAGGGTAATTATGCACTTTCTTGCTACCAAACAAATTTGGAACATTTTGTTTGAAATGGGTCTAGAATTGCCTGTATTTTCACGGTATATGTTTTCATTCCGCGGAAATAACGTATTTTACCGAAAAAAATCAAAAAACCCAATGTCAGAACATTTAGTATTTTTGTCATATTTCCTTTAATTTAAATGGTATTTTAATCATCTTTTTTATTTTGATGTGTTTTTTTTTTTTTTTGCACTAAATACAAATTTGAAAACTATTTTGGTCTATTACAAATATTTCTCGAGAAATAACGGGAAAACTACTATCGCGGCGGATCGCGATTAGCGGCCATTACGCGATCATTATATACAACAACTATTAGTCATAAAAAGCAAATTCACCTATATTCCCGCCGGAGTGACGGCCGGCAGGCCGTCACGGAGGCCAAACGCTCGAATTAAATGCAAATTACGAATTTTTGTTGAGAAAATAGACAATTAGGATAAGTTAGGTTATGTTGTAAAAAGTGCATTTTTCGAGCTGAAAAAATAATGTTACTACAAAACCAGTTACATATTTGAGTTCAGCATGAAAAAAAACACGAAAAATGGAAAAGAATTGTCGAAAAATAAAGTTATTCAAAAAAGTTGGTTTTTCATTATTAGATAAAAAACTAGTTTTTTGATTTTTCGGTAAAAAACGAGTTTTCCGCGAATGAAATCAAACTCCTCAAGAGATATAAACTTATTGTTCACCACTTTTTTAACATGAAATCACATTTTTAGAGGTGGCAAGAAAGTGCATAATTACCCACATAAGAATAATAGATTTGTCTTTGAGGTGCTGTATCCTTTTTATTACCCTAATAGAAGAGTGCTGATTTGTTTAGTTTTTCACAAAGAAATTGGAAACAAAGGTCACTTTCTTATGGCTACCGTGAAGGCCTCAGTGGTAGTTATAAATAGATTATAACTAATGTACATATGTATAGATAATTATTACTACAGATAACTAAATCTGTAGTAATAATTACAAAGCTTATCTTTGAGAATTTAAGTTAAATTCTGGAGGGACTGACAATCGCTTGGAAAACTGGTTAAATAACTACTCGACACACATTGAGCACACTATTTGATGCAACCTCATTTTCTCTTTCTTCTCTGTTTTTCCCTTCTTTTTTATTTCATTATTACGTTTAGCATTCGAGGTTCATGACTTTTATTTTTTTGTGCAATGCTAGATTCCAAACAGTTAATACTGATCACAAAACGTTGTAACATTGAAAACACATCCTATCCTTAACATCCTATCCTTAACATAAGTTGTTATATTGTCCGTGACTATTTAACACGAGTGGGTTTCTTCTTAAATCGCCCTCTAATGTTTAAAGGCGGTGGTTAAAGTTAAGTGGATAGATAAAACGAACTCATTAGAATAAGTAGGTGAAAGGGAGAATCACCTACTTATTCTCAGTTAGTACGGTGCATGCGGTGTAACGCTCAAAGTACTAGACCCGATAATCTCTGGTCACGACGTCTATGCATGAGGTCACAGAATACATACCCTATAATAAGATCACGCCAATGGGAAATATTCGTACAAACTAAAGATTCATAGTTCAATGTGAAATCCAAAACTACTACAAAGTGATCTTTATAATATGTATCATGGTAGTAGGCTACGCCAATTATGTATCCGTGGTATGGTAGGACCTCGAACTTTCAGTTACGCCTTAATTTAGGTGATAATTCGAGTCACTTCTTGGATGAGGAGCCATGAACTTGAGCTGGTGGTCGATAAGTCCGAGATATTCATACTCATTCGACGGAGGATACCTACCGTCAGACATTTATAGCTGCTACAGTTATCAAATATTCCGTTTACATGCACTAGACCTTTTTAAAATGACGTTAATTTTAAATATCTCCAAAACCTTAAATTTTAGTAAAAACCTGTAAGGTAACAACTATTCAACCATTCAGTTCTGCACATTATTGTAGAGATATTTTTAAGATAGTACAACTATTAGAAGAGAAATTGAAAATGTTGTCTAATAATAATAGTAATTTTTCGACCAGGAAAACTTTTTATTTGATAATACTTTCAATTTCTCAATTAACAAATGTTCAATCTTAATGATATTTATACCACATTGTGTGGGACAAAATTCTTTGAAAAATTTGTTATTTAACAGGTTTTTACAAAAATTTTAAGATTTTAGAGATATTTATCTCTAAACATTTAAAATGTCTGCCATTTTAAAAAAGACCGTGTACGGAAACGATTTTTTTCAGAAACAGGTAAACTCACTGTTTTTTTTTTTTTTTTTTTTTTTTTTTTTTTTTTTTAACACCCAAATTCATACTAAGTTGCTAAGTTGAGGATTATTTTTTATTTCGTACTGACAGGTAGACGGAAATCGGATTGAGATAGACCATGTATACGTGACTTTTTTGTTCGTTTGACTTTTGGAAAAACCCCTGAAGCTAAGCTGCCTGCTTACGGGACACCGTGTATAATGTGCGAGTTAGACAAGAGGACAAATCACAGTAAAAATATGTAGTTCTAAAATGCCATTAAAAGTATCACCAATAATAGTCTATTCATAAAATAACTTTAATTTGTAACGAAACGTTATTTAATAGTATTGTGCCAATATGCAAAAAAGAACTTAAAAAATGGAAACAGATCCTAACTTAATACGATTTTGACTGATGTAAGAAGGGCAGGGATGATTTTTATTGAAATTAAAATATTTTTATAAAAAATAAATAATTTTATATTTAGAAACAACTGTTACCAAAAATGTCTAACAATTAATGATTGCCCTGAAAGCATAACTAACTTAGAACATGACTGGTTCAAAAAAACGTAATTCTGTTGAGGTATTTTTAACAAAATCTGTTCTCTATCGATGTCCCACACCTCCGTTTCACTTTTTAAAGAAGAAGTTATGATAAAAGTAGTTTTGAAAACTGGTAAATAATCGATATCAATAATATCGTCAATTGTAATTACTCTTAATGGTTGTAGACTTGTCACATCCAGGATTTCCACGGAGGATTGAGTGGCCAGGATCAGCCGGTCCTCGACGATCCTGGACTTGTACAGTCCAACAAGGTCGTTGAATGTGCCGTGTGCTGTCACTGCGGAGGTGCTGCGGTCGTAGACGTACACGGAACACCGGAATACGAACATGTCGTCTATACAGAACAGCACTACGTAACTCCTATACCGCATGGCATGAACGGGCTTGCACGACCTCAGCTCGGCGAACAGCGTCGTGTACTCGTCCTTGGACACGCAGTAGCTGCTGACGTGGTTGCTGATGCTGGCGAAGTCTTCGGGGCCTGACGCGAAAGGGTCATCAGTCCGCAGGCTGAATATGACATTGTCTTCATCATCCGTGGAGATGACGTACAGATCCCATCCAACCGTAGGAGCTCGTAAGGATCTTATCTTGGACCCCGTAAGGATGTCCCAAATATGGACCACTGGAAGGTAGCACAGCCTGGAGATCATCCGATGGCCCACAATCCAGCTGTAACAGTCTGTATAAAGGGTGTCACTGAAGTCTTCAACAGCCACGTCCCTGTCCACAGATATAAGATACTCCAACTGAACTTCCCTGGCAGGAAGATTTATCGCGAAAACTTGCACAAGATTTCCTTGGATCACCAACAGTTTGTCACTCACTATCTGATACCACACCCGCACTATATCAGTCCAGTCCTCGTCTTCCATATTATACTCGTACAGAGTAAAAGTGACTGTGGTATACAAATATGGGATTTCTTCAACATTCCATATATTGATTTCGTTTGTATTCAAAACGTGTAAAAAGAGATAAACGTTTTGGTAGATGATTTGGCGGTCATTATTTTCTAAAATCAGTCCGTTTCCTGAAGTTTGAACTTCGTGGCTCACGTATCTTCCTTCCCGCCAGTTTTCCAGAAGGTGAATCTGCTTCATCAGATTTATCCTTTCTTCACACAGTGGATCCAGAGTGTCATCCTCGTTGTATTGGAAGTTTGGAGTCACCAAACTTGTCGCAACTTTGATGTAACTGACCAACTCCCTCCTACAGTGCCTCCTCCACAACTGGTTGTCATTCAGGACCCTACGCAAGTATTGACACGTAGCCGAACACGCCAGAAGAGCCTTCAGATCCAGGAAGTGGCCAATATGAATCACTACTTCTTCAGGCAAAGACAGTAGTCCAGTTTCCTCCATCAAGTACCTTAAAAAACATATTTTTCAAAGTTGTTTTTAAATGATGTAGTGTAATTTATTTATATGTTTATAAAAATTAAGTTACTAAGACGACATTATAAAGTAACTAGCTGTACAAACATAACGATGTAGAATAGTGAAGAAAATAAAAACATGTGGACATATAATACACTATCGAAGATTAATAATAATAAAAAGAATGAAAACGTCTTCTTAGCAGTGTGTAAACTATGGAGTCTTCCGACTTCAGTATATATTGTATAGACTCAGAGCATATGATATAGGCTCTATGCTCGGTCCCTTTAATAGCGACATGACACCCGCTCAATGGTTGCCTTCGAATTGAACACTACTATAGAAATCTAGAGTGTTCACGCAGTCAGTGACCGGATGTTGTGTAGGGGGAGAATTAAGTATCAGGCTGGTCAATTAGCCGAATATCAGGATATCACGTAATGCTGTAGGTCCCTTAGTTGCCCTGGCTATTGGACTATTAATAAATGGATTTTTCTGAGAACAAGTCGAACTCAGTTAGTAACAAGACCACACAAGTCATCCACACACTTCTTACACTCATATGCCTTAATAATTCATAATGCCTTTTAAAAAAAGGCTGTGTCAGTGTCTAATGTCTGAAGATAAACTAAGAATAATAAATGTGTATTGATGCATGTGTTATACCATATGTATAGATGTGTATTGATGCATGTGTTATACCACATGTATAGATGTGTATTGATGCATGTGTTATACCATATGTATAGATGTGTATTGATGCATGTGTTATACCATATGTATAGATGTGTATTGATGCATGTGTTATACCATATGTATAGATGTGTATTGATGCATGTGTTATACCACATGTATAGATGTGTATTGATGCATGTGTTATACCATATGTATAGATGTGTATTGATGCATGTGTTATACCATATGTATAGATGTGTATTGATGCATGTGTTATACCACATGTATAGATGTGTATTGATGCATGTGTTATACCACATGTATAGATGTGTATTCGGGCGGATGCTTGTACATTATAGATATACAGTATAATACACCTATGGACTGCATGCGTGTATGCGTGAAAATTTTAAGGTGAAGAATTTAAGCTCTCCTACATTTTCAATCCTTTTTGAAATCGGGCATTGTAGCAAAAATATTGTTGGCAAGTGCACTTCAACCTTTTGTTTATCTTAGAAAAGAGATTAAACTTGAGATTGTGAACAGCTGTTAATCATATGGACTTACGTCAAAACATTGTAAAGCCTTGTGAAACCAGAGCTCTCTTCACAAGGCCAACCGACTCTAAACAAATCCAAACATCTACGTGAAGTACTTTGGGGCCTTTACAAACATCATCTAACAGATGGGCAACAAAACGTGGCAGTGGCCAGAGAAAGAATAAACTTGGCAGTTTAACTTCATCCAAATATTTTGCTGAAACTAAGAGGCTGTGAATCAAGTTTAATTTAAAATAAACCAAAATGTACGCACACCTACCTTCGTCTATAAGACGACTCGGCCACCAGCTTTTCCAAGCTATTGATATCTCCAAAACCGATATCAGTCTGTATTTGTCAGGGATAAAAACTCAAAACAATTACTCATTAGATATGGTATTCCACAGAGATCAATTTTGGGACCATCCATATTTATTATTTATACAGTATAAGTTCTGTACAACTTGTACACGGCCGACTTTCCTGATTGCCTGCAGAACTGCACAGCTCATCTGTACGCAGATGACTCTCAACTGCTCATCACATATGAGCCCCTCCTCATGGTATCAGCCATAGAGCAACTGAATGCTGACCTTGACAGTGTTGTCAAGTGGTCAGTTGCCAATGGCTTGAAGCTCAATGTGAACAAGTGTAATGTTCTGCACACAGCTCTACAACATGTAGTACAGGCCCGCAGAGAGAGTGGCGTGGAAGTGGTACTAGGCAGCCAGAGCTTGTCTGTTTGTGACAAGGTCAAGACACTCGGTCTGGTCTTGGACAGTGGTCTTACCTTCTCGGACCACGTCAATCATTCCATCCAGCGTGCCGTAGGCAGACTGAGTGCTCTGTACAGATTCAAGAACATGTTGCCGGAGTATGCAAAACTTCAACTCATGCAGTCGTTGATCTTGTCAGCGTTCTACTATTGCTATCCTGTTTATGGCAATAGCATCTCTAAGGGTGACACTGAAAGAATTCAAAAATTGCAGAACGCCGCAGTTCGATACATTTTCGATCTGAGAAAATTCGATCATGTGTCAGCCCACCGAGATGCTCTGAACATGCTGCCGATGGAAGCAATGTGTGAATTGCTGACTGGCTGCATGATCCACAAGGTTCTGACAATCAAAGATCCTCAATACTTAAGCGACAGGTTCATGCTTCGAGAGGAGGTCTCTCAACGTGCAAGCCGCCA
Organism: Stictocephala bisonia; assembly: GCA_035578905.1. Classification (NCBI taxonomy): domain Eukaryota; kingdom Metazoa; phylum Arthropoda; class Insecta; order Hemiptera; family Membracidae; genus Stictocephala; species Stictocephala bisonia. Next base: position 258,765 of record JAQJVL010000477.1, on the reverse strand, counting down.
CGGTGAGATGCTCCACTTCCCAAGGGTGGAGCGAGAATTGGGGAGGGGAAGTTTCTCATACTTCGGGCCGACGTTGTACAACAGCCTCCCTGGTACCCTAAAAGTAAACTTGTCTCTACCTTGTTTTAAGTCAAAGTTGAGATGTTATTTGAAGAATAGGTTTAATTAATATTAGTGTTGTATGTAGCTATGTATTTATTCTCAAATTAGTGTTTTTTTGAATTGTGTTGGTTATTTATTGTATATTATTGTTAGATCTTAAGACCAACATTGTATATTATTGTATGACTTGAGTTGATTTGAAAAACAGTTTTAACTGAAATACGCTCCAAAATAAAGGCATTTTTATTTATTTTATTTATTATAAATGATTTAGCAAATTGTACTACAGATCAGTTTACTAATATCTTATTATATGCTGATGATATCTCATTTATTATGCAAGGCTTGAATTACAATCATTTATGTGAAGAAAATCGCAAATTATTAACAAGTGGTGTTCAAAAAATAATTAACAATCAATACAAATAAAACACATGATATAGTATTTTCGTTGGATCAAACAAAAAAAATTAAAGAACTGAAATTTTAGGAGTAATGATTGACTCACATATTACCTGGAACGCCCATACTGATTATGTATCCAAAACATTATCAAAAAGAATTTTTGCTCTTAGAAGAATTAAACATCGTGTAAATACAGATCTTCCATTAATAGTATACCATTCATTCAGCCACAGCCACTTATCTTACTGCATTCTCTCTACTCAGGGGCAACAGTACTAGTGTTTTAAAAATGTTGAAAATTACAAAAAAGGCTATCAGAATAGTAAAACATATTCCTCAAAAAGGCAAGCTGTAAAACCATTCTTTAAAGAACTTGAAATGATGTCTTTACCTTCTTTATATGTATTTTGTTTCTTATTATATAGTAACCAAAATATTTCTAAATTTACAATTCAAAGTGGTATGCATAACTACTCTATAAGAGACACAGACAATATAAGAAGAAATTATTGAACACATTATAAATTAATAAATAGTTTTGAAAAGAATTCAATGAATATTTTTAATAAATTACCAATTGCTTTCAAGAAAATATTGAAACATACTTAACCAGAAATTATCTATATAAATTGAAGATTTAAAATTTCAAGAACTGTTAGAAGATTATCAACAATTTTTTCTCCATTTTTAATACTTTTATTTTATAGCCTACTAATTTACTATTTTATGTCTTATACTTTTTTATTAAGTGAAGACAATAAAGATCATTATTTTTAAAAAAAATTATGAATAGTACAGTTGACTTACTACAGCTACTGCAGTCCCAAATCACAGACCGAGGCCGAGGGCCGAGGTGACACGAGCGTAGCGAGTGAATGGTTAGTACGCAAATTTTTAGAGTTGTCCCATAGTTAAAATCATTGACTGATATGAATTAAACAGTAAATTATTGCACATTAATCATATAATCTAACGGGGAAATTTCCTAGAAGCATACATGCAATTTATCGCAATCAGCATGAACACTGATTATAATGGATTCAAGGACATGTACGTACCTACCAGGTAACGACAACTCCGGTAATTGCTTACACATGTTTACTACTCAAACCTTTCAGGACCTTAGTCCTTACTACCGTTCGAATACTAAGGACTGTGTTGCTTAATATAGCTGTAATAATGTTTATAACTAAATCCTTATATATACGCGAAGAAGTTTTTTTTGTCAACGCAACTCGTTCCTTATTACTTGACCAATTTAAACGATTGAGGTGTCAAAATTTTTCCTCTGTATGTAGTTATGCAATAAGGTCTTAATTCTTCAAAATTTTCACCCGGAAGGGCACGGGAACCCCTTAAAGTACGTTTTTTGGCAATTAGAATAACATGGAGAGAGATTTAAATGAACCGAACAGAACAGTTGTTCAAATAACGATTTCTAAAAGATTTTAACAGCTGTTGCAATGTAAACAATGGTGTTTGTAATAGTGAGGAAGTTAGATATTTCGTATAAACCAGGAAAGGATGTAAATGAACACTTTTGAAAAAGGCTGAGTAATATAATTTGGTGTTTATACTTTGAAGTAGGTAGCAACGCAAGTAATGTGATTGAGATACTGTAAATACATTTTAATATTGTGATTTTACCTTATACAGTTAACCTACTATTGTTTGAAGTGAAAATTCACATAGCGAGGCCGGAGGCCGAGTTGTAACGAGTGCAGCGAAACTGGGTTGGCACTTGAAGCGTGCACGGGTGTCCCCTAGTACTTATACTAATAGATGGAATAATGCTTCTTTTTATCGTACTACACCAGAAACAATAAGAAAAAATTTGAATTTCATTTAGTCGTATTCTACGAGTTTTACGCAGCTACTCGAAATTAAACTGGAGAAGCTCATAGCCATTCTGATGGATATACAACTATTTTAATTATAAAAGTTAAAAAACTTTTTCATTAACTTTTTAAAATACGATAAATAATTATAGTTTTAACTTTTAATTTTTTTTATTTTTATTTTTTTATTTATTCATAAGACGCCGATCGTTAAGATATGGGCGAGTGTAGATGAGCGAATGTAGTCATTATTACAAACTAAGGCCGACTATTCCTTAAAAAGTGTCATTAATTAATAGCCCAATGACAAATGAACAGCCGGGGGTTATCAGCTGATCTTTCTCAAAATGTGTTATGACTTTTAGTTTTTTACTTGTTCAGTTAAAATAATTGTAAAGAAATCGTAATGACCGTATGCGACTATCCCTGGAAGTTTAACTTTTGGGTAGGTGTGTAAAGTTTTAAAATAACGAATATTTAAAAATAATATTTGCAAGCTTAAATTATTATTATTATCAGTTAGGAAATTACTTTGTAAATATTTCGTGTTTGTACCTGTGAAACTCTACAGTTGTAAAAATATAAATACCGTAGTAATGTAAAAATCCGATTAGTTATATTTTACTGGTCATGCAAATTAAAAAAAAAACTGTTAATAGAATAGTTATTGATACTCGGTTCAGCTTGATAAATGGTTTTAACAAACTGGTGTGTAAATAATTTGGCTAATCTACGAAACATATATATTTTCTAAACTTACAAATATATATATTTGAAGAGCTCTTAGTGTTTTTTCTTTCTATTTTTAGTTACTTAACTTATAGGGGCTACATTTATTTTATACTTCTTTTTTATTATTCCATTGCAATGAATTTCTTGTTGCCATATTATAAATAAAGCCATCTTTATGACATTTCTATGTACAGGGATTGAAAATACGAACTCTTCCACTTTGATACCAAAAGCTGTGTTTAGCAATTTTTTAAATCTAGGGTCGAATCTATTTATTAATCACTGATACAATTTTTGTGTTTCTTAAATAGCATAGTTAATTCAGCTATGAAGCAAAATCATCTTGCTAACCATCAAATTTTTCGCAAGAATACAGAAACAGTTTCTGTTAAATATTATGGCATTAAAAAGTTACCTTTACATTCATTTTTTATAATTATTAAAGAATGGTGTATTTATTATTAGAAATTTTCATCGTATTCCCCTTTACTATAGTGATAAATAAGAGACAACATTTCACGTGGATTTGTAAATTAAAAAAAATTTTTATTATACAAACATCACTTAACATTTATTAATTTTATGAAATATTTAAAGAACTTAAAATTATTATTTACGAACATTAAAAATCTTCATACAACATTTCTTTTCATAAGTTGATGACCCATTTCCAACATATAAAAAGATTCTACATCTTCTACTCCTAGGAGAACCGGTGGCCGGGCGGTCTAGGACTTTCATTCAGCATGTGATAGGGGTAGCACTGGTTCGAATACTAGCCTACACTGTTAGTTTTTATCATTAATATTCACTTTGTACTGTATTTGTTCTCCCTCTTACTCTGTCTGGCCCACTCCTTCAAAATATACATATACCAGGTGTTCAAAATGTCTGGAACCCCCTTAATATTTCACTATATAATATTAATAAACACAGAACAATGAAACTCTAGGATTGCGTCCTCATTGAGATTACTGACTTTTTGGCCTTCTTAACTGTCCTTTTTCGCTTTGGGGGGACGTCCTGTGGATAAAGTCTAAAAAATCTTAAATATAAACATAGGTCAAGTTATGCATCATTTTAAAGTTCATTGTTAGAGGAACAAATTGCCGCAACCCCGACTGAAAAAGGACAATACGTTTGGAAAAAGCAGCCTTTCAAAGTTCCAATGAGTCCAAACTTTTAGAGGCCGTTATTTCCAAACAAATGTGCCTTTTTCAGTCGGAGCTGCGGCAATTTGTTTCTCTAACAATTACATTTTAAATGAGGTATAACTCAATCTATGTTTATGTTTAAGATTTTTCAGATTTCCTCCACAGGACTTCCCCCCAAGGCCTCACCCGGACAGTTAAAACGACCAAAAGGTCAGTACCTACAGTGAAGACGTAGTCCTAGAGTTTCATTGTTCTGCGTTGATAAATAAATAATTATTAAGGAGGTTCCAAACTTTTTTAACACCCGGTATACAATGACAAAGTTTACCCTGTTTTATTAGATAATTATAACTTATTTTATACGACAAATAGAGGATATTCTTGGTGCTAAGAACAATCACTCCCCCAGTACCGTAGATTTTTAATTTCATACCGATTGTAAGAAAAATATGTGTCGATGTGGGGTTAAATGCTCCAAAAACCAAATTGGTCAGATGATTTGAGGAACAATTCATCCACCCTTTCCTTTGTTAGAACACGTTTTTTTCAAAGTGTGAGGTTCTTTAAAAATATTTTGTGTTACAATGTTTCATATTTTACACCTATAAGATACCCTGGTTTATTGAGAGTAAAGTGATGCCAAACATGAATAGTTTTATGTAATTTTACTATTTTTTATGAAGAAGTTAGAAAAAATCTTAGATTGGGGATTAAAATTAAAGGTTTAATAGCACAGATACTGAATATAAAGACTCCGATAGGCATTTTAGGGTGAAGTCTAGTGAAAGTATATGTTGTGTATCCTACCATCGATGGCGAACTTTATGTGTTCTGTAATACGTAGTGTAGCTGTGTACTCTTAGTAAAAGCTGTCACTTGATTTAAAGATTGTGGCGTTATGTATAGCTATTATAATTTAATAGTTATTTTTATTCTGTCAATACGTAAAACATGCCTTAAGAATAACATTGGGAGATACTGTTATGTTTAGATCAGTGAACCAAAGACGTACTGAATGTTTACAGTGATTAGTTAAACTAGATATCGCTGTAAATCAGCAATTAGATATCGCTGTAAATCAGTACTTGCCTAACATAAATCCCGGATCTAAATTACTTCAATTTGAACATAATAGTAATTTTCCTAAATACACCGAAGCACGTTCGTTTACGAACGTAATTAAGAAATTTGTAATTAATTAGGTAGATCTATCACATCTTTCTGATAATATTCTGATATTTATAAATAAGTAAGACTACAAGTTCTAATTTATTTTTTTTTTATAAAAAAAGCAATGGCCACCAATTAACTATAGCGAAGGAGACAACGTTTTGTATTCGATATCTAGACTGAAAACTGTCCTAAGACGACAATCGCCACTAACTTCATTTTTATGTAAAATTCCATTTAGTTTGAAAATAGTAAACATTTGCAGTATTCGCTACTGTGTGTTAATTTAACTCAAACCCGCAATTAAGTGTTCTCACCAAATCTTGTAATGAACCAGTTCTAACGTCAATATTAGCATAAGCAGTGTCATTAGTGTATGTAATAGGCTCTCACGAATCGTCTGAAATAGCGGCTGGTCATGTATTTTGGCGCCGAAAGTAGAAAAGCTCGGGAGAGTGTGAGCCAAACGTCCACTGCATTCTGGTCAGTTCGTTCGCCTCTGTTTGTTGGGATTCCAGCTAACCGAACATGTAGTAAGTGTAAGCTACGTACTACTAAGCCTAATAATTAACGTTTTATGTGAGTTAATTTTTAACAACATTTCTTAGAGTATTAACAAACGTTTTTCTTCGTGGAAGAACAAAATCGATGAAAAAAGAGAAGAATTTAGCGTTGCTTGAAAGAGTGCTCCTTCAATCAACGAAAAATAATTTTTTTTTGTTAGAATTAACGACAAAATTGTGACCTTAACTAATACACCTTTATTTCGTAACACTGGACTTGACTTGTTGCATGAATTGTTTACAGTACCATTCTATGGTTAAAGAAAAGTTAATTATTTAAATTTATTTAAAACTGTATTCTCTTAAGGCAAATTCAAGACTAGGCAAGATATAGGAAATAAGATACTGATAGGAAAATAATGTTGAAAACATGTTTGCTATTGGCTTCAAATAACAATCTCCATGATAAATACTGGTCATAAAAAGTAATTGTATGGCATTTTTCCAGCTTGGATCCTGAATGACGGACGTAATTTTCTGCTTTTACATTGTCATGTCATGCTAGTGAGCTGACAAGATATTGAAGGTAAAACTTTGAAATCAAACAATGGTAGTTAGATGTTATAAACTGTTACGTCATCAATATCTCTTAGAATTGGTTGCTTAGATATCTTACAAATCGTAGTTTAGGAGATTAGAACAAATCCAACGTCTAAACTAAAATTTAAAAAGCCCAATATAATTCTTAAATAAAACAGTATCTCTATCAGGGTGATGATTAAAGAAAATACAAAATGGGATCTTAACTTGAAATTATATTACTTTTAGGTTAGGTTGCGTGATAATAACTGATAAAATAGGATCATAACATCAAGTGCTATGTCTTTTAGGTTAAGTTTCGTCATTACAACTGATAAAATAACAACATAATATGAAGTGCTATCTCTTTTAGGTAATATTCCGTGGTAACAATTAATAAAATAGGATCATAACATGAAGTGCTATGTCTTTTAGGTTAGGTTCCGTGATTAAAACTGATAAAATAGCAACATAATATGAAGTGCTGTCTTTTAGGTTAAGTTCCGTGATAACAACTAACAAAATAGGATCATAACATGAAGTACTATGTCTTTTAGGTTAGGTTCCGTGATTAGAATTGATAAAATAGGGCCATAAACTGAATTGTCTTATAAGTTAGATTACGTAATCACAACTGACAAAATATTATAACCTAAATTGCTACGAATCATAGCTTAGATTCCGTTCAACTACTGATTTAAAACTTTATACATTTATTTACCTTATGTGCAGTTGGCCATCCTAAAGCGGTATATATAGATGTTATTCTGTTATAGTTAAAATGATAAGATTGCGTTTATAATCTGTTAAGCTGTACAGAAAGACATTCCCAATCATATGTCAATAAACAAAATACATAAAAAAAAGTGTCAACAGTGGCCCGAATAACTTAGTTAATTATAACTAGCTATATTTAGTATACAAGCCAACTTATATAATTATTCAGTAGTTACCGTGTATATGAATTAACTTATATGTACGTATTTATTGAAAAATACAATTCAATTTAGTAGTCTAGTACTATAAGTTAACTTTTATATGATAAGTAAAGGAATTAATTACAGTCTACATGTTACGTTAGTAAATTATGCATTAGGTGAAGATCATACAGTCATTTAGTATAATCAGCTGATCAGAATGCCTACTAAAATATATTTTTAACCTAAACATAAATGTAATTAATGTGTGCTACTATATATATATATTTATGAAGCCAAGTTTGAGAGAGAACTAATTGGACCAACAATCAGAACTAATTGGAAATTAAGATATTATAACTATTAAATTATTGATCACAGTTGAAATAAGATTTATGCGCACTTATATTCAATTCAACATCAGGACTTACTGTTAAATAGATTGTGGATAGGAACTGGCCAACCTAGAGACACTGTCAACGCCGGGCAGCAGCTGTCCAAGTTTAGCTCAGCTATGAATAGATTTACCAAATAACAAACAAGAGTGAGGGCGGTTGGCTACACAATGTCAACACAGCTACAGCTGATTTGATGACATCGACAGTGTAAACACTATTCAATATGTCACTGTGATAGCGGCCAGCTACACACTGCCAATACAGAAACAGCTGATTTGATGACATTGACAGTGTAAACACTACTCAATATGTCACTGTGATAGCGGCCAGCTACACACTGCCACCGCAGTTACAGCTGATTTGATGACATTGACATTGTAGACACTACTCAATGTGACACTGTGAGGGCGACCGGCTACACAATGCCAACACAGCTACAGCTCATTCGATGACATTAACAGTGTAAACACTACTCAATATGTCACTTTGATAGCGGACAGCTACACACTGCCAACACATTTATAGCTGATTTGATGACGTTGACAGTGTAAACACTACTCAATATGACACAGTGAAGGCGACCGGCTACACAATGCCAACAAAGCTACAGCTTATTTGATAAAATCGACAGTGTAAACATTATTCAATGTGGCACTGTGAGGGCGACCAGCTACACAATTCCAACACAGCTACAGCTGATTTGATGGCATTGACTGTATGAACACTATTCAATGTGGCATTGTGAGGGCGGTTGACTACACACTGTCGATACAGCTACAGTTGATTCGATGACATCGACAGTGTAAACACTACTCAATGTGTCATTGTGAAAACGGCCAACTACACAATGCCAATACAGCAACAGCTGATTTGAAGACATTGACAGTGTAAACACTACTCAATATGGCACTGTGAGGGCGACCGGCTACACAATGCCAACACAGCTACAGCTGATTTGATGGCATTGACTGTATGAACACTATTCAATGTGGCATTGTGAGGGCGGTTGACTACACACTGTCGATACAGCTACAGTTGATTCGATGACATCGACAGTGTAAACACTACTCAATGTGTCATTGTGAAAACGGCCAGCTACACAATGCCAACACAGCTACAGCTGATTTGATGACATTGACAGTGTAAACACTACTCAATGTGGCACTGTGAGGGCGGTTGGCTACACACTGTTGATACAGCAACAGCTCATTCGATGTCATCGACAGTGTAAACACTACTCAATGTGTCACTGTGAGAGCGGCCAGCTACAAAATGCCAACAGAGCAACAGCAGATTTGATGACATCGACAATGTAAACACTACTCAATATGTCACTGTGAGAGTGGTCAGCTACACAATGCCAACACAGCAACTAACAGCTGATTGGATGACTTCGATAATATAAACACTATTCAATATGGCACTGTGAGGACGACCGGCTACAAACTGTCAATACAGCTGATTTGATAAAATCGACAGTGTAAAGACTATTCAATATGGTACTGTAAGGGCGGTTGTCTGCACACTATTAATACAGCTACTACTGGTATGATGACATTGACTATGTAAACACTATCAATGTGGCACTGTGAGAGCGGTTGGCTACACACTGTCAATACAGCTACAGCTGATTTGATATCAACAGTGTAAACACTACTCAATGAGGCACTGTGAGGGCGGACGGCTACACACTGACAACACAGGAATAGCTGATTTGATAACATCGCCAGTGTAAATACTAACAATGTGGTGCTGTGACGGTGGCTGGCTACACACTGTCAACACAGCAGCAGGTGAGTCGATTTTATCGATAGTGTAAACAATATTCAATATGGCATTTTAAGGGCGGTTGCCTACACACTGTCAATACAACTACAGGTGATTCGATGACATCGACAGTGTAAACACTACTCATTGTGACAATGTGCGGGTAGCCGCCTACACACTACTAACACAGCTACAGCTCATTTGATAATATCAACAGTGTAAACACTACACAATGTGGCAATTTAAGGGCCGTTGGCTACACACAGTCAACACAGCTATAACTGATTCGGTAACATCGACAGTGTAAATACTACTCAGTGTGGCACTGTGAGGGCGGCTTTCTACACACTACCAACACAGCTACAGCTGCTTTGATGACATTGACATTGTGTAGCTAACCACCATCTCAGTGCCACATTAATTAGTGTTTATACTGTCGATGTCATCGAATCAGCTCTAGCTGTGAATTACCCTCACAGGGCCACATTAGTAGTGTTTACAAGGTCGATGTCATCAAATCAGCTCTTCCTGTATTTAGAGTGTGTTTCAGGCCACCCTCACAGTGTCACAATGAGTAGTGTTTGCACTGTAATGTCATCAAATCAGCTGTAGCTGTATTTGAGTAGAGTTACACTGTAGACGTCAAAAATTAGCAGTAGCTGTGTTGACATTGTGTAGCCAACCGCCCTCACAGTGCCACATTGAGTAGTGTGTGTCGGTGTCATCGAATCAGCTGTAGCTGTATTTGAGTAGAGTTACACTGTAGACGTCAAAAATTAGCAGTAGCTGTGTTGACATTGTGTTGCCAACCGCCCTCACAGTGCCACATTGAGTAGTGTTAACACTGTCGATGTCAGCAAATCAGCTCTTTCTGTATTGACAGTGTGTAGCCAGTCGCCCTCACAGTGCCACATTGAGTAGTGTTAACACTGTCGATGTCATCAAATCAGCTCTTTCTGTATTGACAGTGTGTGGCCAGTCGCCCTCACAGTGCCACATTGAGTAGTGTTTACCGTGATGTTATAAAAGCAGCTCTTCTTGTGTTGACAGTGTATAGCATGCCACACTCACAATGCCACATTGAGTAGTGTTAACACTGTCGATGTCATCAAATCAGCTCTTTCTGTATTGACAGTGTGTAGCCAGTCGCCCTCACAGTGCCACATTGAGTAGTGTTTACTGTGATGTTATAAAAGCAGCTCTTCTTGTGTTGACAGTGTATAGCATGCCACACTCACAATGCCACATTGAGTAGTGATTACACTGTCGATGTCATCAAATCAGCTCGTCTTGTGTTGACAGTGTGTACCTAGGTACCTCACAGTGCCATAATCAGTAGTGTTTACACCTTCGAATTGATCAAATCAGCTCTTCCTTGTGTTGACTGTGCGTAGCCAGCCGTTCTCACAGTGCCACACTGCTGATTTGATGACGTCGACAGTGTAAACACTACTCAATATGGCACTTTGAAGGCGGCCGGCACAAAACTGTCAACACAAGAAGAGCAGATTTGATCAAATCGACAGTGTAAACACTAATTAAGCTAAGATAGATTTTCTTACATGTCTATATATAAAATAATTTAGTATCGCGAATTAAATGATATATTTATTTCGTTAGGTATTTTGAATCGACGCATTCATTTTGGCCTTTTTGTAAAAATGCCAATTTAGCAGTCCAACCGACGAAAATGGTCGTCCCTCATGATTTTTATATTAAGGCGTTTTAAATCGTAACGTTTATTTTTGCATGCAAATTCTGTCCATTCCCACTTAGCGTTTTATTGAAATTGCATATAAATTTGGCCAATATTCCTTTTTAGCAGTCCCCTTAAATTTACGTGAGTTTATATGTACATACAAACGTACATATTAAGTAGATTTACTTAGGTTGAACTCAATAGAATGCATGAATATCACATTTCAACCTTATACGAGTATACTCTATCCCAAAACCAAACCACCATATTAAATGTCAAAAAGAACAAAATTTCTTTCTCTTGAAACTTGAGACAAATTATTTAACTATATTAATGGCATAGACAAGTTAACAGAAATCCACACTTACATAGAAATAACCATCGTATTATATTTTGGACAGTTGAAATTTTCTAAACAGAAAACATACATTAATATAAATTTATAAATCTCAATTCTATCTTAAATCTCAGGCCATAATATAACTTTTACTGTTTGTCTAATTTAAGATTTTCAATTTATAAACGAAAAATTTTAATATGTAAATGCCACAAAAACTAACACTTAAAAACACTACTTCATTAAAAACTAAACAATAAATAATTGAATCTTTGAGATTGTTTCAAAATGTTATTTAAAATTAATAAGGATTGAAGGAGATAATAGCTTCCTAATTGATTTTTAAATTTTTATTCAGGCTTAATTTAGGTCTTACAAACAATTCTTTAAATGTTTACTTTCGATGATTGGTAGGCAATTAAATAATCGATTATAATGTCATAAAACACCGTGATACAAATAAATTGAGTTTAATCTTAATGACCCGTAAAATTACGTCATGGCCTATTAATGGAAATATACCGAGACACGTTCGGTGTTGATGTGTTTCGTGGCCACAGCACACTGGCGGTCTAATGCGGTGTACTCACTATGGTCAGGTGGAACCCTAAAGGTCGTCAGTTCGAATCCAACCGCGGCAGCATTCATCTCCGTGCAACTTAGTTGCATAGTGGTGTAAGGCCCACTCTAAATGAACGGTGTCCGGCAAGGGTCGTGAAAGTTGACGGTATGAGTGTTTCTAACATAGTTGCACAGAACAACGCCTGTTTTGCAAATTTTTACCTACAGTAAGATAAGGAAGATATGTTTTCTTGCATTTTTTATCTGTAGCTTTTTTTTATTTATATAGACTTCTCACAGAGTAGAGAACCTTAATTACATATAAATATCTCAACTTTTATAAATGGACAAGAAAATAACTGGACACGTAAAACAAAACAGTTTAAAATTATATCATAAATAATTAGAAGGTATACAAATTATTCCCGCTCTGAATGGTAAAATAGAACATAAAAGATTCATTATTATTTTCACTTATATATTCAGAGTAAACTTGATTACAATAAATTCGGATTATATTATTGGAAATGTTGTACGCATATTATGAAGGCGGCGACGTTGAAAGTTCCTCTCTGTTATAGGCGACATTGTTTAGTTTGACGGCATAGTAATTTATCACTCTGAACCTCCAGAGCCTGACTTTATAGTTAAAATTTAAAAAATTGAAAAAAATAATGGGAAGAAAATCTTGAAACAGCTTGGAAAATTTTATTAGGAGAGATCTATGAGCTGTTTGGTGAAATATAAAAACTGTAGATATTATACTTTGTTTAATGAATGTCCCGACTTGACATGAGCGCGCTTAGTGGTATCTGAGTGTAGCTCTGACACGTGGTGATGCCCAGTGTACTGTGTTTGACATACGAAAGGCAATAATAACTTATTTATGTGTAAATACGCTTGAAGAGGCATTTTTAATTTGTTCTGAAAATAATACAATAGAGTGATAAATAAATAAATCGGTAAGTAATCTTCAAACAATTGGAAACAAAAATAAAAAAGACAATATATACAACAAGAAAGCCCACATTCAAAATGTAAATTCACAATATCAATAAAGTAGGTTAGGTTATAAACAGGTCTTTTAGTGAACTAAACCGTGGCAACAAAGCAAGATCTGCTGCTGTGGTTACGTCTGACTTACATCGTCACGCCATCGGTTGTAGCATTCCCAAATTTCCCGTAGTTCCAACATTTACTGAAAGAGCGCTCTGAAGTCAAGTCAGGCCATTCAATAAATGAACAATTGTAACTTTAGAATCGGTTAAATTTGTGGGCTGTTAATCTTTTGAGCATATATATATATATATATATATATATATATATATATATATATATATATATATATATATATATATTATTAATACAACTGTTAGATGAAACAAAAAGTGTATGGGAGTCAAGAAATTGATAAAATGCTAAGCGGAAAATTGAAAGATAGTTAAATAAACCCACAAAATAAACACTATTCAAAAACAATATTTTTGTATTGGAAATACTTACAGCTTCATATTTTATAGAAAAAATCTGTGTTGCTATTAACAATCTGTTTTTTATGTTTCATTATTACGTCATTTAATATGTATATAATGAAAATAACTCCTCAACATGGCAGTTTTTAATGTGAAACTTAAGTTGTTATTGTGTCAAGGATATACTATTTTTATCCTTAAAAAAGGCCTTTTAAGTAAAATAAATACTTTAATTAAAGCTCCCTAATAAACTATTACAAAACCTGGATACAGCTTTTTGTCGGGTGACTTCAACACTAAGTATGGTGTACTGTACATTTTATTTTGTATTATATTGTTTATTGGTCTATTTTTTATTAGTTTGGTAGCTTTAGATCATTGTACGTTTTACCTGGCCTTCGTAGTAATGCGATATATATCCTACGTAAATTGTACATTCTCGTAAATTTCCTTGTTAAAGTATTAGTTTAATTTTACGAAAATGAAACTTAATCTGTGGCAATAAAGTGTTTAACCATTTTATGTGGGCTTTACATTGCCATTACTGTAATTGGCCTGTCACGGTCATATTCATAAATGAGTTCCCGGTCCGTCATTAGTGGCTGACACCACGCCCGTCTAACTACCCACAAGTGTATTGAGGGTAATTACTAAATTTACTCATACTTAACGTAGGAATATATAATGAGCAAGTGGCCGACAGCAATGCAGGAGAGTGGTCCAACCGAGAGAATTTATATTAATTATGCATTCCCCACCTAAGGAATTTAATGATATTTCTTTTATTTATGACCCAAAGGAAGACTTTTTATTGTGATTAAAATGTATTTAACCCTTTGACCGCCAAGGGCCGATGAAAACGGCTTTGTACTTAGCCAGAGGCCGACTACATTGGCTCACCACTTCATAGCCAGAACCGCCGGGAGCCGATCTTAGCGCCACGCACTGTCGGACCAAAACCGTAAAAATGGACCGTAAGGCTTTTAGTAATTTTGCCACAGTATCGTTATTTATAGGAATAAATAAATAAATGGTATATCTCATAGAAGGGAATTGATCCTTCTTTAAGACAATAGCCTCAACAGTGTTTATTTAATTAACATTCGATAGTAAAACTTATTAATAGTTTTTTAATTAGCATAATACGTGTTGGTACATATACAGTACAAGTAAACGTCACACAACACACATTTATCACAATATAAGCACAAAATGCACAAATATATTACAATACAAGTACGAAATGCACAAATATTATGGTGATCGATTTCGTTGAACTACGCTCACCTTCCTCAGACCAGAGGGATTCACAAAAGAATAAGAGAAGGAGTGAAAAGATGCTGACCCTGCTATTCACATGGCAAACTGGAGAAATAACTATTCGACACACACTAGCGCACTATTGGATACAACTTCTGTCTCTCTCTCTCTCTCTGTTCTGTAGTTATACATATTTTTATTCAATGTCAACATAAATTAATAACGGTGTTTTTTATTTACATTTTACCATTTTAACTCTACGATGATTTACATTTGACTGGTAAATAACAAGAACACAATTACATATTAACTAGAACAAATATTTAGGCATTTCTGTAACAGAGGAACGGTTATATGGAAGCGCCTTCAACTGTAGGATGCAATAGTGATACTGCACTAAGTTTGCGTACAGTAGCAAACAAGGCGATACCAATTTACTGATAATCACAAAGTAATCTTATAATAGCACCTTTCCCAAATCCATCATGCTTATGGTTATATTTCACTATTATTTATCACTATTTTAATTAATTATAATTATATATTATTAATGTTTTATTTAATAATACGTATTTAATCTTAGTGATATATTTTGACTAAACTTCTTTAATTATTTATTATTCCAACCAAAACACAAAAAATTGTTCTTAAAATATTTGTGACTGTAAAATAAATATTTTTTATTTATATAATCGTTGATATTTTAAATTGTTAATTTTCAAAATCCGTGGTTTAAAAAATATTAGGCTTACTTTTTAAAAGTTTGTATCATTAAAAAATAAATACAAACATTTACGAAAATAATTTGAAGTATCATTTAATCAGTATAATTTAGTAAAAATTATAAAAATATTTAAATAATGTATATAAAATGTTATTTTCTAAGGAGTCAAAATTCTGTGTGCATAAATAATAATAAATCAATATTGTTCATCAAATTGGCGTAAGTTGAGTAAAATATAAAACATAAGTCATTAATATCGACAACTAGGAGATATGTAATCAGACAAAATAATTTATTTTATTTTAAGCAAAAATAATTAATTAATACATTTATAAAACTGGTTTAATTTACAACTAATCTAAGATTGTTTTTAAATTTTGAAAATATCTACAGGTAGTGTCAGCATTGTGCTGCTCATAGTGGGAAAATGATAAACTACCAAATGGAATAAGCTATACAGAGAACAATATATTGTTAATAAACTATTGGTAGTAAAATGAGAAGAATCTAGTAAATATAGAAATAATTACTTTTTAATAGTTCAGATTTAATTTAACAATGCCTCTTCATAATTATATAGTGATTATTAAATAGTAAATAATTATTTAGTAAATTTAAATAACTTCATCAAATTTTCACTTCAGATTCTGTTAGAAATTGCAGACTACTGTATAAATAAGATCAACAAAGATTTGTCTTAAATTTAGTAATAGCATATGAATTAATAGCCATCTTCATTAAAAGAACTATAATTTTTTAACAATCAACCCAAGACATTTTTCAGTTTTCTTACACCATTAGAAAAATGTTTACTTAAATTTACTTGAAGAATAGGAAAGCCATAAAATAATAGCAAATCACAAAGTTTTATTTGTGAATACAACTAAGTTCATGAACGAAATATGGTTGAGTTTGCAATATATTAGCTTTTATATTTTATATCCTTTCTTCAATTTAGCAACCTAACAATTAAACAGTCCTAAATTACGACAGCATATTTAGCATGATCAATTTTCTCGACTTTCAGTCTAATGTGTTTTTAAGAAAATGTAATTTCAGATAAAAAAATCTTATTCCTGACTCTGACTAATTATTGACTAATTTCTTAATTAACTTATTTCAAGTTTTCATAAATTGCAAACAAATTATTAAAAGTCAGAAAATAATAATAATTTTTTTATTTCTCTCTCAATATTGTACATACAAAAATAATTTCTGTTAATCAATTAAAGAATATTTATACACACAGTTCACTCACATCCAGGCTTACCAACTTAAATTAATATCCTAATGAGAAATATAATAGAGTCCCTGAGACTGAAGGCCTGTTTAGGGGTTCCTTCATTAATACATTTAAAATACTATATAATAGAGCTCTAGACCAAACTTATGCTTATTTACAAAATCTAAATATAATTAGTATTTTTACGATTTAAATGTGTGCTTACTGCCTATTTCATTGACAAATATAAATTAAAACTATTAAACCTAAGTGTTTACGAAAATAATGAAATGGTCACACTGAATTTTATGATATGTACAAGATAGATTTTATAATGAGCAAAAAATAGAAATGTGTTTTTCAAACATCCAAAATAAATGTTTACTTAAGGTATGAAGATAAGTCAAGAAATTCTTATGTACAGTGAAATAATTATTCTACATTAATTTATATATATATATATATATATATATATATATATATATATATACATGTTGATAATATTTCAAAATGTTATATAAAAAACTGTAAGAGAAAAAAAATTAGAAAGAAATCTCAATACTGTATATTTAACTTAGTATATGTAGTAGTGCTTCACTATTTCCTCAAGCCAACAGCCAATCCCTTAAGTATTTTTAAAAATTATTAATTTTTGTTTCATTTTGTATTCTATTTGGTAACAGATTGAAAATACGTGGCTATAAAAGTAAATGCTCTAGTATACAATGTCAAGTTTGGTTTAGTTGTGTACATTCTGAGCGTATACAAGTTGTCTTCGTTTAAGAATTTATCACCAATATGTTTTCAGAAGTTTGTATACAAATGGGATCTTAAAGGTTAACATATAAACGTAAAAATCACGGGTAGGATGGATCAAATTTTGTTCAGAATCAATCTTACAACTAGCTTTAGTAAAATAATAATAGGTCTAAAATTAGTCAAGTAAGTTCCTTCCCAGCACACTATTCCATACTGTAGCTTACTATTGACCAACGCAAAATAAAGTGACTTTAAAACTATTAATGGACAACTATTCTTTAAAAAATAAAACAAACGGATACTTGTGATTATTTTTTTTTTATTTTTTTAATCTTGTAAGCTGATTTTTCAAGTTCAATTTACTATCCTAAAAAAGGATTCCTTAATACTCAATGCTCGGCGTTTGCTGCATCTTAGAACATTTAATGCAATATATTGCATTTCTTAGACAATCAACACACTTGTTAAAAATATCTCGTTGAAGCTGATTGTTTTTCGTCAGGAAACATTCATATACTTTGTCTTTTCTGCGCTGAGGACTAACTTATTATTCGAAAACCATCAGTTAAGCGAACTTAAATCCTCATTTATATAAAAATTAATGTAGATTTCCAAGAAGCTCCAGTGTCAATCGGCAGCATGTTGGGACTTTTCCCTTGAATTTACCATTGCACAAGTCATTAATAAAGATTATAAATAGAATTGGTACTAGCACTGATCCTTGTGGAACTCCACAAGATATTTCATCCATTTCGTAAAATATGCCAATTATTTTTACTCATTGCTGCCTTACACACAAATAGTTTTAAGTCGTGTTTTAGCTATACTCTAAAACTTCAATTAACTATATAATTTTTCAATAATGAACTATGATCTACCGTGTCGAACACTTTTTTATATCAATAAAAATCCACTTACACAATTTATTTCTGCATAAATGTTTAATAAAATGTCTGCATAAACATAAAATTATTAATTCCATAAATCTTTGTAAAGCAAACTCTGTACTTAAACCTGACCTAAAACCAAATTGATTGGTGGAAAAAATTAATTTTTTTAAGAATGTTAACTTGTTTTATTTCATGATCTTTTCGTCTACTTTAGCAGCTACTATTATTTGAATAGACACTTATAGACTGTCTGTGTATCAGTCACCGATCTTAGTGATTAACTCTCAAAAAATTAACATAAAAGCTGGTTGACTGGCAGAGATCTCGCCGTACCGCACCTTAAGTGAGTGTTTTTAGTGGTCAAATCAAGATGGACTCCCCTCTACCGTCAATGCATACCCAACCATTACTATACACAGTCTGTGTATCGGTCAGCGATCTCAGATTAGTTGTCAACAAGTAAACCTCACAGCTGGTTGATTGGCAGAGACCCCGCCGTTCCGAGTCGCACCTTAAGTCAGTGTAGATAGTGGTCAAACCGAGCTGCAATCCCCTCCACCGTCAGTGCATAATTAACCGTTGATAAATAGTACATTCTATGTATCGGTCACCGATCTTAGTTTAGTTGTCAACAAGTGAACATCGCAGCTGGTTGACTGGCAGAGACCCCGCCGTGCCGCACCTTAACGGTAAGTAACACATAGTAAAACACCAACAATATCTGGATCAAGAGAAGTACCGGTATCGATAAATATTTTTTGTTTTATTGCTGTAGTTTGAGTTTAACATCATGCGATGAAACTCAGTCTATGATATGTGTGTGTTTTTCGTTAACGATAATCAGGCTGTAGTATTTTGGAATCAAATTCCATAAAAATAAGGAAAAGTAGTTTTATAAGTGTTTTTTTTTTAAGATTATTTTCTGCAATTTGGTTGTTCATGATCGGAAAATTTGTTTGGGATTTCCAACGCAATATGTGTTTAAAGAAGCAATATGTTTGTTTATTTCTTTAAACACTTTAGCGTTGTAAATCTCCAGCAAATTTCCTAAACGTAATTTTATAATTTTACATTTTTTTACTTAATTTATTTTTGTACTTTTAAAAATATTTTCCATCTTTAGTGAGAAAATAGTTTCAATATTTATTTTGGTAAACAGCAATTAATTGCCAAAGTCAGAGTTTGTTTATTTTTGATGCCACGAATCAGAATGAAAAGAGAATTCTCCATCACATATTCCAATCGAGTTTTTTGTATTATTCCATGTAAATACTCAGTAATAATTCTTTCTGAGGAGGACTTACTAAGTAAACATGCTTTGTTATAACTTAGTCTAAATATCTATAGAATGTTTATTTTTCGCTTCAGTTGTTACAATACAGATTGACTGTTTACTAGAGTTTAACTTAAAAGACAACAAGTCTGAGCGCACGGCCAGTGACATCTGGACATAGGTGAGGGGTGAAGAGGGGGCTCTTTTATGAAAACATTAGCCTACTCAAACAGCAGTCTTCAAGAAGAGTTAAATATCTATGATTACTCTCAGTTGATGTTTATTATTGTAATATTTACTATGGTTATTAACAACAAGTTGAATACAGTTGTTGTCATAGCCTAAATACTTAGATTTATTTTAATAAATAAACAATAATCAGGACACAGTAATAAACTGACAGGATATTATTTGGATATAATATCAGCTGGTCACAGTAGCACTGTTTTTTCGCTGACATTTTTCATTTGTGAAATTTAAGTAATAGTACCGGGAGACCGAACCTGCAAACTGAAGAGGTATCATCCACACCTCCCAGAGAATCCTGATGATCGTTTGTTGTTGTTCTACCTTGTAGGTTATTAATAAATTTCGTTTTGGAGGTCTTCCACGTTTACCTTTAGCCCCTTTGTGGAACTGGGCCTACGGCCTGCGGCCTCACCAAGGCACTATGCTACAGTCCCATTTGTGGATCTCGGCATGTCGCCTCGTGAGGAAGATCTGTCTACGGCCTCGCCAGGATTCTTAACCAGTATGACCATGAGTTTTGGTTTTGGGGGCAGTGGAGCCCATAAACATAGTTTTTGTTAAATCTGATGGTACATTAGTAATTAAGAGACGAATACCATTAATTTGATACCCCACTTTGGTGAATTCGTTTAAAATGAACTAATTTTCGTGGTTTTAGCATATTTTAATTTGGGGGGGAAGGGGGGAGGGCAGATTTAAATGTTGTCTCTTCCCAAATGTAATAGTATATGAGATAATACCTATAGTTTGATACCCCATTTTTTGTTAGAAGTCGATAATGGTTCCTGGTTCCAATATTGGTTTTTTTTTTTCTGTTAGAAGTAAATAAATATGAATAAATAATTTCTTTATTGCATAATAAAATTAACAATTGTGTTGAAAAAGTCATAATTTAGTTTAGCCTAAAACAGTCACATACAATCGGACACATTCATACATACATTTTGCACATGCATCCTACATTCACACACTAGAAGTCGATAACACAGGACGTCTAGGAGCCTCTGGGGCAGAAATAAGAATTTTCCCAGGGTTAATACCGTTGCCAATCAATGTATCATGGTCGAAAATACCCAAAAAATAAAAAAATCCTTAGAACCGAAAAAATTTCGTCCGGACGTGGCTTGTTTTAGATAATAATACATAAAAACATTCTTGTATATAAATTCAATTTTGTATAAACATTTCAAGT
The DNA here is from genome assembly GCA_035578905.1 of Stictocephala bisonia. NCBI lineage: Eukaryota > Metazoa > Arthropoda > Insecta > Hemiptera > Membracidae > Stictocephala > Stictocephala bisonia. The sequence goes on along the minus strand of JAQJVL010000477.1, from coordinate 237,562 downwards.
GAATCCATTCGCTATTTTTTGAGTTTTGTGTACACAAATAATACAGATTTTAGATATAGATTATAGATATATGTACAATTGAGGATGCTTAATGGGGTGTAGAATTTTTATAACAAATTGCATTTTTTATAAATGATTTTTACTATGAAAATTTATAATACAAGTAATCTTCAATGATGCGGAAATTACTTGTAATAATATGATAATCATGTATTAATCATCACAAAAACTGATGAACCATAATGAATGAGTTCTATTCTTCCTGTCACCTTTATGAAACTACCTTATAATTATGCTTATTTTTTTATTTTCAATCATTTGTAACTGTAATCAATGAAACAAATTTTATTATTTAATTTGTCTTATCCGTATGTATTTATTTATTATTATTTATTTTTTATTTCGTCAACTGATTTTGTAACTAGAGGTCTAATATTTGCTTTGCAGTCGACTGTTTACGTAATGACAGCTAGCAGCTAATGAACCGCAATACATTTTATCAGTCTGTTGTCGCTGAATAATGCCACCTTTTAAATTGTTTGAAAATATGATTTTGCTACACTTTGTATTCTTTAATTTCCACTATTAGGACTTGTAATAAACTATCTCATGAAATAATTTATGGATTGAATTGCATAATAAGTTAAGTGCCACATGTCACTAATAGATGTATAAGTAATTAATAATGTTAGTAACTATAATTAATTTTCCATTGTAATGTCTTTTTACAGAACATGCATTAAGGGAAATTATTGTCATATTTACTTAATCGATTACTGATATTTTATTGCTGGGGCATTTAATTTATTGACCGTTGATATCCGAGAAGCGATTCCTGTGTGTATTCTGGATAGCAGGGCTTTTGTGCGGTATAAAAAGGACTATTCCCATTTAAGAGATTGTTACTGAGATCCAACAAGTGGATCACTTTGATGAGGTGACTTTATGCAAAGACAAAAAGCAACAGAGGTCGCAGTGAACACCTACAATTGGATTGCAATTAATTTACATCTCTACAAATGAATACTAATAATTAATAGGATTATCTTAGACGGTTTAGAGGGAAAAGGGGGAGGGATTGACATTGACAACGGTGCTGGCCTGCTATCAGAACGGTGAACAGGAGAACTGTCTACTCGAAACCCATTCAGCGCACTACTAGAAGCGACCTCTGCTTCTTTCTTCTCTGTGGTTTTCTGTGGATGGAAGAAGTTTTTTAACGTTGTGGTATGCGTTTAGGTGTGAAATACAATAGTGACTCTAAGTGATTAGACTACAATGGAGACTCATGAGGTGGCTCCTAACGTAAAGATATGAGTAAATAAAAAGGGTGAATGAGTGTGATTAATGTGGATGAACGAGTGTAGTCATTGTTACTAAGGTCGACTATTATTTTAGAAAGAGCCGTTTAGTAGCCCAATAGCCAAGGGCATTTACATTCTTACATATGAGACGCCGACACAACGTTGTACGTATTTTAAGGCGAATATGAATGATGATATGAGTGTAGGATGAGTGTAGTCTGGTTACTAACAGAGTTCAACTGTTCCTCAGAAAGGGCAATTTGTTAATAGCCCAACAGTCAGGGCAACTATGGGACCTATAGCTTTACGTAGAATCCGAACCACGTAGTGTTAGTCTGATTTTCAGCTACATCCGAACCTTGACTACCATATTTGCTGAGTCTCGGTGATACCATTGAGGATGACGCATCATAGTATGGGCGAAACGTCTGGTTATCTTGTAAATAGTGTAGATAACACCTTGAAGGTTATCACCGGAAAATATAGATTCTAGTTAATAGCTATTTGTATTTATCAATCACTTCAGATTGTACGCTGAAATATAACATACTAGGGGACACCCCTGCATGCTTCGCATGCCAACCCCGATGCTCGCTGCAATTGATACACCTCGGCCTTCGGCCTCGGCATGTAACTATTCAATACAAAAAATAGGAGATTAACTATAAAACATAAAATCACAATATTAAATTTAGTTACAGTATCTCACTCACACTAATTGCTTTGCCACCTATTTAGCCTACTTCAAGAGTGTTCATTTCATTTATTTTTGTTTAACAGCTGAAGATTAAACTCATAGTAAAATATTAAATAGTATAATGTCAAACATTCAAAATAGACATGTTTATTTATTTACAAAACAGCTGTTATTAATTTACTAAAATCAACCCAATGTTATCCTTATGGACCAATCTCTTAAGGGTGCTTTATACCCCTTAGGAGTACTTTATCAAGATGAAAACACTTTAGTTGTCCTATTTAAGTTCTAAAGAAACAGTGTACAAAATTTCAGCTCTCTACCTACATGGGAAGTTGGAGAATTAGTGATGAGTGAGTCAATCAGTGAGGGCTTTGCCTTTTATATATATAGATTTAATAATAAAGTAGATGTGTAGCCTATTAATTTTGATTAAAATAGAAAAAAATATACAAACAAATGTTTTCATAAATACGGACTATCACCATGTATCACTAAAATACATGTGTTGTGAACCCTCCTCGTAGGCCTATATCACAGGGGTCATCAGATATCCCGTGCAAACAACACAAGTGCCAATCTCAGATAAGCTAACTAGGTCTATTGCCAAATAGTTTGGTTGCGTCAAACCACTGGTATCTGTGAATCAATAGATCTTGCCGCCAAGTATCCCTCTTATCGGCTGATAAGGCAAACACGATAAGTCATTCATGCACTCTGTGGATTGAACTCCGTTATCATATATTACGTCGTATTTGACTAGGAAATAAAGAATATTTTGAATCTGTAAAAAATTGCATTCATACTTATAATATTTCTGGACTCTACACCTAATTTAGAGGACAAAATTAAAGATTCAAAATATCCAAATTCCGCTCCGTTTAGTGTCTATCGTCTTTTTTTGTTATTTACAAAAATAATAATAACTAAAGAACAGTTTCACCAAGTAACTGACTTAAAACTATGCACGCTTATTTATATTTTCATTAATAAACAAACAAAGATTTCGATTAAGTTATATTTAAAATAGTTTATAAGTTTTGAACGAAATTTGTTCACAAGATATTTTGAGTTAGAATGTTTAAAAGGCAAACATGTTGATCTGGCTAAGAATCAATGGTTTTTTTTTCTTTTTTCAAATGGTGATTTAAATAAATGTGCAAAATTTCAAGTCAATCGGTCAAACCATTCTTGAGTAGTTTACATTTTTTTTAACACAAAATGGCAGACCCTAAATGGAGCGGATTTCGAAAAATGTTTATCCTTATTTTTTCCTCTAAATTAGGTCTAGAATCCGTAAATAACTAGCCAGGGCACCTTTGTTGTTACGTTTTTATTGTTTTTTTATGTTTCACTAATTAATTATTAATATTGTTTAAAAATTAGTTCATGTTTCAGGCGATCTGAGGGTGAAAGATGGCGGTTTGTATCAGGAGACAGCTAGTAAACTTGCTGAGTGCAGTAAATCCCTCCATCAGCACCACTGATGGCCTGAGCACGCTCAGCCGCAGCCGGAGAGGTAGGCTTCTATTAGTGCAGAATCATTTATGTTGATATTATGTATAATTGATTTTCTTGGCCATACATTTTTTTAAATATGGGCTATTAATTTTATAAGCTAAACTTTTTTTCTAAGCTAAACTAGTGGTGGCATAAATAGGTTTAGATCAATATTTATATCCAGTTTGATCGGAAACAGGTCAGCGTTACTGTGTGAAATTTATAAAAATAATGTTTGAAATTTTATTTAAAGTTTTGACATAAGTGTATGTCAGCTTATAAGGAGCATTTAGATGATTCACTGTCAAAATAATTAGAAGTAATAACATGTTACAGTCCTTAAAAAAATGCCAATTTATAAATTAAAAAGCTATTCCAGTGTTTAAAATATTTATTACAAGAAAGTTGGAATAATTGTACATATATTTTGAATGTAAATAATACTTTTAGTAATTTATTTATATACCATATTTTTGAAAATTCCCACAGTTAGTTTATCACGACTTTACCAAGAAAAAGGCGAATTTTACTGTGCTGAAAGTTAAAAACTGGATGGATTGACTTTTAATAGCAAAAATCAATTGTTAAAATAAAATATACAACGTGATTACCTAATAGACGCCTTCATTGTTGGAGCTGCAATTCTTTCCACATCATTGTCATGTAGAACATGCATTTCAATATTGAAGGCGCTACTAAAAATCAAATAAGGAGTTAAGATTCTAGCAGCACATTATGTGCTACAATCATTGATTTTACTATATAAATGTATAGTATAGTATCTATATATCTATGTATAGTAAAATCAATGCTACAATCTATTGCTTATACAACTCGCATTCCATAATATACATATGGATTATGGAAGGTTGCATTTCTTTGACCACACTGCCTTAAAATAATGTAAGTGATATGGACCTATTAGTGCAATGCGTAATTATTAGTGCGAATAAGAGCCAATAACAAAGGTTAATAATATGGACAAGCTTTAACTCAACAGTCCTTGTAAAATATATTGTACAAAAATAACAAATTGAGAATAAATAAAAACCGAACCTGTCTAACTTTAGTATTAAAATAATAAACGGCTTTTCATTTTAATACAAATTATTTAAATGTGTTTGTCTATGAGTAGTAATATTATTGCAATAATTGTTTAGAAAGTATTATATTCTTTTCACAATATTAAAATAATATTAAATTAATATTTACACTATCAACTACAGAATTACAAGACCTTCAGAGCAAGCTTGAAGGAACACTTCTCAGAAAATGTTACTCATTTTTGCAATAATTAGATTCATACGTTCATTAATTTGATTTTATGTTTCTTTTTTGTTGTTCTTTGATGACAACTAATATAAATTGCTGAATACTCATTTATATTCATCTAACAGCCTCATTAAAAACCAGATGGGCAGTTTCATAATCAACACAAACTATTACACGCAGTAACCCTTTCAGTTGAACTACTCAGTTTCAATAACAATCTTAATTACTGCCATTTTATGTCCGATCTGCCTTTTTTGAGCTTTCAACAAACTGCTACCTTTTACCTTGAGCTATAGTTTGTAAAGTTTGGTTTTAGCTAAAACAAGCCTATCATTATACGTATTTAATTGTAAAAAATTTATAATTTCAATTCTTGGCCTCTGGTTACTGAATTGTCCATATATCAAATTTTGGTTTAATGTTATTTAAATAGGCTTATTTATGACATTTTCCCCATTTGCTAAAACTGTCATATCTACAATAAAGTACTTAAGTAACTTTATTAGCAACTACGGGACACCCCTGCAGGCTTCGCGTGCCAACCCCGACGCTCGATAGTATTGACCCACCCGCCCTCCCATACACATACAGTAGTATTGACTCACCCTCCCTCCCACACACATATAGTGGTATTGACCCACCCGCCCTCCCATACACATACAGTAGTATTGACTCACCCTCCCTCCCACACACATATAGTAGTATTGTCCCACCCGCCCTCCCATACACATACAGTAGTATTGATCCACCCTCCCTCCCATACACATACAGTAGTATTGACCCACCCTCCCTCCCACACACATATAGTAGTATTGACCCACCCGCCCTCCCATACACATACAGTAGTATTGATTGACCCACCCTCCCTCCCATACACCTATAATGGTATTGACCCACCCGCCCTCCCATACACATACAGTAGTATTGATCCACCCTCCCTCCCATACACATATAGTGGTATTGACCCACCCTCCCTCCCATACACATATAGTAGTATTGACCCACCCTCCCTCCCATACACATATAGTGGTATTGACCCACCCTCCCTCCCATACACATACAGTAGTATTGACTCACCCTCCCTCCCATACACCTATAGTGGTATTGACCCACCCTCCCTCCCATACACATATAGTAGTATTGACCCACCCTCCCTCCCATACACATATAGTGGTATTGACCCACCCTCCCTCCCATACACATACAGTAGTATTGACTCACCCTCCCTCCCATACACATATAGTAGTATTGATCCACCCTCCCTCCCATACACATATAGTAGTACTGACCCACCCGCCCTCCCATACACATATAGTAGTATTGACCCACCCTCCCTCCCATACACATATAGTGGTATTGACCCACCCTCCCTCCCATACACATATAGTAGTATTGACCCACCCTCCCTCCCATACACATATAGTAGTATTGACCCACCCTCCCTCCCATACACATATAGTGGTATTGACCCACCCTCCCTCCCATACACATACAGTAGTATTGACTCACCCTCCCTCCCACACACATATAGTAGTATTGTCCCACCCGCCCTCCCATACACATACAGTAGTATTGATCCACCCTCCCTCCCATACACATACAGTAGTATTGACCCACCCTCCCTCCCACACACATATAGTAGTATTGACCCACCCGCCCTCCCATACACATACAGTAGTATTGATTGACCCACCCTCCCTCCCATACACCTATAATGGTATTGACCCACCCGCCCTCCCATACACATACAGTAGTATTGATCCACCCTCCCTCCCATACACATACAGTAGTATTGATCCACCCTCCCTCCCATACACATACAGTAGTATTGACCCACCCTCCCTCCCACACACATATAGTAGTATTGACCCACCCGCCCTCCCATACACATACAGTAGTATTGACCCACCCTCCCTCCCATACACATATAGTGGTATTGACCCCCCCCCTCTCCCATACAGATACAGTAGTATTGAATAAGAAGTTGTTCTGACAATAGGACATTCAAGGACTATTCTGTCATATTAATTTTATATATTGCATAAAACCAATTTTAATACTTTGTCATAAAATATCAAGAATACATTTAAAACGTCGTTTTGTCTTCTTGTTGATTTGTTTGTTTTCCATACTGTGACAGTCAGTGTGCGGTGTTTGTTCCACCGTCATGTGCCTAGGTAATCGATACCCCTGCTTCTGTCTAACAACATGTAAGTGTCTCTGATGAGGACGATGAATAAAACATTACGGAGTATTTTTACCGCTGTCGTCTGCCCTAGCGAGTTTCCTTCACCGCCGTGTTCTTATCATGAATTCACTTCGTTAAAAACAAGCTAAGTGCTATGTCAAAAATATGAAACTCTTAGAAAAAGGAACTCTTCCTAAAACAAATCAATGTCGGCACTAGAGGCGTAATGCTGTACGTAGCCGCTTGGGGTTGAAGTGTTGTGGGCATTGTAGGTATTAGGTTCTGTACTTGGTACCCTTAAAAGGGCGTTCGATCGAAAATTATTTTTGAAGTTTCTTTTAATAAAATTGTTAGTATCCATTCTAACAATTTCCTTTTTGAAGATATGACTGCCCAAAGTGACTAATTCAGCCTTTTTGGTGCATGACTCGATAACAAACCGTGCGATGTATTTTATAAACATTTTGAGAATATAGTGGACAAAAGGTACCAACTAACCTAGTATATAAAAGATCTAAATATATATATATATATATATATATATATATATATATATATATATATATATATATATATATATATATATATTAAGTGGTACCGATTATTTTTCTATAAATGATATTTGTTCAAATTTTGAGTTGAAATCTGTACAAACATCTTTTTCTAAAAAAGTAGACTAATAATCTATATAATATATAAAATTTATTGTTATAATTTATTATAATAAGGAAGTTATGACCTTCTGTCGAATTAGCGGGGCGGGGCAGGCGGAGGCTATGAGGGGGAGAAAGGGGAGGGGAATACATTGCTTGTTCGTTAGTGAGTCAGGATCTTTAACACTCTTAGTGGCAGTTGCTAGGAACTAAATTCCTTAGAGCGCTAAACAGGGTGCCCGGACAAACCCTTACAGGGCATACACTCAATTTGGGCGTGGACTCAGTTTGGAGTGTCCGTGTTGGGTGGTGGTCAGGATCCGAATGATGTGTATGGTAGAGAACTGAGAATGGCTTGTCACTTAGCTAAACATCAGACCAATACTACGCAGTTTGGAATCCACGTAATTACAGGGTGGACAGAAGTTAGTGTTAAAAAATTTTTCTGGTGAAACTACCACATATTAGTGACAAATAAATGGAAATATTATTATCTTCACCCCAACCATGTTTAATAAATAGAAATTTTTATTGTTTTTTTTTTTAATAAACATGTTTTGTTTTAGTAAAACTTAGTTTTCACCACTATTCATTAAAATTTTTTTCCTTTTTGGCGTGTTTTTTGAAATCTACACAACATTTTACATAGGAATTCAAGGTAAAGAAATTTTTTATTGTGAGTTTATTATAAACGAATTAGTGACAAAGTGAAATTTTAGGCTTTTTTAAAAATAAGTCACAAGATATACAGGGCCGAGGACTTCCATAAAATAGTTACTGAAGAGAGGCCAATAACAGAAAAAACTTTCCCGTTTTTTAAGCTTTAAATTATGTAATACAACTGTACTCTCATACTCGTCTTCTAATGGTTAATACAGAATCTATCCTGAAAAACAAGGTTAGCTTAAAATGCCAAGGGATCATTGAAGTATTCAAAATAAAATTATTTTTTTTATTCACTACAGTACGTATGTTATTCACAAGATCAACACCTAAAAATAATGAAAGAAGAAAAACACAGAAAATAATGTAATCTACAGAGTAAGCTCAAACTGTCTGCCTCCGTTTCTTATGCAAGCCCTTGCACGCTTTCTCATGGCCCTGACCGTCACATTCACAGTTAATTTGTCTCGCACCTTTGGGGCAGCTACCTGAATTCTGTTTCTCAGTTCTTCTTCTGAGTTCAAAGGGGCTGAATAAACTTCATTTTTCATCATCCCCCAAACAAAGAAATCCATAGGAGAGAGGTCAGGAGATCTGGCCGGCCAAGGTATGGTTCCAGCGCGACCTATCCACATAGGGTAGTTTTCCGTCAGCCATTGTCGCACATCATGGGTGAAATGAGGGGGAGCACCGTCTTGCTGGAAAATGATGTTGTCCCTCTCGTTAGAGTCCAGACCAAGTCCATCCAGAAGTGTGGGCAAGGTATGTTGTAAGAAATCTAAATAAGTTTGACCGTTTAAATTTTCTGGGAAAATCTGCGGGCCTATAAGTTGATTTCCGATGACACCGGCCCATACGTTGACTTGGAAACGTCTTTGAAAAGAACTTTCTCTGGACACTCTTGGATTTTCTTCGGCCCAGTGATGCATGTTATGCGTGTTGAAAACGCCAGCCCTAGTAAAGGTAGACTCATCAGTGTACAGGATCTTTCTCAAAAAGTGATATTGCTCAATATCACTGTTGAGCAGCCAGCGACAGAACTGTACTCTTGGAGCATGATCATGTGGTTCTAATGATTAAACTTTTGTAAAATGATACGGATAAAAATTATTTTCATGTAAAATACTTAATATCTTGCCCTTGGAAACACCAACTTCGCCGGCAAGTTGTCGGCTGCTTGTTTCAGGATTTCGACGAACTAAATTTAGAACTCGATCATCCAAGCCTACATCTCGGAGAGCAGGACCTACCTCGTTTGGCTGCCTGTGAACACTTCCTCTCTCCAACAAACGCTGATGTAGCCTCGAAAAAACTTGAGTTCTAGGCACTCTACGATATGGATAACGTAATTTGTATTCTCTTTGAGCAGCCAGTGCATTTCCATTACAAAAACCATACATGAAGTGCATCTCCACATACTCTCGCGTTGAAAACTCCATGACAGCTTTTACTCTACTACAAAATTAACAGGAAACAGGCTACAACAGATGAGGCCTGCTGGAAGACAAATTAAAACCGGAACAACTTTGTTTCTATGCAGTTCTCCCCTTTTGAATGTGGGTATAAGAGAAAGTGGACTTTGGATGATCTGATAAGATTAGTATTTGTGTGGTATTTACTAAGCTATGGAAAGTAATTCACTGTTTAAATATGAAATTTCAACATTTATAGGCATTACCTTAAATTTAAACTGTATTTTGACTACTTCAATGATCCCTTGGTATTTTAAGCAAACCTTGTTTTTCAGGATAGATTCTGTATTAACCATTAGAAGACGAGTATGAGAGTACAGTTGTATTACATCATTTTAAAGCTTAAAAAACGGGTAAGGTTTTTCTGTTGTTGGCCTCTCTTCAGTAACTATTTTAAGGAAGTCCTTGGCCTGTATATCTTGTGACTTATTTTTAAAAAAGCCTAAAATTTCACTTTGTCACAAATTCATTTATAATAAACTCACAAAAAAATTTCTTTACTTTGAATTCATATGTAAAATGTTGTGTAGATTTAAAAAAACACGCCAAAAAGGAAAAAATGTTAATGAATAGTGGTGAAAACTAAGTTTTACTAAAACAAAACATGTATATTAAAAAAAACAATAAAAATTTCTATTTATTAAACATGGTTGGGGTGAAGATAATAATATTTCCATTTTTTTGTCACTAATATGTGGTAGTTTCACCAGAAAAATTTTTTAACACTAACTTCTGTCCACTCTGTATATAGGTCCTTTAGTTACTACGGCTATTGGGAGATTAATAAATGGCTCTTTCTGAGGAACACTCTACCTTGGTTAGTAACAATGACTAAACTCGTTCAACTTCTCCTACCATACTCATTCGTCCATATCTCTAAGATCGACGTCTTAATGATGAATAATGAATATCAACCGTGTTATACATATGTACGAAATGCAGAAGTGTTTACACTAGTTTTTTAAGTATTCCTGTATCTATAAATATAAAATTCAAATTCGATTGAGTAACTAGGCATAGTTTCATAGTCAAAAACCATAAGGACTTAGACCAAGAAAATTGGCACAGATATATTTTTATAGGCTCTAGATGCGAACTAAGAAAGTATTTTAAAATGTTTCCTCTCGAAGATCTAAAATAAGATAAAAAATTCCACAAGTAATTAACTTGGATAGAACCAGAGATAAAGTAAGTATTTTATGTTATGTTATATATTATGTTTGGTCTGTGGTAGAACCCATTATCAACATTGGTGGTAGCCACCCGTGATCAACTATGGTATAAGAGATCAACTTGGGTAGGCTTCTCTGGGAATTGGGGGGCGTAGCCACTCAACTAGCGCAGCTAGAATCTATGTAAATAAAATAAATATTTTTTATGTATGTCAGTAAGAATAACTCACAATTCAGTTTTTGAGTAGAGAATGCTACTTCAATTTCTGTCTGATGCTAATGGCTCCTTTGTAATCTTTTATGGGAAAACAAAAGAACCATTTTAAATTGAACGTTGTATCATAATTTTAGACAGATATGAGATGTTTTTAGGAATTATAATTTTCAGAATTCGCCTAAATATTCTACCCAAAACAGTCTCCAAAGATTCTACAATTCCTTTGGGCAACTTTTTTTGTGACGTCATTTATTAGGTACACTTAATATCAGATTTTTGACAGGTTCAATTGAAACTTTCTAATCTGAAATGTAAAATTTAACTATCTAAGCAAGATATAAACAGTACCATGCTTATATGTTTATACCGCAGCAAAGCACAGGGAAACAGCAACAGTATAAATTGTTGAACAATTGATCGAAAAAGCTTTATAATTAACAATAGTTTAACGAATGAGATTGGAGGATGAAGTTTAAATTATATGGGCAAGAAGATCGAAAGAACCTCTTTTCACAAAAACTATATTCCACATAATTAATTTGTATTTTTTATAATTATTTATTTGGATACAGCTCGTACAATATCAGTTTTAAATGAAAGTTTAGAATTTAAGTTTCATCAAAATTATTTAGTTTATGTAGGCCAGAGATTAATACCTTCAAAGGAGGATATTCTCAATTGATTGGGGATTTCTGCGGATTATTTCATATTTAACAGAAGCTACTAGAACTAATACCACTACTGTAAGTATTAGTAATGTTGCTTTAGCAGACACTGAAAAAAAATGAATAGCGCTAATTATGACCGAATAGTTGACCTCGTAGATAAGACCTGAATGAGTATATTGTTTATGATAAGACTCTACTGTAATTCGGGACCTAAAGCTGCTATTGACGTAATATGGCATAGCTGCAAGCACTAATATGCCTTTTGAATTACGTGAATTTTCAATAATGGACCAGCTGTTATTATAACTAAAGCTCTTAATAAGGGATAGTTTAAGCATTCTAATTGATAAACTGTCAAAGAAGTAGTGATAATTAACTGCAGTCTTACGGTACTAAATACATGTTTTTGAACAATTTAAGATTACAAATATTTAATTAAAAATTAAACAATAAAATATTAAATTACAATCATAAGAGGAAATTTATTGCTAGCTGTTTACACGTCGCCATAGAAAAACTGTCAATATTTTCAACTGTAATTAAAACAGACGGTAGGTATCATGGCGAGACAGCGCAGTAGACTGTGACGTCACATGGGTGAAATCAGTTGATTAAATTATTTTATTTAAAATTGGTACCTAAGTCTTCCAATCACGTGGAAGATGTCAGCTGAATATTAAGCAAGATATTTACAACTAATCAGTTTTAATTGTAACTATGGGAATTTTAACAGTAAATTCAGTAAATTTGTACTATTTATCTATGGTTTTTGTTCCACTCAGTCGCCATGTAGCCCCTGTGACGTCATATGATGTGTGAGTGATACCCTTGAATATGTAATTACTTACAAATAGATAACTCATATAATAGGAATATTTGTGGCAGTAATTTGGTTAGTTAGTGAGGTCTGTCACTACAGCTGGTTTAAACTGCATTACATTCACACTGCAGTTTAAAAATGGACCACAAAAAAGCTGATAATTTGAGGTACAACATTTAACGTTGGATGAGAAATGTATATGTGTGCTTGCATACAAATCAATGGTGATACCCACCGTCTTCTTTTCCATCTTTAAGTACCATGTTTTCAACCTAAGCTGTCTAAAATGTTCCAATTAGTTACAACATTTTCCTAACAATAATTAAAAAATATGAATTACGTCCAAGCATCATCAAAACAAAATATTATCATAAAAATAACTTTGCTACCGTAACTTTATCAACCGTAGAGAGGTACCGACTTACGATGAAATAAGCCTATTCCGTGCTAATAGTGAATTCAAATGCTGAAAACAACTTAAACACGAATTTAATAATTTATTTCCACAGAGCACAGCACTCATACAAAAAGGAATCAATGAGGATTATACGTGGTTATAGTAATAATAATGCTCTTAATTTGAAAACAACGCAACCAACATCAGCTTAAAATATAATATTGTGACGTTTTTACGTCCTAATTTATAAATAATTAATCACTATGTGGGTTTTACAAATAAGCAACACGATATACTAAACAATTACTAAATTTATTGAATATATAAAATTAACTTATTACAATTAAATGGATTAATTCCTTAACTTTAACTATTGTGAAAAGTACAATTTACAATTAGGCCTACTGTTACAGTTAAACTAATTTATATTTACAATCTTAGATGGCATCAATAATTACAACTACTAATTGCAAAATGACTTTACTAAATTCCTTTCTTTTAATTACAATTCCTAGCTCTATAAAGTGGCTTTCCTAGATTCTCTACTATTATTTACAATTACTAACTACTAAATGACTTTACTAGATTCCCTACTACCTACAGTCCAAAGCTAACAGTTCACTCACAGTTTCTTCAGTGTCCCTTCAGAAGTCGTCCACAAGTACCGCACTGCTCCTTCGTTGATCCCCACAACGAACCACTCACCGGTAACTTCTCCGTAGACCACTTCAATATACTCGGACACTTCACTCGCACTGTAGAACTGTCTCACTGTCGCTGCAAACACCCGGGCTGTAGACTCTAGACTCACTGACTGACTGACTGACTGACTGACTGACTAGCGCTGGTATCCGGGCCGTATATATCACCTGCAGGTCTCCATCTAGAAGCTTCTTGAATTCCCCTGCGTCCGAAGTTCCATGACAGAGCTGGCTCGTCAACCCAGAAGATTCTAGAAGTCCAGTGAAGAGGTAAAGGGGCGTTCATGCGTAAGCCATTGTGCCCCAAAGGTTGTAAACAAGCAGGGCAGGTGGTCAGCGACCCATCCATTACTTCCGCATCACCGGTTCCCAGGATGGAGACCACTCTGAATGTCACAATATATACAGGATGTCCGGGCTAGAGGTATCAATAAATAAATATTCCCATCTGGGGTGTTAAATTTTTTTTTTTTTTTCAATTAAAACTACAAATGGTTAGTAATAATACCAAGATTGTATGTGTAAAGTTTAACGGTCATATCACACACAATGCCAAATAATTACCAGTTAAAGAAAATGCAGTCTTTCCATGTGACAAAGCTGATTCATCTCTGGTGGTAACAACTTAGCCACTAATGTAATTATCAGCCTTATGATGAAGTTTACTGAGAATTCAGCTGATTGCAACACCATTGTTGGCTTTAAATTCGTATAATTGACTGTAGTCATTCTGCTGTCACTGTTGTCATTTGGCTGTAAGTTTCGTATGTTAAAAATGTGGACCCTAACAAAAGGTACAGTGGGTGTCGTGGCTTGCAGAGTACAAATCTGTAACTCGTGTTCATCGTCGGGCTCGTCGTGATTACAACATTAATCCACCAACCTCAAAGACAATCTAACTGTGGGACAGAATACTTCAAGCTAATGGAACTTTGATAAAAAAAAAAACTGGAAAGCATGTAAAGAAGCAAGTAAGTGTACAAGCAATTAACAACGTGCTCAATTTTTTAAATCAATTAGATCATCTTCTAGAATACTGAAACTTTCTAAATCAACAGTTCATGACATTTTACGTAAAAGGCTCAAATTTCGTGCATATAAGATTCAGCTGCTTCACCAGATAATGCCAAATGATCGTCCTTTGAGACTAGAATATGCTATCGAGATGTTGGAACGCATTAATGAAAATCCCACATTTCTTCAAAATGTACTTTTCAGTGACGAGGCTGCTTTTCACCTCAGAGGATTAATAAACCAACACAACTGTCGTATTTGGGGATCAATAAATCCGCATGCCTCAGTAATGCATGAAAGAGACAAACCAAAAATAAATGTTTGGCTGGGACTGATGCACAATGCAATTATTGGGTTATATTTTTCATTGAACAAAGAGTAACAGGCCACATTTATTTGGATATGTTACAACACTTCGCAGTACCCCAAATGCCAGAACAAATCATCCTCCAGCAAGACGGTGCTCCACCACACTACGACAATGATGTTCGGCATTTTCTTAATGAGCAATTCCCTGGTCGTTGGATAGGTAGAAGGCAAGATCGCCAGATCTGACCCCTTTGGATTTCTTTGCATGGGGATTTATCAAAGATTTCGTGTACCAGGAAAGAGTACAATGTTTACGGGAACTAAGGCATTGTGGCTGCAGTTGAGAGGATAACGCCAGAAATGCTCGCAAACACATGGCGGGAGATTGAATACCGATTGGTCCGTGTGAGAGCGACTTAAAGTGATCACATTGAACTTTACTAAATAAGATAACAATCTTGGTTGTATTTGTAACATGTTAGCATAGTTATTTTAAAATAAATATTACATTGTTATACCAAACGAGTTAGTTATTTCTTGATACCACTAGTCCGGACACCCTGTACATAGGCCTATTATAAATATTACAATTAAAGACATGATAAATAATAATTAGTTAATAACAGGCTATAACGTTTGCATAATCAACAAATAATTAATATAATATATAAGAAAAAAATTAAAACAATGCCGAAACATTTCTATGAATTCGTGTTTGTGGTGTTGTTATTGACTAGCTAAAAAATCGTGGAAATCAAATGGGAGCCTTATCATCTATACAGTGTTTACCTTCTTCTCACACAATGACCAGAGGAGCATTAAAAATATTGTATACATTGACTCGGTGAAATAATAATGAATAAAGAACACATAGCCTGATCATGTTTATGATGTAACAAGATAAAATCACGAATGAACCGCAATGTAATTATTCATTCCTCTATCACAGTTGGTTGTTGAGAAATTATAACTAGCTATTTTGGATCGATTAAATAATAAATGGCATTTATCCATGTAAAAGACGTAACTAGAGATGGAGTTGGGAAAGAAACATAACGAAATTTGAAACAAACCACGTAATTGATTCGTTTAATTCCGTAATTCCATTCTCACTTTTAAAAATACTGTAGGCCGTATGATATCCATTCAGTAGACCTGGGCTACACTAAAGTCACAAAGAATACGAAAGATTTCTCCATGATCTGTTAAACGTGCCATCAACGATTTGTATTCACTAACAATCGTGGCTCATCTGTACCACTGTACGTGTATGGATGGGAGGGTGAGTCAATACCACTGTACGTGTATGGGTGGGAGGGTGAGTCAATACCACTGTACGTGTATGGGTGGGAGGGTGAGTCAATACCACTGTACGTGTATGGGTAGGAGGGTGAGTCAATACCACTTTACGTGTATGGGTAGGAGGGTGAGTCAATACCACTGTACGTGTATGGGTAGGAGGGTGAGTCAGTACCACTGTACGTGTATGGGTTGGTGGGTGAGTCAGTACTAATGTACTTGTATAGGTGGGAGGGTGAGTCAATACCACTGTACGTCTATGGATGGGAGAGTGAGTCAATACCATTGTACGTGTATGGGTAGGAGGGTGAGTCAATACCACTGTACGTGTATGGGTTGGTGGGTGAGTCAGTACTAATGTACTTGAATGGGTGGGAGGGTGAGTCAATACCACTGTACGTGTATGGATGGGAGGATGAGTCAATATCACTGTACGTGTATGGGTGGGAGGGTGAGTCAATACCACTGTACGTGTATGGGTACGAGGGTGAGTCAATACCACTGTACGTGTATGGGTTGGTGGGTGAGTCAGTACTAATGCACTTGTATGGGTGGGAGGGTGAGTCAATACCACTGTACGTGTATGGGTGGGAGGTTGAGTCAATACCACTGTACGTGTATGGGTACGAGGGTGAGTCAATACCACTGTACGTGTATGGGTAGGAGGGTGAATCAATACCACTGTACGTGTATGGGTGGGAGGGTGAGTCAATACCACTGTACGTGTATGGGTGGGAGGGTGAGTCAATACCACTGTACGTGTATGGGTACGAGGGTGAGTCAATACCACTGTACGTGTATGGGTTGGTGGGTGAGTCAGTACTAATGCACTTGTATGGGTGGGAGGGTGAGACAATACCACTTTACCTGTTTGGGTGGGTCTTGCACATGGGGGCTCAGTGGCTGAGGCTTCGAACTGAAAAGTCCAATGTCCAAGGTTCGAATCCCCACTGATCCAACGGTTGGTACTTCACTCGTTGAATAAAGTTGACGCAGAGGCCTGTATGACAATGTAAATTGGTGAGTAAAGTTATAAAATAACAAAAATAAGAAACAAAAAAGTACAGTGTTAGATTCCACTCCTTTAGAAAACTTAGCACTTTAGGTTTACTAAATAAGACAATCTTTTTAGCACCAGACGACCAACCCTTAGCTACGGACGTGGCCAATGGCACACGCACCATCCATGAAATTCAATAGTTCATCGGTCCAACCCCCTTCCTCGGAAGGCAATATCCGTGCAACGTGACGCAGACCACGTTCTGTTCGTAAATCATTCTTTCCCAATCCATAGACAATCGACTCATCTCCTTATTCAGTTTTTGTACACGTTCCTACAGTATGTAGTTTCTAATAGGACGTTTCAATTTCTATTTCGAAGTAAGTAAGTTGAATTTGATAACTTTATCCAGTGATAGAAATAAAGTGGGGGTGTGGAGATTGTTTCTAAACAGTTATTTGTTGGCTTTGGATTGTTCATGATTGGTTAAATTGTTGGAGATCTGCAACGCTTCGAGTGCTTTAAGATACAAACACAACGTTTCGACAGTTATCAAACTCCATAAATCGTTACTTACTACCTTAACCTCCTAGATTAAAAACTAGAAGGTTTCTTCAGTTATTTGAGTGATTAAAAAAATTTGAAAACTACATTCCTATAGATTATGTTTTTAAAGGGGGGTTTAAATTATTTTGGGTTAGTAATTAAAGGGGGAAAATAGTTTTAAATATAGGTTTATGAAGTAAAACCTGAAGACGATGGGAGTTTTATACCTGTTGAAACGTTGTGTTTGTTTCTTAAAACACTTAATTAGACCTTCGACAATTTTAACAATCGTGTTTGAAAATGTTTGAAATTGGTATTTGGTTTTATTTTTCAATCTGTAAAGCTTCATTTGAGTACTTTCGACTTATTTATTATTATTATTTTTTTTTTATTGATTTTTTTCAACTTTGACGTATTTTCGAATATGGTAAGCGCTTCAAACTAGATATAAAATCATTGTAGAGCTATATAATGGCAGTGTTGTAATCCAGCTATTGCAGGACAAGTTGATGGAATGGTTTGAGGTAATGAATGAAGGCCTTAATACTTTAATTTGATAAGGCACCAGCAGGATTACCGTTATCGACTTGAAGTTTTAGCACTGGATCAGTATAGATATCCGGAGTTATATTGAAGGCGGATTCCTAACCCTTCTTCACATGTGCATAAATATCATTGTATTAAATTTAACAAATCATATACATTGTGATTCGTATTTTACTACCGTTTAAGTTTTAATAAATAGCATACGAAAATATAAATAAGATTACTTCAGTTCATAGCAAAGGTTTAATAACATCTTTGATGATATAAGATGAAATACGGGCGAATTAAAATAGAAAACCCCTCATTAATATATAATCAAAATAAGTTTGCTTCATACTATACGAAATATAAGAATAAGAATAAGAATATATTTATTTTCTCGAAATATATACATAAAATACATATAATTACATTCAAACATAAAAAGGTTTCTTCTTAATTCTCTGTTAACAAAATAAAACTTATACTACTAGAACAAAACCTTTCATAAATTACATATTTCAAGAAAATACTAGGACCTCCTAAGGCAATGCCTGTTTTAGAGGTTCCTTCTTTTCAAATAAGGAAATATACCAGTATATTTCCAGTAAATATACCAGTAAATAAATATAAATATACCAGTAGATACTGTACTTCCAATACCGAACGGATTCGCTTCCAAACCCTCTATAAACGCGAACAATTCGCCAGAATTCCCATATATTTGTTAACATTTGGATTAGAGTAAGTTTAGGATCAATGCAACGATTTAAACATTTATTTTACGTCACAATATTTTGCAAATTATTCTACCAATTTGGTTTTCTGAACAGAAAGACTCCCTTTTTAAAGTTACAATGTGATTTTGGGCAAAAAATCCTTCAATTGTTAACTTTTCATGAACATTATGAGAAAAGTTTGATACATTCAAAAATATATGGCAGTTATGGTTTACCTGGTTTTGAGATAATTTGATATAGTTTTCTAAAATCGAAATGAATATTCGAATTCTGAAGATTTATTTAGTTTGATACGTAATTCATATTATTTATATATTTTTGAGAGTAAAAACTCGTAAGGTTTTTATAGAGGAAAAATCAAAACCACTTGTTTTGCCTCTAACTAAAATAATTGACAATATCTGAAACGCTGGATTAAGCACATCAAATTTGACTTAACAATTTACAATATTTAGGTCTTGTTTATCGGGAAGTACCTTAGAATTTTTATGTAGTATGTAGTAAGAGAATTTTTAAATATTCTACAACTATTAAAATTATATAAGGCAGGAAACGATGACTGTTGGGTATGTTACTTTTCCCTACAGTTTACATTGTTAAGGAAGAATAAGTTCAATGAAACACATTTCTTACTTTCTTCAGTGTCTTGTGATATTTACAGATGTGTGGGTCAGTGCAGGACAACAATGTTCGATGTCCACCCTGTCGTGGGTACACTCCGAGGCCACAGGCCCGGGCCAACTCAAGCTTCTGCCCCCGTCATCACTGGCCCTGCCAAACAAGGTGAGTAGACCCGGTTGGAAATATCGATAATATATGTTTCGATATATCGATATTTCAGAATCGATATTTTCTTTCGATAATATCGGCTATATCGATATTTCGGTTCGATATATCAAATCGCTAAATATTGACGTTATTATCTCTCCGCAAAATCATTACAATTCGAAAAAAAACATTTAAAATGCCTCTAATGCGTACAAAACATGCATTGAAATAATAAAGTAACTTTATTTAGTTTTTTACGTGAGGTTAACGCACTAAAATATAGTTTATTGTAGACCAGTGGGTGGAAGTTTAGTATTTATAAGAAGCATAAAGGAATTTAAAGGAATTTTTAAATGTGAAAAACAAAAATAACAACGCAATTGCATTATTATTTTATAATTGACATAATAATTAATGGTATAATTATTCCTATTTTGATTTTTTTTTCAATCAATCCCATATACAACAACTTGTTTCGTGTAGATAAATGTATTCATTTTTACATTCAGCAGGATATTATAAATATTTGGCAGTTATTGTTTACCTGGTTATGAGATAATTTGCTATAGTTTTCTAAAATCGAAAAGAATATTCGAATTCTGAATTGTACAGCAAACATGAGTGTATTTTTGGTCATTACATAAAAGTTAGTGCATAGTTTTAAAGAGAAAAATCATATACAGTTCGATGTATCGGTTACCTAATATATCGATATTTTTGTTTCGATATTATCGTAATATTGGTATTTGGTTTGCGATATATCGATAGTTCGATATATCGATGTATTGGAACTATTTGCCTCCCCTAGTTGGAAGTGACTGGGGTTGGATTTGTACATAGCTTGGTGTTAGTTGTTTTTTCAAGGATTTTAGACTGCCTCTATACCTCTTGTCAAAATATTTCTATACTCCCCCCCCCCCTCTAGATAACTCATTTAGAGATCTGCATCGTTCCTCCGACGTTCTTCGTTATGAAGAGAAAATAACCCCCCCCCCCCCACCTATCCTCAATATCTTGTCCCCCTAACCATCCACCATAGGACTAACGTCCTGTTAATAATTAAGTGTTATGAAGCACTGGATAGGAGATTATCTGTCAGTTAACTATAAATTTGATTTTCGTCTAGCAACTATTCCCCTATATCTATCTAATTCCTATAATAATTAGGTATTACGAATCACTGGATAAGAGATTATCTGTCAGTTAACTATAAATTTGATTTTCGTCTAGCAACTATTCCCCTATATCTATCTAATTCCTATGACAATTAAGTGTTATGAATCACTGGATAAGAGATTATCCGTCAGTTAACTATACATTTGATTTTCGTCTAGCAACTATTCCGTTATATCTATATAACTTCTTTAATAATTAAGTGTTATGAATCACTGGATAAGAGATTATCTGTCAGTTAACTATACATTTGATTTTCGTCTAGCATCTATTCCGTTATATCTATATAACTTCTTTAATAATTAAGTGTTATGAATCATTGGATAAGAGATTATCTGTCAGTTAACTCTAAATTTGATTTTCGTCTAGCAACTATTCCGTTATATCTATATAACTTCTTTAATAATTAAGTGTTATGAATCACTGGATAAGAGATTATCTGTCAGTTAACTCTAAATTTGATTTTCGTCTAGCATCTATTCCGTTATATCTATATAACTTCTTTAATAATTAAGTGTTATGAAGCACGGGATAAGAGATTATCTGTCAGTTAACCATAAATTTGATTTTCGTCTAGCAAAATTTCCGCTATATCTAACTCCTATAATAATTTTTTTATAATCTTTAATTTAGTTAATTTTTCTCAAATTTGTGCAATCTTTATTTTTTCGTATATTTTAGGGATACGATCCACCCTCGATGTTCTACTAAATACTGACTGAATGTTTAATCTCTAGTTGAATTTGTACATAATAACCAACATTATTATTATTAAAATCATTTATACAACATGTTATTAAGTTATATTCGTTTTATGCATTCTTTCCAATAACTATTTTATTGTAAATTCTGATTTTGAGTGAAATTTCATTTTATTATGAAGAAGAACTAATATCTTACAGGGTCTCTCCACTGCCTAATCAATATAAGATATATTGATTTATTCAAACTAGGTATAAAAATATACTTATTGTTTAGCTATATTTTTATTAGGAAGACACTTTTTTACTAATTAACCAGTTAACTTGACATTATTTATTTAAAATAGTCGATATAATCGAGTTTCAGTGTGTATGAAAAAATGATCATTAAATGTAGTGTTATTTAAAATAATAATAAAAAATATATTGTTACACTTTGTTGTCGCAGAGGCATTAATTAATCTTTAAAATAGTTTTTTTTTTTAATCAGCACAATACGTGCTGGTACATATTCAGTATAAGTGAACGTCACACAACACAAATATATTGCAATATAAAAACAAAATTCAAAAATATACCTGAGTAAAATAACAAAATGCACAAATATACTACAAAATAAGCACAAATATAGGGCCTATTACAATATTTGTATCAAATGTACCAATATACTACAATATCAGCACAAAATGCACACATATATTACAATATTTGCATAAAATGCACAAATATAATACAATATAAGCACAAAATGCACAAATATACTACAATATAAGCACACAATGCACAAATACATTACAATATAAGCAAAAAATTCACAAATACGGTGGTCGATTTTGGAAAACTACGTCTATCTTTCTCAGATAAGAGGGATTCGGAAAATAGGCATTACTTATATTGTAATATATATGTGCTTATGTTGTAGTATATTTGTGCATTTTGTGCTCATATTGTAAAATATTTGTGTTTTGTGACGTTTACTTGTACTGAATTAATATTTAAGAAGAGAAATCTATATTTCTACCTGGTCATTAATTAAGGAGTTTTTAACATTTGTGAAACACAAAAATAGTATAATTTATTGAAAGTATATGGAAGGACAGTAAGATATCGAATTAAAAATACGTTCTTACTTAATTAAGATCTGCAGCAAAAGAATAAGGACAAAAGATGAGGCGCATTAACATCCTCTTTTAAAATTATTCTATTCCAGATCGAGCTGTTTTAAATAAGAAACGGGGAATTACAAGGAATTTATTTTAATTACAATTGTCTTTACAGAAAACATTTCCTCAGATGACGCAGTCTCGCGCATGCGCAGTGCACGTGATATCCGTAACATAAGACGTAATCGAGTGCTACATAGAGCTAGCAACATTGACCTTTCATAGCTCTAATGACACAACAAATTTGCTCTTATCGCTTTGATAAGAGACCAATAATTCTTGTTTTTGTAAGGCTCGTACTGCTGTAATGAATTAATGGTGTGGCGAAGCATTTACGGATCGCAAACTTTCACCTACGACCTTTGAAACGTAATAGAAACGATCGATCTTATCAAAATCAACTTGTAGTATGAAGTACACTTTTTTTATATCAGGGCTATTCCCAGATTACTTATTAATCTCTCACCCGTCAGGAGTGTTTTAGAATCAATAATTGTATCAGACTTGTCGATTAGTTGGAATCAGACAAAACTAAATTAACTCATTTTTTAAAATTATTCCACAATTTTTTATTCAAATACCACAATATATAATTACAAAACACAAAATGAAGAAAAATCAAAATTAGTAGAACACGCTCTAAACGATAATCATGACGTTAAATTTGACTCGTCCAGTATTATATTTATTTAAAGAATCACCGTGGACCGTGGTCTGTTATAAAAGAACAATGTATATCACAACCATCTATACATTTTAGTAATATATACTTACCTTTAGTTAAAAAAGAAATCGAACATAAAATAATTAATTGTAAAACATATTTTCCAGTTTAATATTTTATCTAAAATTACTTTCTACTAATCCATTTAAGTTTTATATTCATTTCAAAATATCTACTTTTTATCATATTTTAATTTATATTGTTTTAAACATATGTTTTTTCTGTTTACAAACTGATGATGCCTTAACCGGCGAAAGCGCTATTTGAATAAAAAATTGTGAAATAATTTTTAAAAATGTGTTCTTTTTTAAAACCAACGTTATTCCATCAAGTGTATACAACAGAAGATGAAAAACTAAATGGTTCGAATTCCACGTAAAATTCCTTAGTCACTTAGTTATCCTGACTAAGGATTGTTCTTTCTAAGCTAAGGCGAACTCAGTTAGTAACAAGACTACACGAGTCATCCGTACTCATCCTACACTTAACTAATCATTCATATTTGCCTTATATACGCACAAGTGATGTAGGCGTCTTAAATTTGAATAGCAATAATAATCAACAGGGATGCTTGTTAAATACCACATTAAATATTGTTTGATTTGTATATCTTCAAACTGTTATTTATAACCTTGTTAAGAGTAATTTTAAAATAATAATTCCTCTGAAATTACTTCAAATTGGCGTGCAAAAATATTCGGTCATCCAGAACCTGTAAAATTAGAGTAAACTTGCCAATAGTGCTTCAGAAAAAAACATCCACTTTGTAAAAATAAAGAAATAATTAATTCATGTACAAATAATTCCTCCACAATATGTGAATTATTACTTTTTATAATATAGTTTAAAAACCATGTTTTCAGTTTTTTGACTTAATGCTAGTTTATATTTAAATCTGGTTAGAAAAACTTATTAGATGAGTTACTGCAATGTATTGTAAGTTAAATATCGTTGATATTTTGAAAACAGAACTATGTAATTCTATAAGGATAGGTTTTAGCTCTCCAACCAACCAAGTTGCACAACCAAAGTTGAACTATATGTCATGTTCTCTTATCCAACAGAAAATAGTAGACCCCATCTCCTCCATACCATGTCAGGTAGATTTAATTTTTCCTAGTTTTTTTATATCTAGTTAGTGACTTGAGAGAGAGATAATAGAATTAATTCGGAAAACTAGGCTATAGCCCATTATTAAAAAACAATGAAAATTTAAATCGTCAGACGCGTACAACTATACGGCTTACAGATGACTAAAAATTGATTCCTCTTTGGGGAGGAACACATGACGTTGCATCCAGCAGCTGAGGCAGTAGCTCCGTCCCTTTCGTGTGACTTCGGGTTTGTTCGACTTTTCTCGGCTGGTGTGCTCTCTGTCGCTGTATGCCCGATCGCCTTTGCCGGCTCGCACCATCCCCACCATTTTGCCAGATTCAGTTCAGTCGCCGGGCTGAGTGCGTAAAGAAGACGTCACTCTTCAGCGTTGGAACTTGCGAAACGAATTCACTGCCCAGTTGTTACTGTGTCACGTGCTCTCTGGACTTCCACCCTCTGTTGGACAACGTGCTATTTTCGATTATAAACTGCCTATAGAATAACAGCTGACTAGGTAAATAGTCTGCAATTACTCTTCTACAAGACGATTTAAACTTAACAGCTGCTTTATTGATTTTTGTTTTCTTATTTTGTTAGTAAAACCATAAATTACAGTATTGTTAAAATTTTTCGTTTTTCTTAATTAGTAGTCGTTAGAGTTGTATTCTCTGTAGTATTTTGCTTTTACGGGATAAAAATTAACTGGAAAAATAATTCATTCCCACCAACTATTATAGTAATAGTTTCATTTAGTTGATACTAGAGAAAAAAAACGAAGCTAATGGAATGGAGTGAGGTTAGTTGTAGTTAAGTTTCGAATTTTGAGCAATCAATTTAGCCTAATTTATTTATTTTATTTGTAGTTGAAAAGTTATAAGTTTTAATTCATTCACTAACCTACACTGTGTAGGCCTACTACAGAATATAATATTAATCGTATTAATATTCAAGGAAAACTAATCGTTTAACTTTTTTAGGCCTATAATGTAGGCCTAGCATACCCCTACTTCTATATAGGTTATATTAAGTAGACACATTCGTTACTTTTATTTGATAACATACCGTACTAAATGAGCTTCGTTGTAGTTTATTACATGTGTTTTGAAATATTACAATTTTTTCTAGATCCTGAGCTATGTGACATACTAATTAATTTTATTTAGGGCTGTGATAGGCATTTGCTAATCCAAACAATAGATCTAATTCAGTAAAATTTTTGTTTTGTTCTCTTTAGTGGTTATGTTTTAACATAATAGGCCTATGCCTACTTATAAGTATACTTATAAGTAGGCATAGGTATATACTTATACTTATAAGTATATACATATACTTATAAGTATATACATATACTTATACTTATAAAGTCGTCAATAGTGGCTCAGTGATGTAAACCAGCTACTTTGGCGCAGTGTGGACATTGCAGGCGATAGGCTCTTAGCTCTGTAACTACAATGTGTCCGCCGCACAGTGGTTGCCATCAACGTGAACAGTACTATATTCTGTGCCAGGGCTACTATAGAAGTCTGGGGTATCCGTGTTGGGTGTTAAGAGTCCGGAGTGTAGGAGAATTGGGTACCAGTAATTGGGTACTTGTCAATTAGCTGAAAATATGACCAATAATATATGGTTCGGATTCCACATAATGCTCTCGGATTCCCAATAGTAGGTCTCTTAGTTTCCCCGACTATTGGGCTATCAGTAAAATGATCCTTTCTGGGCTGGGTCGAACTCAGTTAGTAACAAGACTACACAAGTCGTCCATTCTCATACTAAGTTTATGTTTACAATCATCTAATAAGCTAATTCATATTTGCCTTAAAATACACACAAGCTGTGTCAGCATCTCTAATATAAATATTTTGAAATAAATCTTAACAGAAAGCTCTGTTTCTGAATGCTCTCTCTAACTTTATTTACACGAAGGCTTGAGCGAGATTTGTCAGTTTTGATTTTAGACCCAAACCTACTTTGAAAACTCATTGTCACTAGCGCTTATTTGAAATATTAACCACTCATTATAAACATCACTTTTGCAATCTTCTTAATGAGGCCTAATCTTTTCAGATAATTTTTTTAACCGACGTATAACGTTTTTATCAGTACGATATTCAAAGAAACCAATTAGACTTACATTTTTCTACGATGATAGCAAAAAGTCCACAATTTGTTCAAAGTATGTTCTGTTCACTGACTTATAATCCTAACCTAAATAAGTTATGGCAGCACCGATATAAAGGCCTAGGCTATGATAACTTATTATCTGACATTGTAAACAGAGATGACAATGACATTTTTATTGCCTTGGCTCTCAGAATTACTGATTAGATAAGTTAGGTGTGAATTGCCATTGATAAAATTGCCGACACTAGACCCCCGTTATTAGAAGATAAAAGTCTTTGAATGTACTAAAAAAGTAAAAACAAGTTGCTTGAACAGAAGTTCTGGAAACCTCAAAGAACTTAAAAATACAATATATTTTATTGCAGCCTACTACTATAACTGGAGTATTATTTCCTGAGCTCTATTGTTCTGGTCCTACTACTAGCATTTTACAAACCTACGGCACCTAATCATATGTCACTATTACCCATCAATGTACCTACGGAGGCAGCTTGTTTGAAAGCGTTTATTTTTATCCTGCACTTCACCTCACATGTAAGGCCCTTCAAGAGTCATCATAGCCCAAGAAATAATAACAAGACTTATTATACATAGACACACATGTATTCCAATATATTATACAACTCTTATGTAACTTGGCCACCATTTTGTTAACGAATTGAAAATATTTAGCATATTCCCAAAAAATCAACTAGTTCTTATAAAAATAGAAAAATTGTCATGAAATAAATATTCTGTTTTATTACAATCTAATTCACTGCGTAAATTACCTTTTCAATGAAGCTATTTTTTTTTTATTTTTTTTTTACTTTTCACAGCAAAACTAACATAATTTTGCCCTAAAAATCTTAAAATAACCACAGTTAAATTTTAACAGTATAACAGCCTACTATATTTCGTATCCTAATCGTAGGTTATTTTTTCAACTACCATAATTGAAGTTGTTTTGAATCAAGGTTAATCTAAACTGAAATCACATCCTAATTAAGTCCTTAACATAGGAAAAGCAGCCTATTTAAAATTATACTAGATTGTGAATAAGGTTTAATACAACTCGCAAAGTGGGATCTGTGACTAAGATCGCGGCAGCATTTCTGAGCTAAACTATTGGAGTGTAGTTGAAAAGCAGTCCCAAGGACGCCAAACTCGTCTCTGTCTGGGGTATTCACACCGCTCCCTACCCTCCCTCCTCCCACTTCGTTATTTTCATTCATTTTGGATTCGAAACCCACCCTAGCGCAAACCTCAAGTTTGGTCGTCTTTACTTGTTCTATAGCTTGCCTTCAGTTGAGGATTCGTCTTCATTAATAATAGGAAATGACACGTTCAGCTGTAGCCGTACACCGCAGGATGACCGGACGACCGTTTAAAAAAGATTTTTATTAATAAGTCTTATTTTGCCCCCCCATTCTACTATTATCAAAAAAATGTCCAAAAGAAAATAGGTCATAGGCCCTTCGAACAGTTAATAATACTTTGAAATAATTACAGATATAAATGGTCAGTTTTATTAGTAAATTATAGTGAATGAACGCCAGTTAGTATGGGTCGGAGGGCAATATGGGCCAGTAGGTATTTTACCAAAGTTCCACTAGGTAGCAGCACCTTAGACCGGACTAGGAGATGCCACTAGCTTTGCATAATATTTGCAAAGACATTGTCTAGTACACTGCGTTGTTACCAGTGATTTATTTATGTTTGTTTGCGCGCCAACAAGTAGATGCTTCGGATACTTTTCATGAGCACTTTGAATCGTTACAGGGAAGAATATAATTACGAAACTGTGGCAAATTGTAGTCTTACTCAATTCATACTAGACTCTGTCAGTTGAATTCCATTTGCTCCATTCTGTTTCACTTGACGCCATGTTTCCGTATCGATGTCGGTCGGGTATTATGGGCAATTCGAGTGCTATGGACCACGTAACTGATTTTTAGTTTTTGTATTTTAGGATTCTATGCCGAAATTAAAGAAGAAGCCTGAAGTCGTAGGTCGAGGGGAGTGATCATAGGATGATTTGAAAAATATCGAAGCAAGCGTTTTGGAACATATTGTCTGAAAGGGGTGCATCTGATCATATTAATGTACCCGTTAACTTTACAAAGTAAGTTAACGGTGATTTCAAAATATGAGCCAACTGAAATGAAATCCCAGATGGGTAATTTTAAAATAACGTTTGAAGAATGGCATGAGAATGAGCTGGTAACCACGTGAAGGAATTAGATTTAAGGCTGGTGACCTTTTCCAAATCGGAAGTGTTTAAACTAGCAGAAAAGTTACGACCTGGCAGAAAAGTTTAAAAACGAAAAGAAAAAAAGACTAAACAATGAAAATAATACGGCGGGTAAACATTTTCACGCCAGTGTCACGATCAGGCACCCAGGACTAGGAAAATTATAATGAACATTGGATTCAAGGCAAAGCCTGTGAGGGCTGGGCGCAAGAGCTCTGTTAGGAAATATACGATTTACTGTTTTATTTTTGTGATTATTGAAAGCTTGGTAAAGTACAGAGTAAATTAGTTTATAAATTAGCCTATAAAAGATAATAAGCTCCATGTATTTGTGATAAATTAATCTGTGATTAAATATTCGGTCATCACGCAACGTTTCTAAAAGGTTATCAACTCCACTAATTTGTGATGAAATATTTGTGTAACACGCAAGGTCTCTAAAAGATAATCAACTCCATGAATTTGGATGAAATCTTTGCTCAGTACGCAACGCCTATAAAAGATAGTATTACCCCCTTTGAATTTGTGATAATTGAATCTGTGATTAAATAATCGGTCATCACGCAACGTCTCTAAAAGGTTATCAACTCCATGAATATGTGATAAAAAATTTGTGTAACACGCAAGGTCTCTAAAAGATATCAACTCCATTAATTTCTGATGAAATATTTGCTTAGCACTAAACGTCTCTAAAAGAATTCAACTCCAATAATTTGCAATTAAACCTTTGCTATACACGCAAGGTTTTTAAAAGATTATCAACTCCATGAATTTGTGATTAAAGCTTTGTCCAAAACGCAACGTCTCTAAAGGATTATCAACGCCATTAATGTGTGATTAAATATTTGCTTATTGCTCAACGTCTCTAAAAGATCCATTAATTTGCAATTAAACCTTTGCTATACACGATACGTCTCTAAAAGATAATCAAAGTGGAGAGTTAAAGGGCGTATACTATGAATAACTATCCAGGATTGTAATATGTAGGCCACAAGTGACATTTTAATAAATTGGACCCACCGTTTAGTTTAGGTTCACCGCTTGGTTCACAATAAATTACTTTTGTAAGGGGAAATTACGATTAGTTTTTTTTTTTTTAGTTTCAAGTTCAGGCTTGAACCTTTTTTGTTTTCTTCTGGACGTTTGTTTACAATCAAAACGAACTCAGGTCCACACACTTTGTGTGTATAATGATAGCAGCTCTGTTTTCTTCACTCAAACTCTGTTCATCAGTTGTTTGTTTAATTGTCCATACATAGGGAAATATACTTCACACTAGTGTAGTATTCATTTGTCTTAACTACGTTTAAGTCTCACTATAGAAGGTCCGTGGGCAATTACAGAACTGGTGTTTGTTAGATATAAGCTGTGTGCATGTTTACTCCTATAAACTCTAAACCGTGTACTTAATCAGTTACTAGATCCCTGGAATATTTTCGGTTGTGTTTCAGCACTTTTCTATTGAAAGAGACAAGGGACAGGATACAAAAAGATTGTATTTTATTAAAAGGATACCTGCGTTAAACCACAGACAAAGAAATATTACCTAAATAAAACTAACAAAGGCCTTGTTTATTTGTTTGTGGTAAAACAAGTTAATTAATCTAACATAAAAAACTAACCTAACTTACTTCTTAACGAAATAACGTAACCTGTCTAACCTAACAAAACGAAACATAATCATCCTAATCTAAAACAGCGAAGAAAAAGTGACGTAATAGAATATATTTTACAAGATATTCTGGCATATTGTACCCGGAATAAGGGTGCAACCCACCCTTTTTTAATCATTCATTACTGGGTCCTATCGAGGGCGGGCGCAAAGGCACCGGACTCACAGGGACACAGGACAAAAACACACAAGTTATGGCCAAAAATACAATTTATTTAAAAGGAAAAGGTATTTTTAAGTTAAAAGCAGTTTACAAATTTAAATTTAAAAAAAATCAGGCTATTGCTAGTTCAAGACTTGAATAACTTGTAGATCTATCCAACAAATTTATGAAGTTGTCAATAAATATAAATAAACTATGAACATAAATATCAATAAATTGCATAACAAAATGATAACTTATGAAATACATTAAGAAATGTTAACAAAATAACACTCAACAAATAAATAAATAGACAACCACAAAATAACAAACGGCAAATTTAAATTTTATTGACAGCTGACAGTACGGGCTGCGGGAATGCAAAAGATAAAACCGAGGTTAGGCCAATTAAAAAAATAAATAAAATAAAATAAAACAAAAAGTTAAAGGTAATAATTTCACCGAATCCTGCGAGCCAGGCAGGGCTAACCTAATTAGAAAACTAAAACCACAATTCCCAAGCACCCCGCTCTTTAAATAAAATATTTAAAACTTGCAGCAACAAAAATAAAAAAAAAAAAATATAACAATAATATCCAAATTTGCTCTTGGACTGACAGTCCATCTTGGAAAATTAAGAGTCTGCAGAGCCTGTCGGCGATGTTGGGTTTTAATCCTATAAGAACAATTTTATTTGTGAATCCATATTTTTCGTTATTTATTGTTCAACAGTTTTGTATGAGGTGTCATTTTAAACGTTATCAAATTGTGCGTTGGGTTTGTTTTTGATATTTTTAATCTATAGCCTACGCCTGGTTTTGAAAAATGATGAAAATAAAAACTTAAGACGAAATACTTTTTACATTTTTTCTGTAAAACTTGTTAGGAATTTTCAAAGTAATTCCAAGGCGTAATTTCATTCTTGATCAAAACCACGCATTTTTTAAAATCCGTTTAGGAATAACTTTTTAATTTGGATACGTGTGATCATATGCTTAATTCGAAAATATATTGTTCTTATGGTATTAAAAACAACATGGCCGCAGCCTCCGACAGCCTCTGCAGACTCTTATGTCTATAAGGAGCAGAAAAGTAAAAAGGTTGGAAATCACCTACGTGCCAAGGATATGTCCTGTAGGATACTGTTTCACAGTTAGGAAGGGGGAAGGGGCTGCACAGAAGAAAGACAGGCACAGCTCGAAAGTCCCACAACCGTGCCTTCAGGCACCATCAGGCAGAAGAGATCAAGCAGGTGACCATCCATTTCCCTCCGGAACCCTGGAGCAGGAGACTAAAAATCTCTTAAGCCGAACTATGTTTGACGTGATGGCTGGCGACACGACAGAAGAACAGAGAAGAAGGAAAAGAAATACACACAGACACACAAACTAAACAAACATAGATGAATGTGTGACTATCCCAGAGACGAATCAACAACTGTGCCACGGCACAGGGTTAGAAAATTATACAGTATTTGTTTTCGTCCCATTAGGAGAGTGTTATTTAACCCTACAAATCCGATCAGTAATTACGTTATCACTTGCAAATCTTCATATAATTTTTAATTAATTAATTTGCTTAGTTAATTAATACGGGTGTAATTATTGTTGTCTTACCGTACTATAAACGTTGTCGGACATAGCGATCTGATCAAATTTACTCTTTTACTATCATTAGGGACTGGAATGTTTTAACAAAAAGGTTCTGCAGTTCTTGGAAGATGTTTGGCGGCAACTATAGGCTACATTTACTGGACACTTCTTGAACTCTCAATCAACACCCCTTATTCTCTCAGGTCATCGTCAGTGACATATATTACTCACGCACCTAATATACGGATTGGTCGGCATGTCTGGAATAAATACGTCCTAACAGGTCCGTGACCTTAGCTGTACTTCCGTTCTGCGGCATTGTCTGTGGTATGGCTTCAACCATTAATTATGACTAATGCATTCTTTATGTTGAGTAAGGAGTTTGCCATTATGTAAATTTGTAGTTATTTTCGTTAAGCTAGCCAATATTAAAATATTGAAAATGTATTGTGTAGCCTAGATCTAATGTTTTTTAAGACTGTCCAAACAAAATGTTATGTAAAAAAGTGATCAAGACGATCGGAATGTGTTATATTGAGACTTAGTGGTATTCCAGATTTGATTGTGCAAAGAACACCATTAAAATAGTGTAATTTAACCAATAACTGTAGAAACAATTATGCAGTCCAAGGTGCAGGTCCACTTGCTAAAGACGCGTTCATACGCTGCTATCTAACGGTGAGTAATTTCAAATAAGCACTCGGACGGCTGTTTGGCGTTGGCCTACAATTAGCTAGTCTGTTAGGCACTTCAGTGTGTTATGGAGGGAGACAGAATGGATACCGCTGGCGCTACCTGTGAAATACGGACATGAACTAATTTCACTGAATAAGAAAACTGGACAGATTCAGGGAACAGACATGAGGGAACAGTTCTCGTTTGTATAGCCTGTGATGTAACTAAAAAAACGTTTAAGAATCGTGTGAGCAAACGTCATTTTCTCACCAAAAGTATATGAAGAACAAGGTGTGTGAAATGAATTCAACATATTATTAAATATTTATGCTTTACATTTTTTAAATTGAATAAGTTACATTAGAAATTGAACAGAAATGAAGTTTGTAATTATCTTGTGCGGAGATAAGTGTGCGTAGGAGAGTGATAAAGTACTTTTACACTGCCAGTTATATTTTACGACCAACAATAATTCCCTTTTGAATGAAATATAAACAAACGTTCATACTTTGCAAATGGTATACATAATTAACAATAAAATATATACTTTTGCACTAAGGTTGTATTTATTAACAATATACTATATTATAAATACTTTGAATGATCTCATAATATTTATTTTTATCATAATTGTGTATGGAATTGTAAGAATTATTGTAGTAATATAACCTTAAAAAAGTAAATCTGCTAAATTGGGTGTTAAATAAATTCCTGAGGTCGACACTGGAATGTTTGAGTGAGCTGATAGTTAAGAGCAGATTAACTGTGAGTTCCATCGTGTATTTCTTGCTGACGTACTCGGTTATAGGAAATACGCCAGTGTTCTGGGAAGTCACCTAACCTCTTAGCTGCCACATTTTTTTGCAACTACTTAGGAAAAATGCAATCCACCAGATAATGTTATCGTTACGGAACACGCCAATCATCAGCGGCGCCACCCAGGTAATTGCACCCACCTCCGTCTTTCTAGATGAACCCAGTTACCAGCTAGAATGGCAGTTAATTTCTGTCCATAAAGGCGACCCTCAGCCGACTAGTCAGTCAGTGTCAGTGCAGTGGAAGTGTGTCTTCGGTGTTCAGCCTGCGTTAGTTTACGAACAGATATTGTGTGAACACTAACTCGATTGTATTAAGTGACATTAATTATTGTAAATAATATTGGTTTATTTCAAATGTTCAATAGTGTCTCTCTGTTAATATAAATGTGTAAATACAGTATAACGTAGTGTGTAATTTAGTTAATAATTAGTGTGTATGATTCAAATTAACAATTTGAAGCCACAGTGGATCGCCTCATTATTTCGAACCCTGTAGAACTTAACAAAATCACATCCTAAAATCTGAAAAGTTAATCTTTCTCGTTTCTTTTACTATACTCAAACATTAGTTTTTCTAAGAATTACACAATTCTTTTAAAAGTTCTCTTACCGCCGAAAACTAAAAGAGAAAAATAGCTTAATAAAGCAATAGTAAATAGAAAGATAATTTTATAAAACAGAAAATGAAATTTTCTAACGTGTATATCATAAAGAAAACTGACAATTTTACTAAATATTTACACCTGCTTACTGTCACTTCGAAAGCACTCTATTACAAAACGAAACTGTTGTATAGTGACCAAGACAATTTAGAAGGCCCATTGAAACTAGCCTATTGTTGGCTCGTGCGGTTTTATATTTAGACATGGAACAACTAGGGTCCGTAATAGGTTGAAGGACGGCCGTAGGCCAATTCTATCTCAGAACAATTGATTTCAACAATGCCGACCATTGCTTCTAAATGGGTGGACGTAAACACTTTAATCAAATGTTCGCTGGTATAACTCATTGTCCATCGAATATTGTCTGTCGACACACTGTCTGAAATAGTTCAAGATCTTTCGTCGTGGAGGGCTAACCTGGTATAACTCATTGTCCATCGAATATTGTCTGTCGACACACTGTCTGAAATAGTACAAGATCTTTCGTCTTGGAGGGCTAACCTGGTATATGGCCAAACTTATTGAATTGAGCTGAGCTAGAGAAAACAAAATATAGGTTGCTCTCTTAAGGCTGCAGTGAACGCCTGCAATTTGATTAAAACTAATGTACTCCTTTATAAATATGTACCTACTAATAATTAGTATGATTATCCTAATATTTGGGGGAAATAAGAAGAGGGAGTGACCACGGTGCTGGCCCTGCCATCTGCATGGTGAACTGATGAACTACCTACTCGACACCCATTCAGCACACTATTGGAAGCAATATCTGTTTCGTTCTTCTCTGTGGCTAAGAATATGAAGCACCAAGCCCAAAGAACTCCTTCAAAATTACGAACTGCTCGTTCAAACAATAGTTTTAGGAGTAAACAAGCAAATAGCTTATCTAAACAAGGCAGTTCTGTAATTGCTCACGAATTTACTACAGTGAGACTTAACATAATGTGTAAACTTCAAAAGAGTGATATTTTAAAATTTAATTGATAGGCCGCTTATAGTGAGTGACCTTCTGAATACACTTGTGCATGAGAGCTGGATTAAGTGGTGGAAGTGAGAGTGAGAACTATTCTTCCCCCCCTCCGTGTCATACCATTTATTGTTGTTGTGGCAATTACGAAAACGGTTAAGCAGGTGGCTGACAACTCAGTAACAGGCCCGCCCACTACGTCATTAGTGCCCCAAAGACCATTGATTGGTTTGTTTTTCACTAACAAATCAAGCTCAGAACGATTAAATTAAATGATTATTTATTATTCAAATAAAATTTGATAATAACAATAACACAATGAATAATAATGTGAATACTACTCTATCTTGAAGTAATATTGTCCTGTGCATAAGAAATAAACAACTTACAAACCAAGTTGGTGTGAATATAACAGAGCTGTCATCATTAAGCACACAGGTGGTGTGGACCTGAGTTTGTTTCTCTCGCTCTCTTCCATCCTCTTACTCTCTTCCTTCCTCTCGCCCTCCTCCTTCATCTTACTCTCTTCTTTCCTCTTGCCCTCTTCCTTCCTCTTGCTCTCTTCTTTCCTCTCGCCCTCTCCTTCCTCTCGCCCTCTTCCTTAATCGCCCTCTTTTTTCCTCTAGCCATCTTTTTTCATCTCGTCCTACTCTTTTCTCTCGCGCTCTCCTTTCCTCTCGTCCTTCCTGTCGCCTCGTTCTTTTCTATTTTGTCATCTTTCATACAAGGAGGAGCTTTTCTCCGTAATCACCGAAACATGTCCAGCCAACATCTCGTCAGCAAACCATAAGCTAGGCAAAAAATCCTCTACATTAATTAGAACAAACCATGTTATCTCTTAAATTACTGATAATTTATCTATTTTGTCTAGATCGTTTCTGAATGAGGTGTAAAAAATCCTCCTCTCAGAAAGGTTTAGTTTGGCTGGTTAGAGTTTATCTTCTTGGCAATATCAACTTAAACTACATGGTGTGATACAGTATTACATGGTGCGATAAGTAGGCTGCATATATAATTAGCGTTAAGTTAAATTAATTGTCGTAAGTTATTTTTAATAGGCGAGACCGCTCTTTGTTTTGATCAAGTAACAGCTACACTAATCCAGATCATGTTATGTTTTGTCACAGGCCAGTTCTTTTGTGTGGGCTTGTTTTACGATCATAACAAATCGTAAATGTAAATTTTACATGGGTTTAAACATATTTCGTGTAAAAAAATAATTAATTATGTTGCCGGTGCTTCTGTAAAACCTGCGTAAGTAAAGAAATCAACTTATTTGGATACAGTGCAGTATTTCACGGTATTATTTTCTTTACAATTTTTACCAGTTAATTAAATGACCATCAAATAACATTTTTAACACACAAACATTTTTAATAGACACGGGGGTTGTGTTAAAAATGACCTCCAGATATCTTTCCATTGTTTAAGATAAATTAAGGCACAAATATTTATATAAATATTGCGTTTTTAAGTTAAGGTTTATAAAATTTTAAAAAAGTAAACTGATTCAACTGTTATATATTGAAAACCACAATACAGAGGGGAGAACAATTATTAGTATACTAGTCAATAAATATTTTCTCTAACATTGTGACCTGTATATACTAGACGCATCTATCTAGGTCCACCCTGAATTTCGATAGAAAAATAAAAACTGTTTACTGTGTACTATTTTATGTTAAATTTTATGGACAGAGTAAAGCCTTTCTTTCGCATTATGAATGTACGTGTTCCTAATGATTTTGAATTATTTATCAAGGACAGGTAAAAACATCAGCAATGATTAGGAAAGAAGTACGATGAATTTTAACTGGCTAAGACAGTAATTAATTTCTTTCACTTCACGTAGGCCTACTAGCAAGTCTTTAAACTATTCGTATTTAACCTAAATAAGTTGCCTGTTTAGGAATACTTTTTCATCACCAATGCAAGGCTTAACTAAAACAGGACAACGAGGTCGCATTCCAGTCGACAATTGAAAGCAACAATTGTGAGATCATCGTCATCGTATTGAGCTACCCTCAGATTGACTATTACATCGTCAGTCCATCAGATGTGTAAATAACAAGCCAATAACACTGGACAACTGCGCCAATCTCTTCGACCTTATCTGACCGATCGTCTGGTCTGGAATGGGTTCATGTGGTCAGTGACTCAACTTCTCCAGCTCCAGTAATCCGAGGCTCAGGGCTGGTCAGGTTTCATCGCCTACGCTTCGAATGGCTGGAGCCGTCCAGCTGTTGTATATATAGCAAAGTGGCCTTGTTGGTATTAGGTAAATAGTGAGATGTCCGCTGGCGTTTTTGTTCGGAATATTCAATTTCACACATTTTACAGATTTCAGAAACGTATTGTTTCAAGATCTTGTTTATGCTCCATTTTTTGTTGGAACATAAATTGTGTGTAAATAGACCATCTACCATTACAGACATGCCACAATATTGCCTATCACCGTTGTAGCCCATCACCTTATATTACTTACTGTTATGGCCTCAACCACTTATGGCGGTGCAAAAAAAAGTCTTATTTTATAAGGCGAAGTTAGAGCTAAGACGTCTTATTCGTCACACAAAAATGGCCTGCATGTGACTTTTTCCAGTACAACGATGTTAATTTGTTTTGTTTGTTATAGATAAATCGATTTGATTTTATTTCCTCTCTAACACGGTTCCTGGGAATCACCGGCTTACGGGTGACTTCCAAACCACCACCAATGATCGCTCAGATGATCACCCATCCAA
Organism: Stictocephala bisonia; assembly: GCA_035578905.1. NCBI lineage: Eukaryota > Metazoa > Arthropoda > Insecta > Hemiptera > Membracidae > Stictocephala > Stictocephala bisonia. The sequence continues at coordinate 199,155 of JAQJVL010000477.1, read as the reverse complement.
GGAATAGCCACGGTCGATGTTGCTTGACGTCGCTATCTTGCGATAACGTCGGAAACGTTCCAGTCAAGACAAATTGTGTAAGTAGTCTTCTTCGGCTATGGGCAGACCAAGTATTGCGAGGACATCAGTACACGCACTCATCATCCACACTAATTTGGACAACACTTCTGTGCTGAACAACCAGTTGTCTTTTTATAGGGAGATTGGCTGGGACGAACCACAAACGTAGTAATGTGATTAACGTAGTGACTTTTATGTGTCTTTACAAGGCACATTATTCGCAGTTTTGTACTGTACTAGATCAAACATTAGCCAATAGGATTGTCTTCATACACTCGGAAATGTGAAGAACGTTGTGCCTATTAGAAAGGAGAAAAGTTACCGAACTTTACGTTGTCAGCGCAGTTACGCAGTTCGTGTTTGTACACTTACGACGTTCGTGACCGACTCACGTGACACGAACACAAGTGATTACCAACACATGTGCTTCCGAGTAACGTTGTATCATTGATCTTCTAGTAGTTTGGCAGAACTGACTGAATGTCAGATGGGGTTCTTGTTTGTACACTTACGACGTTCGTGACCGACTCACGTGACACGAACACAAGTGATTACCAACACATGTGCTTCCGAGTAACGTTGTATCTTTGATCTCTTAGTAGTTTGGCAGAACTGACTGAATGTCAGATGGGGTTCTTGTTTGTACACTTACGACGTTCATGACCGACTCACGTGACACGAACACAACTGATTACCAACACATGTGCTGGGAGTAACGTTGTGTCAGTTTTTATGTATATGGATCGAAGATGATGCTCAGTATAATTTTAATGTATGGATCGAAGTTGATGCTCAGTATAATTTTGATGTATGGATCGAAGTTGATAGTATAGTTTTGATGTATATGGATGGATTGACGTTAAAAACTTAGTATAGTTTTGATGTATATGGATCGAAGTTGATGCTCAGTATAGTTTTAATGTATATAGATCGAAGTTGATGCTCAGTATAGTTTTAATGTATATAGATCGAAATTGACAGTTTTAATGTATATAGATCGACGTTAAAGCTCAGCATAGTTTTAATGTATATAGATCGAAGTTGATGCTCAGTATAGTTTTAATGTATATAGATCGAAGTTAATGCTCAGTATAGGGCCTAATTTTGATGTATGGATCGTAGATGATGCTCAGTACAATTTTGATGTATGGATCGTTTTTGTAGCTCAGTACAATTTTGATGTATGGATCGAAATTGATGTTCAGTATAGTTTTAATGTATGGTTCGTCTTTGATGCTCAGTGTAGTTTTGATGTATGGATTGAAGTTGATGCTCAGTATAGTTTTGAAGTATGGATCGAAGTTGATGCTCAGTATAAGTTTGATGTATCTATCGAAGCTGGTTCTAAAGTGTAGCCATTTTACACAGCTTTCTTACACAATTCTTGTACATCAATGTTATTGTTACTCTTAAGCTGTTTTTGTTTTTTTTAATTCTAAAGTTCAATGTAAGTACCGGATTTGTAGATAAATTTTTAAATCTGTCAGATCACTCCATTTATACACGTAATTTCCGCTGATAAACAAGTATTGATAATCACCCAATTTATTTCTGTGAGTAACATTATAAACGCGATCAATTGAAGGTTATTTGAATCATTGCCAATGGCCAAGAGGAAAACGGGGAGAACGAGATTTTTAAACTGGTTGATGTAAACAGGCTTCAGTTCACAGACCCCTCTGACAAGTGAACATTGCCAAGTGCTAGTGATGGGGAAACTGGTTGTGATCCAGTTGAATTGTAGTAAAAGATTCTCATATATAAAATTGAGCCTTTTGGGTATTCATTTTAGCTGGTTGAACTGTTTTAATTGGTTGTCGAAATAATCAGTATCTTTCTTAACTATTACCACTAGAAGTAAGAAACATAGCTGGCATCCAATAGTGCGCTGAATGTGTGTCGAGTTGTTGGTTCTTCAGTTCACCATGCAAATGGCAGGACCAGACCTATTGCCAGTCCCTCGCCTTAATCCGCCCCAACTCCTCGAGGGTAAACGTAGTAATTATTACAAATTTGTGAATGAGTACAATTTACTTATAACTGCCGCTGTCCCGTTCACTGTGGCCATATAAGAAACTCGAAAGTCTATGTTTCTTTTTTTCTTTGTGCTACAGTATCAATACGTTTTTTATAGGCAACAATTATTATTGAATCTTTTTCACCAAATTAGAACTTGAATGCATTGAACTATGAGTTCAAATGTTAGTGTCAATGCTGAAAGCATGACTGAGGAAAATATAATGTTAAGTTCTACTTTAGGGTTTTAATAATATGTTAAATAATTATTCTATATTAATAATGATTAGTTCATTTCTAAACTATCTAAAACTGTCTGCACAAAACAAGACGTAATACATTACGTAGATAAACAAATTAGCACGGATGCAATGCTACGGATGGCAATAACCAGTTGTCTATCTCAATTAATTTTAACCTTTGTACCGATTCAACTGTTAATTTGCTGTCATTACTGGGTTGAAGGTTGTCCTCGCTGACTGACCTCTATTAGGAACGACCTGTATCCTAATAGTGATATAAAATGAACCTTCCAAAAAAGAAAAAAAGAAAATTTGAAGAATGTCTTAAGTATGGCCATTATTTTATCTTCCTTTCTAATTACAAATTATATACACGGATTGCTTATACTGGAATCTTAGAAGATCTCCTTATAAATATTTTTTTACATTGTTTAGCTAATTAAAATATCAACAAACCAACAATATCAACAAAGTGGCATGTACACAGCCTCCAAGTGATGAAGATGAACATAGATTGACAAGATTCACCTTGGACGTATGGGTTTTCTTCGGGAAGTTATTAGACTTTTTTTAAAATTTTTTAGATGATAACATCGTTATTACCTAGAGGGGCCTTTGAATTTTCAGCTCGACCAGCATTTTGGTGAAATTTCTTTTCCCGAGCCGTCTTTATAAATTGAGGGTTGTTCTAAAGTATTAAGGGAAGGTCACTTGCAGATGATTGTAACACATCAATCTGGTATATTTACTCAAAAAGGTATCTCTTAGCCCATTGGCTAGCACTCCAAACTTCAGGGGATCACGGTTCAAGTCCCTAGATTTTAACAAAATTTAGCTTGATAGGTTTGAACTGTTGTGCCTTCAAAACGTTTAAAAGTTTAAGTTAAACATTCCTCTAGCGTAAGAAGACGTACACATTAACGGAAAAAGTCAATACATCAACTTCTCATCGTCCACTTATTTCATCTACTTCCGGATCTGTCAGTTATCACCGTTACTGTTCATGATATTCGGCGTTCCTTTGAATGGCTTACTAATATGAATGTGTTTTTGTTGTGTCCCCAACTTGTTGTTGTGGGCTATCCCATTTTGGTGTTGTTTGTTAGAGGAACCAGGGTTTTTCCGATGATTTTATCTCAAAGCAGTACTCACTCAAGGATGATTTTCCTTTTTTTCCATGGTGTTAAGTACGTTTAAGCGTCGCGCATATCAACTCATTATGTTCTAACATTCGCGAATATCTGAAAACTCGGTTCATTTTCTAATTAAGTTTATATGCTCTCTGAGCTAATAAACTTTTGCTATACATGAAATTTTCTTCTTCTCTTTCGATAGGACGTTCATGGATCATGATTGACTTCCAGTTAACTGCCTCTCATTTGTCACAGAATCAATTGTAACTCTTCTAATACTATTGTGAAGGGGTGAGGAAGAAAAGAAAAACCTCTCAGAAAGTACGGATCGCAAGTTATTGAAGACCTCTCGAATTCATGCAATTTCGTCGGGCGTGCTCGGGTTACGATATTGTCTTCGAAAGTTTCGTAACTAGAAGAGGTGAGACGAGTGCCTAATAGGAGCCTCACACTATCAAACTAGTGTATGACTTACGACAATCTACCTGCTGTTGTAGACCTGCCATTCAACATATAATCAACAAATTTCCGACGCTAAAAAATAATTATTAGGTAAGGAACTAACTTTCTAGATGATGAACTTGACCCTTTCCATCCCAACGGCCAGTTTTCCGGACGTTTGATAAACGTTCCAAAAACCCAGTGTCCGGTTTTCAGGACGTTCGAAATAGTTCCAAAAACCCAGCTTCTGGTTTTCCGGACGTTCAGAAATAATTTTTAAAATATATTTTATGACTCGAAATGTTTATATTAATGATATAAAAATGTTTGGAATAAAATTTTCTATTAAAAAAACACTGATTTGTTTCGATAGAATGCTTTATTACAGTACCACATCTTGTATTATTTTGCTGCCTTTGTTTTGTATTAACAGCTGTGTTAATTTTCGTCAGGTGTGATCGTCAGCTGAGGTTATTTGTTGTTTCTTGACTGATGTCAAGAAACAACTCAACTCTTGTTTCTTGACATCAAGAAACAAGACTATTTTATACAAACTTTTTTACAAAAGCCAAAAATTATCTTGAGCTGTGGCTTACGAGACTGTCAGTGTTGGGGGAGGGGGATCTCTACCAATAATCAGTGTTTAGCGTGCTGCTAACATTGCTGTAAACATCAACTCACCACACCCACAAGCTACCTTTTTTTTAATTACCACATTAAGCGTATAGGTGGGTAATTACAACATTACGTGTATGGGTGAATAATTACCACATTACGTGTATGGGTGGGTGGGTGGGTAATTACCACATTAAGCGTATAGGTGGGTAAGTACCACATAACGTGTATGGGTGGATAATTACCATATTACGTGTATGGGTGGATAATTACCACATTACGTGTATGGGTGGGTGGGTAATTTTTGGGTGGGCACCACCGTACTTTATTAACACAAACTTATGGTGGTCCTCTTGTTTGTGTAGTATGGAAGGTAAAAATAAGTAAAATAAAACGCAGTAGGTTGCCAATAAGAGATAATAAAATCGCTAATTGCGCGAATATCGGGAGTAAAGAATCAGACCACATATAAATGGCATATATGTTATACGTAAGGATTAAAAACTCAAAATGCATTGTTTTTGAAAAGTAGCCATAATGTTTTTAATTTTAGACATAGAATTGTGAAATATGAATTTATTTGAAGATAACCAAATTGTGTTTTAACTAGAGTTATTAACTCTGTTCAATGATTTTTTAGTGCCATTTTAGTGCCGACGCAACAAACTAAAGAAAAATTCAAAATATTTTTGTTGTAAACATATATAAATACAAAAAAGTTGTAAATATTTTAAGTCCTGTTTTATTTTATTTTATATTACAGATAATTTCTTTAGGAAACTAATGAAACTCAAAATATTAAATTTGCTTCATAAATAGAATTGTAACAATTTTTTTAGTAAAGTACGACAAAATCGACAAAATGAGCCTGGGATTTTTGGGTATGTCAAATATGAAAATACCTGGGTTTTTTTGGAACAACTTTAAAAAAATGGTTTAGATGGAAAGCGTTTTAATGTTAATGAAACAAACAAAAACTCAATCAGTGTCAAAAATTATTAATTTACAGACTTCCATATGCCGAACATACAATTAAGTGTTGCACGAGAGAAATTAATTGTTGTTATGATATTTATTTTATGACGAAGTCCAAATAAATGGATAATTCTAACTATTGGTCTATTCATGAGAAATATTCAGAGCATATTGCAATTCATATATTATATAATCTTGCTGGACGGGTTTCTTTAAGGAATACTGTTTACGGTGGATTTTACACTTACGGTCGTCAATGGCTCTGTAATATTCGATACAAAAAAATAATCTCAATTGGATACCTTTTTATAATTTTACTGCTCTTACGAGACACAGTACGAGACATAGCGATGGACTACTGTGGTTAGCGGTGGAGACACAGCAATGGACTACTGTAGTTAGCGGTGGAGATAGAACTATGGACTACTGTAGTTAGCGGTGGAGACACAACGATGTACTACTGTGGTTAGCGGTGGAGACACAGCAATGGACTACTGTAGTTAGCGGTGGATATAGAACTATGGACACTGTAGTTAGCGTTGGAGACACAACGATGGACTACTGTGGTTAGCGGTGGAGACACAGCAATGGACTACTGTAGTTAGCGGTGGAGATAGAACTATGGACTACTGTAGTTAGCGGTGGAGACACAGCTATAAACTACTGTAGTTAGCGGTAACTCTGACCTTACAATGGAATATCAATAGTGTTTAATTGTTACAGGTCCAGATGTCCACAGACTCGTGGTCGCTGCCCCCGAAGCAGGGGCTGTACGACCCTGCCAACGAGAAGGAAGCCTGCGGAGTGGGCTTCATCGTCTCCATCGATGGCGCCAGATCTCATAAGGTACGTGATACAACAACTTTGTATCATTTAAGGACAGATTTCTTAAATGGTCTATACGTAGCTACCCACAACTGAGTAATGCCATTGATTTTCTACACACAGATATATTTCTCATATAATTATAAATGTCGTATTTCAAACTATCAGCTGTTTTGAGGTCCGGTAGTGGAGCGCTAGTGTATGTAATGCATGCATTGTAGGTGAATTACCTGCAATCTACCAGTGATCCTTGAAAATCGTGTTGGATTACGCGTTTCAGTTTTCAAGCCATCATCAGATCCTTAAATTTGAAACCTTTTTAAATTTATTCTTGACTGTCTTTTCCAAATTAAAAAAGCAATTTTTTGTATTTAAAAAAGTGTTTTTTTCATGTTGACAAGACGATAAAGAATAAATTTGATGATGGCATAAAAGCCGAAACGCGTAATCCGACAGAATTTAAAATGCTCACTGGCAGATTGCAGATAATATATTCGTTAAAAGTAACTAAGAAAAACAGCATCAAAAAAGAACAAAAAAATTAATGCAGTTTAAATCAATAGTAGTGGTAAACCTCGCTAACTTATCACATTACGGGCACAACAAATGTTACTATTGCAGAGAAATCTATTTGCACTTAATAAAATCAAGGGCAATACTCGATCAATTATTTATTTGTTGTTTATAAAATCAGTATAGTTATGGAATTATTTGTTTAGTGTGGATTAACTATTGTAGTTTTAGTGGTGTTTTGTGTAAATTTATTTCTTAAATAGCTCTGTTTAATGAATCAGTTGCTGACTTTTGTGGAATCATACAAGATATTTCTTTCTTGTTAAGCGTGTCTCTGGCCAACTGCGCTGCCAACTGGATTATAGGTGTAACCGCGATATTGTCGTTGTCTTGTAACATATTCTGCATCATATTACTGCCAGGTTTTAAAATACAAAACTGGTATCTAAAAATCCAAGTGTGCTAGTCATTGCAAATGATATTGAATGTTAAGGGTGTAAAACGATATTAAATATATTTAACGGCACTTTCAACAACTGCAACAAGATATACAATAGGATGCTTGCTTTATGGGGTTACCTATCTAAAAATCCAAGTGTGCTAGTCATTGCAAATGATATTGAATGTTAAGGGTGTAAAACGATATTAAATATATTTAACGGCACTTTCAACAACTGCAACAAGATATACAATAGGATGCTTGCTTTATGGGGTTACCTATCTAAAAATTTAATAGATACACAATTTTCAGCATTTAAACTCGTTTAAGTGATTGTCATTGATTATGCCATCATTTACGGTAAAATTACACTATAATTATCATAATTTTAGTCGAATCCATAGTTTTTATAGTTAATACTATTATTACGTACATGAAAACTCATATTATTGTTACACATTGTAGTCTCGCGCAATCCTATGACGAATTTAGAGTATTTGTTTAGTCGACTGTATCGACGTGGAGGGCCAACTCGTGGTAGGTTGTCGTCGTGGTGTTATCTCTGTGCCACTGAATTGCTGTGACCCCAGGGCACTATTCTAAATGGCAGCGATAACCTCTTTCTAGGTCAGATGCCAGACGAAACGTAACCAGCATTAAGATAAAGACAGATGTGTTGGATTTTGCAAGAGATAATCCAAAGGCGTTAAGTGGAAAGTGATATGAGATGCTGACTGAATACACCCACGTTCTCATCATGATCTCTCAAAATTATATTAATAAAGTATTGTTAATCACTCGAAGAGTCGAGCAGCATGCGGTCTGACGGAATGCCGACATTCCCGGAAATCATTGCGCCCGTGCTTGTTTATTGATAAAACAGCGGTTAATGGACAGGAGCAGTTCCATATGTTTGAAAATCAGTTATTACGCTGATTTTAAAAAGGATCATATTCTATTTTGAACCTAAGACCTAATTCCGTTATTGGTGTTATCCCCAATATATTTGAGAAAGTCATTCAAAATTTCTCTTACTTAGGAAAATCCAACATCTTACTCTTCCCGCACCAAATTGGTTTTACGGCTGGCCGATCGAAAGTAGCGGATTTGACGTCTTTTCTTACCAAGGCTGGTCTATTGGTAGAACATCAAAGTTAGGTAGATACTATTTATCTTGATTTATAGAAGGCATTTAGTTAGTTGTCCCATCACTTACTTGAGGAAATTTGCTACTTTGGGGCTTTCTCCTGATCTCATTCATTGGGTAAAGCCGATCTCTGTGAAAGAAAGTTTAGGATAAAGTTTGTTGGAGAACTTTTTGATAACTTCGTTGCCAAATTGTGTGTCTCAAAATGAACCCTACTGAAGACGCTTGGTTTTTCAATATTCTTAATGAACTCACTTCTGTCTTGAACTGCAACGTTCAGCTGTTTGCTGATGGTTTCAAATACACGTGGCCTATTTCGGGGACGGAAGATCACAGCCTTGCAGTCAGCTGTTGACTGTCAAGTGGGCTAATGCTGTTCATACGCACCTGAATATATGAATTATTATTATTCATTATTAAGACGCCAATCGTCAAAATATTAGCGAATATGAGGGGTGAATGATTGTGATGAGTGTATATGAACGAATGTACTAATTTTTACTAACCAAGGTCGACTGGTCCTCAGAAAGAGCTATTTATTAATAGCCCAATAGCCAGGGCAATGATTGTTTTATTTACGAGGAAGACGAATCCATCATACTGTACAAATCTCACCGATGTCTCCAAAATTCAACGTAGGGATACAGGCGTCTGATATTTGGTGTTCATATGGCCTTCAATATGATCTTCCCCTAACAAATTAGTATTGTTGTTTTCTAAAGCTTGGGTTAACTTGGTTCTTATCGTGTGGATTATCAAATTCTTGTTAAGAAAGAGTCCTGCGAATCTATTTATAGATAATTAGTCAGGAGTCGTCTTTAATACACCACTATTATTTGGAATAGGGGTTGGGGTAATGCCAATTACTCCATCGAGACTGTACCAAAGAAATTCCATTTGTGGTTGGTCTTGGTTTCCTAAGTGTGATAGGGGTGTTTATCTATGTACTTTGTGGATTGACTTTCGTCGACAACTTTACCTTTCGACTCACTCAGCCTGACGTTTTGTTGCTAACCAAATATTGTCCTTTCATAGAGTCCTGCATGGCTCGATAAGATTGTTCTGAAAATTACGGAATATGCATTTAGAAGGATCAAACTATTTACAACGTGTCGTAAGGATGTATGTGACCCTGTAGGTAGATGCTAGTAATTATACTGACGATTTAGATATTTTTATTTTCCCAGTTATTAAAAAAGCAAGTATTAGTATAAATATAATTTGTGCATTCTAAATAGTGTAAAGCCTTCACAATTAGTTGTTACGTCCGCCTTATTAATCGTAAAAAGCGTGCAGAATACTTTTTGACGTTTCAACAATCAGAGCACAATTATTCTATAGGTTCTAAAAATTTGTCGGCCTTGAATTTACACCCGATATATCTACATTAATTATTTAGGAACGCCTACATACGCCGTTTTAACCTTCGTTACGTGCTAATGGCATATGAGTGGCGGCCCATGACCCCCCCCCCCCTTCAGAGGGGGACTGATAGTGGAAGAAATGTGCCGGCAACACTGATAACGATTGAGTAACACTACTTTGCACAGACAGACGAGCACCAGTGTAAAGTGCAGACTAGTAAAGTTGTTAAATTGAATAGACTAATTGTAATGATTCTCAACAGATGATTGATACAATTAGTTGGCCTTTAGTGTAATTGACTCCCGTTTCGAGTCTAGAGTCAAACTCTGAAAGGGATAAACTGGCAGCCTGTTTACTTATCTGTAATTTGATGATTCTCTTTGAAGAAAAGTCAGACCTAGTTTGTAGCAAAAACCGAATTCATTCATCCAAAATTCGCATTAAAAGAAAAAGAAAAATAATTTTTTTCAAACAAGGTAATATAATTAATTTACAGAGGCCAAACAACACTTCCAAACTTGTTTTACTGTTTTATTTGAGTGTTTATTACATTAGTAACTGATAACGCATTTCGATTCACGTCCTGTTTCTTTTTCCTTCTATCTGCAATTTTGTAAAGTTCACTAACCATTTTAAATATCTGAAATGGTTAAAAAAAATACCATCGAAAAATCAGTTAGGCTGATGGTTCATCTATATAAATTAAATTAATCAAGAGTTTGTCTGTATATTGTTTAGAATAGCGTAGTATTTGCATACAGCTTTCATTTTCATTCATACAACATGCGCCATGCACAAAGTCCGTCATTTCATGCAAATTGCAGGTATTATAATGCATGTGAAAAATCGTTCCGATGTGTGCGCAGTGGACGACGTCGCAATGCGCATGCGCTGGCACGTGACAGCTCAGTCATCCCCTGCAGTTTCTCGTAAAGTTCGCTAGCTGACAGAGTACTACGCGGTGTTCTAAAAACATAAGCTTTAACGTTTAGTGTCACGAAATTTATTTTAGTTTTAATTTTTTAGTTTTGTAAATAAGTGTTTAATGTCGTAATCGTTTAGTGCATAGTGTATAATATAGTTTCTGGAGCATAATGAATGTGCAGCCGGGTAGTAGTACTAGTAAATCAAATAAAAAAGACCTGTTATTCATAGTCATACGCGAAGTATTACTTACAATGTATATAGTTATTTAAAGAAGAAAAATGAAGATTCATTGGAGAAGAAGTTGCTCTCAGAAGTGGCAGAAGCATGTGGAATATCCCAAAGTTCTGCATATAAAATCGTCAAGGAAGCTGCCCAGTCACCCGGACAAGAAAAGAAGTTCGTAACGCCAAGGAAAAACAGACCTAAGAAAAGTCCAATAACGGGTTTGGACAATTTTGATTTGTGTGTTGTGCGACGGACAATTAAAATTTTTCACACATTAGAGGGAGAGAGGCCCACTTTGAAAGGAATCCTTAGGGTTCTTGAAAAGAGAATTAACCTTTCTGGAATAACAAGTCTGAGGAAAGTAGTTAGCAATCTCGGATTTAGATGGAAAAAACGGAAACTACCAGAAAATTGTTGATTGAAAAATCCGACATTAGATTAGCTAGATTAAAATACTTGCATAAGATAAAAGAGTACCGTGAAGAAAATCGTCCGATCGTTTACAATGACGAGACATACTTTCATAGTTCTTCCGAAAAATCATGGACTGAAAGTGAATCGGACGGATTAAAAAAACCTGTGGGCAAGGGACAGAGTAATTGTGATTCATACTGGCGGGGAAATAGGCTTTATTTCGGGTGCTCTCTTAATGTTTAAGTCTGGAATGAAGAAAGGCGATTACTATGACGACACGAATAAAAATAATTATACTAAATGGTTAGAAGAAAAGTTAATACCAAATTTACCAACAAATAGCGTGGTTGTTATTGATAATGCTCCCTACCACCGGAAACAAATAAACCCAGCACCGACTTCGTCCTCGTTGAAAGCTGATATGATGAGATGGTTGTCTGAGCGAGGTATTCATCATTCTTCGAATCTACTAAATTCCGAATTGTACGACCTCATAAAACAACACAAACCAAAATTCGTAACCTACAAGACAGATCACATCTTAGCAGCAGCCGGCTATACAGTACTTAGACTTCCTCCTTATCACCCTGACTTGAACCCGATTGAAATGATATGGGCCACAGTCAAGTCATTACACATTAAAAAGTTAAATATCAAATTTACAATAGATTCTGTAACACAACTTGCTTTGGAAAAGTTCAACTCCATAACTCAAGAAGAATGGAAATCCCGATGTTCACATGTAGAGAGTTTTTTTTCAACAAAATAATTTACCAAACTTTACCATTATCATTGAATATATACCACATGCGATTATGTTGGGGCAGTCCAATGTGTTGTTCATTTCGTTGAAGGGCTAATTTGCATCGGAAGGGATGGAATGTGGACTTTCACCGCTCCTCGACGGCCACCCCTATTGTTTGGAAGGTTATTGCTCCGTGTCACTGCACCAGCCGAAAATACGCAGCCAGGCTAGTAGCGCGTTGTTGTTGTCCGCTCTGCTCCTCACTCCCCACCTCAGTGAACACTACCCCCGCCACGCAACCTGCGCGAGACTGTAAGTTGCAATGTGTCAGCTTTGCACATTTTTGTCCCCGGCACTTGTCCCGTGACATGTTGACGACAGTTTACATAAGGCAACTCGTGAGACAAATTTGTAGTAACAGAAACGGGGCTTTACACGTCTTTTGCATCTGAGAATCAGAAATTATCCCATTTTCTATCTGTTTACCGGATTCAGACCGCCTCCTTCTTTCGCTTTTCACGGAAAACGAGATTTCTGCGCCATGGAAATTTATTTTTATAGGCTGTTCGGATCTTCAGAAATCAGATTAGGATTACGCCTTCAATCTCCAAAAATAACATTTTTTCCTTTTTTCATTGTTTTTGTTTCGAGACGTCATTTAACATTGAACAATTTAATGCGATTTGAAATTTATCTAAATCAATTTACTTACGCATATAAAAGTAACGTATCGTAATTATAAATTTCATAAGGATTACACCGTGACAAAGTAATTAATTTTACGACCTCAAAAGCCAAGAATATGTTGTTTCGGGAAATGTATAAGAAATGTTTTATTGAAAAGTTAAAGTTCTGGAATTTATAAAACTTATAGAAAACGTGACAACCACATAATAAAATATAAATGCGGTACATGTAGGACTACTGGTTTTGTAGTAATAAACGTGTAAAGTCGATAAACAATCAAAACCGGTTAAAATTCCGGTACTTCTTTTGTTTCTACTAGGATACAAATTACTAAAACTTATAATAACATTTAAAAATGCATATTTTACAACGTACAAATTTAAACGAGGAAAACAATTGTATATTTTGATGTTTCATTAGCATCTTAGTTTCGTAGTAAACAACCTTCAAAACTCGGGTTCACATAATGTCGTCGTCGACAGTAATTTAAACCTGTAGGGGAGGCCACAATTTTGTTCATAATAACAACTCGGAGAAGGACGAAAAATGACCATTCGGTCTATAACGTAGTGTGAAAATACAAAAAGCTACAATAAAAAACATTAGTTGAGCTTCATAACCATACATTATATAATAAAAATAATCAAAACCTTTCAATTTTCAGTAATTACTAGTTTAATAAACAATGTATATAACAAATTAAAACATTATACAGTACCAATAATAGAAGGAACAGAGTTGTGAAAATCATTCTGCAAAGTTTAGCCGATACATTCACACTTACAACACAAACACCATATATAGGCTCTACGCAACCACATTATGGCCTAAACTTACACACGTTTTTTTAAGTTATAACATTATTTTAAAGATTCCAGGTTGCAGTAATTTATCAAAAAATCTCTTAACAATCTTTAAATTTATTCTTAAGACTACACGACTTTATATTTTGAGGTATGATAGGTTACAAAAATGGAATGCGAGAAATGAATAATATTTTTGAAAAACTATTAGCTTCTATCTTGACACAGTTGCATATATTTGATTTCTTAAACTTATTATTGTAATTGTTTTAAAACAACTCTAAATTATAACATTCAAAGTATTAAGCAGTGAGAGATAATGCAGTATGTATAGTCAGAATTGTAAGACTTTAGCTCCAGGTAGCTAAAAAATACTGTATGTTGCTTTTGTATGATGACGTCTTAAATTTACACGCTGCAGTTACTTTGAAAACACCACAGATTTATAGTTTTACAATTTTAAAATATTTTTTGACACAGAATAGTGCTATTGTGATAGCTATGGCTTCGGACTGCGGATTGCAATACCCAAGGTTCGAATCCCCAACTGTGCTCGACATTCGTTTAAAAAATGTCACGCAGGCTCCTGTGAAGTGGCGAGTACTATCAAAGAAAAACACTCTAGATCATACAAAGCTTGGGTATTACATGACCCTCCTTATATAATCATACCACGTAACGCTAGAGTCCCAATACATATGCTTACAATACAACTTTGGTTTAGCTTTACATAGGTGTGAAGGTGAAAACGTAATTTTGTCGAAAGAGCATTATTTTTCACGTGGAACAGGCATTGTGAATAAAGGTTCGCAAAAACTTCGCATAAAAGTATTTTACCAATGATAAAATTCAACATTTTTAAATAAGTGAACAAATAAGATTTTTTAAGGATTATGCCAATAGATTACCTTCGACTGGACTTTGAGACCCATTTTAAGGGCAGATGAAATCAAATTTGTAATATTATAGAATATAATCCATCGTTTGTCATGTGCGATTAGAAAAGTTTGGAAGAGGGCCAAATTGGAAAATCGCAATCCTCATATCCCCAATTATTGTAATGTAAAACTACCTACCTATGGTTTATGGGTTGGTTCCAAAATTGTCACCTATTCCCTGAATTGAGTTTCAAAGAGGGTCGGTGAATGAGAATGAATGGTCGGGTCGGTTGGTCAGGTTTCTACGAAGTTGGAGTGAGTTCTCTCCAAGTGTGCCAAGGCTTTCGTCTGCTTCAGAAAACCAGAATACGTTCACAGTAATTGAGTCTGCACTTGTCGATTGCCTGAAGTGCAACCTAGATCCAACATCACCGCTATAACTGTAAGTCCGTCAGTCGATCGTAGAAGGAGATCATCGTTAGTCTTCTGCTATCAAGTAGGACTATCACATTATTGATCATCTGATTGGTGTGGGTGAGAGTTCTGCATTGTAGCTGTGTTACTCAGCAGTGTCTGTAGCATTGGCTCTGCCAGTCACGTGCTGGGTGTTGGCGTGTGCTATGTTGGCGATTTGGGTGGCGCCATAACGCGTGGATGTTTTGTCAGATAGGAGCTGCTGTTCTTGGTTTCGGAACAAGGCGTCAGACGTTCTTTCGCTAATGGCTTCAGTCCAAGAAGAACTCTTGGCAACTCAGCGGAACTTGTTCTATGTGAAACTCATAACAAACAAGCCTTTTTAGGCAGCATATATTACAATTGGTTTGCAATTACTCTTGAATGTGTTCCTGGTGTACACCGATTTGCGTTGTTTGGAACTATCAGACTAACAGAGAATTTGGCAATAATCAGTTAATCTGTGCATACGTTGCATCCACAATCACACTGTCATGTACCACAGAAAAGAAATGAACGGGTGTTGTTTTTAGTAGGCATATAAACTACATTTATTCTTGAGGATATGGGGGGAATACAGGAGGGGACTGACAAGTTATTGGCCTTGTGATCGTATGGAAAACAAGAGAACCAATAACGAGACACACCAACTCGACACACATTTAGCGCACTACTGGTTGCGACCTCTCATTCTTTCTTCTCTGTGCATGTACTCATGACCAATACGTAAGTGATCTATACATTCGGAAGCTGATAAAGATTACGAATAAAATTTTGATGTTTGATTGTCACGCTGAAAAGGTATATATTCGTGTTTTTTTTCTTTTTTCAAATACTGTATGTAAGATAGATTACCACTACCAACGCCTTTACTCTCTGCCAACTACCAACGCCTACCAATGGCTCTCGGCCTCCTGTATTCATTTTATACGCAGTATCGTCTTAACTTCCTTCAAACAGAAAAGTTTATATTTATAAAATAGATCATTAAACATAAAACCTCTTTTCTACCCGATGGGATGCTAATAAAACCTCTTTTCTACCCGATGGGATGCTAATAAAACCTCTTTTCTACCCGATGGGATGCTTATAAAACCTCTTTTCTACCCGATGGGATGCTAATAAAACCTCTTTTCTACCCGATGGGATGCTAATAAAACCTCTTTTCTACCCGAGGGGATGCTAATAAAACCTCTTTTCTACCCGAGGGGATGCTAATAAAACCTCTTTTCTACCCGATGGGATGCTAATAAAACCTCTTTTCTACCCGATGGGATGCTAATAAAACCTCTTTTCTACCCGAGGGGATGCTAATAAAACCTCTTTTCTACCCGAGGGGATGCTAATAAAACCTCTTTTCTACCCGATGGGATGCTAATAAAACCTCTTATCTACCCGATGGGATGCTAATAAAACCTCTTATCTACCCGATGGGATGCTAATAAAACCTCTTATCTACCCGATGGGATGCTAATAAAACCTCTTATCTACCCGATGGGATGCTAATAAAACCTCTTATCTACCCGATGGGATGCTAATAAAACCTCTTATCTACCCGATGGGATGCTAATAAAACCTCTTATCTACCCGATGGGATGCTAATAAAACCTCTTATCTACCCGATGGGATGCTAATAAAACCTCTTATCTACCCGATGGGATGCTAATAAAACCTCTTATCTACCCGATGGGATGCTAATAAAACCTCTTATCTACCCGATGGGATGCTAATAAAACCTCTTATCTACCCGATGGGATGCTAATAAAACCTCTTATCTACCCGATGGGATGCTAATAAAACCTTATCTACCCGATGGGATGATAATAAAGCCTCTTATCTACCCGATGGGATGCTAATAAAACGGTTACACTAGCGTTATACCCCCTTTCCTAATTTAAGAAGAGTAAACATTTTAATTTGTAATGTTATTTTTATAAAAAAAATCTTGAAATTTTATACACTTATTTTTATTATTAAGGATCCGATCCTCAATATATAGGCGACGGATTTCGAATTAGTGTGATGAATGTGTATGAGCGAACAAGTCAACACTAGGCGGCTTATACTTATTACGTGTTATTGATTTTAATAATCCAATTACAAATTAACTCTGGGAGTTATCAGCTTATCCATATCAACATTTTTTTATTGACTGATATAGGGGTTTCTTTTTATTATTGTTACCATAATCAATTAGAAGAATTCATTAGACGCTAGTTATTTAAAATTCTTCCATTTCTAAATTATCTGTAAAAACAGTGTTATTTAACTGGTTTTTACGGTTGTTTGCGTTAGGACCTTTAACATGTAATTGCGACAGTATTGTATTTCCCTAACCCCAGGTAGCTGCTGACGTGTCGCAACTCTCACAGCTCATGCTTTGCGTACGATAAACTGAACGACCGGTTGGGACGTTTAACATGTAGGCCTAATTGTAACAGTTTTACATTTCCCTAATCCCAGACAGCTGACGTGCCCTGCGTACGATGAACTGTGTACAATATTGACGGTGGCGGCTTGCCAGGCACGTTAATCCGCCAAAGTGTTTGTTTCTGTTCTTTATCGTAAATTGTACAAAACGTCAGCTGTTATGCTTCGCTTTTATGCCTTTCTACGTGTAATTCAATTTAATTTAAATGATTAATGTTGTTTCTAAACTATTGATCTCCAGAAGTGTGTCAAAAAAGGTAGAGTAACTTCTATAGGCCTATATTGTTTTTTGTTGTATAGGTATTGTCATATTTATGTTAATATTTTATTATTCATATCAATTTTTCAAAATACTAAAGTTTACTTGGAATATTCCGTCGATCATGGATCATCAGTTATAGGCTTCTGCCAGTGAACGAAATGTTGGCAACATTCAGAATATTTCTGTAACATTCGTAATCTAAAATTATTTGGGAGACCGTGTAAATTAAGCAAAATGCCTACTAAATCAGTATATCAGAGCTAATCAGTTGGAACCAGCTCACCAAACGTTGTATTGTTGAGGTCCACAGGGTCTAAAATAATAAGGCGGTTGCACTTGAACTGTTACTTTTATGTAAACTTACTAACAAAATTACTAGACAGACACTATTTTAACACTTAAAACTAAACCACTACCACTTACAATAATTATGTCACTTATAATACTGGAGTGTGTGTTCACACAATATCTGTCACTGTTAAACACTAGTCACTGCGGGCCGAAGACCAAAAATACACTTCCACTGGGACAGACTGACGCGTCGTCTGAGGTGAGCCTTTATGTAAAGCACAGAGTTGCAAGTCTAGAAGGTTCCGGAACTGTCGAGATGAAAAAAGAAACTAGGTCCTTCTGGGTGCTTTCGGGAAATTTCTAGCTCTACCTAACGACAAACTGTTTAGTTGCCATTGTAACACTTTCTCAGAGTTGTA
The DNA here is from genome assembly GCA_035578905.1 of Stictocephala bisonia. Classification (NCBI taxonomy): domain Eukaryota; kingdom Metazoa; phylum Arthropoda; class Insecta; order Hemiptera; family Membracidae; genus Stictocephala; species Stictocephala bisonia. Next base: position 180,850 of record JAQJVL010000477.1, on the reverse strand, counting down.
CTAGGTTGGGCCAGAGGTATGAAGTACCCTACGCAAGGGAGGAGTGCAATTACGTGAACGAAGCTCGGGAAATTGCCGTAATCCACAATATTATATATAGGGGTCTCTTGCTGCCTAACGAATAGCACTCCTGCCTTCAACGTAGGAGCCAGGGAGTCACTGAGTTCAAATTTCGGAGGGTTCAACTAAATTTAGCTTAATAGGTTTGGACATTTGTTACATACAGCGTTTTAATTGTAAGTAAAAAAAATGCCTCTGGCGTTGAACGATAAAAAAGTTGACATGATTAAGTTACTTGATACTTTAGTACACATACTATCACTTACGTAGAACTATGACAATGTTGCGTAATACTATGATTGACCGTATCGTTCGGAACGTTGTTTCAATTACAGTGAAGAATTAGTTCACATCCATTACTGCACTGAATGGGCGTCGAGTTGTAGAACATTGGGTTTACACCGAGATAACGAACTTTGTTGATTACTCTGTATTGCGACAGTGTAGATGCCTTGTTGTGTTGTGGGAGTAACAGTGTCTAGCCGCCGTCTTGGCCGAGGGCCATGATTCCCCGAATACCTTCTAGAGTTGGCGCTCCCTCCCTTCTTCACGCCGTGTGAATCGTGTGATACTTGTAGTCTCATTCATGACGTCACAGTGTAGTGACCTAACATACATGTGTGAAGGCGGTGTTATATCTGTACTGAGGCTGTACTGGCTGGATCAGTTATATTTTATGTAATAAATGTCCCGACTCGACATGAGCGCGCTTAGTGGCATTTCATTGAACCTCTAACATGCGGTGTTGCCTAGAGTACTGCGCTTGACAATTAATTGAATACAAATCTGTAAGAAGCGAAAAGCTAATAATTCAGTCAAAATTTTTCTAATTTTGCTCTCTTGGCACAGCCACCGTTAGGTTGAGCTTGTTGCGCGTTAGTCTAGAGCGAGACGGAGACTGATAGAAAGAGATGGAAGATTACAAATTACTGTACCATTAGAATGAGAGAGAAAGGACATACGAACAAAATTACTTGTTGATGCAGCAATCCGTTTGAAGAGGCATTTTTAACTGGTTCATAATATATAAATAATGCGATTAGAACACCTAAGTATAAACAGCAATGTGACAGGCAAAATATAGTTTAAAATTCAAAGTCCCCAATCATTTATGTTTACTCACTTAAATTGTCAATATCCAACAAGTAGATTATAGAACAGGTGTATTTAGAGAATTGACAAGTGGCAACAATTCAAGACGTAAAGGCGTTGCTATGGCTGCGGCTGGCTTACAAAGTCACGCCATTGGTTGTATCATTCCCAAACTCCTCGTAGTGCCAGCATTCGCTGTAAGAGCGCTCTGAAGTGAAGTCGGGTCACTCGTTAAATTAACAATAGAGCACATCTATCTGTAAATGTGTTATGAGTACTAAACGATTAGTAAAGTTAAGTATGATTACGAACTTGTTCTTTTAAATCCCGATAAAATTACGGTTGAGAGCAGTCTCCTTCAAATGGAGTACCTGTCGAACGGAAGTACTGATTATTAAGTTGTGTGTGTTAATAGAGGGCGGTGTTTTCTAAATTGGGGTCTGTTTCAGAAGAGGACCCCCACGCTTGAAAAATTTACTATATGAGTAGGAAACTTGGGAATGGTTGCGGGTTAGGTTAGGTTAGATTAGGTTAGGTTAGGTTAGGTTAGGTTAGGTTAGGTTAGGTTAGGTTAGAAATTTTTCAAGCGTGGGGGTCCTCTTCTGAAACAGACCCCTAAATTGTTTCACATTTGGCTAAATACTAAGTTTTCAATGATGAGGTAAGACTAAAAAAATGAATTTTTCATTCTTTTTACATACTTTCGTACATGGAACACTGTGACTGTATTACAGCCTTCAAAACTCGTCTGTAAATGCTTAAACGCCTATAACAAGAGAGGGTTGTAGGCACGGTTTTAATGGTTTTATAATGCAGTTATATTATTTATCTAATTATTAATATTCAGCTGTTAAACAAAAACAAATGAAATGAACAAATTTGAAATAGGCAAAGTAGGCCTACTTTAGTATCATTGGGTGTTTATGATCAATTGGAAGCATCGCAAATAATGCGACGGAGATACTATAAATAAATTTAATATTGTGATTTTACGTTATTCAATACAGTTAACCTACTATAGTCTGTAGTCAAAAGTAATAGACCGAGACCGAAGGCCGAGGTAGTAACGAGCGTAACGAGTGACGAGGTTGGCACGCGTAGAGTGCAGTGGTATCCCCTAGTTTTAGTTGCCTTGTAAAATAAGTATAAATTATTACATTGTATTAATTAAACATACGGTATATAAGGAAATCGTAGTTATTTTTGTTTGTATCCTTTTAAGTTTTTAACTACTAGGTAATTGTCTAATAACTGTTAGTAACTAATACGGTGAATTAACAAAATATATTACAAAATAAAAGTTTGAAATGTAAAACCCTGGTTGGAAGGGGGGGGGGCAGCTATGCCTGCGAACAGAGGTCGGTTGTGCTGTCTGGTTCTGATTTGACTCACCTATTCAAAAACGCATATATTCAATGTTCATTTTAATAGATTTGTATCTGTAACTGGCGTTATATTTATATAAATTATGTATGAATAAATTATTAATTCATGACGTATTTAAGTTTATGCAGCGACCTCATTTGATATCCTCTGTGTAAAACAGATGAAATTAACTCCGCCAGTGATTTGTTAAAACATTAGAACATTCAAGCTTATAATTTTTACTTCAGAATCAAACGATTAATTTGTACAAAAAGAAAGAAAACGCGCAAGAGATATGTTGGACTTGCGTTTAACTTAACAACGGTGAGAGTCAACAGATAGTAGGTATAAGGGTGGATCAATGATGATGACGTCATGAGATAGGGATCGGAAAGAGACAACGGAGGCTGTGGGAGTAAACAGCCCTCCAACCCCGTCTGCGCCGAGAGGATCGATCGGCCCCACAAACACACACACACACACCCTCCCACGCACTAACCTAGGTCACCCCCTCCCCGCTACCGTACCACGCAGTTACGAATTGGCTAATGCCATTGATTTTACTATCAATGCTAATACCCAGAGAAACAAAAAGATTGCTTTAAAGGTGGGCGTGGTTTAAGCTGCACTATTTAATTAATTTAATTGTATATTTGCATAAAACATATTTAATAACTATATATTAGCAATTAAACTTTTGTAAAATATTGTCTATTATTTAAATTTGTTGTGAAACTATGGCTTAAAACATAAATAAGTCAAGTATATTTCCTTTAAACATTTTATAAATACAATACTGTTTTTAAAAAAGAAACAGAGAGAAATAAAAAAAAAAAAAAAAACAAAAAAAACAACCTAAAGCGCTTGCGCCATGATAGTAAATTTTAAGTTTACAATCAGTAGTCCATTTTGAATTATCATCAATTATGGAGAGAACCTGTAATTTGCACGCATCAAATTTTGCGATTTTCATTCATAAAACGTGTTTGTGTGGAATACAATCACAGAATAAACTTAGTAGATTAAATTTCAACAGAGAGTTCAAAAACGTCTCGTTCGCTTTTCTGCTAATTAAAGCAAAAATAGCACTTAACGAAGGGGTGAAAAGTAAAAAATCTGTTTTGCCAACATAACATTTCTAAAAAAGAAAAGAAAAACACAGTGTTAGAAGTAAATAAGAAAAACAGAAAAACAGTAATTTTTCTATTAATCTCCAATTAATTTTTTTATTATTAACAGAAAAGCGAATAAGACGTTTTTGAACTCTGTTCAACAATATCCCTATTTAAAAACATCTACATGAAACGATTGTGCTGTAAACACATACATACAGTTTTTATGAACGAAACTCTTAAAATGTTATGCCTGCAATGTAAAGGTTCTGAACATAATTGGTGGAAATGCGGCGCTAACACGTTTTGTACTGTTAGTGACCAAACCGTGTAAAACGTAATTACATTTTGTTTTATAAGTTACCACAAAGCTATACAAGTTCGCATCTTTATTTGATGGGTTTGACCTACAAAAATTCAGTAGAGGACATTCTTCTTTCCTTACAAAAAAATCAAATAAAACGATGAACGATGATGAATACTTTGCTCTTGAACTTCAACCGTGAGAACTCAAGGTTCATTAACATTCTTGGTATGAATACTACTTTGTTCAATTATGGCTTTACCGGCTTTTATTGGGAAAAGTCTATTCTAATGTCCTTATTGTTAATGTCTATTCTAAAATTTTCCAAAGTCTTTTATCTATTTACAAAAAGTTTATTATGGAATATGTTTGATTGACTGTAAAATTATTGATTATGAGTCAATAATAAAAATTGTCATTAGTTTACATCATATCATAAAAAAAGCATTACAGTTTACAAATAGCCAGCCAGTACTTACCACATTTTAAATAAAAATATATTGTTGATAGCAACAAATACCACCTGACAGCCCTCCTACCCACCATACCAACCAACACCTATCACTTGACTAACCCTCTACCCACCATGCCTTATCACCTGATAGCTCCCTTACCCACCATTCCAACATGGCCCTCATAACCATCATACATACCAACTAAAACCACATTCAGACAGCCCCCTTAACCCTCAAACCAACACATACCACTCGACATCCCTCCTAACCACCATACCCATACATACCGCTTGAAAGACCTCCTACCACAATAACTAAACTGACCACTTGACTACCCTCTACCCACCATGCCTTATCAAATGATAGCCCCCTTACCCACCATACCAAAACGGCCCTCCAACCCACCATAACACCACCTATCAGTTGACTACCCTCTACCCACCATGCCTTATCAAATAATAGCCCCCTTACCAACAACTCCACTCACCATACCAACACATACCACTTAACAGTCCTCCTACCCACCATACCAGCACATAAAATCGACGGCCCTCCTACCTACCATACCAACGATTACACTCAACAGCCTTTCTACCCAGCTTACCAACTTATACAATTTACAGCTCTGCTAGCTACCATACCAACATGTACCACTCGACAGCCCTCCTACCTACCATACCAACAATTCCACTCAACAGCCTTTCTACCCAGCTTACCAACTTATACAATTTACAGCTCTGCTAGCTACCATACCAACATGTACCACTCGACAGCCCTCCTACCTACCATACCAACAATTCCACTCAACAGCCTTTCTACCCAGCTTACCAACTTATACAATTTACAGCTCTCCTAGCTACCATACCAACATTTACCACTTAACAATCCTCCTATCAACACCGTACCAACATGTACCACACGACGGCCCTCCTACTTACCATACCAACATGTACCATTCAACAGCTCTCCTACCTACCATACTAAGAACTCCACTCAACAATTCTCCTACCCACCATACCAACTTTTGCATGACAAACCCTCCTACTCACCACCCCATCATACCAACATGTTCCACTCAACAGCTCCTACCCACTATACCAACAATTTCCGTCATTGGACCTCCTATCTACCATACCAAGAACTCCACTCAGCAGCCCTCTTATCCACCATACTAATACCTATCACTTAACGGTCCTTCTACTCACATACATGATCAAAACGACTGTACTGTATAGTGGGTAAATACCACTATATATGTATTGGAGGGGGGGTGGTACGTGTATGGGAGGATGGATAGTTCAATACTACTGTACGATTATATACATACTATTTGAGGGCTCTCCTACACACCATACCAACATATATCTCTTGATGGCATTCACATCTACCAGACTAACACACAACACATTAGGGCCGTTTCATCAACCAAACTTAACATGTACCCCTTGTCGGGCCTCAGTCTACCATATTAACACATACTGTTTAAGCTGTCAGACTTACATATCAGCACATAATACTTGATATGATAGCCCTCCAATCCACAAATATACCTAACAATTTTACCTGAATGCTCTCAGTCACCACCAACCCACATATGCACGTACATTGGTGACGACCCTGCCACTTGCTCAAATATGCACAGTGATTTAGCCCCACCACCCATACACGTACGTTGGTGATGACACCCCTGCCTGCACGTGCACAGTGGTTTGTCACACACTATCACATACCCATTTGGCTGCTGCCATTCTTAAACACGATTGTGGCTGGAGTGTAAGAAAAATAATACAGATGTAAGTTTGGTGGAGACATCAATACCAACATAGGTAGATATTAACAGGTCTATAACACACGCATGGGTAGCAGCTTGCAATAAACAACTATCAGTTCTGAGTTCTAGAGTATCTGACTGGTGATCAATTTAACCTTGACAGAAAGATAGTCAGTAGTCTGTAAATAGCAAACAAGACATCAATTAACAATCAGTATTGAATTTTGTGCATTAATCATGACATGAACAATTGGCAACTGCTTTACTGATTGATCTATACCATGGAATAATGCTTAAGTTACAGTGTAGATACCTAGGTTTGGAACACATTGAACTTTTGACAATATAAGTTTTTTTGGATATGTATTATCATTATTCGTATTTGAGATGCTGACACATCATGTGTGTATTTTAAGGCAAATATGAATGATAACTTAAGTTTAGGATATGTATGATGACTTGTATAGTCTTGTTACAAACTGAGTTCAACTTGGCTCGGAATTTAATAATTGCCCAATATCCAAGGTGATTAAGAGATTAGCAACATTATGTGGAATACCAACTACATATCCATTGGTTTGATTTTTAGCTAATTGACAGTTTTCTTCTCGACAAAAAATCTGGAACCTCTCTGAAAAATCTGGGGCCTCCCAAACTTCTCTAGTAGTGTCCACGTTGATGGCAACCATTAAGTAGATGCTGTGATGGTATTAAGAGGATTGGCCATAGAACTTATCGCTTACAATCTCCATGACACACTGTTCTTAAGTAGCTGGATTAAAGCACTATGCTACTAATGCTGACTGTATACATGCAGCTGTTTGACCCCTTGTATTTGAGAAAACACATCTACCCACCAACAATAATTAATTTTTAGCTCATCATTCGGTACAAATAATATTGCATTTAGATTGCATAATGTAATAGATTTTACAATAACATTATTATTTCATAATTTAGTTTGCTTAGTCTTGTTTTGCGACTTATCAAATTCCATTTTTATTTTACGAATAACTAAAATAAAAATTGATTATTTAATTAGATTGTTGTACTTTAATTAATTGATAGCATCAGTTTTATAGTTCAAAACAAGGCCCAGTAATAAGGATTTCCAATTACTTACTTTTTTATATATAGAGTGCTGTTGTTGAGTTGGAGGCTTAGGCTCTTATTTTGATTATATTTCCATCTAATTGTATTTGTCTTAAATATAGTTCTTGATGAGCTATTTGTCGTGATGAATGTATTATTTAGGATTATTAATTTTATCTTAAAAAAAAATCAATACTTTAGTTTACTATTGTTTCTAATTTACTAGCTGAATATAAGTTTCAAATCGTTAAGTGGCATTTCATCATCAATAACAGTTAATTAGCAATTACTGAATTCAAGAGATTTATGAGGTAGTCATAAATTGGTGTCAAAATGGTTTATGAGTAATAATTTTATATTAATTAACAATAACAAAATGATAAAAGAATGTTGTTTTCTTATGAAGCGAGTATATACTGAAGTTAAATTAAACCTAACAAAATAAAATTGGCTCAAACGTTAAAGAAATAAGAATTGTACAAAAAATATCATTAGACATTTATTTAATGTATAAATAAGCCTAAAACTGTGTTTCCTATCAATCATAAAATGACAGTAATGATATACTGTATAAGTTTGAAATTTATCAAAATAAGCTAATCCTAGCTAAATATTTTTAAATGGATAGAAAATTACTAACCAAATTATTTGTTCTCAACAAATGTAAAATAAATATATAAAAGAATTCAGAAATTACATAAAAATCTGCGTTTACGGGGATATTTATTAAATATCCAGATAGGGGACGCCAAAATCTCGGAAAATACACCCAGAACTTTTTAAGTCCAAGTAAGTATTATTTGTTGTATTATAAAATCGATTGTGCTGGTTACTAATTTTAAGCTTATTTCCACTTGTGTATTCTGAATGTTATTCTTCAGTTTATTTTATTTATGTGTTTGTGCTTAATCACATACAAACTTGAAGGTCAGGTTACATCATAAATGAATAAATTTTCTAAACTTAACAACTCCCCCAGTTCAATAAGAGTGAGGCCTTGAAAGTTTTTCTATTTCTTAAAGTTGAATAAACTGTAGACTTGACTGAAAAACAATGTCCAAAGCAATTTTTCTCCTCATTAAAATATGGATTCCCATACTTTGATAGGGAACAGCAAGAGATAAGCATTTAAGGTGTTTAACCTAACATATTGAGGGAGAAAACAAAAATATAATTTAATGTATAGTAAAAGTGAATGCTACATAACACAAATGTACTGTATTACAAAATAAGTACAAAATACACAAATATACTACAGTATAAGTACAAAATACATAAATATAGTACATTATAAGTACTAAATGCACAAATATGTTACAATATAAGTATAAAATTCAGAAATGCACCAACACATATTAAGCTAATTAAGTTTGATGAATGAAAGTAGTCATACTTACGAAATAATTGCAACTGCTAAAGGATAAGAAAATAAATGTGGCTGAGAAGTCTTGCAAATAACAATCAATTGCTAAATTAGAAGAAGACCCGGCAGTTAGAGTAATTTAACAGCTAGGGCCTAATTGAAGGCAGAGTACTTAGTACACTGGTGCCACCAATACTGCGCCAAAATAAAAGTATGCCAACCCAACACTCATCTGTCGATTCTATTGGTAATATTTTAAAATTGGAAATAAAAGTCAGGGAATTTCAATCTTGAATGAATAAAATGAAAAACGTCTTTAATCATCATAACCACAATAATATAGTACAAATTAATAAATTGTCTGCTATCAATCTCTTTCCAAGAAGATACAGTACACTATCGATTTAACGGACTAAAGCTTTAACGGACAATCCTCTTATCCGTTAAAGCCGATTGTCCGTTAAATCAGGGTGAATTCACTCCAAGCTGTTATGAGATTGCCACACCTTATCAAAACTGTGCTGCAAGTTCATTGTTAACTCAACAACCAATGAAATATACAATTATATATACTGTATAAAAATTATGAACACATAAGGATAAAAGGTTTTATGATATACTGTACTGAATAATAATAATAATAATAATAATGACTATTTATAGAATATTTGAAGTTTCTTTAGAAAAACTACATGTTTTATAAATTAATTTTTGTATAAAACTTCCTTCAGTAGAGGTACAGTATATATCAATTTAGATACTGTTTAATACAGCTGCGAGCTGTTCGTTAAATCCGAAGTCTGTTCAATCGGGGTCCGTTAAAACAAGGGTTTACTGTAATTGACAACAGTGCGTACACAGTTAGTTGGGAGTAACAACCTCTTTGTCTGAAGTTCAAAGACATTATTACAAATTGTTGATTAGATGATGGTCAATGTATTGTAGCTGTATCAATTATATTGTTTTCTATAATAGTGCAAGGAAAGAAACTACCATATCTATTTTTTTGTGATTAAGCTAAAGAAGAAACTTAAAAAACATTGTTGCAGTGATACTAGGAATGAAACTCACTGTACACTGCCGCAACAATACCACAAAGTAATCTCATAGTATTGTTTGCTATTAGGATTCCAGGGATGAAACTCACTTCCTATTATTTGCTGTGATTTTATTTTAGAAGAACATTCAGTATTGTTTCTTATGATACCAGGGAGGAATTATTATGCTGCATTGTTTGCTGTGAAAGTACTAAGGACGAACTTCATTGTATTGTTTGACGTGATGATAACTAGGCGAAATCTCACTGAATTGTTTGTTGTGTTTATACCAAGGAGGAACTCTAGTTTTGTTTGCTCTCATGTTACCAATGAGGAATATCAATGTATTGATGGCTGTGATGACAAAAAGGAAAAATCCTGCTGTATTGTTAACTTTGACTTAACTGTTAACTTACTACCACTGTGCCTGTATGGGTGGGCGGGTGGGTATATTATGGCACTAGGTGTACTTGAACTAATAGAGGTGTGCGGGCTTGTATGGGATTTTTTTTATGGGTAAAAATAATACCATGCTTGTATGGGTGGGTTAGTAACACTGTGCCTGTATGGGTGGGAGGGTGGTTCAGTAACACTGAGCCTGTATGAGTGGGCGGGTATCTGTGATGATACCAAGGATAAACCCCACTGTGTTGCTTACTGCGATGATATCAAGGAGGAACTTCTAGTATTGATTGCTGTGATGACATTAACAAAATATCCCATTGTATTGTTAGCTTTGAGGATACCAGGAGTGATCACAATATATTGTTGGCTGTGATGACACAAAGGAGAAATCCCACTGTATTGTCATCTTTGACGACACCAAGGAGAAATCCCAATGTATTGTTGGCTGTGATGATACCAAGGAGAAATCTCACTTTGATGACACCAAAGAGGAAATCCCCATCATATTGTTTGCTGTGATGATACCAAGGAAAAATCTCACTGTGATGACACCAAAGAGGAAATCCCCATCATATTGTTGGCTGTGATGATGCCAAGGAGAAATCTCACTGTCATGACACCAAAGAGGAAATCCCCCACCATATTGTTTGCTGTGATGATACCAAGGAGAAATACCACCATATTGTTTGGTCTTATGATATCAGGGAAAAATTGCACCATACTTTTTGATGTGACTATACTAAGTGTATTGTTTTTTCAAATATAGTGTACTGTCTGTGTAAATACTCGCTTCATTATTTGGATGAGATGATGCTGCATTGTTTTGTGTAACAGTGTTGATAGTTTTGTTTTCCCTTGCTATTCTGACTGCATTTCTTGATGATGTCAATTACTGAATTGCTTATACTGTTAAACTATTCATCACACTTTTATGATGAATAAAATTATAGATTCAAAAATTTACCAGTATGACTAATATTATAAAATAATAATTTCTGAACTAAGTTAGTGGAAACATCTCCTCTTCAAGATAGTTTTAAATTAATCTTTAATGCTAATCTAATCTTAACTAATAATTCTCTTAATTGCTGTGATAATAATGTTACAGCTAAATGTTGAAACGATTATGTGTTTATAACAACTTTTAACTGTGATTATCCTAAAACTTGTATGGAAATGTGATCCATTTACATATTTTTTTGTTTGATTAAAACAGCAATTTGTATACTACTAGCTACATCTGGCCACGTTTTGTTGTGGCTTAGTCTGATGTTAACTGTTGGTCATTATGTTTTACTTTAGTCATTATGAAAATAAATGTTGACTTTTTACTTGATTTTCTCCTAAATAAAGTAACGTTTAGTTGTTTTCATAAAAATATAATCATCTGGTCACCGTAGTAAATTTCATTATGAATAGTGTTTTTGAAGGACAGAAGGTTACTGGACAATCTCATTTTGTTGGTTCTGTCATCTAGTGCTAGGTGCTGACTACAAAGAGCAAAGTCTGACTGCAGTTACTGATCTCAGCAGTCTCTGGATCTTGCTGAGCCATGAGTGCTGCACTGAGGTGCTAGTTCCACGAAACTTAGTCTGTCTTTCTAAAAACTGACTCTCTAGATCATTAACTGATATTACGCACATTTACTAGTTACAACATTACAACAGATCCTGTAGGAGACTCTGTTATAAAGGTCAAAAGATCTTGGCATAGGTAATGAGAGATGTAATATTTAACAGAATAGATAAGAACCCGATAATAATTTAGGAGCTACCACTCATTTACATTCATGTTCAACCTACGGCCTCAACTACTTGTCCGTATATAATTTTTGATGTAATGTAGTGTCAGGAGATGATTCACCAGTCGTGTAGAGGTTTGGGGGATGGACCATTTATAGTATTAAACAAACAGATGTTAAATACTTAATTATCTTGTGTTACAAAGAATTAACGGAAAAGCAATTAGCAATAAGTAGTTTATTTTCACATATCATTTGAATATACACATCTATAAATAAATATAAATATGAAAAGGAAACTAACATTGCAAGTTAGGTAGATGAGCCAGGCTTTAGACATTAAAAATTATTTATCTCCACCCCCTTCAAATCATGGGTTACAATTTAGGTAAACTATCTAGGTCTAAGACGTTAAGAATTATTTACCTCCCATTTACATCTACAAGTTAGGCAGTCTACTCAGATCTTAGACATAAAGAATTATTTACGTCCGCCTCTCCCCTTTAAATCATGGATTACAAATTAGGCAGAATAGCCAGTCCTGAGGCACCAAGGTGTTCGATCAAAATTTATTTTTGAATTTTTTTGTTAAAAGTGTTATAAGTCTTCTTATAAATAATAAATTTGTTGAAGGAAATAAATTTGAAAAAGGCTTTATAGAGATATTGCTACATAAAGAGGCCAAACAGACCTTTCTAGGTAAATAACTCATTAAGAAATGCTGCGATATATTTCATTAAAATGTTAACCAACCTTAGTATTAACCAACCTGGTATATAAAACTTAAAAAAAATATTTCAAGTTTTATACACTAAGTATCTATTATTAACATATCTTAGACTGAAAGAGTATGTTAATAATAGATATAAACGTAGTTGCTAGAGTTTAATATAAATGAGGGAGTCATGTACCTTTTGTGCAATTGCGGGCAGGGCAGGCGGGGACAGTGATGAATTGAGAGGGGAGGAGACCGTGTTGTATGTGGGTTTGTGAGGCAGGATCTTTGCTACTCCTAAGGACAGTTGTGTGAAATCTAGAATTAACTTGCTTGGATCGCTAAACTGGGCGCATGTATGAACAGTCTTAAAAAAGGTAGACATCTTCTTTTTACGTACCCATTGATATTACAACCGACTCTCAAAATGCTTTATTTGATGATGATTTAAAATTAGGCCAATAATTTATTAAAGATCAGGTGTTGTAGCTTAGGGGCTAAGGTTTTGGACTGCAGAGTCTAAAGTCCAAGGTTCGAATTTCCAACTGAGCTAATGGCTGCAGAATAAAGTTCATGCAGAGCAGTTTGATATACTATTGATTTATATTATTTTTGAGTAGGTACAGCCGTAATTTCCAAGATATTTATAAAAAGTCTGTAAAAACAGTTTAATCTTGATAAACTAGCCTAATTTTCAGTATAGCCTACAACAATCAAGGATTAAAGTTATTGTAGCTTATTGTATAATTTCTTTGGTTGTTTTATATATAAGAGCAAACTTGGGGAGAGAATTTAAAAGCTTGTGTAAAGTCAGTTTTTAGATATAATCTATTAATATCTTATAGGAAATGATTTTATTCAATGAATAATACAGTTTTTTATAAGTTGTGGCTGGATGGTTTAAAATATGCCTTATTTTTAATCATTAGATATAATCATATTTATTTTTTACAAGTTCTTATTTTTTTAACACTTGATTGCAGTAATCTTTATTCGACATTTACTAATAATTTAAGTAATAACATTTTTGTCTATAACTCCTGACCTAATTTGTTTGTTTTTTTCTTTTAAACAAACAAAAATAGTCGATCAATGACAAATAAATTAAATAAGTTAATATAAAATAGTACCATATTTAATGGTTACATTCATGAGTAATTGTAATACATGTTTAAATCTTAGGATTGCAAATATAAAAATGGTTCTTAGATTCTAATAATATATATGGTATGATTTTAACATTAAAATAACTGTAGGAGTATTACTGTGGCATAGATCTACAGTGTAGTAAACATTACATGATTCAGAAGAGTTCATGAAATGAATAAAAAACACTAAAATATATCTGTCATATACATCAGTTATTTAGTCAAAGGGAGTTCACAATTTTCACAATTGATAATGAATTCGTTACAACTATTCGTTTTAAAATTATATCAAACTTCATTAAATTCTTATTAAGTTGTGCAAACGATTTTACATTTTTGTTTATAGTTCTATGGAACTTTTGGATACAGAAATATAATTCGATCAGTTTATTCTAAATTCCACCAATTTAAAAGATGTTCCAAAGATGGTGATGCTAAACATTTCTAATGGTTTAATGCTTTATTTTGTATAGGAACTTTTTATTTTACATGGCTTTCCGGATTTTTTATTTTTTTTATTTTACAGGATCAAGTTTTAGAGATGCCTTGCGTTTGCGGTGAATTTGAAAGAAAAAGATTTGTGTACTTTGCTCCCAAATTATTTAATAAATTTTCCTCCAGTTTAACAGGCTAGGGTGTATCTGAAACTACATATAAAAACAATCTATATAAATATTTAATGTATAATACAAGCTGATATATCCATATATAACTGTACTGTATACATAACTTTGTTTTAATTATGAATAATTAAAATTAGCTTTTAACTTTTTAAATAATTGTAATATGACTTGAGTTGTTTTGTAAACCAGCATTGTTTGTTGAAAACTGCTCCAAAATAAAGACCTTATTTATTTAAAAGCAAGTGTCTTGTTACAGATTGTGCGAGATGCAGAGAAGCTGGCCATGCGGATGAACCACAGAGGGGCGTGTGCATGTGACAACGACACAGGAGATGGGGCTGGTGTACTTACAGCCATCCCTCACAGTTACTATGCACATGAACTCAGGTTAGTAAATCCTAATATATGTAATCCAAAAACTACTTACTCAATCATCACAGATCTGTGGAATCACTGAACAGAATTTGATGAAAAGTTAGCTTTGAAACCTACTAACAAGGGATTTCTAAAAATTCCATTACTAAGGGGTAGTAACAGCCCCTTAATGATTCCTGTTTTCTGTAGGAGTAACTTTGGTATTCATTTAATTTAATAATTTATTTCAAACACTTGATACAGAAAAACATAAACATGACACAAAAGCTTGGCTAATTTGGTTTTGATTGTGAAATGTTTAAGGTAATTTGTACTAACACTTACATGATTGCAATACAAAAATACTAAATATTGACATTAATAATAATGGCAATGTTTATATAAGTAAAAATCATTGTAGTATAAAGTAGACTTATATTTATTAATTTTGTTTTATTAGCTTTATGCTTCGAAATATACATAACAGATTATGTTTGAAGAACTGTTGACAGGAAAAAAAGGTAATTTAACCAGTATTATTTCTATAGACATATTGGTTTCTGGTCCATAAAACTTTGTAATCTAGGAGAATGGTAGCAGGCTAAGTTTTTATATTGATATGATGGCTAGAGAGAGAAACCGCGTTGGGAAGGATAAGCAAGCATAGAGAACCCCGTAGTGATACAAGAGCTGTCAGCTAGTACGTTATAGTGGTGTTAAATTTAAATTATTTTTATACTCACTATCATTTTACTAAAAATATTATTTTCTAAAAAAAAAATAGTTGTGTTTTTGGATTGCAAGAAAAACAGTGACTTTGACAGTTTGTTAACTGTAGATCTGCACTTTAAGGCAGTTTCCTCACTTGACACGCTTGAACTTTACATTAAATTCATGTTCAATATTGCAAAATCAGATGTTTTTCCTGAAGTGCATTAGTGTAACAAATTAAATTTAAATAAATTCTATATCCAAGTTCTGAATCCATCTTTTGATATTTGAAATGTGCAGATGCAGGATTTTATATGGTTCATTATGAAATCAATGTAAAGGTACTATTATTTCATGTTGAATTATGCAATAAGTTCTAATGAATGTTAACAAATCATTTTATATATTTTGTTTTAATCATACAAATCCTAAAATTAGCTGCCCATTGCCCATTCCAGTTGAAACAGAGATTTACTTCGATTTTTTAATTCATTTTTAAGATTCCTTTTTATTAAGGCTTAAGTGAATATTGATGAATTTTTAAAATTTAGATGAATAAGAAATAAAACAAATAAAGTACCTTTTACAACCAATGCTGAAATATCTTAACTAAGTATTATTAATTTATAAACTGTGCAAATATTATAAATGAAAATTTTAGGAATCTCTGATTCAGATCAAACTGAAGCTCCTTCGGTATATGAAACAGAGCTTAAGTAATTAGTTATGCTATGGTTAATATGTTTTTGAATTCCTTATTTGAATTGCTATTTATTAAACTTGTATTTAAATTTCTTTTTATCTGTTTTTACTTAAGTTGTTTAGTTAGTTATTTTTGTTTCATATGTTTGCAGAGAGAAGCAGAACATAGAACTACCTCCTTTCGGACAATATGCAACTGGTATCTTATACCTGGACAAGATCCACCACATGGACTGCGAGGCTCAGTTTGCCAAGATCGCCAATGAGTGTAACCTTAAGGTAATCCTTTGGTGGGAAGCAATGAATAGTTTAGAAATATGTTACAAACAACAATAATATCTGCACCTAGTATATAATTTAGTAACATCAGAGCTACATTTTGGTGTTTCTATTCATTCAAATGTGACCATCAATTCATATATTGCGTTGACCTTCCAGAATTTTTTGTAACCTCATTCGCCATTTCACATGGGCGTGCAGGCTCAATTGGCTATTGGTTAGTTCAGTTATATATAATAATGTTGTATGGTACACATTTTATCGTGACCTAAAAGAACTCGGTTGTCATGTAATAATTAATTATTATGGCCCTTTATGAAAACCACAACATTTAAATTTTTTTTCTTTTTTCTGTTTTTAAACTTCTTTTGCCAGTTCACATGGGCTACAAGCCTGTGCGTAAACTTTATTCAACGAGTGAAGTACCGAAGTACCGACCGTTAGTTCAGTGGAGATTCGAACCTTGGAAAATGCCCTCAGCAGTCCGAAGCCTTAGCCACTAAGCCACCACGCCGGCAAAAAGTATGATTTGAAGTAAATCATACTTTTGAAATACAGATAACAAGCCTTGGTGAAGCAATTATTTGTTTAATGTTTCTAGACTATAAAACCATACAAGCCTTGTTTACTGATAATATTTTTAATGTTACTTCAAATTACTGTGCATACAGGATATTATGTTCTTAAATAAATAAAATGTTTGGAGCACGTGAAAGATTTTATTCAAAATACAATTAAAACTGCAATATAAATATTTATTCTCATATTCTTATACTGCAATGTGTCTTACGGAAGTGATGCTCAACCTGTGGTCTGTAGCAATGTCTCAAGTGATCGAACAGTGCTTTCTAGATAAATGATTTTATTAAAAATTTTTTGAAAAAGAAGAGGACAGTGTAATTTTCACTGTATATTTCCAGCACAATATATACTTCCAGCACAAAATTTCTTTGAGAAAGTTACTTTAAAGTAAACTATGTATAAAAATATGTCAACATACTAGCAGATGCTCTCGAAATTTATTCTTTTAGATAAATCAAATTTTTGCTACATCATTATTGATTTTTTTGAAGGCACATTTTGAAATATTACTTGCTAGTGAACTGCAAGAACAGGCAGTCACTGAGAGACTGAGCGTTTTTATTGTGTGAGTTTTTTAAAGAGTTTTTTTTATTGTGTTTACTTATTATTTATTTATGGGTCTGTTTTATGATATACTTACTTACATGACAGTATTTTTATACTGTTTTCTGTCTGCAGTTTACTAAAATTCAACATTAAAATATAATATTTTTCTTTTTTTAATTTAATGGACCTAAACAAGTTTGTGTTTTGCTGATTAATTTTATGTGTCTAGTGGTTCTTGAGGTTAATTAGATGGGAACCACACTTACAAGATCCATATGGAGCTATTATGTTATTGAAATATGCTGCATCTCCTTGTTTCAATGACAAATTTTGCATAAACAGTCTTGGCATAAACATAGGAAACCCTAGTACGGGACTTTATATACAAATTGAGTTTAACAGGGACTTTATATACAAATTGAGTTTAACAGTTCGTTAAGCATACTGAATAGTTTCAGACATTTCACTGCGTTGGTCTGGTTTTGTAAAAATTACAAAATATTCCAAAAGAATAGGAAAGTAATTGGCACTTGTTAAATACTCTGTAAAAACCAAATTAACTGTAAAAAGTGGTTGCCACTATCCCCAGAGAACTACTTAAACTTCTCGGGAACAGGAACTGATTACACTGTAGCCCTATTGTTTACACCCTCTTTCTGAAGTCTTGCTTTTAGACCCAGTGTGGCTTAATTTTTTGTTTTGTTTCCTTTTTGTTTTTTTTTAGCTACAAAAAGCAGTCTATAACAATTAACAACGTTAAGTATTTTTACTTAATTGAAAAAAAACAAAATGTAAGTTATAATTTATTTCCGTTTAAACATGTTATAAGTGTAATAATAATTCAAAAATGGGCCTTAATGGCTGGATAGCGTATTTTCTGGGATGTTTAGTTAGCACATACTGACGCTGGTAATTCTAGTGTTCGTTACCGATTGGCTATTGAACTTGTAGCTACTCATTTCCTCATGATGTTGTGTCAAGACCAGGGGTTTTTAAGTACAATTTTTACCCATCCGCCAACTGAATATTGAACCCGGGACCCAAGCTCTGGAGATGAGTAAATGTCATGACTAAAACAAAACCAGATTTGTGTTTTTATAATAATGTTTGTTTAATCTTAATTCATAATTCATGGATTTATTAGCTTCAGAAATACAAAGTGAAAATACAGTTTTGGTAAGAAAAATACATAGACGATGATAACCGACTAATTAAAAAAACAGAATACACACTTATAAGGTAAAAACTAAAGAACAATACATACTTTTTAAATTTTGATTACGTCATCATTTTCACCTTGAAATGATGGCCTCACAGATATATCCATTTGATATATATCCATTTGAACTTTATATCAAATGGATATATTCCCATTTTAAATTTTGAAGTTGACTCCTAGATCTAGGACTACAGGAGATCCCTAATAACATTGAAACACTCAAATGTTGTGTTAGTTCATATAAATGTATTGGCGTTTACAAATGCAAATCTTTTATAAACTTTGGAAACAAGTTAGGTAACTGACTTAAAACACCCTTTATAAAGGTGTGGCTCCCTTTGTAGTGCTTGTTAGTGCCCCTGGGGTTAGGTTAGGTAACTGACTTAAAACTCACCCTATATAAAGGTGTGGCTCCCTTTGTGGTGCTTGTTAGTGCCCGTGGGGTTAGGTTAGGTTAGGTAACTGACTTAAAACTCACCCTATATAAAGGTGTGGCTCCCTTTGTGGTGCTTGTTAGTGCCTCTGGGGTTAGGTTAGGTTAGGTAACTGACTTAAAACGCACCCTATATAAAGGTGTGGCTCCCTTTGTGGTGCTTGTTAGTGCGCCTGGGGTTAGGTTAGGTTAGGTAACTGACTTAAAACTCACCCTATACAAAGGTGTGGCTCCCTTTGTGGTGCTTGTTAGTGCCCCTGGGGTTGCTGTGGAGGATACTTTGAGAGTACAATTTTGGAATGTTTAGAAACATCAATGTCAAATAACCTATATATTTCTTGAGTATTATTTTGGAATTTCATACAAATATGTTATTTGCATCATAACTACCAACTAAAAATCTTCTTAAAAAAATAAATAAATACAACTTAAAACAAAATGATGCTAGCCAATAAAAAATTTGTAGAAAATATTTTCAGATAGTTTGAAACGGTGAATTCATAAACAATGAAATTCTGTATAAAAGTCTATATAATTACAAATAGGCCTATTTTCCATAATAACAAATCAAATCATTTATTTCCAAGGACAAAATACATTTTTTATTAGCATGGTCAAGTGATTATTATGTTATCCTCTACAATCTACAATCTTATGTCATAAAACTCATTTATGGTATATAAACACTGTAAAACAGTAAGTACTTTCATGATAAACAATTAATTTAAAAATATTTTCCAAATTTCTAACAGCTACAGGCAGATGATTGAAAAAATGTATTGCATTTAACTTAAAGCTTTGTTTAGTATTAACTAAATGTAACGTATTAACATTTTCGTTGCGACCACAAGATATCACTGAAAGGGGGATACCCTGCTAAATGAGACTGTTAGTTCGAAATTCCTGGGAATACACCTGGATCGAGGGTTGACCTGGAATTATCACATCAACCATGTTTACTCAAGATCGTCCTCAGGCATTTATGTCTTGAGGACTTTAACCAAGTTCTGCCCAACTCAGGTTCTGATGACAGTGTATTATGGCTTGATTTACCGTCATCTCACCTACGGTGTGGTGTTATGGGGAGCTTCAACAAACAATCAGTTCAGCAGAGCATTTATATTGCAAAAACAAGCGATTCGTATAGTCGCCAAGTTAAAGTTCAGATAATCTTGCTGAGAAGCGTTCAAAACCCTACAACAATTGATACTACCATGCCTTTACATGTTGGAAACAACATTGTTTTGCATATGTAAAAGTGCCATGGTAAGTGGCCGGGATATAAGGCACGAAACCAGACACAGGGATAACTACCAAACTGGAAGTCACAGGATGGTAGTCTATGAAGGCTTGCCCTCACACATGGGTGTTCGTTTTGTCAACAAATTACCGGACTCAGCTAAGAATACATCAACACCCAAGGTTTTAAAAACTCGTCTAAAACGCTTTTTAGCGTCTCATGCATTTTATAGTGCTGACAAGTATTTGGCATGCAACTGGGAAACCACATAATCAGATGACAGACAACCGATGCCGGGGGTGGGAATTAGGCACGAATGAATGTGTGACTGAAAATGTGTATGTTTGAAAGAGGTTACGATGTGGTGTGAATGGCTTAATTTGAAATTTTTATATATATGACGATTGTTATACATTTTTATAATGTCTTTAGAAAATATACTTGATTTTATTTGATTTGAGTTGTAGAGAATTTGCAATGTGCAATGTGCTCCTTCCTTAAATTATCCTTAAATCTGTTATTATAGCAGTGCAGATCAGAATGACTTAAAATTATCGATTTATTTTTTTTTTATTTTGCAAAAAGCAAACAATTGTAAAAATATAGACTAGGCAAGGATAAAACTTTCAATTCTTTAACCCTCCCGATGCTGGTTGTCGGCAATGCAACAGCATTTGTATTATGAATATTAGTTGCTGCAAACACGACAACTTTGAAAGGGTTCTGTTAAACTACCAGAAAACCGTTACTAACAATCATTTTTGTATACACATTTGATATCGTTTCAATTGTCATTTTTCCATGCTTCTCACGATATCTGTTAGTAGACAATTATTGTTTGTATATGGAACCATTGTTTATCTATACACAAATAGATTTCCCATCCAATGTTAAATTTTGGGTCTCAAAATATCAGCTGTTCTTGTGGTCCATTGTGGAGCACTATTGTAGTTCCATATAAATTTAATACAGTTTAAACCAGTTGTGGTTGGGCCTCACTAACTAACAAATTAGAGGCAGAAATATTCTTATTAGATGGAATATCTATTTTAGGTGTATATAATCAAGGGTGGAACAAAGATTATCATATGATAATCAACAACATTGAAACAGCTGGTGCTAAAACAGCTGTAAATAGTCTGTACATAGTTAGATTTTCTCATTGTAGTTTTTTGTTTATGTAAATATTGTTTATATAAATGTGAATATCATATAGAACAAATAGGCTATTTCAGAATGTTTGCATTGTAAACATTAACAATTATCAAGGTAGCGTGTATTTGTAAATATGTTTTGAAAAAAGACTTTTTTATCTTGTCTTGACCTCAACAACATTTCAAAATAAATAAATCCTCTTATCTTTTGCACGTACAAGTTCTGTATGATTTTACAAATAAAACTATATATATATTGTTATAATAGTTTCAATATTTTATATGCATTTTTAAATGTACGCTTATACAAGTGGCAAAAATGGCCTAACATTATAGAAACAGATAGTGAACAGTGAGAGGGTTAAACAATAATTTACAATGTATACTCTAGGCTTAGCACTACATACTAGCCTGATAGCTCTTTTTTTTAGTACAGACAAACTCTGAGACACTGAACTGTTTGCCCACAAAATGTTACCATAAGTAAGATATGTATATACAAAACTATAGTAAATCAAAAGAAGCACGTAAGAACTTCTATCAAACTCAACCTTCTAATCATAAAAATTCCTCTAGATACGTTTATGAAACTTGACAGATACAGGGTTAAAAGTTAAAATAGTAGGTACAGTACATTTACAGAAAACAAAAAACCTATTTACAAATACATTACCATGAACTGGCACATGAACTATGTAGATGTTGTATTTATGTCTAAAAGTACAAGCGTCTACATAGAAGATGCTACATATATATATATATATATATATATATATATATACACATACATACGACAGGCTTGTTTATTTTACTGACCACTATCGATGTCATTTTATTCCAAAGATATTTGAGAGTCGATATATGACATATTGGTTGCCGAGAATCGACTTTTTATATTTTTTCGTGTGAAGGTAGATCAAGGTCATTATGTTTGTCTGTTTGTTTTGTGAAGTTTGTGAGTGCATTTTGTTGTTCAGTTGAATAATGTTTAATTCAACAGAAATGCATTATACATATAAATAGTTCATTTTATAAAACGTTTATTTTGAAATTTTGTGTTCTCTTTTTATAATAAATTCATTGTTTTTAGCATAGCTAATTAAAACGTTGCCGCGAATGATTCCTAGCTACGCAATGTTGTTGATGAAGAGCTGATGTGTCAAAACCAAAATTCCTTATTTACTGTAATAATTTGTTATCATTATAATGGTTGTATAGAAATAAAACAGCGCAATGTCATGTACATATGATTGAATAATTATTGCTTTGTTTGTTTAACCCTCCGATGGTTCACTATTTTACTTCTGGTGGTTCAGCCCATTTTTGCCAATTTGCAGCCTTATTTTTAAAAATCTGTAAAAAATTTATTTTTTTATCTAAATAGGGCTTATTATACATCATTTAGTTCATAAAACTATGGAGTATTATTATATGTATTTCAAAATGACTTAACAAGTAGTTTGGGATTTTCTTTAACGGAGAGAACAAGAAGAAGAAGAAAATCCACAATGTTTTTCACACTTTACACACACACACAATTTTCACTATGTACAATACAAAAATTCTAAGATAGCCCTTTTGTGCAGAATTTATAACTGAATAAGAAAATATAAACTTATAAGGACTTCATTACTAAAATAAATAAGTTATGTACAAAAAACTATACAGGCGCAATGGTGAAAACCGCTCAATCTGACTCACTCCCGCTGATGGGAGCTCTTCTTTTCCTGTTACCCCTAGATGGTCTCCAGAAGTGTTGTAATTTGGGGTCTCCAGAATCATTGAACAACTCCCTATCAATCTCACTCGTATGTAATTCAGACGTTTTCACGTAAAAACCACTAAAAACGAAACATTATTACGACCAAAACAACGAAGATGCGACACAGTAGTAAACAACAATGGTGCGCTGACAGCTGGAACTGTCAATTATGGAATTGTATTTTTTTTAGTCTAGGCCAACGCCATCCAAATAAAACTTTCACCAGACTAAACAGTAGAACCAGCTGTTTCAAATGACATATGATATAGGATGTTTAGTGAAGGATGAACACCCGTAAGAAACGAAATAGTGAAGGTCGATTTTTCGACTCTAAACCATGGCAGATACGTTGTAAAGGTCGATCGTTCGACATTAAACCATCGGAGGGTTAAAACATGTTTCAAATGTCAAGTTCTCAACTAATTTTTATGAGGACAATATTTTGTATATACTCCTTATTTTTTTATACAAATAACCTGATAATATATTAACTTTGATCTTCATTAGACGCTCTGTACAGTGGAATAGGTAAAAAAAAAAAAAAAAATATTCAGGCACTTATTTTATTCATAATTTCAAAAATAAAAACAAAATTATCTATTATTTGTATTAATAAAAAATACTTTAGTTTGTATTTTCTTGTTATAAGGCTGTTTCCTGTTTATTTTGTTACAAACAAATAAAAGTATAAAGATATGACAACAAATCTATAAGCATTTTACCAAAGCTCTACATTTTCGCACAAAACTGCTTAGCACTTTTGGGTATATCCATAGGCCAGGCGGCATAGCACTAAAATGGTTAATACTACTGATAAAAAATGTGATGAAAGAAAAAAACAGTAGATACAGTTCATATACAGAAGACAACAACTATTTACAGATGCATTACCATGAACTGGCACATTCTCTACAATTTCCTTAATACTACTGATAATAAATTTGTTAAAACCTTCAGCTTAATGTCTTAGAGGCTATCCCTAAACAACATAAATGCTAATATCGGTCTTTTCAGACCCCCCCCCCCCCATATAACGGTAATGCTAAACCCCTCAAAAATTAGTCATCCACTTTTATGCACATTTTTAACTACGATAAAGTCATTGTTTAGTCTTTCTTCCGTTTCTTTTTTAATAGGAGGGGGGTAGAATATTACATGTATAACTTTAATATATTTTTTTAAAGGATATATTTTTAGATTTTGTTAGTATATTTTTAGATTTTTTTAACAGAAATCTTGTATTTTGACTAAAAACAATAACAGTTTGTGAATGAATTCCAACAAATTGCCGAGGTTTAATAGTTACGTAACACTCCCTAGAACCCTCCACCCTCCCCCGTAACTATGAATAATGCTGCCAAAAACCCCCTTTCCCCCCTTCAGGCGTTTAGGGACGGCCCCTTATCATCTAAACATAATTTAGTCTTACTATTCAAATTGAGATTGTTATTAATAATATCCCATACTTCTTTAAGCTGATTTACTGAATTCCAAACTAATATACTATGGTAAGCTAGTTTAGCACTTTTAACAGATCTCAAATAAAGGAATGTTAATTGTTTATCTATTTTTTAGGGTTTCACAACCACTTTCATTAAAACCATAAAAATATAACAAAAAATCAACAAAACATGTAAACAACTAATTACAAAACTGACAGAGTTACAGAAACATAACTGTTTCATTTAGAAAACAAAATGCTAGCAGTAATCTATGAAAAGAAATAAATAAAATAAACATTTCCAAATAACTTTGCTTATTCACTTAGCCTACTTTATTTTAAAAAGTTAACTAGCGAAATACATATTCTTGTTTCTTAATAACAATAAGAGGAATATAGATAAGAATAGAAAGAATCGTCTCGTATCGTTTATTTTTTTAAACAGAATATTTACTATAGTGAAACTTATTTTATCCTAAGTAATAAAAAAACAGAAGTTTTACATAAAATGATCACTTTGATACAACATTTGACGTAACATTTGTGTTATACACTTATGACCCAAATTATTTGGCTTATATTTCTTGTAAGCGATATGGTGTGTTTGCTACAGGTGTTGTGCTGGCGTACAGTACCCACTGACAATGCTGGTATAGGTGAGGTAGCTCGTAGCAGTGAGCCTTTCATGAGACAAGTCTTCGTTGTGCCATCAGCCACTGTTGACGAGGATGAGCTCCAGAAACAGGTCAGTTTGAAGTATTCATATACAATTAGTTTGCATAGTCAGTATTTGTTATTTACTTTAACTACCTGTGCCTTTTTTCAAGTTTTTCTTTCCGACCCGATTCTGATAGTACATAGAACACTTTGAGCAAGTATTAAATGTACAACAAACATGCAGTTTCCATACCTTTAAATGTTTATAAGAGATTTAGAGAAAAATAAAATAAGTTATAGGCTAAATTTTACTGGTGAAAACTACTATTTTATAAAATAATCTGGCATTTGCTAATCTAACCTAAACCCAATCAAAACTCTTAATGAGAAAAATTAATTTTTAATATTTGACTTTGAAATATAGAATTGTATTGAAAGCTAAGATAGCCTTAAACAAATATAACCTAAAATAACTCAATGCCAAAATAACAATTCACTGACCTGTTTTATAGGGGAAAATTTTTGTCAAAGAGTTTAATGTTCTGTTAAATTTTTTGATTTCATAAGCTAAGATTAATTTCACAATCTCCCCTTAATCTGACTGATTACGTACTGAAACTCTACCTACCTGCCTCTGTGTAAATATTTCCTCTTTTCAAACTTTGTATTGTCAAAAGTTTATATGTTCATTAGCAATATAATTTAATCTCCAAATAACCTGAAAGTTTTGGGAAAAATCCAGCATCATGTGTTTACAGAAAAACTAACGAATGGCTCTCTTTGATAATTCAACAAATCAAGTTTTATATACATAAAATGAATTGTTCTGCTTCTCTTCTTAACTAAGTGTCAATTTATTTGCTTCAAGTACTGGTAGTTCAGAGTAGATGATTTCCAAACCGCATATCTCTCTTTTTTTTCGGGCCTATTGTTTTCCAGTTTAAGGTCAATTATCAGTTATTTACCTTTCAGCAATCTTTTTAAAGCCAGTAATTTGACTTGCACAATCAATTCATTGTTTCTAGTCCCTAATTGCTGATTTCAGTTCATTGTTAACGTGTTTATTGCGCTTATCATAATAGCTTTTAGATAGTATTATATCTTACAATAAGGCGTGTCTACATAGGCCCTACTTCAGTGCTTAGAGGTGTGTCTTTAAAATGTTGTCTTTTTACAAATTTAATTTTTTGCTGCTAAATGGTTAAATTAATTATTCCAAGCTTTATTGGTCTGACGGTGTTTCTAAGGAGGTGGGAGGGTGTATTTTGGTGATTTGCAGTCTGGTGTCCGGGTAGCATGAATCCATAAGACGAGTGATAAATGTTTTCAAATCAAGAAAAAACATACTTCCACTGTTATACCTTCAAGTGTTTGTTCATTAGCTGATTTTATTGATTAGATTTTTACAGATTCCTGAGTAAAGGCTTGATGTTGAGTAAAGGCTGAATGTTGTTCTTGGGTTTTCCAATTTGTAGGTGTTTATTTTAATCTGTTTTTTTAAATTGGAGCAATTTTAAGTATGTCTATTACAAATAGTTAAATGTATAACTAAAATGGGCGAAGCAGTCAATATTCCCCATTACAACACCTACAAAATGACTTACAAAACATTAATGTAAAATATCAGCTTATTTGTTTAGAGTTGGTCTTAGGGAGGATAGATCCAAGGTTATCATTCACAAGTAGGACAAGTAAATAAAGGAAAACGAATCAAAATAATCTGAACCTATTCAGAAGCTTACTTTCAGCCCAAGATTGTAAAGGCTTGCCTATGATGTAAAGAAAAAAAAAATGTTGATGAAGATTTTAGTGATTTTATTCCGCTTTTATGTATATGTTTGAAGCTTGCTTTTCCAAGGCAACATTTAATTTTAAGAAGGATTTGTATGTTAAATGGATGAATCAAGAAGTTATCGAGTCTGAGTTAAAGTTGAAGGATTTGTGTTGGCTTGCAAGGAATGTTCCAAATGATATCACTTAACGTGAATATTCTTATGCTAAAAGGCAACATATCTCACTACTCAGTAACACCAAGAAACAGTTTTATAAATCCAAAATAGACAATGCAAAAAATATAAGCAAATAATCTTGGTCGATTATTAGAAGTTTAACACGCGCTGATGATGTAAATAGCTGTAATATAAGTTTAAGTATTAATGACGAGCTTACTACTAACCCAGGTAGTGTTTTAAATGACTATTTTGTTTCTGAGATAGTAAAATTGACAGGACCGGTTACAGAAGAATTTATTGATGGAGGAAATCATCATACATGTGGACTAAAGATGAAAAAGAGGTTTTTAACATCCTACAAAAATTAAAGTCAAGAATAGTGTTGGAGTGGATGAAATACCTTGTAACATTTTAAAAGAATGTAATTACATAATTACTCCACCACTTGCTATGATTATATATCATTAAATCCTTTGAGCAGGGCAAGTTCTCAAGTAGAATTAAAATGTCTGAAGTAGTCCCTGTACTTAAAAATAATGAAAAGGATTTTGTTAAAAACTACAGACCAGTAGCTGTTTAAAGTGTATTTTCTAAAGTCTTTGAAATTATCTTCTTAAGAAGACTAATACCCTATTTAGACAATAAAAACCTTTTGAATAGCCACCAATATGGATTTTGAATAAATAGGTTTATAAGTGACACAATATTTGACCTACAGGTCAACTTATGAATAAACTTGTACATATTCTACAACATGACTAAAGTGTTCGACTGACTATCACATTCAAAGCTATTAGAAAAGTTAAAATGTACGGGTATAAGTATAAGAGAGCAAACCTCTCAACTGTATAGCTACTTATTTTATGGATCCGAGTCAGGTTGTAAGTATTAGCCATTCAAGTCAAGATGGACTAACTCAAACTATCGCTCATTAGTGGCTCCTCCTATCAACACCGGCCCCGTACTGTTCCCTCTCTGTGTAAATGATTTACCGACTCTATAACTACGGGTAAATTGCTAACTATATTTTCTGGCTATTTGCGGATGATGTCAGCCACTGGATTTAAGAAGAGAATGAACTAATACTTAGGCAAAAGATACAAGAGGGACTAAACGAGATGAGCACCTGGTGCCAAGAAAAGAAACTCCTTTTAAACAAAGGAAAAAACCAAGGCACTTACATTTAACAACTGAAAGAAGCCTGATTATGTTTTAAAGGCTCAAGTATAAGTGTTGATAGTACTGTCAGAAACCTAGGCATAACCATCAGCGATGACCTCAGGTGGCAACAACACATTGAAAAGATGACAGCAAGACTTACAGTTGATTACTACATGGTGAGACAACTGCAAAACCTCTTTGACAAAGACATCCTTATGAAAGTGTATTTTGGATGTTTCCATAGTGTCATGTCGTATGGAATAGTCTTCTGGGGTAGCAGCTTTATGGCCCAACATATACTTCTTCTGCAGAAGTGAGCTGTCAGTGTCAGGACAACCTGCAAGGCTCCGTACTTGGCCCATTGTAAGGAGTTCTTTGTTGAGCCGTTTTTTTTTTTTTTTATATATATTAGAGCTAGCTCTCCTTAATGAGACTTTATTTTAAAATTATTCTAATGTTTTCATAACTTACTATAAATTAAATACTGATAAAGCGTTTGGTTTGGACAGTTTGCTGTTTTGAAATTAAAGTTATTATTAACCCTATGAGTGGCTATACATTTTTTAAAATATTTTCTTGACAATCGGTCATTTATTAAAAAGTATTATGTAAGTGCTTCAGATGTGAGAGTGACTAAAAGGGGAACATCTAAGACCGCAGCCACCTAAAAATAACTAGACCTATTACTTGAATGAAACGTCTAGATTGTTTTCATTAGCATTTGGAAATGTTAAGTACTTGGTGATATGAGCCAGAACAGAGAACACAAAAATCTAAGATTAACTCCTTTTGACTTTTAACACTTAATCTTCCAAAAAAATATATTTAGATCTTGGAAACTGTTCAAAGAGCAATTAAACAAACAAATATTTAAAACAATCATATTTCTTCTGGTTAAATTTACAAAAACAGACTTTCTAATTTAGTTTGTGATTGTAATTCTGGCTTTTAGCCATGTTTTTCATTTTAGGTGACTGACTGAAAATGTTTGACTGAATGTTATATGATTATATAATACAGTCTTAGGAAATTTAACGTAAATATGAAGTTGAATATGAACATTTAGTCATAATCATAATCTGTGTAATATCTAGTAATACCATAGGTTGACTGATCCTCAGAAAATTACCTACAGTATAATCCTTAATGGCCCTCCTGTCTGCCTTCAAACAACGTCTGCCATAAAGCCTACTAACTCTTGCGGGATCATTCTTTATTTATCATTTCTTATTCAAATATAAACGTTATCGTTATATTTATTTATAGTATTTATTTAAAACATGAGCCTTCTCTATTTTTTGGCAGATATTTTTTTCATAGTCGATATATAACTAACAGACAAGAATATCATCTTCTTTGAGCGGAAAAGCCAGAACAGTTATGAAAATGAGGGAAAACAAAAATATTTTTATTCTTAAATGTAGCATTGTGGGTACCCAAACTGTCCACAATTAAGCCTTGATCACAAATATGGCAAGGGTTTTGCAATCGGACCATTATTAAGCACTTTAGTGCTGGAAATGTTCTGGTTTCACTAAGTTTATGTTTTTGTAGGATATATCTATGTTGGGTATTGTTAGGTGAGCAAAAACTAATATAAAAATCAGCCTATCCCCTCATATCCTAACCTAACCAAAACTAACGTTACAGAGTGTAATCCACCTAACTTTACAACTCCAAACCTAACTTAACCTAACCAAACCTAACCTATCAATACCCTGTCAACTTAGCCCTCCTAAAAAACATAACTTTACTGAAACCGGCACATTTCTGGTACTAACATGCTTAATAATGGTTCTATTGCTAGACCCATATTCGTAATCATGACAGAATTACACTCAGTTTGAGTACCCACAATGCGATATTTACAACAATAATATTTTTTCGTTTTTCCCTTTTTCATAATTTTCCTGACTTTTCTGCTGAGAAAAACAACTATTCTTGTTTCTTTGTTAATTAAAACTGTGAAATAAATTTTCAACAAAAATATCGACAAGGAACCTGTTCTATATAGTTACCTTATTTATGATTTTGCAAAGTTAAGCTTTCTGGTTACTATGTAATATAAAGGTAATTGGAGGGTTTAGTGATAGTGTTATTAAGTGATAACTTTATTAAAATATCAAGTGTTTCATTTCAAACTTTGAAACTAAAATACTGAAGGTATAATTGTTGAAGGATCGCTCTTAATTGAATGTAAATAAGAATACGACTCATTAACAAGTAAACTCATCTATATAAAAAATACTAGCTAGAAATTTTAAATACATCTATTTTAAAAATCTTAATTTTAGCTAACTTATATGCTTTGCGAATTTTTATGATATTCTATTATTTCAACTTTATAAAAATGTTGTTTCTTAATATTAAAATTAAATTGAATTTTAGGTTTATTCATATTAACCTGCTGCTGAATTGTTATAAAAGCGTTGTCATGAAATCTCTCACCAGATATAGACCATTGTTAAGCATTGTTTTCTACTCTTGCTATGTTTCTATTGTAAAGGTGTTGGCCAATATTTTGGGCTATTCTTGGCTTTGCTGCGTACAATTGCAGCTGTGTCGCTGATTTATTTAGCAAGTTTTGGTCCGTTAGGTCGCCCATTCCGATTAATTTGGTCCTTTTTGGCAAAGGAATTAGGTTAAACAGACAGAACATTGTGCTAAATACATATACACGTGGTGGTTCAATTTTTAAATGAAAGGTTATTGTCTTTGGCAAATGTCAAAACAGTGCTGTTCATCAATGTTAGGCAACATAATGCTGTTGGCATTTCATGTATGCTGTCTTTATTCATTAAAAGACATCAACATTTTTTTAGAATTTTATGTCTCACACTTCATATTTTACTACGGCGAGAAAAAAGAGTATCAGGTATGTCAATAAGCAGACTAATGAGGCCAATTGTTTGGATTCCACAGTAAGTTGTTGCTCACTTTGTTGCTCTGACTACTCGGCTACTAATAAAGGTCCCCATACTACAGATTATTCACTTTGTAGCTCTGACTACTGGGCTACTAATAAAGGTCCAATACTAAAGATTATTCACTTTGTTGCTCTGATGACCCAGCTACTAATAAAGGTCCCCTACTAAAGAATATTCACTTTGTTGCTCTGACTACTGGGCTATTAATAAAGGTCCAATACTAAAGATTATTCACTTTGTTGCTCTGATGACCCAGCTACTAATAAAGGTCCCCTACTAAAGAATATTCACTTTGTTGCTCTGACTACTGGGCTACTAATAAAGGTCCCCTACTAAAGATTATTCACTTTGTAGCTCTGACTACTGGGCTATTAATAAAGGTCCAATACTAAAGATTATTCACTTTGTTGCTCTGACTACTGAGCTACTAATAAAGGTCCCCTACTAAAGAATATTCACTTTGTTGCTCTGACGACCCTGCTACTAATAAAGGTCCCCATACTAAAGATTATTCACTTTGTTGCTCTGACTACTGGGCTACTAATAAAGGTCCCCATACTACAGATTATTCACTTTGTTGCTCTGACTACTGGGCTACTAATAAAGGTCCAATACTAAAGATTATTCACTTTGTTGCTCTGACTACTGGGCTACTAATAAAGGTCCCCATACTACAGATTATTCACTTTGTTGCTCTGACTACTGGGCTACTAATAAAGGTCCCCTACTAAAGATTATTCACTTTGTAGCTCTGACTACTGGGCTATTAATAAAGGTCCAATACTAAAGATTATTCACTTTGTTGCTCTGACGACCCGGCTACTAATAAAGGTCCCCATACTAAAGATTATTCACTTTGTTGCTCTGACTACTGGGCTACTAATAAAGGTCCCCATACTACAGATTATTCACTTTGTAGCTCTGACTACTGGGCTACTAATAAAGGTCCAATACTAAAGATTATTCACTTTGTTGCTCTGACTACTGGGCTACTAATAAAGGTCCCCATACTACAGATTATTCACTTTGTTGCTCTGACTACTGGGCTACTAATAAAGGTCCCCATACTACAGATTATTCACTTTGTTGCTCTGACTACTGGGCTAATAATAAAGGTCCCCATACTACAGATTATTCACTTTGTTGCTCTGACTACTGGACTACTAATAAAGGTCCCCATACTACAGATTATTCACTTTGTTGCTCTGACTACTGGACTACTAATAAAGGTCTCCTACTAAAGATTATTCACTTTGTTGCTCTGACTACTGGGCTATTAATAAGATTATTTACTTTGTTGCTCTGACTACTGGGCTACTAATAAAGGTCCCCATACTACAGATTATTCACTTTGTAGCTCTGACTACTGGACTACTAATAAAGGTCCAATACTAAAGATTATTCACTTTGTTGCTCTGACTACTGGGCTACTAATAAAGGTCCCCATACTACAGATTATTCACTTTGTTGCTCTGACTACTGGGCTACTAATAAAGGTCTCCTACTAAAGATTATTCACTTTGTAGCTTTAACTACTGGGCTACTAATAAAGGTCCAATACTAAAGATTATTCACTTTGTTGCTCTGACTACTGGGCTTCTAATAAAGGTCCCCATACTACAGAATATTCACTTTGTTGCTCTGACGACTGTGCTACTAATAAAGGTCCCCTACTAAAGAATATTCACTTTGTTGCTCTGACTACTGTGCTACTAATAAAGGTCCCCTACTAAAGAATATTCACTTTGTTGCTCTGACTACTGGGCTACTAATAAAGGTCCCCATACTAAAGATTATTCACTTTGTTGCTCTGACTACTGGGCTACTAATAAAGGTCCCCATACTAAAGATTATTCACTTTGTTGCTCTGACTACTGAGCTACTAATAATGTTCCCTAATAAAGATTATTCACTTTGTTGCTCTGACTACTGGGCTACTAATAAAGGTCCCCATACTAAAGAATATTCACTTTGTTGCTCTGACTACTGGACTACTAATAAAGGTCTCCTACTAAAGATTATTCACTTTGTTGCTCTGACTGCTGGACTACTAATAAAGGTCTCCTACTAAAGATTATTCACTTTGTTGCTCTGACTACTGGGCTATTAATAAAGGTCCAATACTAAAGATTATTCACTTTGTTGCTCTGACTACTGGGCTATTAATAAAGGTCCAATACTAAAGATTATTCACTTTGTTGCTTTGACTACTGGGCTACTAATAAAGGTCCCCATACTACAGATTATTCACTTTGTTGCTCTGACTACTGGGCTACTAATAAAGGTCCCCATACTACAGATTATTCACTTTGTTGCTCTGACTACTGGGCTACTAATAAAGGTCCCCATACTACAGATTATTCACTTTGTTGCTCTGACTACTGGGCTACTAATAAAGGTCTCCTACTAAAGATTATTCACTTTGTAGCTCTGACTACTGGGCTACTAATAAAGGTCTAATACTAAAGATTATTCACTTTGTTGCTCTGACTACTGGGCTACTAATAAAGGTCCCCATACTACAGAATATTCACTTTGTTGCTCTGACGACCCGGCTACTAATAAAGGTCTCCTACTAAAGATTATTCACTTTGTAGCTCTGACTACTTGGCTACTAATAAAGGTACCCTACTAAAGATTATTCACTTTGTTGCTCTGACTACTGAGCTACTAATAAAGGTCCCCATACTACAGATTATTCACTTTGTAGCTCTGACTACTGGGCTACTAATAAAGGTCCCCATACTAAAGATTATTCACTTTGTTGCTCTGACTACTGAGCTACTAATAAAGTTTCCCTAATAAAGATTATTCACTTTGTTGCTCTGACTACTGGGCTACTAATAAAGGTCCCCTACTAAAGATTATTCACTTTGTTGCTCTGACTACTGGGCTACTAATAAAGGTCCCCTACTAAAGATTATTCACTTTGTTGCTCTGACTACTGGGCTACTAATAAAGGTCCCCTACTAAAGATTATTCACTTTGTTGCTCTGACTACTGGGCTACTAATAAAGGTACCCTACTAAAGATTATTCACTTTGTTGCTCTGACTACTGAGCTACTAATAAAGGTCCCCATACTACAGATTATTCACTTTGTTGCTCTGACGACCCGGCTACTAATAAAGGTCCCCTACTAAAGATTATTCACTTTGTTGCTCTGACTACTGTGCTACTAATAAAGGTCCCCTACTAAAGAATATTCACTTTGTTGCTCTGACTACTGTGCTACTAATAAAGGTCCCCTACTAAAGAATATTCACTTTGTTGCTCTGACTACTGTGCTACTAATAAAGGTCCCCTACTAAATAATATTCACTTTGTTGCTCTGACTACTGTGCTACTAATAAAGGTCCCCTACTAAAGAATATTCACTTTGTTGCTCTGACTACTGTGCTACTAATAAAGGTCTCCTACTAAAGATTATTCACTTTGTTGCTCTGACTACTGTGCTACTAACAAAGGTCCCCTACTAAAGATTATTCATTTTGTTGCTCTGACTACTGAGCTACTAATAAAGGTCCCCTACTAAAGATTATTCATTTTGTTGCTCTGACTACTGGGCTACTAATAAAGTTTCCCTAATAAAGATTATTCACTTTGTTGCTCTGACTACTGTGCTACTAATAAAGGTCCCCTACTAAAAAATATTCACTTTGTTGCTCTGACTACTGTGCTACTAATAAAGGTCCCCTACTAAAGAATATTCACTTTGTTGCTCTGATTACTGGGCTACTAATAAAGGTCCCCTACTAAAGATTATTCACTTTGTTGCTCTGACTACTGGGCTACTAATAAAGGTCCCCTACTAAAGATTATTCATTTTGTTGCTCTGACTACTGAGCTACTAATAAAGTTTCCCTAATAAAGATTATTCACTTTGTTGCTCTGACTACTGGGCTACTAATAAAGGTCCCCATACTAAAGATTATTCACTTTGTTGCTCTGACTACTGGACTACTAATAAAGGTCTCCTACTAAAGATTATTCACTTTGTTGCTCTGACTACTGGGCTACTAATAAAGGTCCAATACCAAAGATTATTCTCTTTGTTGCTCTGACTGCTGGACTACTAATAAAGGTCTCCTACTAAAGATTATTCACTTTGTTGCTCTGACTGCTGGACTACAATAAAGGTCTCCTACTAAAGATTATTCACTTTGTTGCTCTGGCTACTGGGCTACTAATAAAGGTCCAATACCAAAGATTATTCACTTTGTTGCTCTGACTACTGGGCTACTAATAAAGGTCCCCATACTAAAGATTATTCACTTTGTTGCTCTGACTACTGGACTACTAATAAAGGTCTCCTACTAAAGATTATTCACTTTGTTGCTCTGACTGCTGGACTACTAATAAAGGTCTCCTACTAAAGATTATTCACTTTGTTGCTCTGGCTACTGGGCTACTAATAAAGGTCCAATACCAAAGATGATTCACTTTGTTGCTCTGACTACTGGGCTACTAATAAAGGTCTCCTACTAAAGAATATTCACTTTGTTGCTCTGGCTACTGGGCTACTAATAAAGGTCCAATACCAAAGATGATTCACTTTGTTGCTCTGACTACTGGGCTACTAATAAAGGTCCCCTATTAAAGATTATTCACTTTGTTGCTCTGACTGCTGGACTACTAATAAAGGTCTCCTACTAAAGATTATTCACTTTGTTGCTCTGACTGCTGGACTACTAATAAAGGTCTCCTACTAAAGATTATTCACTTTGTTGCTCTGGCTACTGGGCTACTAATAAAGGTCTCCTACTAAAGATTTATCACTTTGTTGCTCTGACTGCTGGACTACTAATAAAGGTCTCCTACTAAAGATTAATTACTTTGTTGCTCTGGCTACTGGGCTACTAATAAAGGTCCAATACCAAAGATGATTCACTTTGTTGCTCTGACTACTGGGCTACTAATAAAGGTCTCCTACTAAAGAATATTCACTTTGTTGCTCTGGCTACTGGGCTACTAATAAAGGTCCAATACCAAAGATGATTCACTTTGTTGCTCTGACTACTGGGCTACTAATAAAGGTCCAATACCAAAGATTATTCACTTTGTTGCTCTGACTGCTGGACTACTAATAAAGGTCTCCTACTAAAGATTATTCACTTTGTTGCCCTCACTGCTGGACTACTAATAAAGGTCTCCTACTAAAGATTATTCACTTTGTTGCTCTGACTGCTGGGCTACTAATAAAGGTCCAATACCAAAGATTATTCACTTTGTTGCTCTGACTGCTGGACTACTAATAAAGGTCTCCTACTAAAGATTTTTCACTTTGTTGCTCTGACTGCTGGGCTACTAATAAAGGTCCCCTACTAAAGATTATTCACTTTGTTGCTCTGACTACTGGGCTACTAATAAAGGTCCAATACTAAAGATTATTCACTTTGTTGCTCTGACTACTGGGCTACTAATAAAAGTCCCCTACTAAAGAATATTCACTTTGTTGCTCTGACTACTGGACTACTAATAAAGGTCTTCTACTAAAGAATATTCACTTTGTTGCTCTGACTACTGGGCTACTAATAAAGGTCCAATACTAAAGATTATTCACTTTGTTGCTCTGACTACTGAGCTACTAATAAAGGTACCCTACTAAAGATTATTCACTTTGTTGCTCTGACTACTGAGCTACTAATAAAGGTCCAATACTAAAGATTATTCACTTTGTTGCTCTGACTACTGGGCTACTAATAAAGGTCCCATACTAAAGATTATTCACTTTGTTGCTCTGACTGCTGGACTACTAATAAAGGTCCCCTACTAAAGATTATTCACTTTGTTGCTCTGACTACTGGGCTACTAATAAAGGTCCAATACCAAAGATTATTCACTTTGTTGCTCTGACTACTGGGCTACTAATAAAGGTCCAATACTAAAGATTATTCACTTTGTTGCTCTGACTACTGGGCTACTAATAAAGGTCTACTACTAAAGATTATTCACTTTGTTGCTCTGACTACTGGGCTACTAATAAAGGTCCAATACTAAAGATTATTCACTTTGTTGCTCTGACTACTGGGCTACTAATAAAGGTCCAATACTAAAGATTATTCACTTTGTTGCTCTGACTACTGGGCTACTAATAAAGGTCCAATACTAAAGATTATTCACTTTGTTGCTCTGACTACTGGACTACTAATAAAGGTCTACTACTAAAGATTATTCACTTTGTTGCTCTGACTACTGGGCTACTAATAAAGGTCTACTACTAAAGATTATTCACTTTGTTGCTCTGACTACTGGGCTACTAATAAAGGTCCCCTAATAAAGATTATTCACTTTGTTGCTCTGACTGCTGGGCTACTAATAAAGGTCCAATACCAAAGATTATTCACTTTGTTGCTCTGACTACTGAGCTACTAATAAAGGTCCAATACTAAAGATTATTCACTTTGTTGCTCTGACTGCTGGGCTACTAATAAAGGTCCAATACTAAAGATTATTCACTTTGTTGCTCTGACTGCTCGACTACTAATAAAGGTCGCCTACTAAAGATTATTCACTTTGTTGCTCTGACTACTGGGCTACTAATAAAGGTCCCCTACTAAAGATTATTCACTTTGTTGCTCTGACTACTGGGCTACTAATAAAGGTCCAATACTAAAGATTATTCACTTTGTTGCTCTGACTACTGGGCTACTAATAAAGGTCCCCATACTAAAGATTATTCACTTTGTTGCTCTGACTGCTGGACTACTAATAAAGGTCTCCTACTAAAGATTATTCACTTTGTTGCTCTGCCTGCTGGACTACTAATAAAGGTCTCCTACTAAAGATTATTCACTTTGTTGCTCTGACTACTGGGCTACTAATAAAGGTCCAATACTAAAGATTATTCACTTTGTTGCTCTGACTGCTGGACTACTAATAAAGGTCTCCTACTAAAGATTATTCACTTTGTTGCTCTGGCTACTGGGCTACTAATAAAGGTCCAATACCA
This sequence comes from Stictocephala bisonia, assembly GCA_035578905.1. Taxonomy (NCBI): domain Eukaryota; kingdom Metazoa; phylum Arthropoda; class Insecta; order Hemiptera; family Membracidae; genus Stictocephala; species Stictocephala bisonia. The sequence continues at coordinate 142,496 of JAQJVL010000477.1, read as the reverse complement.
AAGATGATTCACTGTGTTGCTCTGACTACTGGGCTACTAATAAAGGTTCCCCAATAAAGATTATTCACTTTGTTGGTGTTAAAGATTACACTCATTTTGCCATAAATAATATGCTCATATATATGAGATAAGACCTTAAAGAATAAATAAGTTCAACAAACTTTATTTATAACAAAAAAATATGTAAAATTCCAATTAATATGTAATTATGTGTGAATTATAATTGGTATTCTATACCAAGTACATGTAGGGGCGAGAGGGTGGGTCAATACCACTGTACATGAATAGGCGGGTAGGTGCCACTATATATGTATAGGTGGGCAGGTGGGCTAAAACCACTGATTGTGTACCGTATGGGTTCAGGATGGGTCACTGGAGGTGAAGTCACCTTTAAGTCACTGGTCCCCAGGTTAAGAACTGTATTAGAGAGGGCTTCTTTGTACTGTATTTTTTTTAGTAAAATTAAATTCACACCATTTAACTTTTAACCTAAATGCCTTTTTTCTTTACAAGGATTATGATCTAATTTTGTATCAATTTCAATATACAGTGACGTAGGTTATAAAAAAGAGTTATTATAATAATTGTATGCTAAAAAGTGGACATTGAAATAACAGTATATGGCTTTATTAAATAATTTTTATTTTTATTTCATAGTGATATTTTGATTGACTATTAAAAATCCTATACCACAGTTCTTTAAAGGAATTTAAATGTTATGTGTAAAAACCAAACTTTTTTAATCATACTAATTTGTGGATTACAAGTAATCTCAACCTTATATTTGCAGTGCATTCACTTACTGATCCAGTGGTAAACTTAAGTGTTACACGTCTCTTACAAAAGATAATAGACCAGCTACTTGTCCTTCGGCTTGACAATGGGAGGTTGCGCCCAACCAAGAGCCCATTGTCAGGCATTCCAAGTCGCTTGTTTAGTTTTTTATACGCAAATAAAACCAGGCTACAAGGTATTCTTCATTAATTCGTCATGCACTATAATTCTTTGAAACTAATTTATTTTAATATAAGGAGGTTCATAGAGTAATAGTTAAATTAATGTATTTGAGTCATTGAGTTGGTGCAGTTTTTGTTTTACATGGTTGATATTTGTTATAGAGTGTAATTAATAATTAGATATTAGTAATTATTAACCTAGTGTAGTGAATACTCTTTTCTAATTCGGAATTTCTTTTGTATGCTTGTTTGTTTACTTGTATTTGTAACCATTACACCAATCGTATGATAACTGCCAACTTCGTTCAACTGAAGAGAGCTCGTTGTGCTTTGGAATGGTTAAGAAACTTCTTCTTCTTTGCTATAAGTATTTGCATACATTGATCAGATGCTGTGTTTTAATTGTATGATTAGACTAGCTTTGCTCTTGAGGGTCTCGCCCCCAAACCCGCTTGATGTCTGTTGCATCAGTAAGGGAGCTTGGCCTAGGGCATCACAAAGTCTTCTAATGAGATATTTTAAAATGTTAACGTCTTAAAACTATAAATTGTGAAAAGCTTGCTGAATTTTACTGGGGTCAATATAGTCAGTGATTAATTTCAATGGAGCTTTACATAAAAGTGAAAAATAATCCAAAATGTGGGACATTTATATTTTTAGCTTATAATGGATATTGGTCTTACAAAACAAAATGTTGATTCAGACAAAACAATGCAAAACAAAAACAATGCCTGTTATATAAAATGTTATTCGTATATGTCCCTATTATTTTATTTGCAAAAGCTATTTACCACATTATGCGTTTGCACCAATGTGTATTACATTTTTAAAATTGTTGTCAACTTTTTTTCTTAAAAGAAGCTATTTAATACTTGTTGCTCACTGCATAGTTATAGGTTTAAAAGTATATCTTAAAATGAAGGGGCGTACAAGTAATATTACTATTTTTTTTTTAATACAGCAGGAAACCTCTTCTAAATAAAACAGAGTTTCTAATGGTGAAAGATGGATTAACTGAATGTTAGTAAAGACAATTGTAGTATGAGTATGGGATTAGTACAGACCGAAGATTGTCTTATTGTACATGAAAGGGATTGTAAGTGGATTGAGATTATTAAAACAATGTGTTCATTTGAAAATGTGATAGTTTCTTGCAGATGGAAACACTATTACAGCATCAGCAGGAGCTTCTAATGTTTGTGTTTATAATTATTTTATAGATTTCCTATTTTATAAAAAAATCATCTACTTTATATGTGGAAGCATCATGCAACCAGATTTATACTGGAATTTATGTTATCAACACTAAAATTCACTATCGGTGCTCTTCGCTCCCTAAAATTCACAGATGTCCTCCTCCATAAGGGTCATATGAGATATTAAACTCATCCTCAGACAACTTTGGTAGTTCATGGAATGTTGAAATGGCACTTCTTCCGAGTAAGGCACGAATCGTTTGTCGACATGAATAGACGGTGAAGTTATTAAACCTATAAACGACAATCACAATGATGATGACCCTACCAGCCACCCTACACGTACTAAGGTAATAACCCTCCCACCCACCCAACACGTACTATGGTAATAAACTATAATAACTAATTTATGTTATCAGTTATATTTCTGTGGTTTACTGAAATATAGATTTTGTTTATATAATAATAAATATGCTTCACCACGATTTCCTCTTAATGACTTCATTATTTCTCAAAATATTTCGCTAAAAATTACTGGTTAGAGTAGAACTTTGCTAATCGTTTTACAGTACTGCTTTATAAAGCATAGTAAACCAGTTTAGGTAAACAAGAGGAAATCACTGTTTAAATTAACATCATAAACAAAGCAACCAACTATATTGTTTTTAGCATAGACAAACTAATAAACAAAAAATAATTATATTTTACTTCCACAAGTCATACAGAAAAAACTCAGCTATAAAAATTAAAATTTCGTGAAAAAAGCACAGTTATGCATTTAAATAATGTTGATAAGGAACTAGTTCAGTTTTGTAGCCCAAGGGTTTGGGATAAAAGAAGATATAATAAAATTAGGCACGACTGGGGTCTGTTTCGAAGAACTGGAAAATAGAGCATCTCAAGTTTTATAGATTGTTTTTGTGCTTTTATAAGGAACAGATATCTCCTGAAGCCCTGTAATAATTTCTAATTATTATTACTTTTAATTGTCACTCTAATTAATTAATAGTGATTCATATTAAAGACACCATAGTGAGAGAAATATGGTTAACGAATAATAATTGTATAACTCCTTACTATGGCAGACTATAATTCACCAATTATTTAAAGAATAGTCTTAAAAATTGAGCTCAAACAATTTTCAGTGTCAATTTTATATTTGTAAAGAGATTTACTTTTCGACGTGGGTGTTTCCACTCAACCACCGACCTTTGACCTTATAAGTGAGAGTGTATTGATCAGTGGATGCAAGCTGCTCCCTTGCTATCTGTACCAACATAGATAAATGTTATCTACATCTGAACTTTCTTGATTTTAAACACAAAATATTGTAGACTAATGAGAATTTCAAATTGAAAATAATTAATTTACCCAACAAGCAATTTTTTTCTAAAGTGAAATAGTAAAAATATGTAATTGAGGTACTGTACTAGGCAATTGAATACAACATGTCTAATGCGCAATAATATTGTATGTTGGATATAAAATAGGTCATGTAACAACAAAAATATGATCTTGTTGATCTCTTTTGGTGTTTTTCTTCTGTAATTTTGTTACAAAAAATGGATTTTTAATATAATCACTTATACTGATTAGTTAAATGAGCGAATACAAATAGAAATACAGAAATAGGGGTATTGAGTTAAATCTCTTTAACGATACTATAGACTAAGAATATAAGTAGACTATTTTTTGCTAGCATAGAATAACGTGTCATTCATTTTTGAAAAATCTAAGAAATCTAAAATGTTTATTCAGATTTTGTCTGCGCTGGTGGTACAGTGCTGTAATCCAGCTACTTGGGGACAAAGTGTTGAGGAAATTGTAGGCATTAGGTTCTATGCTTGGGCCTCTTAATACAGACATGGCGTCCGCTTAGTGGTTGCTATCAACGTGGACACTACAAGAGAAGTCTGGGGTGTCCATTTGGATGGTAATCAAGGTTCAGATGTTGTTGTATGGGGAAAAGAACTGAGTGTCAGGCTTTTCAGGTAGCTGAAAATCAAACCAACACATGTGGTTCTGATTCCACATAAAGATATAGGTCTCTTAGCTGCCCTATCTATTGGGCTTTTAATAAATAGCTGTTTCTGAGAAGCAGTTTTCCTTAGTTAGTAACAATGACTACACTCGTTCATCTTCACTCATCACACTCATTCGCCCATATCTTGACAATCGGTGTCTTATGAATTGATAATTAATAATATATATTATAACAGTATAGTTTCTTTTTTAAATTGCAGTTGTCAATTAAAAAGAATATTAAATTTTCTTAAGACATTTAAGCCAGTTTAAGAACAAAGCTCAATAGTCTATAATATCTTAAATATCTGCCTATAAAACATTGATTTATAGCGAGAGTGTCTAAGTCTGTAGACTGTACATGAAGTTATGCAACATGACAGTTTCTGCTTGCTTAGATTTCTTATCTCTTATTTCAGGCCTGTCAGTTCATAGAGAGTGGCTTGACAATAACTCAGGTTGACTGCCCACTATATATAGCAGGACTGCTCCGTGGAAGGGTGTTTCGTGTCACTGTCAGAGCCTCCCATAGCCATTCCACTCTTACAATATGTTGACCTTGAACCTTTCAAAGCAATGCTTTTGTTCTTTAAATTAATAACATTTACTAATTTTAAATTGAAAATCCAAATTGATGGAGTATTTTAGGAGAATCCTAACATTGAACTTTTTAGTGATCTTGCATTTAGCTTATTTTTTAAATTTACTGAACCCGTAGTAACAAATTATGTAGGCTTATTTTTATTTCGTATTCATGACATTGATTTCCAGGGTACACTACTCCTTTTCCATTAAAAAATCCTATTTTGATTATTGGTTCAAAGTTTAAATATTTTGGCTATGAATTGTTTGTAAACAATTTCAATAAACTTTAAAATGGCTTCAAGTTTTTAACTTAAGAAAACAATACAGCTATAGTAAAAAACTCAATGAACATTTTATGCTAAAATCCACTATTTCCTCAGAAACAATCTTTAAGCATAGAGATTATAGTAAGATGGTTAAACAATAGTAGAGTAACATTGTTATCGAGTACACTACAAAATTGCTTAGAAGGTTTTGTGCTTGCTAAAAGCCAGTGTTCTCATTAACATAATGGTGCACAGTTGGCATATGCAAATAACCAGTTGTTAGTGATATCTGATGCATCATTTAAATGTGTGACTTTAAGGAGAGGGGAGATCTGGTAAAATTTGTCATGTTCAGATTTTAAATAGTCTAGACTGTTCACCCTTCCGATGTGTAGTAATTGTTCATTAAGATATTTTGTATTTGAAACTAGTCAGGTTTGGAAGGTAGCAAGATTAATTAATTTCTATCCTTATAAGTTATCTATTATAACTTCCAGTCATTGAAAATAGTCTACCCTTATTTTTTTTACAAACAGGGTGAATTATCAGTAACTATACTCCAGATAAGTATATATTTAATTTGTCAACTGATGAGAACTATTACTTCTTATGATAATATATATTGATATTCTTTTTTTTACAAAGACAGTAACTTAATATAGTCCAAATTTCATCAAGAAATACTCTTGGGTGGTGAAAGTTGGCGGGCAGCCAAAACAGTGGATCAATACCCTCTGCCACGTCACCAAGTTTTATCGAGAGGCTAACTAGTTTAAAGTAGGCTTTTGTAAGCCTTTAAACCACTTTTAAAATTGATTCTGCTACTTTATAAGTTTGCAATAACAGTAAATAATTATCGCTTAGCTTAGAAATTGGTTTAAAATGCTTTACTATTCCAATTAATGTATTTTGTGAAATTCATTATTGTTAAATCATTTTCAGTCTGTTAGCTTCTTTTCATATAATTTAAATCGTATGAACTTTGGATTGTAAACTAATTTTAATTTATTATTGTTTAGTAACTTTATAGTCTATTCAATGTTTTACACGAAACGAACAAACTGAATAGGAGCTACTATTGAGTAGCCAAATTCAACATAGCCAGGATACTTAGGTTAGGTTTATTAAATCAGAGGTGAAGTAAGAAAAGTACACATTAGTAAATAGAATTTTATTTGTTTTTTTATTTAGAGAGAAATAAGTGCCAAACGTTTCTTGACTGAAATCAACAATATATGTTTCTTAGACACTCAAAGCAATGGAAATCTCCAAATATTATCTGCATACCATCAACAAAATAGTTGGAGCAGTTTGTATAATTAATTTGTTAAATACTAAATTAATTTTAAATGTTGCTCTACTGTTAAACAAAGTCCAGAGATGGCAGATAAATTGTATACATACCATTTAATCAGCTGGCGACATGTCATCTGATTAACATTAGCTGTTTCTTTGTTCCCTTTCCAAACTTGTCTAAATATATACCTTAGCAGTATCAGTTAAATCTTTGTAGTACAGTTCTTCTTATAAATTAATTGTACAATCCACCATAGCTATTTTATACAATCAAGAACTCTTATGTTGTTTATGCCTTTATTCTAGATAGATTATAAACATAGATTGAATTTTCCAAAAAGAAACTAACATTAGCGAAATTAACATTTTATTACAAACTTCCTAAATATATTCGTTTATTAAATGACAGTAAATTAAAAAAAAAAAACATTAAATTCATATTTTAATCAAGAGTGCACTATATTGTTTTGAAGAATGTAATTATATATATATATATATATTTAACAGATTATTGATTGGTAATACAGTTTTACAAAATCACCAATAAAATGTACTTTTTACAAGGCCTTTCGCCGGCAAAGGCGAACACACATTCATGCGCGTATTCATCATCAGGCAACACAAATTTATTGATATGAATACATTTATTTTTAAGTGTTAGTACAATACTATTATATTGTAAGTTTACAATAACTTAATTAATGATACCATTCTCGATTTGTATAGTACTCTTTGTACAAATGATGATTTAAGTTATTCTGAATTTGAACTACATACATTTAACAAACTCATGTGCAATTTAGAATTTGTGGTTTCTTGATGAGATGTGTGATAATGATAAATAATAAGAAGTCAGTATAAATAGCTTTGTTCTTTAGGAGCTCAGTTAAAAGAATATAAAAAAATATGGCAAATAATATTATTCAATAGAAGACGCTGATCGTAGATATATTGCCAAGTGACGAGAATGAGTGGAATCATTTTACAGTAGACGCTCAGTTATCCAAGGTAATTGGGATCGGGACCACCTTGGATACGTAAAAACACGGATAATATGGAGGTTGTGGTAAAAATAATGTATAAGCCACAAAAAAAGTATAAAACTAGTTTTATTGCAAGAAAAAAACGCAAAATAATGTAAATGCAGTTAAAGTCCTGTAAATAAGTGAGATCATCAAGTTATGTCTTTTGAAAGTTATATTACACAAGAGGACAAGAAGTTGGGAATAAGTTTTCCATTGTAAAACTCTACAACATATTGTAAAAAACTACAATAGAATTTAATAGTAAAAATCTAATGTAATGTCCATAGGCAGCATTGAGGATGGGCAATTTTTTTGGCGTTATATTTGTTGACAACGAAAGCAAAGTATTCCTTTATTCGTGTTAACCGATCTCCCAGTATCATTGTCTCAAGACCACAGAGCTCAACAGACTTCAAAAGTTAAAACAAAAAGTAAGTATACTTACCTATGACATAAATTTCCTTAAGAACTGCAAAAGACAAAAAGTTTTTCCAAATTTTATTAAAATTAAAATAGCCATTGACAATCCAACCACTCAGAAAGTATTACATAATGCCAAAGTAAATTGGCTCAATTTAGAAATTAACCGTCTATATTCTAAACAACAAAACTTAGAACTAGAAGCAATGGAGAAACATTTAGAAATAATCAAAGCTTTATCTATTTATGATTATGATGTATTTAATGAAAAATATGAGAATATACTATTAAGTATTGACAGAAAGATAGTGAACAAGAAGTTGAAATTGGAAAAGAAATTAAAATCACTTATTGACACACAGAAACCCGAACAGCCACAAAATTTATTCAAACGAAAAACTAAAAATTATCTTGATTCTCAATGTTTAGTTCATAACCTTTCCACCGTAATATTTACACCTGATGAATTACACCTTCTAAGCAAAGGTTTAAACTACAATATTTGAGATGATAAAAATGACATCAAGTCTTTAGTGATTGATATTGAAACCCATATTCAATATGAAAGTCAACAAACGAAGAATGATATAAGGTATGATATATCTAAAGCCATTTTTGAACAAAGATATAATAGCAAAAACTATCATACTAATACCTATAACTATGAGTCCAAGATCATGACCTCACTAAAAGAAAAGGATGTTTTCTATTTAAAAGCCGATAAAGGTAATTCAATAGTAATTTTAAACAAAACAGAGTACTTTCAAAAAGTCCAAAGTATGATTGATAATGGACCATATAAACATTACCCATACAACCCACTAAGTAGATATATAGCAAGTACAGTTGATACTCTTAAACGATGTACTTCAATTATTTCACCGGAACTTAAAAAGAACTTGATTTTATCGAATCCTTCTCTTCCTAAGTTATATTGTTTGCCTAAAATTCATAAAACTGGCAATCCGATGCGCCCAATCGTATCTTCTGTTAACTCACCAAACTACAATATAGCCAAATGGCTCCAGAAAAAGCTATCTTCTTTCCAACAACCAGAAACACTGTCTATTAAAAATAGGTATGAATTCATAAGGTTAGTAAAAGATTTAACCTTAGATGATGATGAATATATGGTGTCGTTTGATGTTGTCAGCCTTTATCCTAATGTCCCCTTAAACACATCCATTGAATTAATCGAAGAATGGCTTTATAATATCAATATACCCAAGAATGAAACAAAAGAATATATGGAACTTATCAAAATCAGCATGAATCAGAATATATTCTCGTTCAACAATAAATACTATGCACAAACAGATGGTGTAAATATGGGTAATCCACTATCTTGCCTGGTAGCTAATATTTTTATGAGCCATTTCGAACAATTTGCAAAGCAATCATTTAGTTATTTTCCAAGAGTATGGATAAGATATGTTGATGATGTCTTTGCTGTTTTTAGCAAAAAAGAAAACCTAAATATTTTTATGAACAAAATCAATAATATTTACCCTAGTATAAAGTTTACTCACGAAATAGAACTGGATAAAAAACTTGCTTTCCTAGATTTATTAGTCATCAGAAATAATGTCAATTTAGAATTTGATATATATAGAAAACCGACTCATACTGATAGATACATAGTAAATGACTCGTTTCATCCAGCTGAACAAAAAAGAGCTGTTTTCAATTCATTAATATTCAGACTTTTGAATACACCTTTAACTGCTACTAGATATTATAAAGAGTTAGAATACATAAAAGATGTTGCAATTTTTAACGGTTTCAATGAATCATTGATTAATAACATGCTAAGAAAAGCAAAGAAAAAACATGAAAAACGAAACCGAACAACTTTATTTAATACAAAAAGTGAAGATGAAAAATGGCTTAGTGGCACATACTCAAGCATTTCAAGAAATGTACAAAAAATAGTTAACAAGAACATGAAATCTAAGATATCATTTAAATCAACTAATAAATTAAAAAATAAAATAGGTAACCCTAAAGATAAAGTTGAAAAAGATTCTCAATCTGGCATATACAAAATAAAATGCAATGATTGCGAAATGATATACATAGGTCAAACAAAAAGAACTATCAGCAAAAGATTCAGTGAACATCAAGCCCATTTTAAATACAACAGAAGAGAAAAATCTGCTATAGCTGCCCATTGCATAGACAATAATCATAATTTTTCAAAACACAATGTTTCATTACTTAAACAGATAGTCAAGCCAAAATTCTTAAATGCATGGGAGACATACTTTATAAAATCAGAAAGAAATGATAAACTATTAAATAACGATGAAGGACCTATCTTAAATTCTAGACTAATTAATTTAATTACAAAAAAGTCAACATAATTTTTATTTTTTTCTCTTTGATTCTCTCACATATTTTTTTCTCACCATTTAAATTTTGTTAAATAGTCAGATGTTTTTCATTTATTTATTTTTCTAATTGTACAAAAATAATAATTTTTATTTACACATAACCTGAAGATGGAAGCTTTGCTTTCGAAAACGTTTGTGTTGTAATAAATTTATATTGGATTTATGATCTATGAATTGTGTTATCTTATATTGTCTCACCCTACCTTTCGCATTTCATCTATCCAGTATCTACGGTCCATGATAGTATTTGCGTCTTGGTTTTAAGTGCAGGGTAAAGTTCAGTCTGATTGCTGAACGAAATTATCGTATCGTAATTATTCGTATGCAGGGAACCATTGAACATTATAACGGAACAAAATTATCGTATCAATACCACATTTGTCATACACATAGATGACGAAAACACTGATTGATTCATCATTTCAATTTTGTTATAGGATAAACAACTGTCAACCATTTACCACTCATATCAAAACACTTGAATAAAATACTGAACAATAAGAGTAACAACAATAAATTACGACAATATTTCCAATAATGTACTGTAAAATTATGAAAGTCAACACACTAAAACAACCACATTTAGTGCTAGAGCAGAGTCAACTAAGCCGATGGTGACAGGTTATGTGTCATAAGTTAATGCATTTGGGTAGGAAAAGTATTACTATAGTAGGGTATAAAATATCATGAATACGTCTCATGACGGCCCTGCAGCTAGCATAAACAGCCAATAGAGACACTGATTTCTTGTCAGACAATTATATGATGGGTGGTGCTATAGTTTTCCTTTTATGTTTATAGTTTAGCTTTATGTTTATTTTCATGGCTGATCACTAGCTTGATTAACTCGGAGGCTCAGTTAATTGGGGCTCGGATAACTGAGATTCTACTGTACTAAGTTCGACGGTTCCTCAGAAAGAGCTATTTATTAATAGTCTAAAAGCCAAAGCAGCTAAGGGACCTACAGCTTTACGTGGAATTTGAACCACATAGTATCAGCTGGTGACATGCCATTTGATAAAAATTCACTGTTTCTTTGTTCCTTTTCAAACTTTTTTAAATGTATCACTTAGCAGTGCCAGTTTAATCTTTGTGGTAACATTTCTCCTTTTAAATCAATTCAACAATCCACTGCTATTGTTTTACACAATCAAGAACAAGAACCCTTTTTAAGACTTTATTTCTAGCTTGAACATAAACTTTGCTTGTGGTAAATTTGCATAAAAACCAATTTTTAAGTCTGATATGGAACCACCGCTGACTTGTTTAAACTTGTTGTCATAGGTATTTGTGCTGAGGAAGCGAGCCACCCACAGCATTCCCAAGCCTGGCGTGAGGTTCTACATCTGCTCCCTGTCACACTCAACAGTGGTGTACAAAGGCCAGTTCACATCAGACCAACTCTGGCGTTATTTCGTAGATCTCAAGGTAGCTTGTTTTACAAACTGTAATTTATTGTATCGTTACCTTACATAGCTCTCCTTCCGAAAAGAATGCTTGTATTTTTTCAGTACACTTTATGACTAGTTGAAATATAGTAATTTGATTATTTTGTTTTTAGTACAGGTTTAATTTATTTCCAAGCATTTAAGTAGCATGTATAAGGAGATAGTATTGGATGACAAAGCTTTATGCTTAAAGGAAGAGGTCCAGTCAATATGAAGATTAGTAAAATAAACAACAAATGAGAATTTAAGTTTAATGGATTTAAATCTGAACCTGTCATAGGTGTAGGGACATAGGGATAAGAAACCAAAGTGTAGGAAGCCAATGTAAAGGGGGTCGAGGTGTAGGGATTGAGCCATAAGGAGCCAAAGTGTACGATGTCAATGTGAAGGGAGTCAAGGTGTTGGGACTGAGTGATAAGGAGCCAAGTGTAGGATGTCAATGTGAAGGGGGTCAAGGTGTAGGGGCTAAGGTGTAAGGGGCCAATGTATAGGGCCTGAGGGATAAGAAGCCAAAGTGTAGGAAGCCAATGTGAAGGGGGTCAAGGTGTAGAAGCTAAGGGGTAAGGAACCATAGTTTAGGAAGCCAGTCTGAAGGGGGTCAAGGTGTAGGGACTGAGCGATAAGGAGCCAAAGTGTAGGATGTTAATGTGAAGGGGGCAAGGTGTAGGGACTGAGCGATAAGGAACCAAAGTGTAGGATGTCAATGTGGAGGGGGTCAAGGTGTAAGGACTGAGCGATAAGGAGCCAAAGTGTAGGATGTCAGTGTAAAGGGGGTCAAGGTGTAGGGACGGAGCGATAAGGAGCCAAAGTGTAGGATGTCAGTGTAAAGGGGGTCAAGGTGTAGGGACGGAGCGATAAGGAGCCAAAGTGTAGGATGTCAATGTGAAGGGGGTCAAGGTGTAGGGGCTAAGGTGTAAGGGGCCAATGTATAGGGCCTGAGGGATAAGAAGCCAAAGTGTAGGAAGCCAATGTGAAGGGGGTCAAGGTGTAGAAGCTAAGGGGTAAGGAACCATAGTTTAGGAAGCCAGTCTGAAGGGGGTCAAGGTGTAGGGACTGAGCGATAAGGAGCCAAAGTGTAGGATGTTAATGTGAAGGGGGCAAGGTGTAGGGACTGAGCGATAAGGAACCAAAGTGTAGGATGTCAATGTGGAGGGGGTCAAGGTGTAAGGACTGAGCGATAAGGAGCCAAAGTGTAGGATGTCAGTGTAAAGGGGGTCAAGGTGTAGGGACGGAGCGATAAGGAGCCAAAGTGTAGGATGTCAGTGTGAAGGGGGTCAAGGTGTAGGGACGGAGCGATAAGGAGCCAAAGTGTAGGATGTCAATGTGAAGGGGGTCAAGGTGTAGGGGCTAAGGTGTAAGGGGCCAATGTATAGGGCCTGAGGGATAAGAAGCCAAAGTGCTGGAAGCCAATGTGAAGGGGGTCAAGGTGTAGAAGCTAAGGGGTAAGGAACCATAGTTTAGGAAGCCAGTCTGAAGGGGGTCAAGGTGTAGGGACTGAGCGATAAGGAGCCAAAGTGTAGGATGTTAATGTGAAGGGGGCAAGGTGTAGGGACTGAGCGATAAGGAACCAAAGTGTAGGATGTCAATGTGGAGGGGGTCAAGGTGTTGGGACTGAGTGATAAGGAGCCAAGTGTAGGATGTCAATGTGAAGGGGGTCAAGGTGTAGGGGCTAAGGTGTAAGGGGCCAATGTATAGGGCCTGAGGGATAAGAAGCCAAAGTGTAGGAAGCCAATGTGAAGGGGGTCAAGGTGTAGAAGCTAAGGGGTAAGGAACCATAGTTTAGGAAGCCAGTCTGAAGGGGGTCAAGGTGTAGGGACTGAGCGATAAGGAGCCAAAGTGTAGGATGTTAATGTGAAGGGGGCAAGGTGTAGGGACTGAGCGATAAGGAACCAAAGTGTAGGATGTCAATGTGGAGGGGGTCAAGGTGTAAGGACTGAGCGATAAGGAGCCAAAGTGTAGGATGTCAGTGTAAAGGGGGTCAAGGTGTAGGGACGGAGCGATAAGGAGCCAAAGTGTAGGATGTCAGTGTAAAGGGGGTCAAGGTGTAGGGACGGAGCGATAAGGAGCCAAAGTGTAGGATGTCAATGTGAAGGGGGTCAAGGTGTAGGGGCTAAGGTGTAAGGGGCCAATGTATAGGGCCTGAGGGATAAGAAGCCAAAGTGTAGGAAGCCAATGTGAAGGGGGTCAAGGTGTAGAAGCTAAGGGGTAAGGAACCATAGTTTAGGAAGCCAGTCTGAAGGGGGTCAAGGTGTAGGGACTGAGCGATAAGGAGCCAAAGTGTAGGATGTTAATGTGAAGGGGGCAAGGTGTAGGGACTGAGCGATAAGGAACCAAAGTGTAGGATGTCAATGTGGAGGGGGTCAAGGTGTAAGGACTGAGCGATAAGGAGCCAAAGTGTAGGATGTCAGTGTAAAGGGGGTCAAGGTGTAGGGACGGAGCGATAAGGAGCCAAAGTGTAGGATGTCAATGTGAAGGGGGTCAAGGTGTAGGGACTGAGCGATAAGGAGCCAAAGTGTAGGATGTCAATGTGAAGGGGGTCAAGGTGTAGGGGCTAAGGTGTAAGGGGCCAATGTATAGGGCCTGAGGGATAAGAAGCCAAAGTGCTGGAAGCCAATGTGAAGGGGGCCAAGGTGTATGTGACCTGGTTTTAATCCCCAAAGAGATACTGTGTGCTGCTCGTGTGAATTACGTTTTTTGATAAGCCACTTATTCCCAGTTAAGTGTATAAAAAGACACTTCTGTCCTGAATTTACCTTTGCTTATCTAACTTTAGAGTTACACTTTTCAGCTTTGAATTGGAAATCGCTGAAGACTGTATACAAAGAATGCATAATATAAAGCAGTATAAGCATTCAAAAGTTCATGTATATTGAAATAATTTGAATAATCAGAAAATAAATATGTTTGTCTTGGTTACTTTGAAATTTATTAGAATTCCCAAAAAGGTTTGGACACTTATTCTTTTTAATCCTTCTTATTATTACTTTTAGAATGATGATATTCATTTTGACCAAAACTATCTAATAGGATAAAATAGTAAGTTTTTTCTAAGATGACATTTTGCTTCTTTCTGTTTTCTAAAATCCATCATGATACAGAACATAGCCTTGAATTCCCCTTTTCTCCACCTTGAATTATGTAGTAGTCTTGCCTAGTTTACTCATATAATTTATTAGCTTGTGTCAAATATTAACATGTTTTGATTAATTGTTGTCTTATTTTTACAGGCATTATATTGTTTTACAATTATTTAATTAAATTGTTTTTGTCCCTAGCAACCAGAGTATGACACCTACCTAGCACTTGTGCACACTCGGTTCTCTACCAACACTTTTCCAAGCTGGGAACGAGCTCACCCTCTCCGGTACAACAGTCTTCTTACTATTGCATTTAGAATAATTGAAAATAGTAGATCTTGCCAGAACTTATTAGATTATCAGGAAAGTGAAAGTAGTATCTCCTTCTACTTTAAGGTGTTGTTGGTCTTTTGTTTACCATATTTTACCACAGTGTAATATAAACATACAGTAGTGAAACTTAGTTGTTTTACTTGCAACCAAGAGATGCTAGCGAACCTAGTCAACAAACAGTTTGATTTGAATATTTACACCAATTATTTGTATTGCAACGTAATTAATTATAGTGTCATGCCATCTAGCGGAGAGATGTTGTAACTCTGCGAGACAACTTAAGGATTACTAGTGTCAAGCAGTGGCATTTTTCTCAAGAGTAAGCTTCGCTTCCGTGACTTTATATTATACTGTGATTTAATTCTCTTATTTTCTGATTAAATAAAATTTTTTGTACTAATTTGGTCATTAATTTTCAGCACTAAATTTGTGTTTAGTTACTTATCTATTTTCTAGAGAAAATTAATCATTATTAGCTACTAAAGTCAAATTTACTATAGAAAAAATTGACATTAATTCACAAAACATTAAGTAGTGATGCTTTCCTTTGTTATAACTTAACAAAACTCTCTGGTCTGAATATGGTAAACATACTTTACTAAAATCATCCAACATAGTATTTTTACTTATATTTATATATAATCTACTGAAAGCCAGGTTATAGCAGTTATTCATTGGTTTAGAGTTACTCTGTCCAGACCTATATTTCAAAACATTGAATCTCATTGAATTTCTTATACATAACTAGTTATTCATATCTTTTTTAGCACATTTTACTTTGCATATAACTAACTTGCAAACGATGATATATCACTTAAGCTAGAATAAAAAATCAAACAACTCCACATATTGCTCCTAGTAAAGTACTTAAGAACTTGCTACACATCTTATCTTCAGTTAATAATGTTTTATAATTGTTTTTCTTACATGAGAACAAGAGGATTTTTACAGAATCTTTTAACCTAAAAAACAAAAATGAACATTTTTTTAGGTTAAACAATTTATGTTAACCTAAAAAACTTATGAGGTGCAATCCTCAAAAGTTAAAGTTTTAAACTATACACTTGGTTACTCGAAGACATTGTGACACTTGAAACATAATGTACTGGACTGTAATAACAAAATGTATTGTGATGGTTCGGACTTGCCATTATTTTATTTTATTTTTTTATTTCCAACGACAGTGCCATTTACAATTGTGTGGATATACATAAAAACAATATCTTACAATAAACATATGAGTGCAATAGATACATTATATAACAGATTAATACATATAATATAGTATAAATTAATAGATACAACATTCAATAATCAATACAAAATATGCAGATATCTACAGATAATGAACTTGATACAGTGGTTGCATTACAGGTGTATAGAGAAGGTGGAGTATAAATGGGGATCAGAGGAACAAATTATTTGTGTGGTAGGGTAAAGAAGACGGAGAAGATTTAGAAGGAAAAGAATGGATTGATTTATTGTCGAAGTAGACGAGGTTGAAATGTGAATAGTTTTTTCCTGAATGATCCAAGAGAATCGTGGAAAAAGGCCACATTGCAGGCGACAATATTGCCCATCTCCTGTAATCTACACATTGGGGCATTTTTGAGGTAGTTTGTTCTGTGGTGTTGATGGGCAAATATATCCTGTGATCTTGTTCTGACAGGAGTCCTCACGTTGACTTTTACCAATAGTTCTGGGCAATCGACAGTTCCTCTAATGAGTTTGAAAAGAAATACCAAGTCAACGTGTCGACGTAGTTGAAGAGGGTGAAGGTTGAACATCTGCACTAGAAGATCGGGCTGAAGTAGTTGGCCAGTTTTTAAGTACAGTTGTAAAACAAATCTCCTTTGAATTTCCTGTAAGCGGGTCGACAGGTTAGACTACAGTATCCTTGCCAGCTGGCTCCATCATCTTACCTTTAGTCAAAGCAAAGTCATAACCCTTCCTTCACCTTAGGCATACCTGCCATAACTCTTCTGGTTTTCAGAAATTACTTACTGCTGGTCTGTCAGTTTCAGATGTACGCTATTGCCATTAAGACAGTGTATGAATTCAGGTTGTAGTATATTTAAAGACTAGAAAATTTAAATCTCCCAACAAAACAATCAAATTAATTAAATCTAATTTGTTGATATAGTTGTAATAGTAATAAAAACATCAAGCAACTAAGACAACACTTTGAATATTAACAATTTTGCTTAAGAAATGTTCAAATTATCTAAATTCCTCTGTATTACTTAAGAATATTCAACCTCTCAAAAGTTATGCCTATACTTAGCAGCATTTTGTAAATTAAATTATGTTGTTTATATTTTATCAAATTTTTTCACATTGGTTTTTTTTCGCTTTAGTGAGGTATTGAATGTTACACAAACTAACCAAAAGTTTTTGAATTTGTGCATTCTTACACTGTTTTATGTAAGAAGTGCTACCGCAGAATTTTATTGATTTGATTAATTAGTTGTGCTAAAGATTATCGTGTATATAATAAAGTATTCCTTAAAAGAGTAAACAAAAATAAATAAAATGTTCAAGATTTAGCTAGTATGCAGATAGCTAATATGTAGATGCTATAGATTTATGTACTACAATAGTGTAACATTTTTACTATATTTTAGAGGTTAGGTTTTAAGACTCTAGGCTAACAATAAATGTAATAGGAAGGCAGGAAAAAACTTAGTTGAGAGGACAACTTCACTAACTAATAGGTGAACTCAGGCACAATACCTGTAAATCTAAAGACTCACGTCAACTCCCCTGACGGAAGTGCCAGTAGCACTGAACATTTGTGCTGTGTATTAGTTCTTTTTGTGTTTACCAGTAATTGTGTTAGTGGACTTATCATACTTTATGGTAGGATTGCTGATGCCCTATCTCTCACACAACATTATTTTACAACATACAATTTATTGTGTTGTTCAAGTATTCATGATTATGGGTTAGTAAATGTGTTTACCCCATGTTCCAGAGTATTAGCTCACAATGGAGAGATCAACACACTGCGAGGAAATGTGAATCTTATGAAGGCTCGTGAAGGAGTGATGAGAAGCCCTTACATAAAAGATATGCAAAGCCTCTACCCAGTAGTTGAGCCCAACCTCTCAGACTCCGGCAGCTTGGACTGTGTCCTCGAGTTTATCGTAATGGCCGGCAAGAGAGACCTTCCAGAGGTACTTGTTTGTTTAAATGGAAGTTGATAATCATTGAATCATTTATTAAGAAAAGTATTTATTATTTGTGTTAGTTTTCCATGCATAAAAAGGGAATATATATATAGATTCGTAGACTTGAATGGAAAGAAGATACCTGAAAATTGACAGTTCTACTGTATGAATTATTTTATTTGTTGACCATTTTTTTAATAATATGAAGTAATATTTTATGAAATATATGCGAAGTTTTATTTTCGTATTATGGTGATTCCAATTCACTTATCATAGATCTACATACGTCAAAATTAAATATTCCATTTTATAATTCTCAACTTTAATAGATAACGGTAGCTATTTAGTTCACAAAAATCTGTATAAAGTATAGCTGAAAGTACTAAGAAAACACTTCCTTTTAGCTAAATTTGTATTTACTTCGACATAAAACAAAAAATGGTCCACTTTTAAAATTTAACAGTGACTACGTTTCTTTTATATTGTGATTTATGAATTGCATTGAGCTTGATGGTCATTGCTTCGTAAAAAAATTAAACAAAATCTCTAAGTAACATTGTTAATATATTCTTTTTTTCATTCTATTTAGTAGTTTTAATTAAGTTGTTTAGCAGAGTTATGTTTGTTTGTAGGCTGTGATGACAATGGTTCCTGAGGCATGGCAGAACGATAAGACAATGCCAAGTGAGAAACGAGACTTCTACCATTGGGCAGCTTGTGCTATGGAACCATGGGACGGACCAGCTTTACTTACTTTTACTGACGGCCGCTATGTAGGAGCTATCCTGGACCGGAATGGACTCAGGCCTTCGCGCTTCTATGTTATGAAGGACAACATTATGGTGATGGCATCTGAAGTGGGCGTGTACGATACAGATCCAGCTAACGTGACACTTAAGGTAACAGCCAGTAAATAGACTGCGAGGGGCTGAGCAATTGAACAATACTTGTAAAAAAATGTATTTTACTTCAAGAAAGTTTTATTTGGTTAACTTTCTGTTTTAAAATGGATCTATACAATGAACAATTGGTTTACGAAAATAATCAATTCTGATTGTATATTTTGTATAACCTGGAACTTTGGATAAATGAGTTTCCAGTGTAGTAGGAACTGGATATTATGAATATTATTCTACATTAATCAGAATCCATGTAGAATAATATTACCAGAGTACAGAGTGAGGCAGAGATCATATTTTTGTTAGGTTGTGTTTGTGTAGGAGTAGATGGTGATTATTGAATTAGATGTCTTGTTTGTTTGATTGTGTTGATTGTGTTGATTGGTGATTCTTTGCTATGAATCTTACAGTATTTGTGTTTTTCCTGTGTTCAGAGTCGTTTGAAACCAGGAAGGATGTTGTTGGTAGACACCAAGGAGAAGAGGATAATCCAAGACGTTGAGCTAAAAATGAAGATTGCCAAAAGCAGGCCTCATTCCCAATGGCTTAAAGAAGAGGTAATTTAAAAGTTAAAATTTTTGTTTTGTTTTTTTTTTTAAAAAACCTTCTCTCGCCAGTTCACATGGGCTTGCTGCAAGCCAATGCATGAACTTTATTTAACGATTCAAGTATCGACCGTTGGCTCAGTGGGGATTCAAACCTTGAACCTTGCCCTTCGCAGTCTGAAGCCTTAACCACTGAGCCAACATGCTAGTATAAATGTACTGTATATATATATATATATATATAATGTGTTTATAAATGTGTTTATATAATGGTTTTGATACTAATACACTAATTTACTAAAAATTAATTGTGCTTCAAAATATTGGTCATCTCTTTTTTAAGTGTTACAGCTGTTATAAAGCATTCAGTTTGTGTAATTGTAAATTTACTTGGTTTCGATCTATTCCTTTTGTTATTTAATAGAGTATTCACAGATTTGTTTGTCTTTTTATAAATATCCCTAATTTTTAATTGTTAAACATTTTGTCATTGCCTTTGTTTTTGGTGGCAGTTACTCTATTTTATCGTTTTATTACAATGTCTGTGCCAATATTTTTGCTTGTTGTTATAATTTTGTTGTACAGTAGAACCCCGCAAATCCGAACCCCACAAATCCGAATTTTCGGCAAATCCGAACTGACGGGGATCGGAAACTTTTTTTTTAACAAGTTAAAATACTGTATTTAGTAAATTTGGAGTCGCAAAACCGGGAATGAAATAACAGACAAAAACGTAAAAACATAATTTTAATTTACAAAAACACCTTCAACATCATTAAAATGGTTTATAATTGAACTTGAAATACAGTGAAGTACAGTATAGTACAGAATGAATACATGAATACAACGTTAGATAAAATACAGTATAAAAATATAAAAGATTAAGGTGTGTTCTTAAAGAACTCTGTAACTTTCTTCTGACGCATAGATGTGTAGCGACTAGAAGCGGCAATGTTAAGCCATCTACGCATAAACATTACGTCAGCTGGTAACGCAGCAGGGCTCTGCTCCACATATAGTAGAGCCACATCCAGGGCTTTAGTGGCATCTGCGTGTGACACTCGATCTAGTTGGGAAATTTCTTCCCGCTTTCTTCGTCTTCATTAGGACTTTGAGGTTGAACCAAATTTACGATTTACTCATCATTGTATTCTTGGTGGCCATTATCGTCAACACCAACCCATTCTATGACATCATTTTCTCCATCTTCTTCACATCCTGGAAGTTTTTGAACGACATCTAGGAGGTCATTTTGTAGTGGAGCTTGAAAATGCTGTGTTTCTTCAAATTGTAAATCTGGCCACAGCTTCTTCCACGACTTTAATCAAAGTTTCAGGACAGTTGTCCTAGGCTTCAGCCACCCAATAAATTACATCTTTTATCGTAATTCTTTTCAGGATGTCAGTGATGGAACTTTCTTCATCTGATAGAAGTGTCCGTACGAAATATTTTCTATAATAAAGTTTTATAAACTGCAGGACACCCTGGTCCATTGGCTGCAATAATGGAGTGACATTTGGTGGCAAGAAAACAGCCCTAATCTCACCACATGTCAGTTCTTTTTCTGAAGGGTGTGATGAACGTCAGTTAACATTGAACAAGTGTGCTAATGTTAGTACAGTAACTCTATACGCTATTTTTCGGATAATCCGAACTTTTCGGAATCCGAACAAGCTGTTCCCCCAATTAGTTCGGATTTGCGGGGTTCTACTGTATAATAGAATACTCAATAACAATATTTTAGTCACAAATAATTATGAACGTATTAAGTTTCTAGTACTCATAGCTATTAAGTTTATGGTGTGGTGCTATATAACTTTTATTGTATTTGACCAATGGAAATTATAGGGGTTGTTTCAAGTTAAATAATTCCCTTATAAATTGCTTTCATTAACTAACATGTTTTTGATTTCTACTAAAGTAATATTATAATGTAATATTTTAAACCGTTGACTGTAGAAACAAATAGTCTAACCAAGCCAGAGAATTTGCTGAAGACACATTGTGTTTCTATCTAATGGTGATACTTTTAAAATAAGTGCTCCAACGATTATGTGGCATACTATTAGCTCAGCTATTCACTTCAGCGCGTACTGGAGAGAGACAGAGATGAAGTGAGAGAGACCACTGGTGCTACCTGTGAAAACCTAACCTAAACTAATTTCCCGAACAGGAAAACTGGCTTCTCGAGACCCATATGAGTGGATAATCTTCTTATTTCTATGGTCAATGCTTAAACTAAGGGCATTTAAAATAATGTGCTTTAATTTTGTTGTGCCTCCAAAGCGCATCAGTTAAAATAGAATCTCATTTGCTAAGGGTTCTTATACAGTAAAGCCTCACTTATCTGATATAAACGGGCCGTGATGATATCAGATGATAACTAAAAATGTTGGGTATTAGGAAGTGGTAGTACAAAAATAACTCGAGGTTTATATTCCATAAACACTAACTCTTTTACATTTGGAAGCAATTTCACTAGGCATAAATTCAATAAAACTACAGTAATGTACAACGAGTAAACAAACACAACTTAAACTGTGGCACTGTACAGTCATAAATAAAATTTTTGTTACTAAACCCAATTAGCAAATATAGTACTGTAATGTGACAGTAAAGTAACACATAAATTCTTTTCTACAACAAACTAATATGTGTGACCAGCCAGGAAAATATTGAATAAGAATGCATGAGTTATGAAATCAATATTGTACCTCCCTACAAGGATATCTTTCCTAAACAATTTTTTACACTAAACAGATGACAAAAGTGATTTAGACTGCTCACATAGTACAGTCCCAACTCAACTAAGTCAAGTACAGTAAGCAACAAAATAGTGTGCTGTTTAGGAAAAACTTTCACCGAGTACATACAGTTTTTGTCATTACGGAACAGTCGTTATAAAAAATGAAATATGATTAATATAAAATAGAATTAAAAATTAGGTATTCAAATTATTTCAGATATTACCATATCTGTGTTATATATCTTCAGACAATTTGTACTTCAGTGTTGTTTTCAGAACATGTAGGTCAGTTGAAACATAATTTCGGATAATGAGGCTCTACTGTATATAAACTTCATTTATATAAATATAAATTTGATATAAAATAGAATAATACTAAGATTTTTATAGATAAAAACATTACCCACCGATAACCTAAAAAAATAATCTGACTGGATTAGACTTTCTCTAAGAAAGCGATGTCTTGGAATTACTTAAATACTCCAAACAATCTAATATGATGCTGTTTCCATGTACCTACTCAATACTTTAAAAAGTGTGTTCCTTACTTGTAAAATAGTTCTTTATAGTTATATTTTAAACTTTGTAAATCTAATAACTGTATTTTTTGCATTAATGCTGTGTTGGTGCCTACAGATGGTGAGTCAGCTTACGTGTTTGTGGTTGCACAGTGGTGAAGGTTTTATTTCTTATATTGATTCACCTTGTTTTCTTTGTTTGATTTGTTGGGTTTTTTAATGCCTGCAATCGTTGGATTTCCTGCTCCACAATAGTGTGTAGATTATATTTGATTATTTTGTTGAAGTGTTATTTGGTTTTAGATGTAAATATTATGCTGTAGATTGTTATTTTTAAATTTTGTAGAGTGTTGTATTTACGTTGGAATATTTTTGTGAGGGTGAAATATTCAGATTTGTTTGGATTATATTGCACTTTAAATTTCTATTTTATTTTCTTTTGGAGTTAATGTAATGCACCATTTATGTTTAAGTTGGTAATATTGGTTTTTAATTAATGACAAAATAAGTGAACGTTACACATCACTGTTTGCAATAGTATCACAAAAAGGTACAAATGTGATCAATTTTTGTTAGCCAAATGTCTTGTAAATCCATTCCTTTATGAATAAATCCTTCTAGTTTAATTGAAGATGGTATATGTGGTTTACTCAAATTGATCAATATATTTGTACATTTTTTGTGCTTATATTTCAATATATTTGTGTTGTGTGATGGATTTCTGTAATATTACTGGAGTTTGTAATTTTAAGTCAGTGGATTACTCGCATGCCTAGTATCTTTTTAATGAAGAGAGTGTTGCTTCATATAATTTGATTATTAGTATTGCAGCTTTCCTGATCAATTCATTGAAGATAATTATTTTTTATACATGTTTATAGAGTATTTTTTAGGCTATACCATTCTTAAATAATTATATCAAATAATGATTTTGAAAAACGAAAACTAGCAAATTGTATTGATGAGTATAAAATTTTGATTATGTTATTATGTACAAATAGATTTCACATGTAATATCAATATTTGTGCTAGTAATTTAGTTAGTTAGTGAGGTCTGCTTCTACAACTGTTTGAAACTGCATATGTTTACGTGGGACTACACCAGTGCAACACAATGGACCACAAAACAGCTGATAATTTGAGACACAAAGTTTAACTTTGCATGAGAAATCTGTATGTGTGCTTATAAAACGAATGCTATTTTATGTGTGCTTATAAAGACATGCATCATTTTAATTTCACTATACTCAAATATGAACTTTAAAAGATATGCTAGTTTGCTAAATATTTGTCATAGTTTATACCAAGACTTGAAGACAAAATGTAATTTATATTATAAAAACAAACTATTGTGTATTAGAATGACAGCATCTTAATTCACATTCAATATGGATAGTGCCTTAAATTTGCATCTAGAAAATGGTACTATAGTTTTTTAATAAATAGTGACCAAATGAACTTGTTGGTACAGATTAAGAGAAATTGAGATTAGGCTCTTTTCGGATTCTCTGGTGTTTAAAGC
The DNA here is from genome assembly GCA_035578905.1 of Stictocephala bisonia. NCBI lineage: Eukaryota > Metazoa > Arthropoda > Insecta > Hemiptera > Membracidae > Stictocephala > Stictocephala bisonia. Next base: position 118,079 of record JAQJVL010000477.1, on the reverse strand, counting down.
AAGAATGATTTTCGTTCTAAGAAATATACTAACACTTTTTTGTAGTATTTATGTTGAATTACCATAATTTGTTTATTAATCTGATATCCAAAAAAGATTATAAAGAAACGGTCATCTTAGTTTTTGCAAAGAAAAGTTCATATGTAGCTTAGTAATTACTGAAATTTTTGGTGTGTTTCCAGATAACTATGGATGAATTACGTGCAGTGTCACCTATAATCCCAAAAGACTCGCCTAAAGTAGTGACCTTGACAAACGGTGACATCAAAACTGAATTAACCGAACAGGATATGACACGCATCTGGGGTGGAGATAGGCGGCTCTCCCTTTTTGGCTACTCCATTGAGACAATAAACATGCTTCTGTTGCCTATGATCAGGACTAAGTGAGTAAATGCCAATTTTGGTAAACTGCATTCTAAGACGTTTTATTGAGGTTTTGTGATTATCATCATAATCCTGTGAAAGCATCAATTTTTTTTTTTACTTTTCATTTCAATGCCAGTGCCATTACATCATTTACAAACATATTGTGAAGTTCTAAAAAATAAAAACCCTTAATAACAACTAAGAGATCTGAGAAAAATGAGAGCTAAGTATAGATGTAAGAATAATTAACAACTGTAAATACTGTTAGCTTGTTCAGTAGCCTCAATACAAGATAGCAGCTGAGCTGAATGCTCTTGACGTTGTCAAAAAAGAAATTCACATCCTTAGCCAGTCTATTTCCAGAGAAAAGCATCCTTGCCAGTGGAATGTTGAAATCATAGGAGGTAGCAAAACAGCGCCCACTGAAGATGTTTCTATATCTCATGCGGTATGGGACTCTGAGATCCACCTCGGCCAAAAGTTCTGGACAGATGATGATGCCTTTTAGAAGTTTGTAAAGGAACAGATGCCAGCCAGCTATGTTTCTTCTTACGCTTATAGTGAACAAGTGAAGCTCTAATTCTAAGTCTAGGATAGACACTTCAAGGTATGGACAACCCAATCAAACATCCAAAAGTATGAGGAATCTTCTCTGCACTGCCTCAATCCTGTCTGCAGCAGAAGCTGTATAGGGGGGCCAAATTTGACTGCCGTATTCCAAGCATTAACATTTAATTCAAAACTTTTCTTTCTTCGAGTCTTCTTAATCAAAATGTCATTTCATACTTTCAAGTTTCATAAATATCCACTAAATGGTATAGTTCTTTTGTCTGTGATATATGAGGATTGTCTGTAAATTAAGGTGTCAAATGCTTTTTCACATAGTAAAAATAATTTTTAAAAGCAAAATTAATGACAGATTTTGAAATCTTGGACATTTAGCTATTTTTCAATGTAGTCACTGTCATGATGTCAATGCTTTTGTCACTCACAAAACCTAGTGCAGGAAGGAATCGACAATAGCCTTCAGCTTGTCGTCGCTTGACAATTTCATTCCCTCTGTGTTGTTTACAGATAGAGAACAAATGAAAGTCACTGAGGGCCAAATAGTGATAACCCACCCACCCACCCATACGTACAGTGATATTGACCCACCCGCCCACCCATATATGTACAGTGATGTTATATTATTTCACTGTACAGTGATATAACCCATACCTATATACAGTGATATGTTATTCTGCTTGGTGTATGGAGGCCCCAAAGCAGAATAACGTGCGACAGGGCGACAATGTCGCAGAATGAAAGAGATAGCTGCAGAAATAAATCATCTAATTGAAAAACTATTTTTCCATACACCAAAATTACAACTTGAATTTCTGCAGAAAGATATCTGGTTTTGTGTACTAACAATTAATTAGAACCGCATTTGTAGTGCAACTTAATAACAAACTATATACTGATTCAGAATGATAAATGGCATTTGCGATTACAAAATGATCTACAGCTGATACGCAAAAACAGACTGTAGTCTGCAAACGAAAGTCAGGTGCCGGTCAATGCATGCACAAGTTTGCTTAAACCCTAACCACACTACACCACTCTAGAGATGGGTAAAGGTAGTTCATTTCATTTGCAAAACTAGTTCACAACCGAATCGTTCACTGTAATGTACTAGGTGACGAACGAAAGTGACTTAACGAACAACGACTTGTACAAGTGATGGTGAATCTTGTTTCATAGACACTTTTTGTTTATTTAAAAAGTACTTGTAAATTTGTTCAAAGAACCTAATCTTATACAAAGTTCAGTTTTTATTGCTAATATTGATAAAAATAAATAATTACATCGAATGATTTTGTGAATGGTCCTTCCCAGCTCTGATCTTCACTTTGAACTGAACTAGTTCTAATCATAATGAATGAATTATTTCACTTGTTCACTAGTTCATTTGACTCGATCATTCCGGAACCGCCCATCTATCCACTCCTGCCTTCCAATTATGATTGGATCGGTACATAATAGATCGTGTCTGAGTAATAATAATTTCAATTACATTGATTGATAATGGCTGACTCTGGAGAGTGTATTGTTTGTATTAACTGCTCAGAGAAAATACTAATTAGAAATCTTAACACACATTACTGTATTTTGGTCAGGTTGGGTACTAGTAATAAAGAACAAAAAAGTATAAGTGCATACTAAAAATGACATTTGCATCTGTCGTCAATGAATTATTGGTCATCGTTATAATCATGGTCAAATAAACTTGAATTAAACATAAATAAACAGAGTTTGATCCCTTAATTTTATATTTTAATTCTATATTAAAAATTCGGGAATATAATTGTTGATAAAAACAGTGGATTTAAACAATTCTGGGTGATTATTTACGTGACTAGAAGACGCATCTGATTCTTGGAACAAATAGTGAAATAAAATATTTTAATAAAAAAAGTTACGTTCATCTCTTTGGCATTGGTAGTTATAAATAAAATATAATATATGTATACTATCTAATAATTTAATCATACTACTGTGAACAAAGGATATTTATCAAACATAATAATTCACTTTTCAACAAAGAACAAGATCAATACTTGAGTGAATAAATACAAATTCCAAATAAAATAAAATACATATTCTAATATAATATACATATACAATAAAATACATAATTCTATTATATAGAATCGCTCGCAGAAAATCAGTGAGTCTTAGCTGCTTTATTGTTTTTTAGTTTTTTTTCTTCACAACGACCTTACCCTATAATGTAAGGAAGCTTCTGCATTCCTCCCTTTTAAGAAACATATTTCTATACAATTATTATTTTATTATTTATTATTACCAAAATAAATAATAAAATTATTTTGTTATTTAGGTTGTCTTTGAATTTGACCATATTTTTGGGAATGCAAGGATTTTAGCTTATTTCCATGCAATTCGTTTGCTCTCCAAATATTAAAAATAAAACAGTTTAACCCTCGATCCGGCAGTCATTTTTGCCCAAAATGTCGGGTCATTTTTGGTGATTTTGCAGTGATGTTTTATAAAATTCATAAAAAATATTATATTACAATAAAAGTACAATTGTGTGGTATCAAACTGTTCACAAGAATGTGGGCTATCATATAATACATAATTCATAACCTATAAAAATTTTATTTATTTTTTATGTTATGAAATATTTGTAAATTTTTTTAGAAATCGCGGAAAATAGGGGGGGGGACCACCCCCTATGATCAATGTTGTGATGATAAAAAAAGAAATGTGAGATAGCCAAAATGTTTAAAATTTTATCTAGTTTCAGAAAATATACAGTTTATATAGGTATGTAAGTAAAAATTATTTTTTATAAATTTTTAACTGGAACGTATACAAAAACCTGAAAATTAGTAACCACGGTTACTATAACATTAAAAAATATGATACAAATTTTCTACAAACACTACAGAGTTCTATTATATACTAAAATTTAGCTAAAAACATGCTCTAATACAATATAATACACTTCTAAACACACTAGAAGTGATAATTACATTGCAAATGATAATTATTTACCGTAGTTGAAATCAGGCCCGGCAGACTAAACAACATCAAAAATGGCGAGACTCAGAGACTGGCTTCCTTCTTCAACTTTCACTACGTTTTAAAATAACGCCGATACAGTGCAGTGTGCGTTGTTGCATACCACTGGAATCGTATGTTCACGCTGAGTACATAGAGTATAAAAACATTGAAGTAGCTCGATTTTTGCGCATTATAAATATGGTAAATCTCCGACGCTGCAATTGAACGAAAATTTGTACAATGCCAGTTTGGTGACGATAAAATTGTACGAAATTTCGTAAAATGCTGGATTGAGGGTTAAACTGTAATTAATTACTTTATTTAAACTTTTTTATTTGTGTATTGAGTTTTAATGTAAGGTAACAAAAATAATAATGTATTTATAAAGGCCTTTTAATTTATAATAGTGTGTTTCTATCTTATTATTTTGCTAAACATCTTTAGGTTACATTCTATAGTTGGGAAATACGAGAAGATAACATGACTAATGTTTTTTCCGGTTGATATTTAATGCTATCGGTGCCATAATATAGTACTTGCAGAAAGTTTTTTTTTTTTCATTCTGCTTTGGGATATGGAGGATGGTCAATGATTTACTACCCGAATTAGGCGATGTGAGAGCAGACACTGTTGAAGTGCAAACGAAGGGACCTTTTATTCTGAATAGCCCAATAAATCTTGCCCATAGTAGTTTTAGAGATATCCTTTATCTGTTCGGCAATCCCTCACACAGTTATACACAGTTCCGAAAGCAAAAGTTCCTCAATTTTCGTTATTGCCCCATTTGAAACTGTTAGACGGCTGCAGCAGACCTTGTCATTCACGTTTTTTCGGCCTTCAGTAAACTACCTACACCACTTAAGCATATTTTTTATGTCCATCCACTTCTCTTTATAGACATTGGTCAACTGGTGATGAATTTCAATAGTGGTTGATCCCAGAAACCATAGAAATCTAATCATAGTGACGTCACATGTCTACGACGCAGCCTTGTCGAGATACCTACCGTGTTTTTTTTGTTACCATGGAAACTATTATAAACAATTGTCAAATTGGTATTGCCATAGGCCTTGCATCGTTACTTCTTAGTGCTCCTGGGGCGATGCCATAATGGAATCTAAAAATAATGATAGGCCTATGTGTTAACCAGATACCCTAATAATGTCCATGCAAAATTTCAGTTGAATGGGTCGAGTAGTTTTTGCGTGATTGAGTAACACACAGACACCATTCGACTTTTAATAGTAAGATATGGTATCACGTAATCTCAAGTTTCTTCACATATAATCCAGTGAGACATATACTTTTAGGTTGACCCCGATTCCATCTTAGCCAGCTTTCAAAGCTTAAACCTACATTTGTGGTTTTAAGACATTTCCCAGATGTGCAAGTTTGAACATGATTTAACACAAATTTACATTGAAGTCATATTCAGTCAAACAAATAATGAACTGATTAAACGCTCATATGGGTCGTGTGAAGCTGGTTTTCCTTTTTGTGAAATTAGTTCGTGTTTGGTCTCAGGAGCCACCAGAAGTCTCCCTCTCTCTATCTCTCTTCATCCCTCTGTGTCTCTCTCCAGCACACACTTAGCTGAGATAATTGTACGCCAAACAGATGTCCAAGCGCTTATTTGAAACCAATCGCTGTTAGATAGCAGCACAGACACTTGCTTTTGTTTCTACAGTCAATGGTATTAGTCATACCAAATGAACCAATTTAAAATATTGAAATAATAATAATTAGGGATGGGCCGATACCAAAAAAATTCGATTCCGATACCAAAATTTTGGTCTCGATTCTCGATACCAAATTCGATTCCGATTCCTGCCTTATTTCCGATACCAAAAAGTATGAATCTTATTTACTTGTACTTATTCTCGATACCAAATTCGATTTCGATTCCTGCCTTATTTCCGATACCAAAAAGTATGAATCTTATTTACTTGTACTTATTTTATAAGTTACCTGTTTGTACAATATATTCTGGAGAAATAATTCAAAGGTATTTGTAATAAATAAAACAAAAACAGTTTGAAAAATGGTATAGTTTACTTGTACTAGTAAAAATATTATTGACAAGCTAGAAACAAAAATAATTAGAAAATTAGCAATAAAATTGTAAAATATAGATTAGTCTACAGGCTACACATATATATGTACAATTCTGCATGTCACAAACTACTTTCTTCTTATGAAAGATAAAAATTCAAGTACAGTATTACCATTTTCTTGGTAAATACATAAACCTACATAGTTGCGACGGCTGCAACTACGTCAGAAACGATCGCTAACTGAACTCGAATGGAATACGTGCTTTCTTCGACGATTATTCTTAGACATTCAACGTTTAAAATACGTAATTCATTAAAGAATCAATAAATTTCAATGAGTATTGGAACTTTAAATACTATTTTTTGGAGTTTACATTGATTTTATAGTTTTTTTGCCGAAAAATACTTAGGAAATATTGGTATCGGAATCGAGTGAAATGAGCCAAGGTATCGAGAATCGTCGATACCTCGATACCACTAAGTATCGAGGTATCGAGGAATCGAGTATCGGAATCGACCCATCCCTAATAATAATCTTGAGTAGTCTCTAGTTACAAACAAAAGAATTTCCCAGCCATGGAATATTTATGTTGCCTAGTTTTAGCTACATATGTGTTTATTTTTTATTCCATATCCAATTCTTTTACGCAGCTTATTCTAGGTTTTCTGATAATCTTGGAGTTCTTGAAGAGATGCTGGCTACAAAAGTCCTGAGATTGTAGCTCCTTCAAAGTGATCATCTGACTTATTTTCAGTGCAATTAAGAAATTATTATTTGAGACTTCTATTAAACAGGGACTATATAAAATATAGAATATAATTATTGAATAGTAGAAAAATTACTTCCTAAAAAAATCACATACAAATTTGTAAAGTAAGTTAACTTTGATTTTTACAGGAAGGAAGCACTAGGCTCAATGGGAAATGACGCTCCTCTAGCTTGTCTCTCACAGTTCCAGCCTCTCTTATACGACTACTTCAAACAGCTGTTTGCCCAGGTATTGTAATTGGACAGTAAATAAGATATGAAGAGAATAGTACTCAATGCAAGACATATATTCGCCCATATCTTGACGATCGGCCTCTTATGAATAAATAAAAATAAATAAAAATAAAATAAAAAATAAATATTATTATACAAGAATTTTGGGGGTTGGTTGGTCTTGGAGCCATGTTCTGTATTGACCATTCAACACCCGCTTCTCAAATTGAATGAAGACCAGCTAATCTCGTCACAACAAGAGGGCAATAGGCAATTATAGATCTAAATTTAACTTGCACATTTCACATTCACTTGACTGATCATTACCCTCACTTTATTATTCCAGTAGTTACATCTCACACACACCTGTGCAACTCAACATGTCGCATTGCTCATGAATTTAAGGTTTTTTTCACTTATAAAGTAATAAGGTCTGAGCAACTTTTCCGCATAGATATATCTGAAGAGTGGTTGTCAGTTGAATGTTGGTGAGAATTCATTTAAACACTTAGCTGCCGTGTCATTCCGTATCGCCTACGGCTCTTTGTCATCAGCAGATACTGGGCCTACTACCGCTTGTTCAGTTCCTTGGTTATTTATTGTATATGAAGGCCTGCATGTCTTAGACCGATACCTATGCTAAATAATATCCATGCAAAATTTCAGTGAATGGGTCCAGTCGTTTTTGCGTGATTGAGTAACACACAGACACCATTCAACTTTTAATAGTAAGATATGGTATCACTTAATCTCAAGTTTCTTCACATATAATCCAGTGAGACATATACTTTTAGGTTGACCCCGATTCCATCTTAGCCAGCTTTCAAAGCTTAAAGCTACATTTGTGGTTTTAAGACATTTCCCCAGTTGTGCGAGTTTGAACATGATTTAACACAAATTTACATTGAAGTCATATTCAGTCAAACAAATAATGAACTGACTAAACGCTCATATGGGTCGTGTGAAGCTAGTTTTCCTTTTTGTGAAATTAGTTCGTGTTTGGTTTTCTCAGGAGCCAACCAGAAGTCTCCTCTCTCTATCTCTCTTCATCCGTCTGTGTCTCTCTCCAGCACACACTTAGCTGAGATAATTGTACGCCAAACAGATGTCCAAGCACTTATTTGAAACCAATCGCTGTTAGATAGCAGTACAAACACTTGCTTTTGTTTCTACAGTCAATGGTATTAGTCATACCAAATGAACCAATTTAAAATATTGAAATAATAATAATCTTGAGTAGTCTCTAGTTACAAGCAAAGAATTTCCTAGCCATAGAAGATTTATGTTGCCTAGTTTTAGCTACATATGTTTTTATTTTTTATTCCATATCCAATTCTTTTACGCAGTTTATTCTAGGTTTTCTGATAATGTTGGAGTTCTTAAAGAGATACTGGCTACAAAAGTCCTGAGATTGAAGCTCCTTCAAAGTGATCATCTGACTTATTTTCAGTGCAATTAAGAAATTATTATTTGAGACTTCTATTAAACAGGGACTATAAAAAATATAGTATATAATTATTGAATAGTAGAAAAATTACTTCCCAAAAAAATCATATACAAATTTGTAAAGTAAGTTAACTTTGATTTTTACAGGAAGGAAGCACTAGGCTCAATGGGAAATGACGCTCCTCTAGCTTGTCTCTCACAGTTCCAACCTCTCTTATACGACTACTTCAAACAGCTGTTTGCCCAGGTATTGTAATTGGACAGTAAATAAGATATGAAGAGAATAGTACTCAATGCAAGACATATATTCGCCCATATCTTGACGATCGGCGTCTTATGAATAAATAAAAATAAATAAAAATAAAATAAAAAATAAATATTATTATACAAGAATTTTGGGGGTTGGTTGGTCTTGGAGCCATGTTCTGTATTGACCATTCAACACCCGCTTCTCAAATTGAATGAAGACCAGCTAATCTCTCACAAAAGAGGGCAATAGACAATTATTGATTCATAATTTAACTTGCAATTTCACATTCACTTGACTGATCATTACCCACTTATTATTCCAGTAGTTACATCTTCACACACACCTGTGCAACTCAACATAGTCCATTGCTCATGATTTAGGTTTTTTTCACTTATGAAAGTAATAAGGTCTGAGCAACTTTTCCTGGCCATCAGATATATCTGAAGAGTGGTGCCAAGTTGAATTTTGGTGAGAATTCATTTAACACTTTAGCTGCCGTGTCAGCCCAGTACGCCCGATGGCTCTTTGTCTCAGCTAGATGCCGTCGGGCCACTACGCCCGACGTTGTTCAGTATCCTTTTGGTTATTTTATTGTTACTCGACTGGTCCTGCTTTCTTAAAGAAACCGATCACACTTTATTGTAATGCAAGCATCATACTATTTACAGAGCGAATTTCTACGTTTTTGGTTGTATACAAAGTTGTTCATATAGCTTTCAATTTTGGCATGTTCTACGGGCAAGTTGTTTGGAGTATAGGCTAAACAGAATGTTTAGTGATTGTTGGTATTGAAATAACGTAATACATATTGAATACTAGATTACTTTCATCATGCAGTCAGTGTAGCCAAACCATGAAAACAACTTTACCACTAAATGTGTCAGGTCAATATGCACGACAGAGTTTTTTATGTGCCATATATGCTACTAAAAAAACTGTGTCGAGCCAATACTCCTGACATATTTATATACATATAATGCCTATGTTTGTACTATTTTTATACTCAGAAATGGTGTCATAGTAAATATAATGCATCATTGTTTTAAATATTTGCATAAATGTTTTTGGCAATTTAGAGCAAAATTACTCATTTTAAGGATGGCAGCTAACGTGTTAACACTTTGAGGGCTGGTCCTAAATACGCCATTTGAAGAATGCTGGCCATTTTTGGTACTTTTTAAAAAAAATCATAGATTTAAATCATTAAACATAGAACATTTCTACTTATATGTCTGGATTCTATATTTCTTCTTCTTTTTATCAGTATACAATTAAAAATAACTTTTTTTTTGTCATCTAATAATATCAGTTTTTTAGTAATAGTGTTTTACCAACAAAATAATCAAAACAGGGGTAATTGAGCAAACAAAATAATTTTGAATTTTTTGATATTTTTTTAAAATACATAGATTTAAAACCATTAACCCAACTACTGGCTACTAAAAAGCCTCTATTGGCAGCCTATTTTTCCTAGTTTCGAAAGGATATTTAAAAAAAATAATTAAACATACTCTGATACTTGATTCAGTATTATTTTATATCATTTTACTTGTAAGAATCTGTGTTTTAATTTAAAGTAAATAACATAAGTATAAACACTTGTTTACTTTTCCTTTCATAAAATAACAAAAAAAATTGTTTACCAAAAATATTTGGGGGGGGACCCTACCTGAAAATGTAATACACATTAGCCAATTCACAATTCCAAGATATACAAGTTTTTCCAAATTTTATAAAGTTTCAGAAAATGTATAGTTTATAGGGTTTATTATAGGAATTAATAAATTTATAATGATAAAACTAAAGATAATGCATTTTACCGAAAATTGATGTTACTGTAGTAACATGTTATAATAACATGTTATTATTACTATACCAATGTTGACTGTTTTATTCACTTGGTCGACTCGCTTGTACTTTACTTGTGAGAAAATCCTTCGAGCTTTTACTTGGGGTTTTATTCACAACCCATTGACTGTTTTATTCACTTGGTCGACACGCTTTATCTTTACTTGTGAGAAAATAATTCAAGCTTTTACTTGGTTTTTATTCACTTCACCCATTGACCCACCCACCCACTCATACACGTACAGTGGTATTGATCCACCCGCCCACTCATACACTTACAGTGATATTGACCCACTCGCTCACTCATGTGTACGCACAGTGATACTGACCCTCCCACCCCCTTAAACATGTATAGTGATAATGACGCCAATTATCACTATACATAATTGGCAACTCGATAACATTATAGAGCTTGTTATTATAATGTTCATTTTGTAACATTTCTCTAATATCACTAGAATGTTCTAAATAGCCCCTATACATTGTCTAATATATATATAAATATATATATGTTCAATTATTATACACTATTTACAAATGATAAAATACCCACAAAACATCACAAGCCGATGTCAAATTAGAATTCTCTAAACAAAGTCACTAAGAACAAAATAACACTTTATTTACAGTAATTATGCTTCAACTATATTTGAATAACAGTTATTTCACTACATCTTCAAGTTATTTCACTAACAATTCTAATAAAACATCGCATAAAGTACTTCAAATCAGAATGTAAATAAACAGTTTACTGACTAATGCCTGCTAAAGAAATGGCAAAATGAAATAGTAAACAGTGGCTTCTTCTTCTCTCCATCTAGTTGTCATGTGGATAGTATTATCGATACCGATAACAATCGATTCAGAATTTAATTGACTTTCGAGTGGTATTGAGTAGTTTGACGAAAAACGTAGCCATAACGATATAAAATCAAATTTTCACAGTGATGTTTGACCGTTCGATCGGACGGTCACCTGAGGTTGAGAGTTACTGCTAATTGGGTTAAATATTGAACATTTCTACTTACATGTCTGGATTCCATATTTATTTTTCTTTTTATATGTATACAATTAAAAATCACATTTTTTCATCTCATAATATCAGTTTTTTTAGTAATAGTGTTTTACCAACAAAATAATCAAACCAAGGGTAACTAAGCATACAAAATAATTTTGAACATAATTCTATTGTCCTATTCATACAAAACCAAGAAATATAAGTACTAATAAAATGCTTGTTTTTTTTTTTTTATTTACATGCTCTATTTACACTTTGCAATAGACTCCACTCACTAAATAATGGTTCTGAAATGTGCAGAAAAATGCAGTCTAGCGGTTACAACTCAATCATTCTGGCTAAAAATAGCACAGTGTGTGCATTCTAGCGGTTAAACGGCTTACTAACATCACTAGAGACCATTTAGAGTACCAGATGTCGTATTAATACTCAATAGCCTATTTAACAAAATTAAAACATTGATCACGTAAATCTACGGAATCTGCATTCTTCGGAAGTAACGCTACTCCGTAAAAATATGAGATCCGCAGTCAAAGTATTAAATTAATTGGGAAACTAGGCCAAGAGGTGATTTTCCAGAGTAAATTGACCAGCACTTTGAGGAATATTTTGGGGTATTCGGAGGTAGACATGGTCTTTTTAAATCCCTTAGAAGTGTGCCATGTCTTAGAAAAAGTTATTTTGCAAAGCTCTAGAAGCCATGGTAGAAGGGTCGCAGTGAGGGACCCGCAGATTGCACAGTTTAGATGTACATCAACCTCACACATACTATTAAACATGGTATTTAGCAGTGGAGTAAACCAAAACAAATCTTTAGTATACAGGACTTTTGCATTAACTCTCCAAGATGATCTAGCAGGTTTCTGCTCAATATTGATTCTGGTTTTCACTTTGACTGTTATTTTCAATGTGAATTTTAAAGCAGCGAGATTGATATTAAACTGACTAAGTACTGTGTTTAAACACTATTGAAACACACATTTAGTTGTTATTTAGCTTCTCTGTTATTCAAATGAAAGCAGGCTACTTCTGTTTTTACTAGAGTGGGCTTTAGCTATCCAGCTCTTTATGTTAATTCTTCAGTACAATTTTACAAGAACGTGGCACTGTTACCATGTTCTTTTAATACCATTATATACCATTAATACTGGTTAGTATTAATGGTAGTACAACAGTTTTATATTGCTTGTGTAATGGTGTTTTCCAGGTTACGAACCCTCCCATTGACCCCTTCCGAGAGAAGATAGTGATGTCCCTAATGTGTCCCATTGGGCCAGAAGACAACATCCTTCAGCCTAGTGCTCGCCAGTGTCATCGACTGATGCTTCCAAACCCCATCCTCTCCTTGGCGGACATCCAAGTGCTTAAGAAGAATACTCATCGAGGATGGAAGGTTTGTTACTTTTAAATCAGTTTAACATACCACTCTATACCAACTTTGTTAAACATTTCCTTACATTTTTTTTCCATTACAAAAGAGAACTGAGTGTCAAGCTTGTCAGTTTGCTGAAAATCAAACCAATTTGTGGTTCGAATTACATGTAAAGCTGTAGGTCTCTTGTTGCCCTGGCTATTGGATTATTAATAAATAGGTCGTTCTGAGGAACAATAACCTTATTTAGTAACAAGACTGCTTTTAACTTAACATTTTCGTGTTCCAGCTTAATCTTTTAATCTCAGTACCATAATGTTCACACTCTTTTTAATTAAATATCCACTTTTAATCATTGCTTAGTAATTTAACCTAGTTTAATTTAAAACTTGTTTGTTTTTTTTTAAATTCCAGACAAAAGAAATTGACGTTACATTTGCCAAGGAAGAAGGGCCTGAGGGAGTAGAGAAATCACTGAACCGTATCTGTGAAGAAGCGGCAATGGCAGCCAGAGACGGCTATCAGTTGATCATCTTATCAGACAGGAAGGCAGGCGCTAATCGGTCAGTATATTTAAAGAAATCTTCTGAACTTTTAAATCATAATAAGTCTTAAGTTCAGAAAATTTCAATTAAAAATTATTGCATTATTTTTAAATAAACGTTTTATGACCACTTCCTTTGAAGTTAGATTAAAAATATAAATATTCCACAATCGTCATTCAACCATATTGTGATCTTAGTGAATATTTAAAAATTGTATTGCTTATTACGGATTATAATTAAATAACTATTATATTTCACTTATTAAATTTACCATCTAGTAGATTGATAAAGCTAAGCATTGTATTTAGGATATGCCATATTCAATACTAATCCAATGCATACCATATTGAAAACAGTTCTTTTTCTTTGGCCTTTTATTTTTTTACTAGCCGACTGGCCATGCTTCACTACGAGGTGATTCTCTCACTTGCTTATTCTTCCTCCCGTGGTTTCCAATCAACACTATATCGGTCATATTAGAACACCGTGCTATATTTTCTGTTGCGACTCAAAATTTGTTCCATTCTACAATTTGTGATTTTGTTTTTACGCTCTCGCCGCTTTTTTCACATAATATTAAGTTAACTGTTTTTTATGTATCCTATTTTATTTTTAGTACCCATTGCCGCCCTCTCAAAAATTAATAATTTTATCATCCACTAAATGAATGAATAGTTTATTACTAAAACAGTTATCAAATCGTATTACTTAACCCTTATGAAACTTACAAAACTTCTTAGTAAACTAACATATTTTGTATCTGAAACACTTAAGTTGCTAATATACAGCTATTCCATATAGCAATAGCTGTACTGTCTTGTAAAGTCAAATCACTTTCATGTTCTTTCAAATTTTTCCTGTCTATTTCTAATTGGTATTAACCCTTCGTATGCGGCAAACGGATATATAACCAGCCTCTACTTTGCCTCAAACGCAGTTAAAGAATATATACGAAATTAAATCTTTCTGTCGATAGTGTAAAGGATAGTTCCAAAAACTTCCGCTAGAGTGCAGAATCAACTTCGACATGTCTTTAGCTAACTCCCTCAGCCTATTAAAAATTTAAATCATCTATAAATGAAAAGGGGCGGGGCAGACAATCAGCGTGCATAGGCGCGTCACTGTCTCCTGCCTTTGCAGACGCGTAAGACGGAAATATCCTCAGTATGTCGCTCCACCCAAGCACATTATTTTCATCGCTTATCGTTCTTTTTCTTTGTTTTATAGTATTAGTTTATTTTGTTTTAGTTATTATTGTATCATAAATCACAGGTACTGTTAAAAAAAGATTCAACTAAAATGTTTCAACTAACAATTTTTTTATTTATAGTTTTCATTATACAGTAATTGTAAATCTACAATAAGATAGCATTAAAAGTTATGATTTTAACTATAATAATGATAAAACTATATTTTTTATGTTCCTTTATGTTTCTAAACCTTATAAAAAATTCATTGAAATTGTTTTTTTACATAATTACGTGTTACTTAAAAATAGGGTAAAATAATTTCTGCTTGCAAAGGGTTAATTAATTAATTGTTATTAATAAACTATGCTCGGTTAAATTTGAGAAGCATCTTCAAGAATGT
Source organism: Stictocephala bisonia (assembly GCA_035578905.1). Taxonomy (NCBI): domain Eukaryota; kingdom Metazoa; phylum Arthropoda; class Insecta; order Hemiptera; family Membracidae; genus Stictocephala; species Stictocephala bisonia. The sequence goes on along the minus strand of JAQJVL010000477.1, from coordinate 103,036 downwards.
CAACAATAAAGCTGTTATGTCCTTTAACTCTTCAGCTGTTATGGTTCCAATTACAGATTATTAAAACAGCCCCTCTTGTAGTTCTTTTTTTAATTTATTGTCTTTGGTCAAATTGCATCGCTTGGTAAACTTTTGACTGAAAATAAGTGTTGCTTAAAATGTGTATATTTTAAATCTAAATAAATGTTTAACTAGATAGCTGTCTCCAATTTTGTTATTTTTCAAAATGAGGTACTGCTTACTAAACGTACTAGTAAGTTATTGTATTTTTATGTTCGCTGCTTATCAATACCTTCAGTATCACTAAAAATAGAAACTAAATTTCCATTTTAAAACAATTTGCTATGAATACAATGGATGTTATAATTCAATTAATTATATCTATATACAGGGTGTTCCGGAACTCTTTGCAACTTTCATCAAAAATTGCTTAGGTCAAGACAAACATATTTCACAAACATGGGTCTACGGTGACTAGTTTACTGTCTGTCTGTGATTTTTAGAAATTATTTAATAACTCAAGACCTATTTAAGATAGAAAAATTTCATATTTAGTATACATGTATTGCTAAATAGGTAAATCAAAGAGCTAAAATATCATTACTGTAACTAAATTAATTAAAAAAATGGTGGCCTTTTAAAATCTGTAATGTTAAATTTTACGAAAACCATTATAGCTATAAACAAGTTAAAAGTTAAGTAAAACATGCACAATTAAAAGACAAATCAAACAACATCTTATTTTCTGAAATCGAACAATAAATAACACAGGTGTGACAGTTTTTCTAAATCAATGTAATTTCCATAATACAACAATACATACCTAAAACGTAGTTTAACAGCAAATATGAGATGCTGTGTATCATAATCAGCTGTTTTATATCCACTTCATGTTAACAATGAGTTAGCCGTTTATTAACAATAAATTATCTATAAAATAAAATAGTAAATATTTCCACAAAACAAATTTATAAAAGTTGCTCAAAGTGACGGCCTACAACAAGATTGTATAGTCTAAAACGTTAAACTACAGATCAATGAACTCGTTCAAAAATATGTACGTTCTCCTGAATTCTTACTGCAGCTTCTGTAATTCTGCTAATCAAGCCCATTTCACTTCACTGGTGTGCTGTGTACCAGTTCTTTTAAGTGCTCCCTCAGAATAAAGTCTAATGGTTTGAGATGAGGGGATCTGGCAGGCCAATGTTCAGATCCACCTCGTTCCATCCACCTCTGCTTAAACGTAACACCTACATAGTCTCTGATGCCCATACCAATATGAGCTGGAGCTCCATCTTGTTGAAACCACATATCATGTCAGACATGAAGGGGCACATCTGCTAGTAAATGGAGGCCGTCAATTTGATCAACTTTTATAAATTTGTTTTGTGGAAATATTTGCTGTTCTATTTTATAAATAATTCATTGTTAATAAACAGCTAACTCATTGTTAACATGAAGTGGATATAAAACAGCTGATTAATGATATGCAGCGTCTCATATTTGCTGTTAAACTACGTTTTATGTATGTATTGTTGGATTATGGAAGTTACATTGATTTAAAAAAACTGTCACACCTGTGTTGTTTATTATTCGATTTCAGTAAATAAGATGTTGTTTGATTTGTCTTAGTTGTGGATGTTTTACTTAACTTTTAAGTTTTTTATAGCTATAACGGTTTTTGTGAAATTAGACATTAAAGATTTTAAAAGGCCGCCATTTTAAAATTAATTTAGTTACAGTAATGATATTTTATTTCCTTGTTTAACCTATATATATATATACCAGGACACCCTGTATATATTATATACATATATATATATATAATATAAAGTTAAAAATTAGGGCTACTTACGTATTTTTAGGATGTAATAAAATTCAAACTGACTACCCTAAACATTTTTTATTAAAATTATTTCACACAATATGTTTCAACTTAATGGTCATTTTCAATTGTAAATTTAATAATTTATATGTATAAATCTAACCTCCACATGTTTGTGTATACAACACTTGAATAATAGTGAATAGATTCACTTTAAATTTTTAACAATATTGTATTTATTTACAAAAGTGTTTTTATATGATTTGTTCCTAATATTTAAATGAGAACAGAGCATTTCAAGCATTTCCTGATCAACCTACATTTCACAAACAGAAATGAATGTCAGGGCTGAAAAAGTGCTTCTGTGACCACTAATCACAACATTAGTTCATTTTTCATATCAAAAGGGCTTTTAAACGGATTACCATTTCATTAAGCAGAGATGACTTGTATTTGGTTGACATTTGATGTTTATTAAGTGACACTGGTCATTAACTGTGTGGTATGGGGATGTGCAGGGTGCCAGTGAGTATGTTGCTTGCTCTAGGTGCCACTCATCACCACCTGATAGAGGAACGGCAGCGGATGAAGGTCGGGCTCATCCTTGAAACTGGAGAAGCGAGGTAAGATTCACTCTTCATGTTTTTCTTTTTTCTTTTGTGTTGAATTAAAATAGAATATATAACTCTTCACACTACAAAACTGCTTTTTGTTCTAATGTTAATAATTTTTTTTAACTCTAGAAGAAGTTGAACTTCATTGTTTAATGGAACTGGAGAATATTGGAAAATGTTTAAACAATCATAATTTAAAATTAAATGTTGGTAAACTAACTTTGTTCTGTTCAGAACCAATAAAAATAAAAAATTGCAGAGCCAAACGTAGTTTATGATGACAATGTAATTGATAGGAAGAACAGTACAACTTTCTTAGGTTTAATAATAGATGAGAATTTAAGTTGGAATGACTACACACAGAAATTATTATCGAAACTAAATTCTGGCCTATACGCTCTTTCTAAAATGTCATATATATGTAGTATTACTATATTGAGAATTATTTTGCGTATATCCCTAGAACTGGCATGCATTTGACTCTTAGCTGGCAGGTGTTTTCAGACCCTTATGCAGCACTTATTTAAAAAAATTTTAACAATTGGTTACTTAGCAACAGTTATAATGTATTATATATCAAATTGTTAGAAATAACATGCTCTACAATATAATAACAATTATGAATGGACTTATCCCTAAAACTGGCAATTTCCCAGCATCCAAACACCAAAAAAACACTTTTTCAAAAAAAATTTTTTTTTTGGGCACACACTGTCGGAAAACAAATAACTATTTCAAAAAAGTTTAAATGCAAAAAGTGTTCAAAATTTTATAGAAAAAAATAAAATATACACTGTTAATACTTTATCACAACACACAAATTCAGAAAAAAATTTACAACAAACTATGTACAGTGGTGGCGATGGGATGAAAACTAGTCCGAGTCATCAGAGTTATGGGCTCTCTTTCTTCCAGCCCTGATTGGCCTCCACTATCCACTCCACTACACTGAAAGAATAGGTTTACTATCCCTAGGAGGACAGTTCCTGATACCTGGGTTTCTTGGAATGAATTCAGATGTAAGGTCTATTTCTGGCTCAGGTAGATAAACACGAACCCAAAGACGACCATCGTCTTGTGGTGGATTAGGCCTAGGCCTAGGATTAGGGTCATCGGCATCACTATCTTCACTAGAAGATAAATCGTGAGGATCTGGGACATAATCATCCCCACTTCCATCAGAGAAATCTTCTAAATCAACTTGGTCAGGGAAATCTTCGATTGACAAGTCACTTTCTACATCTGACAAATTAGTTTCAAATAAAATGTCACGAATTTCACTGGAAGGTAAATCAGTAAAAATGATAAGGCATTTATACATAACAAAATACATCAAATGAAAGCTTAGAATCTCACGTGTATAACGATATATTATTTAACCTTCCACTCACTATTTTAGTATTGATAATGAAGTAAAACGTGAGGGGTGTCTAATGCGTCGTGAATGACGACTTTGCCAGTTCAGCGGCAGATTAATGAGTCGTCAAATACGACTTTGCCAGTTCAAGGGATATTCATTCTCATCTGTCTTATGGCTTATGTTTATACGGGTCAACGAAAAAAGCAAATATCGATCAAATTTTTAAAGTTCAAAAAAAGAAATTAGAATAATCCTAAAACTAAAAAAATGATGATTCAGTAAGACAACACTTTAAAGACTTAAAAATAATTACTGTGTATGGACAATATAAATATATGATACGATTGTTATCAGTAAAAACAAAGTGTTGGAGACTGGTACTGTTTCAAACCTCCACACATATAATACAAGAGGCAAAAGCCAGCTTGTTCCCGCTTACCACCTAAAATTGTTTGAAAAAAAGCCATCGTACATGGGAAAGAAATTTATAAAGCACATTCCAATAAATATTAAAAATGAAAAAAATAGTGACAAGTTTCAAAAAATTTTAAAAGAGAGTTTAATTGGAAAAGTAATTTATTCAATAGAAGACTTTTGTTATAGATGCTAATATTATTTAGGATGACCAAACATTGTTATGGCTGTTAATATTATTTATGTTACCTTAAAAGTATCTTAACTAATAAGTTTGTGAACTTGGATGATGGTTGACATGTTGAATAACCTTTGTTTTACTTTTCTGTTTTGCTATTAGTAAGTTTAATCTATGACACTATTCAATTGTACATATGTCTGTGCAGATAATGAATAAATAGATTTGATTTGATTTTCTAATAATGTCTAGCCAAATCACTGTAACATATTAAAAGCTTGTAACATTCTGTAACTATTAGAGCATAGAAACTTTGTTATTTGAACATATACTTTTATTTAAATAAAAGGCAGTATGATTTTCATGAAACTAAACCAATACTATGATTTAGGGAAGTACACCATATGTGCGTCTTGCTGGGGTATGGAGCAGATGCAATCTGCCCGTTCTTTGTGTTTGAGATGGCCAAATCCCTAAGAGAAGAAGGAGTGCTGGAACCTGCTCTTACAGATCAAGTTTTGTACGAGGTAAGTAATTGTTACCAGACTTTTATCTTATGTGTGTAACCTTTTATTAATGTATAAAAGCAAACAAGGTCAGTGCATATGATTTAGTTTCATTTTTTCTTACATAAAAATGTGACAGTACACTGCTGATTTACTATTTGAAATGAATGTGTACTGTTGAATCCAATATTTTGAAAGAAGAATGTTTCTGTTTGTCAATCATTTCATAAAAATCAAATACCAAGGAAAATATTTTTCTTATTTTAGGAGTTAAAGGGCACTAGACCAGGAATTAGTATATTAGAGAGATAGGACATCAGCAAACTTACCTTAAAAGACAAGTTCACTAACATCAGAGTAGTAGTCACAAACACAAAGTAGACATATCTCACAAATTTTCAACACCACAGGCATTTTCTTCAGGTGAGTAGAGGGAGAGAAAGAGAAAGAGGAGGTACCTTATTTTAGGAGGTAATTGACTTAACTCATTTTTACAGATGTGACATTTCAGGCATTCAAACCTATTTACATACGTATGTATGTCTTTTTAATGACTCCCACCCATAGAGTAGGTACTTCATTTTCTACAGGTTTCTACCTAAGAATCCATTTATAATTCATTTAATCAAATTAAAAAAGGTAAATGTTGGTGCACAGTTGTGATTTGCTGACTGGTAGCAGAGTTGAGCAGGTTAAATTTTATTTTAACCATACTAAAGTAGGCCTAAATGAATAGTATGTATTGAAATGTTAAAACATTGTATTACTTTTATTTCTATGTTGAAGATGGAGCTGTATTGGTTTTCTGTATATAATTGTAAAAAATAAGACAATTTAAACCAATAAAAACTTTATTAGTGAGGCCTTTCGATAGCAAGGCTATCATCGTCAGACACATCCCAAATAAAAATTTATATATTTACTTTTTGTATATTTATTTGTGATGTGTCTGACGATGATAGCCTTGCTATTGAAAGGCCTCACTAATAAAGTTTTTATTGGTTTAAATTGTCTTATTTTTAACAATTATTACTTTTATTATTTTCACGGAAGCAAGGGAAGTTAGCCAAATATTAAAGTCAAATATTCTCCTGAAATCTCATCTAGTTCCATATGTAAAAGTGTGTTTGGTTTACAGAACTACTCAGAAGCGATGGAGAGAGGCATCGCCAAGGTAATGGCCAAGATGGGAATCTCCACTCTCCAGTCATATAAGGGTGCTCAGATCTTTGAGGCAGTGGGACTAGCTGAAGAGGTCATCAACAAGTGCTTCAAGGTTTGTCTTATTATAATGGAGTCAATTGGTTAAAAACAATTTAAAATTTTTTTCATAAAACTTTCATAAATTATAATTAACAAACTGATTTTGTGTTTGTACTAAAACTACAATTATATGATTTAATTTTCTGTAAAAATCTGTTCTTGGGCTGCAAAGCACTGTATTTTGTAAAACCTTAAATTTCATTTTTCTAATCATCATACACTCGCACTCACGTGTGTACGGATAGGTTATTACTGTAATCTACTTATAATAATCTTAGATAATAGTAGTATGTATTATTTCTGTACAATGTAAATAGATTGTTAATTTATTTACGTGAAAACAATATGACGTAGTATGTTATTATATAGCGCAAAAACCTTATTTATGGCACTACTGTAATACATTTGTTATATTTCTGTTCAGAAATATCTGTTTTAACAAGTGTTACTGTTCTAAAAATTCCCAAAAATTGTTTTATATTTTTTATAATGTTTACAATATGTAGTATTTTTCTAGTGTCATTTACACAATTTTTTTACGCTGACTCATGGTGTTATAAGTTTTATAATTTTTTTACATTTTCATATATTTTACATTTTCTTGTACCGGTAGCTAATAGATTGTACTAATACAGTACATGTAGCAAAAAAATTTTAAAAAATAATACATACCCCTTATTTTTAGATTGTTATGTAATGTTTCACTGATTTTTTTTTTCTGTGGTAAAATTTTTATTTTTCCCAATAAACTTTTGGTTAATTTTTATTATTTATTATTTATATTTTTAATATAAATATTTGTGTATCTGTACATATGACTATTTTTCCTAAACAACTTTTTCTTGTCCATTCAATGGTGATTTTTTTTATCTTTACATGTACTATTTGATTAACTACAGTGATCATACTGTACACATCTTTACATATTTTTCATTTTTGTTTTTTATGTAAACAAACACATCCAAAAAAACCTAGTTTATCTAAAATGTAACAACATATTATTATAGTGCACTAAATAATAAACAATTTGGCTATCTTGAAATTATTTATAAAAAAATCTTAAAGTGCTCCTAAGGAGTGTTATAAGTTATAGTTTACGTAACAATTTTTTAAAATGTTTAATCTTTTCATAACAGTAATTATTTACTAATTCTTTTTTTAAGTGTTGATAGTAGTATGTGAGAGTACAGTTCTTGAGAAGAAAAACGATATGATAACATTTACATTTGAAGCATATTAAGTATTTTTTAATGATTTTTACAAAAAAGGCTTGCGCAGCACCGAAAAAAGGACCAAGCAGTAAGGAGCACACATTGGTTCACCTGTTGCTCATGATCTAGGGTTAAACTCAAACATTATTTTACTATAATTGGTGTTAGAGTATATTCAATTTTAAACTGATATAGAAAAATGGAACCCAATTTTTAATAAATAAACGAAAGCCAAGTAATAATTGAAGAATAATAATGAGAAACTGAGTACGGCATGCTATCAGATGCTGGTACTTCGAAACTTAATTGATTTTAAAACAAAGCTAATAGTTTACTATGCTTTATTTTTTTCTTTAATGCAATATGGAATTGAGTTATGGGCATGTACCAAGAATCATCGATAATTTTCAAAATTCAAAAGAAATATTTAAGAATTATGACCTTTAAAAAAAAAAAAATACATCATGTAAACCTTTATTCGATCGGTTAGAAATATTAACAATGCCTTGTCTCTACCTTTACAAAATCCTGCTCTTTTCCTAAAATAATAATGAATCATTAAATAGAGAAAAATACTGTCACGGATATGGTACAAGGTACAAAAATAATTTTAAATTTCCAAAACATCGCTTGACACTTTGAAAAAACACCTCATTATATGGCAATGAAACTCTACAATAAGCTGCCTTTGAGTATTAAAGAAATTGAAGATGGGACCAAATTTAAAAAAGAGATAAAACAGTTTTTACAAATAAAAAATTATTACTCTGTTAGTGAATACTTAAATGATAATGAGGTCCAGTGACAATAATAAATAACGTAATAAAAATATAAAAAGAGCATTGTAACTTTTATTTTTTGAAACTCTGTCACTTTAAGCGAACTTGTTCTAGTTTTAAATTTATTTTTAATTATTTGTAGTAGATCTATATTTTGACAATGTCACCTGTTTTCTAGCTGCGCTAGACCATAAAGCGTTATGTGACAATAAAGATATACGAGGTACGTCCAGAAAGTAAGTTCCGTTTCCATTTATATCCGCTGCAGCGCTGCGATCGCAGTTCCGCGCATGCGCGGCAGACGCTCTGTATCAAGGAGAAGAAACGTGCGCCATTTTGAGATCGCTGTCAGTCTCGTACGCTTTGTTGTGCTTGTTTAAAATGTCGGTGTTGATCGAAAATCCCGCCGCTTGTGAAATCAGATCTGTGATTCGTTTTCTGAATGCTAAGAAAGTGAAACCGATTGACATTTATCAGCAAATTTGCGAGGTTTACGGACAAAATGCGATGAGTGATTCAATGGTGAGAAGATGGGTCCGACAGTTTAATGAAGGACGTAATGAAGTGCATGATGAAGAACGAAGTGGGCGTCCATCTTTGATTACAGAAGAACTGGTTCACACGATTGAGGTTCACGAAAAACCTCATACAGGGATTTGGCTGGGACGTGTTTGACCATCCTCCGTACAGCCCTGACCTCGCTCCTAGCGACTTTCATCTGTTCTTACATCTGAAGTCTTTCCTGAAGTCTTGGCGGTCAACACTTCAACGATGACGAAGAGCTGAAAGAAAATGTTTCCATATGGTTGAAGACACAGGCGGCAACCTTCTATGAAGAAGGCATAGAAAAACTTGTGCCATGCTATGACAAATGCCTGCAAAATTTCGGCAGTTATGTAGAAAAGTTGTTTAAGAGTTGTAGATTTTAGTGCAATAAATATTTTTTCTGTATCTGTAGAGAAATTATTTTTATTACCAAACGGAACTTACTTTCTGGACGTACCTCGTATATTCGCCCATATCTTGACGATCGGCGTCTTATGAATAAATAAATAAATTTTATTTCTCAGATTATTCTCAGTTATCTGACTCAACTTTGTGCATATTTTAAGATGAATATGAGTGATTATATGAGTGTGGATAACTTGTGTAGTCTGGTTACTAACTGAGTTTGACTTGTGCTCATAAATATCCATTTATTAGTAGATCAACAGTTAGGGCAGCTAGAAGGCCAAAAGCCTATTTTAGTAGTGTCTACGCTGATGGCAATCATTGAGCAGACACCATGTCTGTATTAAGGGAACCGAGTATAGAATCTATTGCCAACAATCTCCACAACATTTGTCCTAATATTACTTGATTACAGCATTGTACCACTAGTGCCGACTTGCCATATAAATATAATATATAACAAAAATAACACAGTTCTAATATTTACAACATAACATCAGAACCTCGTAACTTGTTATGATCAAGTAAACAGAACTGATCTATAATTTTGGCCTTTTAAAGATTTTCTATCTTGTAATCTCATTTTATAAAATTCCTGCAGTCATTAAAGTAATGGCTTTTTTGCTTAATGACTGTAAAATATCGTTGTTATTCCTATGCAGACCTAGTTATGGTAAATATATTATCAATGTTGCAGTTAAGTACCTTACTAATGTAAAAGTATTAATTTGGTATTATGTGGTTGTTGAAAAGCTAAGTAATAAATATATTGTTGTTTTATGTTAGGGGTCACAATCTCGTATTGGTGGGGTCACGTTTAATTTGTTGGCGAAGGAGGCATATGAGAGGCACCACTTGGCATACAGCGGCAAGGACATGTTGGTCCTCAGGAACCCGGGACTGTACCACTGGCGGCAAGGAGGAGAAAAACACATTAATGACCCTGTCAGTCTTGCCAACCTACAGGTGTGTAGAGTGAACATCACCATAATTCCCTTTATAATTCATTTTATTTGTTATTTTTTTCAAAATGTTTCTATGGTGAGCTAGCAAGTTTAAAAATTTTAACTTTTCACTTACAACTTCTTTCAATCTGTGCATAATATATTATCTCCCAAATCACTCACATCTTGTTAAGAGTGATTAACCCTGTGCGATCGTGCGGCCCGGCTGCCGGGCCACAACAAATTCCAGACAGCTCGGAATAATTTATTGGTGAGTTGTCCTCGCCGCTCGCGTGGCCCGTCTCCCGGGCCGTGACGTTCTCAGCACCAGCTCGGTATTTAACATGGCGGCTACCTCCCATCAACTCAGAATTATTTACTGCTACAAGCGGCAATATTGATATCGGATATTTAAAATTTAAAAAACTAGTACCCGATACTTTATAAAACTATTGTATATTATACATTTAAACATACCATTTAATAAATATGAACGTCAATTTAATTGTAAAATACTAGTTTCATTTGTTACTTATTTAAACAAATTAAATAAATGATAGTTTGAAAATCTACTTGTGCAGTCACTATTAAAATTTGCTATTTTATTATAATAATTAATATCCTGACTGTCTATTTTGTACATAACATTTATATTGAAAGTTATTAGTATTCGATAAAATTAAAAAAGTTTACCTTGCTATTTATTTAATAACGAAATTCTCTATAAATATATTTGTTACCTATGCACTCACAATGGATTTGTCTCATTACTTTATCGTGAATAAAAATAGTTTACCAACGTTTTATAAATAAATAATTATTATTATGATTGTTTATATCCTTAAGTAACTGTTGTGTTGGTGTAACTACAAATAAGAAATTATTAAAATACAAAATTATGAAAAGACATTTATTGAAACCAATATACACTACAATAAAATGAAATTAAAATATTATTGCAAAATAAAATGAAACTAAACAATTAATTAGGCTATTGCTGTTACAATCGTTTCATGGTTATTATTGGGTTTTAAACTTTTTGTTTGACAACAACAACAAACATTCACTGCAATAGCCTACGTGAATAGGCAGTGGAAGACACGTTGTTATTTTATATTCTCCTGTGATTTGATTGGCAGTAAAATAAAAACAGCTGGTGTTTCATTTAGTTCAATAGTTTCTCGTTTGATGTCAGCACTTTACGGCTACACCAGCACAATGTAATTATTTCTAAATGGAGAACGAATTTATTGGGCAGTCACACGGGAATTACAACCGTAGAAGGAATTCTATAGTGGCCAGTCAGCCGGGCCACGCGTGCGCTGAGGACAACTCAAGTCGAAACTAATATGAGTTGGCGCAAAAATGGCTGTGGGCCGTGAGCCAGGCCACGCGTCCGCAGAGGACAACCCATATATTTTAATGTTGATCGCAAAGGGTTAACAACTTAAAAACATATGTTAAGTTGCGATGACCAATAAATTTAGGAATGTAATTGGCTTTAAAAGCTCGCCTTTTGCAGTCCAGCATCAAAACAGCTTTTTTATCTTTAACTTGATTTTAAGAAATGAAGTATCATCAAATTGAAAAAAACCTTGTCAAAAAATGTTGTTGTATAAATGTGTTTGGAATAATAGTTTTTTAAGTTATATAATTGTTTGTTGTCTGGTCTCATTTGATAATTCATATTCCCTACTGAAATTTGTAAAGTAAAAGAATTTTGTTCCTCACAACTATAACCAAATTCTTTTATATATTTTGAGCTCAGTTCAGTACACGTTTGAAAATAAAATAGGCACTTTCAGTTCAAAATTATCATATTCTGCTCAGGAAAAACTAAATGATTTTTATTTACAGGAAGCTGCAATAAACAAAAGCACAAATGCTTATGATCGGTTTAAAGAATCAACTCTGGAGAGTGTTAGAGAATGCACAATTCGGGGCCAACTGGAGTTTGTCCCTAGTGACAATCCTGTTGATATCTCGGAGGTTGAGCCTGCTTCAGAAATTGTCAAACGGTTTGCTACAGGTAACATTTCAGAAAATAGTTTGCATAAAATTAGTAACATAAATTATATAATAATTTTAATTTATTAAAATACTATTAATCAGTATCAAAAAAATGAAAGTTATCTTCTTAAAACCATAAACTCTGACCTTCCACAGGTGCCATGAGTTTCGGGAGCATCTCCCTGGAAGCCCATCAGACGTTGGCTGTGGCCATGAACAAAGTGGGTGGCAAGTCCAACACTGGAGAAGGAGGTAAGTTCACAAATACTTTCACAGAACTAATGTTACACTGTACATTTGTAAGTAAGCCTCTCTCTTAGTGCCGTGGCCAAAGAGATCTGCACATTTGAATGTTAAAGAATATTCTTACCATCAAGATATGGCTAATGTAGATTGTAAATTAAGTCATAGGGGCATTAAATTAATAATTGTCATTCCATCCTTCAAACTAGATGAATTTTACAAAACACTTAGATCATAATTGTTTATAACCTTGTTTGGTATAAATTTTATATTTTAAATATTAGTATAATGTATACATTAATTAACTTTTACAATTCTTTGTTAAATTTAAAAATTAAAGTTTGAAAAATAATTTTATTAGGCCTATAAAATAATAAAAAAAGTTTATAAAAAGGAATTAAAAAATATTAGAGAACAGTTGAATGTATGCTACTCATCCTTCAGTTCCTGCCAAAATAATCCATTTTTAGAAATAAAAATTTTCTAAAAATAAATGCTTTGTGATGTTTTTATTTTAATTGTTGACTATTTACTTTAAAAAGTTGGCCGTTGTATAATTATTCCTTAACTAAAAGAGGATTCTTAGAACCAAGACTAAAAACTTGATCTCATTCAAACCTAATAAAAACACAAAAGTATAATAATAAAATATTATGTCCAATATTTATTATATCCGCGGGTTTTCAACTGCGTCACTCCTCTGCTGTGACCACAGTAACTAGTGGCGTCCCCCAGGGGTCTATACTCGGCCCAATTCTGTTTTTAATTTTTATTAACAATCTTCCAACGACAGTAAAAACTGCCCAAGTTTGCCTTTTTGCTGATGACACTTCCCTCTCACTGTCCGCTCCTTCTCGAGAACAATTGGAAATCAATGCTCTTCTAGAATCTAATAACCTCCTTCAATGGTTTGAGGATCATTCACTTAAAGTCAATTCATTAAAATCACATCTCATTAAATTTCACCTAAGTCAAAATTCGTCTGATTTTGACTCTGGGTTCAGTGTTTTCCTTGGAGACACAGAACTAGAATCATCGGAGACTGTGAGATTCCTGGGTCTAACTATAGACGATAAATTGAGTTTTTATCCACATATTATGAATGTATCCAATAAAATGAGCACTGGAATCTTCATATTGAGGAATCTGGCAGGGACGGTGGGCCCTGAGGTCCTTCTCACTGCCTACTACGGATTGCTGTATCCTCATCTTGTGTATGCAGTTCCCGTGTGGGGTGGGGAGTCTCGGAGGACGCTATTCTTGTTTAGATTGCAAAAAAAAGCAATAAGGGTGATATTTTCATTAAAAAGGCGTGACTCTTGCCGTGAATACTTCCGAACGTTTAACATTCTTACCTTCCCTTCAATTTTTATTCTAGAAACCCTGAGCTTTGTTAAACAAAATTTCCACCATTTTTCAACAGCTTCTAATCATATTTACAACCTCCGCAATAACCACATGATTAACATTCCGTCTCATTCTACTTCTTTTTTTAAACGTAACCTTCTATACAATGGAGTAAAACTCTTCAATAGCTTGCCAATTGCACTGAGGATGGAGTCCGATAGCACTAAGTTCCGGCGTCAGATAAAAACATACCTCATTGATAAATGCCATTACAGCGTCAAGGAATATGTGGCTGGCGGTCATGTAGAATAGTTCCGACATTCTTCATTAAGGTAAATAAGTTTTATGTATTTTTAGTTTTCTTATTTGTAAATATTTTAAAATACAAACATTGTGTATAGTTAATACTGACTTTGTAAAATTATTTAGATATATATACTCAATGTATAATATTGACTTGGCAAATGCAAGATATATTGTCAATTGTGCCCAATAAATGATTGATTGATTGATTGATTGAAAAGGAAATGTAGGCACTGAAATAAACTAGATTGTAAGTTATCATTCACTTCTATTAGATCTAAAACTGATCAAATAATAGGTTTTTGCTCTAAACCTAAACCTCTTAATAATGAAATGAAATGTAGGCACTCAAATAAACTAGATTGTAAGTTATCATTCACTTCTATTAGATCTAAAACTGATCAAATAATAGGTTTTTGCTCTAAACCTAAACCTCTTAATAATGAAATGAAATGTAGGCACTGAAATAAACTAGATTGTAAGTTATCATTCACTTCTATTAGATCTAAAACTGATCAAATAATAGGTTTTTGCTCTAAACCTAAACCTCTTAATAATGAAATGAAATGTAGGCACTGAAATAAACTAGATTGTAAGTTATCATTCACTTCTATTAGATCTAAAACTGATCAAATAATAGGTTTTTGCTCTAAACCTAAACCTCTTAATAATGAAATGAAATGTAGGCACTGAAATAAACTAGATTGTAAGTTATCATTCACTTCTATTAGATCTAAAACTGATCAAATAATAGGTTTTTGCTCTAAACCTAAACCTCTTAATAATGAAATGAAATGTAGGCACTCAAATAAACTAGATTGTAAGTTATCATTCACTTCTATTAGATCTAAAACTGATCAAATAATAGGTTTTTGCTCTAAACCTAAACCTCTTAATAATGAAATGAAATGTAGGCACTGAAATAAACTAGATTGTAAGTTATCATTCACTTCTATTAGATCTAAAACTGATCAAATAATAGGTTTTTGCTCTAAACCTAAACCTCTTAATAATGAAATGAAATGTAGGCACTGAAATAAACTAGATTGTAAGTTATCATTCACTTCTATTAGATCTAAAACTGATCAAATAATAGGTTTTTGCTCTAAACCTAAACCTCTTAATAATGAAATGAAATGTAGGCACTGAAATAAACTAGATTGTAAGTTATCATTCACTTCTATTAGATCTAAAACTGATCAAATAATAGGTTTTTGCTCTAAACCTAAACCTCTTAATAATGAAATGAAATGTAGGCACTGAAATAAACTAGATTGTAAGTTATCATTCACTTCTACTAGATCTAAAACTGATCAAATAATAGGTTTTTGCTCTAAACCTAAACCTCTTAATAATGAAATGAAATGTAGGCACTGAAATAAACTAGATTGTAAGTTATCATTCACTTCTATTAGATCTAAAACTGATCAAATAATAGGTTTTTGCTCTAAACCTAAACCTCTTAATAATGAAATGAAATGTAGGCACTGAAATAAACTAGATTGTAAGTTATCATTCACTTCTATTAGATCTAAAACTGATCAAATAATAGGTTTTTGCTCTAAACCTAAACCTCTTAATAATGAAATGAAATGTAGGCACTGAAATAAACTAGATTGTAAGTTATCATTTACTTCTATTAGATCTAAAACTGATCAAATAATAGGTTTTTGCTCTAAACCTAAACCTCTTAATAATGAAATGAAATGTAGGCACTGAAATAAACTAGATTGTAAGTTATCATTCACTTCTACTAGATCTAAAACTGATCAAATAATAGGTTTTTGCTCTAAACTAAAACCTCTTAATAATGAAATGAAATGTAGGCACTGAAATAAACTAGATTGTAAGTTATCATTCACTTCTATTAGATCTAAAACTGATCAAATAATAGGTTTTTGCTCTAAACCAAAACCTCTTAATAATGAAATGAAATGTAGGCACTGAAATAAACTAGATTGTAAGTTATCATTCACTTCTACTAGATCTAAAACTGATCAAATAATAGGTTTTTGCTCTAAACTAAAACCTCTTAATAATGAAATGAAATGTAGGCACTGAAATAAACTAGATTGTAAGTTATCATTCACTTCTATTAGATCTAAAACTGATCAAATAATAGGTTTTTGCTCTAAACCTAAACCTCTTAATAATGAAATGAAATGTAGGCACTGAAATAAACTAGATTGTAAGTTATCATTCACTTCTATTAGATCTAAAACTGATCAAATAATAGGTTTTTGCTCTAAACCTAAACCTCTTAATAATGAAATGAAATGTAGGCACTCAAATAAACTAGATTGTAAGTTATCATTCACTTCTATTAGATCTAAAACTGATCAAATAATAGGTTTTTGCTCTAAACCTAAACCTCTTAATAATGAAATGAAATGTAGGCACTCAAATAAACTAGATTGTAAGTTATCATTCACTTCTATTAGATCTAAAACTGATCAAATAATAGGTTTTTGCTCTAAACCTAGACCTCTTAATAATGAAATGAAATGTAGGCACTCAAATAAACTAGATTGTAAGTTATCATTCACTTCTATTAGATCTAAAACTGATCAAATAATAGGTTTTTGCTCTAAACCTAAACCTCTTAATAATGAAATGAAATGTAGGCACTCAAATAAACTAGATTGTAAGTTATCATTCACTTCTACTAGATCTAAAACTGATCAAATAATAGGTTTTTGCTCTAAACCTAAACCTCTTAATAATGAAATGAAATGTAGGCACTGAAATAAACTAGATTGTAAGTTATCATTCACTTCTATTAGATCTAAAACTGATCAAATAATAGGTTTTTGCTCTAAACCTAAACCTCTTAATAATGAAATGAAATGTAGGCACTGAAATAAACTAGATTGTAAGTTATCATTCACTTCTATTAGATCTAAAACTGATCAAATAATAGGTTTTTGCTCTAAACTAAAACCTCTTAATAATGAAATGAAATGTAGGCACTCAAATAAACTAGATTGTAAGTTATCATTCACTTCTATTAGATCTAAAACTGATCAAATAATAGGTTTTTGCTCTAAACCTAAACCTCTTAATAATGAAATGAAATGTAGGCACTGAAATAAACTAGATTGTAAGTTATCATTCACTTCTACTAGATCTAAAACTGATCAAATAATAGGTTTTTGCTCTAAACTAAAACCTCTTAATAATGAAATGAAATGTAGGCACTGAAATAAACTAGATTGTAAGTTATCATTCACTTCTATTAGATCTAAAACTGATCAAATAATAGGTTTTTGCTCTAAACCTAAACCTCTTAATAATGAAATGAAATGTAGGCACTCAAATAAACTAGATTGTAAGTTATCATTCACTTCTATTAGATCTAAAACTGATCAAATAATAGGTTTTTGCTCTAAACCTAAACCTCTTAATAATGAAATGAAATGTAGGCACTCAAATAAACTAGATTGTAAGTTATCATTCACTTCTACTAGATCTAAAACTGATCAAATAATAGGTTTTTGCTCTAAACTAAAACCTCTTAATAATGAAATGAAATGTAGGCACTCAAATAAACTAGATTGTAAGTTATCATTCACTTCTATTAGATCTAAAACTGATCAAATAATAGGTTTTTGCTCTAAACTAAAACCTCTTAATAATGAAATGAAATGTAGGCACTCAAATAAACTAGATTGTAAGTTATCATTCACTTCTATTAGATCTAAAACTGATCAAATAATAGGTTTTTGCTCTAAACTAAAACCTCTTAATAATGAAATGAAATGTAGGCACTCAAATAAACTAGATTGTAAGTTATCATTCACTTCTATTAGATCTAAAACTGATCAAATAATAGGTTTTTGCTCTAAACTAAAACCTCTTAATAATGAAATGAAATGTAGGCACTCAAATAAACTAGATTGTAAGTTATCATTCACTTCTATTAGATCTAAAACTGATCAAATAATAGGTTTTTGCTCTAAACTAAAACCTCTTAATAATGAAATGAAATGTAGGCACTGAAATAAACTAGATTGTAAGTTATCATTCACTTCTATTAGATCTAAAACTGATCAAATAATAGGTTTTTGCTCTAAACTAAAACCTCTTAATAATGAAATGAAATGTAGGCACTGAAATAAACTAGATTGTAAGCTATCATTCACTTCTACTAGATCTAAAACTGATCAAATAATAGGTTTTTGCTCTAAACCTAAACCTCTAACTGATTATTTAAGAGAAGTTATGCTAATGTGCTTGTTGTGAAAGGTGAAAATCCTGACCGCTACCTGAATCAAGATCCAGAATTCAATCGGCGGTCCGCCATCAAGCAGGTGGCATCAGGACGTTTCGGAGTCACAATCTCCTACTTAGCCAATGCTGATGACCTTCAAATCAAGATGGCGCAGGGAGCAAAGCCTGGAGAGGGAGGAGAGCTACCCGGATATAAGGTATATCTGGTTATTTAATTTTGTAATTTTACTAACTTTGCATCCTTTAACTGTATTGCAAATTTTTAAACCTTCAATATCATATGCCGTACTGTACACGCAAGCTTAAATGCATCGCTACTGCCTTATGACATACTCTACACTCATGGAGGAGAGTCAGATAAGTTCTTTGATTTAGCGAGTTGATTTGAAATTATATGGATCGATAACTAAACGTAGAACAAATTTTAATCATTGTACTGAATATAGTTTGGTACTGAATGTTCCATTGGTGTATATTTTGTCAAAATTTATCCATTTCAGACGCTATCAGCTGTTATGTCAATATTTTGAGAAGTAGTGTATGATACTGTTTGTTTTGTTGTAGCTAGCTGTACAAAACGTGTGTTTTTAGTTTTTCTTGATTTTGAATGTGTACTAAAAACATGAAAAGTTTATAATTGTAAGTTTTGCTTTTAATGTGAAATAAATTATGCTTATCATGTATGTGTAAAGTAGTATGTTATTTTTATGGATGGGTTGATCCCTAAAGTCGGTTCTCGGTTCTATCGGTTATTGACAAAAAAACTGGAACCAAGAACCGATGGGAAAATCTCGGTTCTGCGATCCCGGTTCTAGAAAAACGTAAATGGGGAGATAGCTTTCATATCAGAAATGATTCAGATGTGAAAAGTGCTGATAAACAGAACAATCAAACAGACGACATCCCGGCCACAAGATAAATAGTATTTCTTTGTCAGAAAATATCTTCCCGTAGGAGGCTATTTCCTTATCAGTACGTGATTGGCTACGAAATAAATAAAATATCTAAGTCAGAAAATATTCGCTCATAGTCTGGCCACTTTCTTATCAGCACGTGAAAAGAGACAGATAACATTAATGAATAGGAATTCACACGCAAAGGCAGTGAATTAAAGCCATTCAAGAATCCAGAGTCCAGTTGTCCTTTAAGCCTGAACTTGTTTAACTCCCTTGTTTAACTCTTGTTTATCTTGACCCTTTCTTATCACTTCCTGCCTGATAAAAAAACACTGGAAACATTCTATTCTGTTTACAATTCATCTAACATTCTGAAATTATGCTTCTAGTTTTATTGTGTATTTTGAAAAATTAAAAGTTTTTATGATGAACTTACGGTATTAGAGTTTATTTATTTAGACTTGTAATGAAAAAACAATGCATACAAAACCTAGGGGATTGGATTGAAAAATAAATTTTTCAGATTAATATTGTATCAAAACTAAACAAAATGAGTCTTCAACATTTTTACTTTAAAATAGTTAAATTTTATTTTTATTATTATTTTTTCAAAGTCTTAAATTTGAATAGTGTTTAAAGGATTAATGTTTAAAATTGCATTGACTTAACATTTACTGACCCAAAATAATTTATTATTTCTTAAATTTAAAACAAAATGAAAACTGTAATTTCTAAAAACACTTATGGTATTATTTATGGTTCGTCATTTTATAGATTTGTAGCGTGTATTATACTTCATATTGGAGAAATCGCCAAAATAAAATGCACTGTTTTTACTGACACTGATTCCACATAATTTATCGATTCACTGGCGTTAAGGTATTAGAAAAATTTTCTGAGACTTTCTCCAAAAGTACTCAGAACCGATAACCGATTTCAGTAAAGAACCGAACCGGAACCGAACAAAAAAATGGAACCGACCCATCACTAGATATTTTTGCTACAGTTATAGAGTCGGAAGTTAGGTTATTTAGTATATTATGTTTACATATAATTGTATACTAATTTGCATACAAGTTATAATTTTGTAATGTTAATTGACAAATACCAAGAGGGTTTCCATTAACTCTGCAATTTTACATAAAACGGCCAAAAAACACCGGCAGAGGGATATAACTTAGGGGGAGGGGAATCCAGACTTGAAGGGTTAAAGGCAATAAGTACTCTGCCTGTAGGATAATATTTTCTACTGAACAAGAAACTATAATTGTTTTTTATTTTTACTAAGAACAATGGAAATGTTGTATTCTGTAATTGTAACTCCAATTCAAAATCAATAAGTTTCTTTGCTGCAAACTGATATCTGGCTGATTGGTAGTCAGTTAATGGGATAGAAGCCAATATGTTTTATATTTTCTGCTCAGTAAACTTTATATAAAGCTCTATTGTCATGTATGAATTGTGTTGTTAGGTGACTGAAGATATTGCCAAGACTCGTCATTCAGTGCCTGGAGTGGGCCTCATCTCACCTCCCCCCCACCATGACATTTACTCCATTGAGGACCTGGCGGAGTTGATCTATGACCTCAAGTGTGCTAACCCCAATGCTCGCATCTCTGTAAAGCTGGTTTCTGAGGTGGGAGTGGGAGTGGTTGCTTCCGGTGTAGCCAAGGTAATTCTCCTACTGTACCATTGAAACTTCTTGACATTGTATATCCGTATAACAATCCACCAGAAGTAATCCTAGTAATCATTACTAAAATGTAACCACTATTTTCTTTATACGCTCTTGTAGAACGCACCTTTTTGTTTAAAATAAAATCACGGATGTATTCTAGTTTTTGAACAATTTAAAGTGAATAGTATTGTTGTTTGTTCTGTGGACTAAACATCTAATAAAGAGTTAATACATAATCTAATAGAAATAATACTGGTTAAATTACCTTTTTTTCTGTCTAAACAGTTCTTCAATCACAATCTGCTATGTACATTTCGAAGCATAAAGCTTCATCATCAGGCCTCCAAAAACGTCACTATTTAAAACATTAAAACACTAAGACATTTATGCTTCGAAATGTACATAGCAGATTGTGATTGAAGAACTGTTAAGACAGAAAAAAAGGTAATTTAACCAGTATTATTTCTATAATATAACAGTTCTGGAGGCTAATAAAACAAAATGAATAAAATAATCTAATGTTCACGGTGTTTGAAAAGGGTGGACAAATATTATGGTATGTATAGGTATACAGGTAACAATACGAGTATACCTATATACCTCGTAAATAAAAAGTTCTCTTAACACTATTGCTTATCCCACTTCATTTAGTATCTGCTCGTCCATCTGTGTTTTTATTGAAAAAGAAATATATAAAATAATGCTGTATCGTAACTGTAGTGAATCATTAATAATTATGAACACATGATGAATTTGAAAGTTATATTTGCCTATCCCATGCAATTCATTTCAGTCAACGTAGCCCAAATTAAAGTTCAACTTTGTATCGTGTTAAATCGGATCACTTTGTTGTATATTGTTCATACACATGTTGATTTAAAAACAGAGAAAACAGACGATGACTGCTATTAACACAATCAATACAATTTCTAAAGAAATGCTGTACTATCCATAAAGTATAGTATTTTTTTGTGTTAAACAAATATACTAAGCGTTTAAAACTATAAGAGGGTCTGAATTATGAAAAAATAAAATAGTAAAAATTATTTATTTTACAATATTAAAGAATAGTTTGGGATTTTGTAATCGTAATGATTTTGTGAATTAAGAGGAACAGTGTTTCTATTGAGTAGGTAGGTCTGTTTACCTACCTTCAGTAAGATTTCATTACTGAATGAGTTTTTTTAGTTGTTTTTTCTCTTATATACTGTAAATATTTCATCCCTTTGCATTCTTTTAATCATATAAGATATATTTTAGCAAATAAATTATATATTTTCATTTAAACATTTAATTTAGACGTTTTTACTATAAACCTTGACATGTTCCCAGGTACCTATCCAATTCTAACATTTTAACATGAATTTAATGTACTTACTAGTGTTTACTATGATTGTATCTTAAATAAATTTATGTACAGGGTAAGGCTGAACACATAGTGATCTCAGGGCATGATGGAGGCACTGGGGCCAGTAGCTGGACAGGTATCAAGAGTGCTGGACTCCCGTGGGAACTGGGCATTGCCGAGACACACCAGGTCCTGGTGCTTAACAACCTGCGATCTCGGGTCATAGTTCAGGCTGATGGCCAAATACGCACAGGTCAGTCTCCTAACTAATAAAATAGTTTCTTAATTAGCAAATTACATTTGCAGAAATACAGTATAAGTGCAAAAAGTAACAATATTTTGGTGATTGATTTGGTCATCCTAAGACCATGAGGATTTTTTGGAAGAATCCCTTAGGCCGTTATGAATAATTCATGTGCCTTCATGAATATCTCTTCTTTAACCCATGACCAGTCCTGTCTCTTATGCTTAATTAGTAGGTCACATGTGTAGCTAGTAACTAACATAATATGATCTTTATTTATTTTAATTTGTATGTTTCTAAATCTTAACTTACAAATGTTAAATCTTTATTGGTGAAAGTATTTGTATTTTACTTAAGAAAATACGGACAATATTAAAGAACACTCATTTAAAACATTTAAATTAATTTCTTTGATTTGTATTTGGTATTTTGAAATTTTTTGGAAAATTTTAAATTTTAAAATAATAAAATTTAAAATTTTATTTTTAAAAAATGGGGGGGAAAAAAAAAAAAAATAAAATTTTTGGCATTAAAAAAACAAAAATAAAAAAAAAACCCCTTTTAATTTTTTTTTTTCATTTTGGGGGGGGATTTAAAAAAACCCCCCTTTTAAAAGGCCCCCTCCCCCCTTTGTTTCCCCAAACCCCTTTTTCTCCCCTCCTTTTAAAAAAAAAAAAAAAACCCCCCCCAAAAAAAAAAAACCCCCCCAAAACCCCAAAAAACCCCCCCCAAAAACCCCAAAAAAAAAAAAAACCCCCCAACCCCCCCACCCCCCCCCCCAAACCCCACCCCCCCCCCCCTTTCCCCCCCCCCCCCCAAAAAAAAACCCCCCTTTTCCCAAAAAAAAACCCACCCTCCTCCTCTCTCTCTCTCCTCCTCCTTCCCCTTCCTCCCTTTTCCCTTCCCCACCTTTTCTCCCTCCCCCCTTCAATCTCTCCCTCCCCCTTTTCTTCTATTTTCTTCTCCTTCCCTTTCTCCTTTTTCCCCTCCCCCTCTCTCTCCCCCTCCCCCTTTCCTCTCTCTCTCCCCTTCCCCCTTCTTCTTTTCCCCCTCTCTCTTACCCCCAACTCTCCCCCTCTCTCTTCCCCTCCCCTTTCTCCCCTTCTCTTTTTCCCCTTCCCCGCCAATTTCCCCCTCCCCCTCCCCCTCTCTCTCTCACCTCTTCCCCCCTCCCTCTCTCCCCTCCTCTTCCCAAAAAGGCTTTTTTTTCTCCCTCCCTCCTCCCCCCCCCCCCCTCCCTCCTCCCCCCCCTCCCTCCCCTCCCCCCCTCCCTCCCCCCCTTTCCCCCCCTTCCCCCCCTCCCCCCCTCCCACCCCCCCTTTCCCTTTCCCCCCCTCCCCCCCCCCTCCCTCCCCCCCCCCCTCCCTCCCTCCCTTTCCCCCCCTCCCCCCCTTCCCCCCCCCTCCCCCCCTCCTCCCCCCCCTCCCTTTCCCCCCCTCCCTCCCCCCCCCTCCCCACTTCCCCCCCTCCCCCCCCCTCCCTCCCCCCCCTTTCCCCCCCTCCCTCCCCCCCCCTCCCCCCCTCCCCTCCCTCCCCCCCTCCCCCTCTTCCCTCTCCTCTCTTTTTTACTCCTTTTATCTTCTACTTTTCTCTTCCTTCTCTCACTCTACAAATTTTTACTCTCCCCACTCCCCCTCACTTTCTCACCCCCTTTTCACTCTCTCCACTCTCTTTTTTTCTCCCCCTTTAACTTAAGAAAATGCCCTTGGGAAAAGGGAAAAAAGTTTCCCCTTTTTTTTAATTTTTTGTCTTAGTCTTCTTCTTATTCTTATATATGAAGACGCCGACCAACGTTGTTGGTATTTTTAAGGCGAATATGAATGGTTATATGAGTGTAGGATGAGTGTGGATGAGTGTAGTCTGGTTACTATCTGAGTTCGACCGTTCCTCAGAAAGGGCAATTTATCAACAGCCCAACAGCCAGGGCTTTTTTTTTTTCCAATTCAATTCAAACATTCTTCATTCAAAGTTTCAAGAATCAAGAATATTTATTTGCCATTAAATAAACAATAGGTTTACAATAGGCATCGTCAGTCATGCCAATATTATTAACCTAATTTAAAATGTCCATAAGGCCCATATCACAGGTTAAGTATTCTTCCAAAGTATAAAATGCTTTTTTCTTGAGCCAGCCTGATACAACTATGCTAAACCTCTTAAAAGGTAATACTCTTACAGCTAGTGGTAACTTATTGAATAAGAGGAGCCGTTGGTATTTGTGACTCTTATAATATTTAGCTAGTCTAATGTTAGGTTTAGTTAGATTCTCTCTTTGTCTAGTGTTGTAACTATGTACAGAGCATTGATCAGAAAAAACATCAATATTTTTATTTTTCTTTACAAAGATCAGATTAAAATTTATATACAGACATGAAAGTGTCATTATGTTAAAATGAGGGAAAATATTTCTACAAGAGGCAGTTAAGGATAATCCAGCTATAATCTTAAGCGCCTTTTTTTGCCATACAAAAGCTTTTTTTGCTGATGCTGAATTGCCCCATAAGCATATACCATAAATCAAATGAGTATGAAACAAACCAAAATATGTCATAACTAACACATCTAAACTGACACAATTTTTTAATTTTCTTAAAAGACAGGTTACTCTTGCTAATTTTTTACATAGATTATTTACATGTACATCCAAACAGAGTTTACTATCCAGATAAATACCAAGCAACTTAACAGGTTTAAACAAGTCATCATCTAAGTTCAAGTGATTTTTTAGAGAGAAAATTAGATGCTCAGTTTTTACTATTATTTATAACTAATTTATTGGCTGAATACCAGGTTTCCGCTTCTTCTAAAGATCTATTGAGTTTTTCTTTAACCTTAAAAATATCAACATCTGAGTGGACCAGCGTAGTGTCATCAGCATACAATTTACAGAAAACGAAGAAACATTACAGCTAAAGTCATTAACAAAAACAAGAAACAGAAAAGGACCTAGAACCGATCCCTGCGGAACACCTGCATGAACCTCACAGAAAATCTGAACAATTGTTTTTTATCTGGACCATTTGTTTTCTATTGTTAAGGTAACTTTCTATTAGATTCAACTCATTATTTACAATTCCATAAAATTCCAATTTTTTTACAAACAATCACATGAGAAACGGTATCAAAAGCTTTGCTTGGATCTACTAGGCTAGAACCCACAATTTGCTCATTCTCAAAGCCATTTAATATACAATCTACAACTGTTTCAACTGCATTAGCAGTGGAGTGATCAGGCCTGAAACCAAATTGAAAATTATAAAGCAAGGAGTTATTGACAAAGTACTCATAGAGCTGATTAACTAAACAAGATTCTATTATTTTGCTTAAGATTGGAACAATTGTAATAGGCCTATAATTTTCTGGGTTTTGGACATCCCCTTTCTTAAATATTGGGGTGACCTTGGATATTTTTAAGCAGTCTGGAAAACATCCTTGTACAAGAACCAAGTTAATAAGAAAAGTTAGTGGTAACAGAATTTCATTCATCACATTCTTTATTATATTATTCGAGATACCATAAATATCTTCACTCTGTGAGTTACTCATCTTGCTAATAACTGACTTAACTATTTTTACATCAACAGGTTTCCATTTAAATTCACAGTCAAAATTAGGCCTATGTGTACAATTAGATAAGATTTCATTATATTCTACCCTATTAACATTGGTGGTATTACCCTGATCACCACCAGCACAGACATTTACAAAAAAATTATTCATCTCATTAGGCGAGATTGGTATATTAGGTTTGGCCGCAATATCAAGCCTACACTCCCTCTTAGCAACCGTCCAGGCCGCTTTACAATGATTTTTTAGAGTTAGCAATATATTTGTCATTTGCAACTATCTTAGCCTTATTAATACTTTGGATATAATGTTTTTTAAAGCGTTTAAAATAATACTTATCGTCTATGCTCCCCGTATGCTTCCATTTATCATAAAGCGCTAAGAGTTGACTACGCAACTTATGCAGTTCATGAGTAAACCAACAGGCCTACTATTTTCTTTGGTTTGTTTCTCACAGATATTTTTGGGCAACAGACATTAAAATACATGGTCAAAATACTTAAAAATACATTAAAGGCAGAATTTACATTATCAGCATGGTAACATTCTTTCCAATTAGCACCACTCAAACACTCCCTCAGATTATTTAGCCTATCTTGAGAGACAAGGCGTTTAGCTCGCCTCTCATCGGCCGCTAGCTGTTTTTTAGTAGAGCTAGGCTTCTCTTGACCAGGTATTGTTTCATTGACAAGTCTCATCCCAACCCAAACACCTGCATGATCTGATATAATGTCCTGTTCCAGCAAAGAAACTTCCAACATATCAGCAGACATATTAGTGGCTACATTATCCAGGCACGCTTTGTACCTAGTTGGGGAGACATTAGTGCAATACATGTCAAAAGATCTTAACATATTTAGATAATCTTGAGTTTCAGATACCTCTGTTTTCAATATATCTACATTTAAATCCCCTGCAAGCACTAAATACTTAAACGGTTTACTTATGATATAGGATAATAAATTTTCAAGGCTTTCCATAAATTGCTTAAAGTTAGAGTCCGGGGTACGATATACACAAAGAACTACTATATTACAGTCACTTAATCTAATGGCCGACGCTTCAAGAACAGACACCATACAGAATGAAGAAATGTCAATACACTTGTATTTTAATTCTTCTTTCACCATAATTGCCTACTACTGTGGTGTTAGTGAACTTCTCTTCTAATGTAAGTTTGCTGATGTTCCATATCTCCTATTGATTATACTAATTCATGGCCTAGTGCTCTTTAACCTAACCTAAAATTAATCTATTACTTGTAAAACTTCTAAACTTATTAATTTAACAACACAATGAATAGGAAACATTAGATATTATTTGATAAAATACAAGAATAAAAAAGCAAAAATCAATAAAATGTTAGTTCATACAAACTTTATAATAGATACAAGTCATATTGGTCATAAAAGTGTACAAAAATCAATTTAAAACTTAAAACTTTAATCACTAGATGCATGCAGTCTAAACACGAACGCTGTTGATCCGGTACATATATTTTTTGTCTAACAACTGCACTAAAACTATTGACGTGATTGGTCCCGTGGAACAAGCTTTGAACTACTGCAACCCTCACAAGTAACACACACAATATAGGCACTTGTTGAGTTTGAGAAGTCTAAATTAAGGAATTAAAACATTTCATCAGAGGAACTTATTTTGTTAGATGCCATCAAAAAAGCAGACCTCTCATGGGTTAAGAATGATTAACGAGGTTACTAAAAACAATCACTATAATATTTGTACCTTTTTGTAATATAAATTTGTGTTTTGTAAAGCTCACTTGTTTTGTACAATAGGATACTAATGAAGGGGTGGTCATTTTAATAACAAGTTAATAGAATCTTGATAAAGGAGATGAAAGGAGAGGCTGATCTTCTCTTTAACCTTACTCTACCTATTCCCTATAGACTATCGATCTATACAGGAAACCTATTTAAACAGAATAGGGGGAGAATCAGTATGGCACAAGATAAAAATTACAAATAAAAAATAACATTCAAGGCCAGGATCGAACCTGCACAATCTCAGGCACAAAGACGTTTGAGGCCAAGACTTTAGACCTCATGGCCATTTACTCTCTCAAAAAAGAAGAAATGACTTACTCATAAAGCCAAAAGGGCCTCTGAAAATAATAATAATACTTGTGAAAACATAATGTCCAATGTCAGTTACTTTTTAAAGTTGAGTAAGAACAACTGTTCAATTTAGATGGTGTTGTCTTGTAATATAGGATATTTATTTTTATGGTACGGTACTCTATAAGAAAGTGAACTCACCAAATAAGTTAAATTACTTAATTAAATAATATAAAATGCCTTCAGCTATCTCAAGATGTTAGTACAAGTTTATAATTTGGCATAGGTTTTGATGTTGTGGTGGCTGCACTGTTGGGGGCAGATGAGTTTGGGTTCAGCACAGCTCCCCTCATTGTGATGGGTTGCACCATGATGCGCAAATGTCACCTCAACACTTGTCCTGTTGGCATTGCCACTCAGGACCCCGAGCTACGGAAGAAGTTTGCTGGCAAGCCAGAACATGTCATCAATTACCTGTTCATGCTTGCTGAAGAGGTACTGAGTTAATCAAATTTTGTTTTTAGGGATAATATCTTTTGGGAATTTTGTCACTGTTTGTTTTAATGAGAACCATGTTTCACAAATAATCAGAACCATGTCACTAATATTTGGATTACAAATATGTTACTTCATGGATATACATTTTTCATTTATTAGGATTGTATATTACTAGTTCAACTAATTTTGTAAGTGTCTTTAAATTATTGGAATTTTCAATGTTCTGGAGATCTCTACTCTCCGTTCACACTTTAGTTGAGACTGTGGGCGCTGAATTGCCCATGTAATTGTAATGGAGCTTCCGCGCTACTAGCCAAGTACAAAACATTCACAGATTCTGAATTTATATCGGACAAACATACTTCTACGTTAGTTTTAAGTAGTTTTATGTTAGTAATTTGTGCGTTGTAGTAAATTACCAAATATTAAAAATGTATAAAATAAATCAGTAATGTTGTTTTAATTTACAAAGCTGATTATAACTACAACAAATATTTACTCTAAAAAAATCTTCATCATTTTCAAATAAAAGAAATCTTACAAGTATTATATAACGTGTATTGTTTTGTTTTGATTTTTATGCTCATATTTTTTACACAAGCACACAGAATAAACAATATTTTACATACTATGTAAAAAGTATTTATTATGCTACTGTAATTATTTAAATACAAATCGTTATTAAAAACAATTAAATTATAATGTATCGTAACACAAACACTCAACAAAATCTCGAACACAAAACACCACAAAATAATAAACACAAACACTTAAAAAAATAACACTTAAAACCAGGTAAAATCAAACCTAGAAAACAACTTCAATTTACACTAGCGAGAACAGCGTTACAAACATCAAAACACCACAACGAAACACTGGTATAAGGGCAGAAAACAGGCACGGCTATTTTCAGGCATTGTATTGAAGGTCAATGTCATGGACTTTCACCCCTTCTTTACCCCTACCACCCTTTCAAGTTACACATGAACTTATTTGTTTATTTTTAGCTGTAAACACTCGTCATCGAAGTTCTTTCATTTTGATTGTTTTGTTTTACGATTGAAAATAAACTCACATACAGAAGAGAATTTACTACTGTATTGTATTGGATATACTGGCCGTTTTACATGTTTAAAATGGCATACGTCTTAAGTAATTGATTTAATGTCCAGTAATGTATATAATTTATATAATTAATGCGTAATAGATTAATTACGAGAACGTTCAACTTATTTACTTTAAATTATTTTTAGTGTTTTCAATTTTAATAAATTAATGACAAATTATGTTGCCTTTATTAAATACAGTTACTGTAATATGTATTAACTGAGCTCTAATAAATACTCTGCTGTCGATATTAATTAATTTTAAATTCATTTTACATGAATTATGATTCCCACTATCGATGACAGTTACACTGAGAGCGATATAAAACATCGTTTTTTTTATATGTGATGTATTTAGGATAGAGAGTAGTGCAGCGACCGTCCATAGCCCACACAGTCTCAACTAAAGTGTGAACGGAGAGTAGGCAATGTGTTAAGTAGTTGAGGTATTCTATATTCAACTAGGCATTTTCCTAGTGGAAAAGTGGATGTTTTTCCTCAAACTTAAGATATCTACTCCTATTATATGACAACCCTCTCAATAATATGCTCAATATTATAGCAACAACAGAACAAGAAAATTCTGTGATTCTCCATACTCAATATAACTTTTAAAAGAAATAAAATGCAAAATCTTGAATATAAATTATTATTTCAATATTTACTTTTTAAAGTGAATAAATGCCAAATACCTGTTAAAACAACAACGATGTTTACCTGAAGATGTTTATCATTTCATTACATTACAATAACAAACATAATTATTTCATATAAAAAATACTGGAAGGTCTAATGTAAAAAAACTAAAGATAACAAAATCAAAATTTTTGTATAATTTATTATTAATCAATGGACAAATTATAGTTGCTAGAGTCAACTGTTATTTGTAGAGGTAACCCAAGGTTCCTGTACAATAGGTTGCCTCATTTTCATATGGTCTATATTAGCTGAGTTGTGACGTCAGAGGGAGACCTCCAGCCACAGAGTAAGTGTAAGCCTCCAACACAGTGTGCTGAACAATGAAAACTACATACTAAAAACCATTACTGTATTGTTTTCAAGATTATTTTAGAATTATTTAAATTTCTGGTATTTTAATATTAATTTAAAGCAGCAAATTATCTTTTTTCATATGTTGCTGAGTCATACTTAATTAGTAACTACTAAATAATATCAATATTAAATTAATTCATAGTCATATGAATCCACAATTCAAAACAAAACCATATTCAAAATTAAACAACACATACTGAAGTGTCATCAAGAGTATGGATATCAGATGTTTTACATTGTTGCGGTTTGTTTTGTTTAAAGCAGTGAAAATAGAAACAAATACATCTGAAGCCTCCCTATGACGTTAATGATACCTATGCGATACGGATACATATATTTAATATGTAACACATATAAAACACATATAACCCACCCGTCCACCCATACACGTACGGTGGTACTGACCCACCCGCCTACCCATACTCGTACAGTGGTACTGACCTACCCACCCACCCATACACGTACAGTAGTACTGACCCACCCTCCCACACATACACGTACAGTGGTACTGACCCACCCGCCCACCCCATACACGTACAGTAGTACTGACCCACCCGCCCACACATACACGTACAGTGGTACTGACCCAAACGCCCACCCATACACGTACAGTAGTACTGACCCACTCACCCACCCATATACGTACAGTATTACTGTACTTAAGTACCCATACACTTAGTCATCACCACTTTAAGTGTATGGGTGGGCGGGTGGGACATCACCACTATACGTGTATGGGTGGGTAGGTGGGTCATCACCACTGTACGTGTAATTACATCACCACTAGACTTGTATGGGCGGGCGAGTGGGTCATCAGCACTATACGTGTATGGGTGGGCGGGTGGGTGTACATAGTTGTATGAGGTAACCTCTTGTGTAGGAATAAGATAAAGCTCAAGTAGTTCAAACTTTGTAAGTTTTTTATGTAAACATGGCTACATTTTGTGAGACTTTCTCTTAAAACAACATATGAATTAATATGATAGGACTAATTTTAATACTGTTAAATACAGTCCTCAGTATTTAAATATAGTAATGGTATTCGTTGCGATACAGTGAGTGGAGTAAAATTAATTTTAATGTCAGCTCTTATAGTGATATTTATACTTCAACTCAGTATCATACTTGACATAATACTTAAACATTTGTGCTAATTCATTTTTAATTTCTATAAATCAGATTCGTGAGCATATGGCATCTCTTGGTATACGCAGATTCCAAGACCTTGTGGGCAGAACAGATCTGCTGAAGACTTGTGAAAACAACAGTAATCCTAAATCAAAACTGCTCAACTTTGGCTTGATATTGAAGAATGCCCTCCACATGCGACCCGGGGTGAACATTGTTGGTGGCTCTGAGAAGCAAGTAAGAGTGAACTAGTAACATCTTATTAAGGCAATATGAAATGTGTAGGAGTACAAGTAAACAATAATATATTGGTTGGTCAGTGGGATAATCTTGCTCTGAACTATCTCTCTAACTGTTAGATTTAATTTGTTTAGCATTATTTTAGCTTATATTGCATGTTGACTCAAGCTTCTTATAATAAGTTACTTCTAGATCACTTTAGTAAAAAAAGGGTCAACACTAGTAAAAAATTCTGATAATATAACAGATGTTGTAAATTTATAGGTTACTTGTAATTTTAAGAATTTTTAAACTCTTATTAAAAGAGGTCTGTAACTAATCAAATAAATTAACGTTTAATTTCAGTAGCCACCAATTATGCTAGTTTAGTTGGCCAGTGGTTTAGCTTAAAATAGTAATCTAAATGTAGAAGGTGGATCTTAGCTAAATGTCAATATTAAGCAAGAAAATGTCTGGACGATTTGCATGTCAATCCAATGTACAGGGTGTCCTGTAAGTATCCAGCCAAACTTATGGAGGTAACTCCTTGGGTAAAAAAAAACAAAATGTTATGTGTACAAATCGTCTCTTGCACCATTTGTCTGTTTGTGATTTTTACAAAAATCTCAATATCTCTGTAGTTATTTAAAATAAAATAATGAAAATTGGTATTACTGTTGATCTTTATAGTATGCATTTCCATTTAAATTTCATTTTTTTTGCAGTAATCATTTTTATAAAGGGAGTTTTAAAGTTCTAAATTTAAATATCTTAACAACCTTAAATTTCAATAAAAACCTGTTACAAAAATATTGACAGTTTATCTTTATAAATAATGCTATTAAAACCAATATCTGACATCAATAAGATTGAACTACTATAATCTACTATTATCTGAGAGAGATTAAAATTTGCATTAAATAAAAACGATTTTTTGGCCGAAGAACTCCGTTATTATTAGAAAAAATTTTAATTTCTCGGATAATATTGTTTGATCTTAAAACTTGTTATATCATTACTTGTAAATTTAATGCTTCAACTTTCTGTAACCTACAAGTTTTATTAAAATTTAAGGTTATTAAGATGTTTAGCTTTGAAAAATTAAAATGACTGCCAATTTAAAAAGGATTATTGTACAAAAACGGAATTTATATTGTATAGCAGTACTATAACTATCAATGGTCATACAAATATTCATGATTTTATTTCAAATAACTTTAGAGATATTAAGCTTTTTATAAAAATCATATAAAGAGAGACAAGAGGGATAACAGTGTGAGAAAGAAGATTTGTACACATGACATTTTTTTTCTTTTTAGCCTCCAGAAGTTTGGTTGGTTACCTGCAGGATACCCTGAATATTTTCAAATATTTCTTATGGTTTATAAATCCATTTTTTTTATCAAGGACTTTCAGCTGGAGAAACGTCTGGATAACAAGCTAATAGAGTTGGCACAGCCTGTGATCGATGGTACTCAATCTAGCGTCAACATTGAAATGGACATCAACAATGAATGTCGGGCCTTTGCTTCTACACTCAGCTACAACATTGCTTTGTGAGTATTTAATTTTTAGTTTTAGATATATTTGATCTATTTATCATTATTTTTTCCTAAGTTGCAGATTGTAGAGATTTTAGAGATTGTAGAGATTACCTGTGAGTAATAGAAATAATTTGTACAGAACTAGGTAAGAACATTGAGACTTTTTTGATAGCTTAATTTATTCTATAATAAAGCCGTTAAGATAAATTCATTTTTGTAATCAATTGTATCATTTCATGTCAGTTTTTTGGATTTTGCAAAAAATATTTTGGATCATCACAACTCTTCCTATATCCCATGGAGTAAGTAAAAATTCTTATAACAACTTTTGTCGGGTTTATTCTTTAAAACCTTTACTTTGATGTAGCTGTCATATAGCAAAGCGTAAATTTAAACTTATAGAAGCAAAACCTGTACTCAAAGTTGTATTAATTTTTTTTCTAACCTCTAACCGTGTGGATTTAAGTACACACCCAACTAATTGTTCATTACTTTGACAATTACAGGAAGTATGGAGACGAGGGACTACCAGATAACAGCATCAACATCAATTTGAAGGGTTCAGCAGGACAGAGTTTTGGAGCATTCTTGTCCAAGGGTGTCCACATAACACTGGAAGGCGATGCTAATGACTATGTTGGCAAGGTGAGGCTTTCTCTATTGTTATTGTAAGATCAACATTTTGGGTGTGCAAGTAGCAGTTGTAGGATTCGAGTTGAGTCGAATCGAGTTGTTAAATGCAATTTCGAGTTTGAGTTTTTTCACATCATGTATTTAACTCTTAATTTTCAAAAATTAAATCACTGAAATGAAGTAAGCAATACATTCCAACACTAATTAGTTTGCTGAATAATTAATAAATTATGAAAAATTGTTTTAGAATCTATGAAATAATTGTAACATTGATTAAACATAAATATTGATAAAAATATATGTTAAATAAACTGTAAAATATGTGAAATATTTTTCATAACTTTTAAAAAAGAGACCTTAAATAAATTCAGATTTAAAAATATTTAAATTAAACAAAAATTACACTCTAGGCTTAAAACAGTATAGAACAGCCTTAATGCTATCTCTACTGGGAAAGTTGATCAATAAACTTTAATCTAATCACAAACTTAAATTAATTTTCTTAATATACAAATAATTTTCTTAACAAATAAATTCAGCCAACAGATGCATTTATGCATGCAATAGATTACTATCTTCCAAGTCATTGTCACACAAAACAAAAATTAGGTTGTACAAATGAATAGTCATCCCAGTTTTGCTCTATGGATCTGAAACGTGGATACTAAATAAGAAAGAAAAAAAAACTAATTGTCTTCGAAAGCAAAGTCTTGAGAAAGATATATGGGCCCACATATGACCAAGGGGAGTGGAGAAGGAAACATAACAGGGAGATTAGAGACCTGTATAACGACGCAGACATTGTGAGTGAGGTCAAAAGTAGAAGACTAAGGTGGGCGGGGCATGTGTGAGAAGGAGAGAAGAGTCCCAACTAAAGAAAGTTAGCAAAAATAACCCCGAGGGAAGGCGACCTCGTGGGAGGCCAAAACAAAGATGGTGGGACCAGGTTAGGCTAGATATACAGCGAGTTGGAGCCATGGAAGAGAATGCAGAGGACAGGTCAATCTGAAGAGGCTTTGTTGGTGCGGCTAAATATCACCTGCGATATAGATGGCCCTGGGAGTAAGAGTAGTAATATACAAATAATACAGCAATAGACGTTGAAGGTGTGGAAAAAGATGGTTCATCACTAAAATCTATTTCAAAAGTCCACAAAACAGTTTATTAATGTGTGAAGGTTTTGTTCAATGGACAGTTCAACTTGATAATCCATAAAACAGTAGTTTATAATAAGATGTTCTCACTGACTACCATTTACTATACCAACTATTAGATTTATTGAAGCAACGATAGCAACAGCCAACTGGTCAAGGTTATCCTTGTTTTCGTTTTCGTTTTCATTGTACTTTGATGTTTTAAGTTGAGAGATGGGCGTTATTTAACGTAACAGGATAAATAAAAATCTGTAAACTGATAAAACCTGTTTCAGATTTAACAGGTTATACAGAATACCCTTTCATTTTTGTAACTCCCAGACATGATGCATGACAAGATTTTATAACAAACTTTATACAATTGTAATGCCAAGTGGTAATGGAGAGTAATTATAACACTCTGAGAAGTAAATGGAACTGTAACTGAATTGTGAATGAAACTTAGACTCTTGCATGTTACAGTTAAATTATTGATAATAGAACAAACTTTGAGCGGTAACTCTGTTACGTCAAGCCAAGCCATAACGCCCATAACTGAATATTGTAATGTAACATAAGGCATAACCTTTTTAACTTGGAACGTTATCTAGACCAGCCATAATGAGGCTTCGAGCTGTTCAGTAATGTCAAGACATAACAGATTAACTGTCTGGAACATCAACGTGTTAAGAGTAACAGGTTACAAAAATAACTTGGTATTGTAACATGTTACCAGAACATAATGGAATGACGTTACAGGCTATCGAAAAGGAACTGTAATTCCCATCTCTAGTGTCAGCATCAACCAAAACCCAAAACTAAATGTATGACAAATCCGAATCAATTCCATGGCTAGCAGTATTTTTTATATTAGGACTCGATGAGTCGGCTATGTGCTGTAGTAACTACATTAATCCTTATTTTGTTATTTTATTAGTCACAGTGCTGGAACGAAACTGTTTTGGGCATTCTGTTTCAAATTATTATGGACTTCCAATTTCAATAGTTTACATTTCATAAGTAGTTTCTGTTACAAATTGAACACGATTTAATTAAATTTGTCCATAATTGTCAGTCTTAGAATACTTTTGGTAACAAACTTTTTAATAATGAACCTGAAAATAAATGCAAATGTTAGTTTCAAATGTCAGTAAAGTTATCTAATGAAGGCGATTTAATTAAATTTGTCCAAAATCGTCAGTCTTAGGGTTTTAGTTACGAACTTTGAAAGGATGGACCTGAAAATAAATGCAACTTTTAGTTTCAAATGTTGGTAAAGTTATGTAACGAAGTTTTGAAACGGTTCAATAACTGATTCTTTGTGTTGAGTTTATCACGTTATGTATCAATAACTAGTGACGGCTATTTGGAACAGCTTATTTGGATGTGCCTTTTTTATAAATATTGAGAAACTTTTTGCTGTAATTACCATAGTTGTACGATGGAGACTGGTGTGCGTGAACTAAGAATCTGAATACATCGCGAGAACATCTCTGCTTACGAATACGATATTATGATCATATTTTAAATACAATAGCCTACATACAATGTTTATCTTTATAATATATTATACATGTGGGACTTTCGTCTTGATTATACCAATTTATGCTCAAAGATTAATATGGCAAAACTCGACTCGATTTTTCTAGTTATTTTAAATCTCGGGTCGAGTTCAAGTATTTAAAAAACTCGAAATTCGAGCTACTCGCACACCTCTATTCAAAATACTGTATTGTAAAAGGACTCTTTCATTAGTAGTATACCTTACAAAACAACATTATTGTTTTATACTTTGACTAAGTTCTGACTTATTTTTGCAATATTAGTCCTAGGAGATTTTGAACTCTTTAACTAACTTTTTACTATGTATTTGTGTAGTGCTCTTTTCAGGTTAATTTCACTCCAATTAGTTCAAAAAACAAAGTTGTGCTTAGTCTATAAAATATTTTTAATGGTAATATTAATTTGCAGGGCTTGTCCGGAGGTGAGATTGTAATATATCCACCAAAGACATCTGACTTTGATTCCATAACTAATGTCATAGTAGGCAACGTTTGTCTGTATGGAGCTACTTCAGGAAAAGCTTTCTTCCGAGGCATTGCTGCAGAGAGGTTCTCTGTGCGGAACTCTGGTGTCGTGGCAGTTGTGGAGGTAAGTTTAACTTAAATTAACTAATAAGATAAGATTATTTAGTGATAAAAAAGTACAGTGATTGCTAATTACAAATTATTATTGGTTCAGTTTGGAACCAATAAGCTGCCTTAGTTCCAAGTTTTTAATCTATCAAACAAAACCTTAAATCTTACTGCTTCTAGTCAGATATGGTCGGCTCTGTTCTATTTCCACCATTCTAATCGGCAAGCCAACAGACATCTTAAGGGGTGATAGGGCAATAGTTAAGCTGTATACGTAATATTCTTGTATTATTCTTATCAGTCGTAAATCTCTTATGGTGAAATACACTAAGGAAAGCTGGTTCAGTTTTGGAACTTCTTGTCTATTTTATTTGCCCACCAGTTTTTAATTTGTTGTAAAAGTTCAGCTTTTCTTTCTTTGCTCTATTTTGCACATTTTCTTTAACATTGTGTATCCATTCTCCTCTACTAACAAGTAAAGGTACATATTTTAAAATTCTTTTTGTGAATCTTTGATCAGGAAGCCTCATTATGTGGCTATCAAATTTAAGGCGCCTTTTTCTCGTGTCTGTGTTAGAGTATTTGTAATCTGTATCCATGTTTGGTCCATCTTATTTTATTGCTCTGCATAATTATGTTGACAGGGCGTGGGAGACCATGGCTGCGAGTACATGACAGGAGGTTGTGCTGTTATTTTGGGCCTGACTGGTCGGAATTTTGCTGCAGGCATGTCTGGAGGCATTGCCTACGTTCTGGATGTGGATGGCTCTTTCAAAAGGTACATCTTTTTTAGTGCCATTTTGTTTGAAATATCTGAAAGATAGAAACATACTATGAAACATAGAAGTTGATTAATGGAGTCAATTACATTTTTTTCAATAATGTAAATTGGAAGTGAGCAATGTTGAGTGTTTGTCTTTGTTATAAACAGAGACAATCCTAGACATATTTTTCTCAGTTGAAGAATGACTCATTTTTATCTCTACCAACTGAACGAGATGTCACTAAAATTTAAGTATCCCTTTGTTGTTTGTTTAGTTGAATTGTATTCCCAGCTAAATTTACTGATGACCTGTCTTTCTTACTAAGCGATCAGTAATAAATAAAATATATCTCTTACGAGCGTTATTTTTTACCTATCTATTCGTTTTTAATGTGCTTTGTTTTCTATGTACAGCAAGTGCAACATGGAAATGGTAGAGCTTTTACCCCTGGAACTGAAAGATGATGTAACTTACGTGAAAGGCCTTCTGGAGGAATTCCACCAGAAAACGGGCTCCAAGATCGCAGAAGAACTGCTCGCCACTTGGCCAGAACCAGCAAAGAAATTTGTCAAGGTACAACATTCTAATACACTTTTCTGTCAATGAATAATAGTGACTGCATAAGGAGCCAGTGGCCCTGAAATATTTCACTGGCTGTATCCTTGTTTGTGTTTTGTGTGTGTTTCTATCTACAGTTTACCAATTAGCCAGGTATACTGCTTTCCTTTGCTTTCACCTTTTACTAATGTACAATAAATAATATTATATCAATGGTATCTATAACAAATTAAAGTTATTAATTGGTTATATATTAACAGACTGTGATTATTTTATGCCATTCCATGCTAAAAGAACCTTTATGACTCTTTAGAACTCTTATGACTTATCCAGGGGTGTTAATTGTACTGGTAAAATTGTCTATCTGCTAATTGTCAAATTTTAATGTATTAAAATAAAAACAAGCTAATATTTTGAATATTGTGGCAGATCTCTTTTACGATAGTAGTTCTCTTTAATAAAATGTATATCGGTGGGTTAGGCGTGTGGTCACCATGCTTAACATATGTGGTGAGTCTGTATACCTTGAAAGAATCAATTGAAAGATTTTCTACAAGTCTTGACTGAAGGATCTTAAGTTGTTTTGATTTATTAAATCCAATGGCCCCTTATCTTATATTTCTTACAATTTATACAAAATACTATAAGTTAACAAGAATTGTTTTTCTGTCTAATAAAATACTATTGTACATGAGATATAAAGTTAGTATTTAAATAATCAGAAATACTAAATAGCCAAGTAAAAATAGTTCATTAATTCTTTAAATTATTTTTGAAAAACTGTAGACATTTGGAATAAAAATTAAAAGAAAGGTTCACAGTATACGGAAATAGGTTAAGTGCTCTGCCACTCTCTAACATTAACTCCGTTGACTGATTGTTGTATTTTATAGTAAAATTACATTTTATTAACATTAATTTTGGTTCAAATTTTAAATGTAAAACAAATTATCAATCAACTCCACTTAAATGCTAGGTAAGCTCAATTTGAACAGTTATATTGTGAGTTGACAATTTACAAAAATAATAACAAAGCAGACAACAGAATCTCCAAAAATTATGAATGAGATTTGAGTGTGGTTTAACAATTAAGGAAAGTAACAAGCAACTGTAAACTATTGCTTTCATATACAGTATTGTCTAACAATTACTTAATAATAATTTACTAAAATCGTTCTTTTGTCAATCCCTGTGGTCTGAGGAAGGTGAGCATGGTTCACCGAAATCAATCACCATAATATTTGTGCATTTTGTACTTGTATTGTAGTATATTTGTGCATTTTATGCTTATATTGTTATAAATTTGTGTTGTGTGACGTTCACTTGTACTGTATTTGTACCAACACGTATTATGGTAACTAATAAAATATTTAAAATCATTTTGATTAATAGAACTATCTTAATTTTGAAATTTGTGACAGGTATTCCCATATGAGTATCAGAGAGCTTTACGACAAATGGCTGAAGCTAAAAATGCCAAGGAGGTGGACTCAAAGACTAGCGTTGCTGTAGTAAACAGTAATGTCAGAGATATTGAGGAGACCGTTAATGATACGGCTGTGGAGAAGAAACGACTTGAAAAAGTTCTCGACAAAACTAGGTAAGAAAATTTAGACTTTTATGATAGCTTGCTTCATTCTATACTAAAGTTGTTAAGACTGAGTTTATGATTGTATACTTTATTGTTAGAATGTCCCGACTTGACATGAGCATGTCAAGTGGCAGTTGAGAGTAGGTCTGATGCACAGTGGTACCAAGAATAGTGTGTTGACAAACAACAGACAATAATTATTTTTTGCTCTACTTTAAGATGTATTTTTAATTTGCTCAAACAATAATAGTCTCAGAACAATATAAAAATAATTAGATATGAGCAACCTTTAAAAATAGGAAACAAACATGTAAAAGAGGATAAAAACAATAAAAGAAATGCAAGTACATAATATGTTTATGCACACTCAAATTCACAATATCAAACGAATAGGTTATAAAACAAGTGTATTTAGAGAACTGAAACATGGCAACAATGCAAGACTTAAAGATGTTGCTATAGTTTCGGCTGGCGTACATCGTCATGCCATAGGTTTTAGCATTCCCAAACTTTCGTAGCAGTGCCAGCATTTGTTGTATGAGTTAAATCGATGTAATACAACGAACTGCACTAACTTTGATTGGGCAAGAGCACTCTGAAGTCAAGTCGGGCCATTCAATAAATAAACTATAGATCAACAAATTGTAACCAAGAAATGAGATTTGTCATTTGACCATTTTTATCTCAATATATTCTCAATTTTTGTTGTCGACATGATACCATGTTAGATTTACATTTCTAGATTGTGCTATGTCATCTAGACAACAATCTAGATTAATGCCACCGTTATTATATGAGTGAGATTACTTATCATGACATACACTACTTAGTGTACTAGTACTAGCAAAGCACTGTAACTTGGCTACTTTTGGGTCAAAGTGTTGTAGAAATTGTTCTTGGTCTTCTTAAAATTGACCCATCTATATATACTGTCGTATACCCTCCCACTCACCCATACACATACTGTGGTATACCCTGCCACTCACCCACACACATACTGTGGTATACTCTCCCACTCACCCAAAGACATAGTGTGGTATATCGTTCCACCCACATACATAGTGTGGTATACCCTCCCACCCGCCCAAACACATACTTAGATATACCCTCCCACCCACCCACACACATAGTATGGTTAACCCTCCCACCCACCCATACACATATTGAGGTATACCCTCTCACCCACCCACACACATAGTGTGGTATACCCTCTCACCCACACAAATAGTGTGGTATATGCACCCACCCACATACATACTGTGGTATACCCTCCCACCCACCCATACACATACTGATGAATACCCTCCCACCCACCCATACACATATTGAGGTATACCCTCCCACCTACCCATACACATACTGTGATATACCCTCCTACCCACATATACACATATTGAGGTATACCCTCCCACCCACCCACATACATACTGTGGTATACCCTCCCACCCACCCATACACATACTGATGAATACCCTCCCACCCACCATACACATATTGAGGTATACCCTCCCACCTACCCATACACATACTGTGATATACCCTCCTACCCACATATACACATATTGAGGTATACCCTCCCACCCACCCATACACATGCTGTGGTATTCCGTCCTACCCACCTATACACATATTGGGGTATCCCCTACCAGACATTGGTGTGGGCACTTACCAGAGTTGTCTAGGGAAAGAAGGGAGTATTAGGTTTTTAATTTACTGAAAATCAGACCTATACTACATGGTTCAGATTAGGGGTGTGCGAGTACTCGAAACTTCGAGTATTTGATTGAGTATTTTACTACTCAAACTCGGCTCGAAGCTTCCGAAACTACTCGAAGTTCGATCAAGTAGCTGTATTACACGAAATATCAGATTTACATATTAATTTAGTATTAAGAGTAAACAGTTTTATAAGTTATGAATAAAAAATTTGCGCTTCCTTGTGTTTTATTTTACCCTTAATCATATGTTATCAGTTTGGTACGCTTAATTATGAACAAAACAATACGCCCACGACAGTCAAATGAACTAGTCGACGTAGTAAACGAGTTTGTTCATTATGGTTTGAACTAGTTCAATCCAAAGTGAAGAACAGAGCTGGGAAGGTAGCAATTACTGTAAATAGTTACCGTAGTAGCGATCACAAATGTTGGTTGTCGAGTCTACAAGTCACTTGTAACCTAACCTAAAATAGCGTGAATAAAATGGAAGTGCTGGTTGGTGTCTTTATGACCCAAGAAAGGGGACGAGAGATCCGGTTCAAGATGCTCAAAAAGACCTGTTACTGATACTGAACGGTTTTCTGACTAGGTTAGACAATAACACAGTTGGAGTGTGAAAAGTGGTAAAGTACGGTAATTTTGATTTGTAAACTCAATCAACGGTTCCCTGTTCACATTGACGTAAATGTTGATGTAAACTGTAAAACATTCAAGAATCAACCCAAATGAGGGAAAAACATGTGGAATACCTTTTCTAAACAAAATACGACGAATTTGGGGATTCGTAAAATCATTTTTATTCAACCGAAGCCTTATCAAACGTCTCGTTTTTTATTCATAAGTTTATAATTTAGCTGCCCAAAATCATCACTGTATCACTAGTGGGCACTTAGCTGATATTTAATACTGCATCTCGTTGCTAATATCGGCTAGACCTATTACATTAGCCAACTACGTCTATTGTTTTCATTCGTTTACACCAGGTTTTCATGAATTTCTCGTTATGAAATAATTCTTTATCTGTTGTTCAGTGTAGCCTCATGTATCGAAGTAGTTTCACGTTGCACATATTTCATTAACGATCATAATTTTAAAAATAATTGATCTTA
The DNA here is from genome assembly GCA_035578905.1 of Stictocephala bisonia. Classification (NCBI taxonomy): domain Eukaryota; kingdom Metazoa; phylum Arthropoda; class Insecta; order Hemiptera; family Membracidae; genus Stictocephala; species Stictocephala bisonia. Next base: position 59,858 of record JAQJVL010000477.1, on the reverse strand, counting down.
AGTGACTTTAAAATTTATTTTTAGTAAACCTGCTTAGTTATTATTATTAATCGATTGAACTACAGTCTTTGTCATCTAGATTTTCAAATTTGATTATATAAGTCAGAGCTTATTTCCAGTTAGTTGTAACCTTGTTATTACAGAATTAAATACCCACAGAATACAGATCCACTCTTCTTGGCCTGTACACAATCAATTTTATGTTGAGAGGAGGCAATTCTGAAAGCAAATGACTGCATTTGGCGATGATGTCTGAATTTTAGCATCAGTTTGGTTAAATGCAGCTTTTGCCCACAAGCTTTACTATGTTTTCGCGGTACACTTTGAACTGAAGCACCAGATAAACATATCGGCCGGCTGTGAAACAGTATAATTGGCTTGCATAGAAAATCTGATCTGTGATATGAGTGAACAGATTAAATCTTTATAATCAACATTGTTTCAATTAATAATATACTTTCTTAGTTTCTTACATAATATTAGTTATGAAAAAAGGAAAACGGTTAAACAAAACAATGCCAAATAAAAATGTAGGAAGGCAGGAAGGAAAAGGTTTTATTTATCAAATGTTACAGTTACAAACAACAAATCAAAATAATTGTGTTCAGTTTAGATTTATATATTTATGAATCTGGCAAAACTTAACATAGGCTTAGGATGGTGTCTGCCTTTTACAATTGTCTTGGATGAACAGGAAATTCTTCGTAAATACTCGCTCGAAAATACTCAATACTCAAAAAAAATGCCAACTACTCGACTCAAACTAAAAAATCAATACTCGCACACCCCTAGTTAAAATGCTACATTCAGCTATAGGTCCCTTAGTTGCCCTGGCTATTGGACCACTAATAAATGGTCTTAGTATACACATGGATGACCTGTGTAGTTGTATTACTACAAAGGTCATCCACTTGCATCCTACGCTCATTCATCATTCATATTTAATTACCTTAAAATATGTACATGCTATTTTGCCGTCTCATATCTGAAAACAATTAATGGGTATTGTTTGGACCTCTGAAGACCAACTTTTTTTAAATATTCCACAAAAAATATATAAGTATTTATAAAAGTAGTGTTATTTAAATGTCACTGATTACATTTCTTCTTTATATTTACTGTATGTAGAAAAGATTTGAAAGGTTTTATTTAGTAAACTTTCAATCATCTCATCTGGGGGTCTACTTTATAAAGATAGGTAAATTTTATTTTCTCTCAAAAATTTTATAAACTAAACAATTTTTTCAGAGGGTTTGTCAAGTACGGCCGAGAGACTGCTCCATACCGGCCAGCAGAGAAGCGACTCAAAGACTGGGATGAAATTTATAATTTTGGCCATGTACGAAAAGGTCTTAGAGTGCAGGCAGCCAGGTGCATGGAGTGTGGAGTGCCCTTCTGCCAAAGTAGCCATGGCTGTCCACTGGGTAACATTATTCCCAAGTGGAATGACCTCATTTTCCATAACAACTGGAGCGAGGCTCTCAATCAGCTGCTGCAAACCAACAACTTTCCAGGTACAATACTCCACTTATCTTACAACTTCAGTCATTGTGCTTGAGGATTAGCTTTACTAGGGCATTACCCAATATGTACTTACTTCACTTTGGTTTGTTTTAAAGAAAAATTATGTATTTTAACTAACTGTTCGTTCTATATAAGATTGAGAAATGTTTAGATAAATTGTAGCAAATAGAATCGATTTAAAACTTTGATTCTGATTTACGACGTGTATCTGTTAAACACAAATTAAACAATGGCTTCTTATGTTCTAAACAAACACAGTTGAAATTGTAGAGCTTAGTTTAAACTATTACAATGGCAGCGAAAGCATAAATAATGGGGAAGATTGTTTTTAATTATCTGAACCAGGATAAATAATGAATATAATTTCTGAATGTATGAACTATCAGCTTTACCAGAAGCTTGTCTTAATAGTAATGTTTTTGTCTAGTTTCATTTGATTTTAAACATTAATTTTTGTATTTGCAATTGCAACTTAAAAATTTACTGTAAAATGATTTTTGAACATTGCTGTTTATGGTATATGTAGGTATTTAGTTATATATAATATGTTCTATGAAATATGATTTTAGCTTTCAATTAATTTCTCTTTTAGCTTAAAATGAGAGGTTGAGTTAATCTCAAAGTTGATTTTAACACATTTTACTAGTTATGTTGTACACTTATGAAGGTTCCAACCTCATTCTTACTTTATCCTCTGTTTATTGATGTTATCATCATAAATTTACTGTTTGTCAAGAGCTGAAAAATGTTAACTATGTTTCTGATAACCGTGCTCCATTCCAATAGTTATAAATAAAAAATTATGTTTTGAGTAGTATTTCAGTTATGTTTACATATCTCAGGAATAATGATTAGAATTTGTTCCCCTAGTTATAAGTAGATGCCTCGCATATAGGTTTTAAAACTTTAAATGGCTGTGAAAATTTAGATATTTTGTCGAACAGTAAAAAGAGAATCTAAAAACACTCTTAGCTTTATTTTCAATTTCTGTTACCTCGGTTTTTAACAACTATATTTCATGAAAGTTTGTTCAATATGTATAAGAAACAAAGTATTGCATAACTTCTGATATATCGGAAGTTCGCTGTATTCGCTGCAACTATAAACATCCAATATATAGGAAGTTTGTCTCTAGAAAGTCAATTAGTATAAAATGAAAGGAAGGACATCAGCAAACTTGCCATAAGAGATGAAGTTAATAAACAAAAAAACATATATCACAAAACAAGATATTAATTTTTTTTCCTGAGAACTTCCAGCTGTAGGTAGATTCCTGTAACTTGTACTCTGAGAAGTTTTTTGAAGCCATATCAGGGTGGCTACTCACCGGGAATTTCGGGAAAACCGGGAATTATGCTTGAATTTTACGGCGCCTTGAAAAAACCTGGAAATATGCTTGAATTTCGGTAACCATCGGGAATTCTCGTCGAGCGAGACGAGAATAATCCGGTAACGTCAGGAAGGTTCAGGCTTCAGGGCTCCAGTTAAACTCAAGTGATAAGTTCGGGAAACATGGTCAATCTTCGTATGATAAGACACGAGTCGACTCGGCACATTGATGTGTTCAAAATAATACGCATGGAATAGTTTGACAAAACGGTTGCAACCGAAACAGTTTTGACGTCGAAACAGTTGAAGCAGTCGAATGAAGCTATTGTAGACAATATGATAGCTTCACCCACCACATTTTGCCGAAACACGCAAATCAATCCAATGTCAAGCGTCGCCTCTTAGATTTGTTGACATTCTGTTGCAACTTACGCTGCAGGTTAAAGTTGCGACTAAACTTTTGGAGTTATCGTTTTGTTCTATTGATATCCGATGACGCTCACTGTTGCTGTCTGTTCTACTGCAGCTATTTGCAAAATTTTGAAATGTTTTGGTGCCGAATTATTGTTTCAATGAAACTGTTGCATACTTTTTAAATAACGAAAATACATCGACAGCAGGCTGTGCTGATGCATTTGTTTTGTTTACTTTTACCATTACCGGCAACAACAGGTGGGCAACAAGAAGAGATAATGTGAACAGCGTGTTTTGTTAATTAACCTTCCAGTTTATTTATTCAGTTATTATAAATAAAATGCAGAATTACTTAAACAATTTATCGTTGATAAAAACATTAATATAAAGTTCATTGGATGTTGTTTCAAGTGTGGAACGTTTTGTGTTGTAGTTTATTGACTTAAAGGCCTACTAACTCTAAAATCGTAATTTTTGACAAACTGTTTTAGTTTTGTGTGAATTATTATTTATTAAAACCAACAAGGTTATTATGTAGTTTCTTGCCACCAAACAAAATTTGAAAACTAGCTTAAATGGGTAAATAATTGACTACAATTTTGTGAGAATTTTTTATTCTGCGGAAATCGTTTTTACCGAACAATTCGAAAAAACTAATGTCATTTTAGTATTTTTGATATATTTCCGTTAATATTTTGATGTGTTGTTTTTGCGCTAAATACGAATTTGAAAACTATTTTGGTTTACAAATTATTTCTCGAGATATACCTAACGGAAAAACTACTTTCGCGGCGAATCACGATTAGCGATCATTATATACATCAGATTTTAACCACAACAAACTGAATTCACGCATACTCCTGCCGGAATGAAGGACGATAGGCCGTCACCTCCGCCAGGCACAATAATTTAACGTAAATTATGTCTATTTGTTGAGTAAAAAGTCATGATAAGTTCGGTTATGTTGGGTTAGGTCAGTAAAAAGTGTATTTTTCATGCCGAAAAAAATAATGTTTCCGGATAATCCAATTATATATTCGTGATCAGCATAAAAAACATTTCGCGGAAATTACGTATTTTACCGAAAAATTCGGAAAACTAATATCACAACTTATAGTATTTTTGACATATTTCTGTTAGTTTAAATAGTATTTTAACCATCGTTTTTTTATTTCGATGTGTTTTTTTTGTACTGAATAAGAATTTGGTCTATTACCATTATTTCTTGAGTTAAAACAAAAAACTACTTTCGCAGCGAATCGCGATTAGTGGCCATTACGCGATCATTATAATTATATAACAACTATTGGTAATTATGCACTTTCTTGCTATCTTTGAAAATACAATTTCATGTTAAAAAAGTGATGAAAAATGAGTTTATATCTCTTGAGGAGTTTGATTTCATCCGCGGAAAACTCTTTTTTTACCGAAAAATCGAAAAACTAGTTTTTTGATCTAATAATGAAAAAACCAACTTTTTTAAAAACCCTTATTTTTAGACAAGTTTTTTTTCCATTTCTCATGTTTTTTATGCTTAATACAAATATATAACTTGTTTTGTAGTCAAATTATTTTTTCAGCTCGAAAAATGCATTTTTTACTGACGTAACCAAACATAACCTAACTTATCCTAATTGTCTATTTTCTCAACAAAAATTCCTAATTTGCGTTAATTTAGAGCGTTTGGCCTCCGTGACAGGCTGCCGGCCGTCACTCCGGCGGGAATATAGGTGAATTCGGTTTTTGTGATTAATAGTTGTTGTATATAATGATCGCGTAATGGCCGCTAATCGCGATCCGCCGCGATAGTAGTTTTTCCGTTATTTCTCGAGAAATATTTGTAATAGACCAAAATAGTTTTTAAATTTGTATTCAGCGCAAAAAAACACATCAAAATAAAAAAAGATGATTAAATACCATTTAAATTAACGGAAATATGACAAAAATACTAAAATTTGTGATATTGGTTTTTTTTAATTTTTCGGTAAAATATGTTATTTCCGCGGAATAAAAAGCATATCTCGTGAAAATACAGCCAATTCTAGACCCATTTCAAGCAAAATGTTCCAAATTTGTTTGGTGACAAGAAAGTGCATAATTACCCAACTATTAATCACAAAAACCAAATTCATCTATATTTCCGCCGGAGTTACTGCCGCAGGCCATCACGGAGGCCAAACACCTGAATTTAACGCAAAATACGAATGTTTGTTGAGTAAATATACAATTAGGATAAGTTATGTTTGGTTAGGTAAGTATAAAATGCATTTTTCAGGCTAAATAAATAATTTTGTTTTCTTCACTATCAGATAAAAACCAGTTTTTTCGATTTTCCGTTAAAAAAGAGTTTTCTGCGTATGAAATCAACCTAAAAAAAACTCACATTTCACCACTTTCAACAAGAAATTGTATTTTCAAAGGTGACAAGAAATTGCATGGTTACCAAAACATGTAAAATGAAAAAAAGTTGTCGAAAAATAACGATTTTTAAATATGTTGGTTTTTCACATACTTATCAGACAAAAAACGAGTTTTGTTTTCAACTCGTCGTGTTATTGATATAACAGTAATTAATTAAAGCTGGGCCTATCGCAAATAGTCCGTAGGCTTATTAGTAAAAATTGTATTAAAGTAAGCTAGGCATATCACTAGATTTTGAGCCTACTTATCAATGAAATAAAAAATTTTAGGTAACTGCTAATTAAACCTAGGATACTTTTGCAATAATTCAATTTCTTTATGGCCCACAAGATTATTGACATGCCTAGCTATAAAACATGTGCTTTTTTATGTATTGTACTATAATGAGTGATTACGTTGATTCAGAAATATTTTCCTCTGTAAGCCTGCCTTGAATTTTGTTTGAAACCCCTTGGAAAAAACCTTGAATTGTGCTTGAATTTTTTTTACATGATTGAGTAGCCACCCTGCATATATATAAATATATATCTTTTTAGTATTAATTCTAGATCTGGTGTCCTTTCTTCAAATATTATTGTTACTATTAATAGTATGATTTGTGGCTGAAAATAAATTCACTGCCAGAAGAAAGTAAATAAAAATTACTTAAAATTGTATTTGTAGACATGTACTAAAATTTAAACTACTTTTTAAAGCACTTGCATTTTGTGATAAAGTACACAATTTAGGAAATTATTTCTGAATTTTCTTATCTAACTCCATAAATTAATAATTTTACTGAGAAAATATTAATATTTACTTTGAATTGTTGTCAGTCTTTTATGTCATTAGACACCTTTTTATAATATTATTTAAGCAATCTAATCATTATCTTAGAATTCACGGGTCGTGTTTGCCCTGCACCTTGCGAGGGCGCTTGTGTACTTGGCATCAACGAGCCTCCAGTTACAATCAAGAACATTGAGTGTGCCATCATAGATCATGCGTTCGAACAGGGCTGGATCAAGCCTGAGCCGCCAGCAGAACGGACAGGCTTTAAGGTAGCTGTGGTAGGTTCCGGACCTGCTGGCATGGCAGCAGCTCATCAACTCAACAAGGTGATCCAATCAACATTTTTATTTTCGTTTAGTTGTGTTTAGTCACACACTTTTACTAGTAAACTCAAAAAAGTGAGTTTAATAAGATATCTAGTAACTAATAATCTAATTCTTTTAGAAAATAAAGTAGTTTTCAGTCATTAAAATGATAAATTGACTCATTTGAAATGGTGGTTGCCGTTGGAAATAAATAAATAAATAAACAAACTTAAAAATAATTGATATTTGTTTTTCAATACTAAATAAATATATGTTCTTATAAAAAAGATGTTGTTCTTTGTAAGTGCATCTGCATAATACAGTGTTAAAACAAATAATGATTTTATTTGGAAAACACCTGAGTAGGGAAACAGTTTCATTCAAAGGGACTTTCATAAAATAAACACAATTTTCAAAGTAGCATGTGTTAATATGTGAAACAATCAGATTCTCAATAAGCAAATAGTCTAACAGTGTTCTGTCAATAATATTAATGGCTGAAATAGCCTGTAGATAGCATGCATTGTTGTTATTTTTCTTTTTTGAAAACAAAATTTCATCGTGAACTACATTGTTTGTCAGTACACTCGGAGTAATCACGTCCTAAAATCATGCAGCTAAGAATAGTATTATTTAATTTTCTAAAGTAAAATTTTTTCGTGTTTGGTTATGAAGTGTGGTTTTGTTTATTTTTTTTATCATATTTCTTTCTGTCAAATTGAAAATCATTTTAGAAACTTGTATATATCTTATTATAAAGCTAAAAGAGACCACTCACTCATTTGTCAAGTTATGAAGCACTTCCTGCATCCAAATCACATCATATATATTTGAATTAAAGATCTTCATCCAAAACAAAATATTTGGATAAAAAAATCACAAAAGTAGGCTTTTTCACTCATAAACAAAAAGGTTGCATTTTTTTTAAAGGGAGTCTAGAAATCAATCAAATTTGAAAAAATATGAGTGTTCTCTATCTAGAAGATAGTGGGCTTAACTTTTAAAAAATACATCCTAATCGGAAATCTGACCATGTCAACTGTCTTTGGATTTAACTTAACCCTTCGCACACGGCAAACAGACATAGACCCAGCCTCTACTTTGCCTCATTCGCAATTAACAAATATATCCAAAATAAAATATTTCTGTCGTGCGCATGGGTGCGGCAGCTAATCAGAGCGTGCATGGTCGTGTACCGTCTCCTGCCTTTGCACACACGAAAAACAGAAATATCCTCGGTCTGTCCTTCCACCCAAACACATTGTTTTCAACACTTCACGTTGTTTTTCTTTGTTTTATAGTTTTCAGTTATTTTTTTGTAGTTATTATTGTATCATAAATGACAGATACTGTTAAAATTGTCAACTAAATGTTGGAAATTTTTTTTATATTTGTACTTTTTATTATAATTGTTCATCAATGATAAAATGGCTTTAAAAAATATAATTTTAACTTTAAATATAAATATATATTTTGTTATGTTCCTTTATATTTCTACAACTTAAAAAAAGTTAACTTCACATTTAATTACTATTATTTCTTATACATAATTATGCAATACTTTAAAATGGGGTAAAATAATTTCCGCCTGCAAAGGTTTAAAAACAGTTTTTCAAATTTTAAATATGTCAAAATAATATGAATCAGGAATTAAATTTTCGACAACTTTTCTTTGACTTTTTCACTATATCTACTGTTTAATTACAAAATTACTTTTAATTTTGGAAAAGATCAGTGAAATTCTTGTGCTTTGTACTTGAAATGAGAAATGAAGACACATTCTTTGTTCATATTTTTTTGCAGGCCAAGGTGCCCATATGAGTGAATATGCAAACCAAGGCTGAAGGTCAATGTTAGCTGAGTGAAGCAAGGAAGGTTAGAAATAACGGACCGAGGCCGAAGGCCGAGGTAGGCACGGTAACCGTGCAGAAATATACTGTATTTGTAAATATTGGTTACTACATAATTTATAAAAACTAATCTTAACAACTTGACTGTTGGCAATGAATAGTATATTTTTATTTGTTGTTTCCTTTTGTAATATCATTAATAAACCACTACAATTAGTATAAGATAAATTATTCTAGCAAAATATTTTTTCAGTGCTTTGACACCAAGGTATCGAACCTTAATAATAATTGAGTGTAAAAAAATGCTTAAACGATAACTAATTTGTGGAGAATTTGTATGTGGTTAAATGGTAGAGATATTTTTGTTCATTTCCATTTCAATGAATATGTTTATATTTTCTCAAGTATTTCATGAAATTTTGTAAAGAATATAATTCATTTAAATTCTTGAATAAAATTTTAGTACATTAGCAAACTTACCTTGCAAGGTAAGTGAAGTGTCTGTCTTGAGAAAAATGTGACATCAAACATCAGTACCTCATAACCTACTAAATGTAAATAAAAATTTATGAAGGATTCATTATAACAAGACTATAAAAAGAAATAATAAATGACAATTACAAAACCCTTTTTATGGTATAAGAACTACTCTTTTTTCTTTTTACATTCCAATGGAATAATATACACTTGATTAATTTAATTTACTCTTTTTGTATTGTGAATGAGATATTCATAAGATTTATCAGATCATTTGGTGTGCTCTCAGGCTGGTCATTTGGTGACAGTGTATGAACGCAATGATCGTATTGGAGGATTGCTGCAGTACGGCATTCCCACGATGAAACTGTCCAAGGAAGTGGTTCAGAGGAGAGTGAGGCTGTTAGCAGATGAGGGAATCACCTTCAAGACTAATATCAATGTCGGCAAAGACATAAGTGCTAAGGTAGACAATAGCTACAATATATAAATATATGTATATATATTATTTTATATATCAACTTGTTTTCCAAACCTTAAAAAAGTTCAAGAATGTCTTATTTTACCAGACGGAGTTATAGCTAAGCCCTCTCTAATAGTTAACCTTATTGTGACTTCCGCAAAAACTTATGGTCACATTGAGAATCGAACCCAGACCTGCTGCGTGCAAGCCATTGCATTAGCCCTTGGGTACAATTGCACCATTATTATTTAATCTTAACATAAATATTTATATAATTTGTTAGGCGTTGACTTGCCATGCAACTGATCGGAATTCAATTCCTAGTGAATTCACCCATGTGGTGCTGAAGTGTCCCACATGTTGTTTGATTATTATCTGAAGGTGTTACTTTAAGGAACCTACAAATAACAATGGACTTCTCTCTACAACAAGGGAACTATATTGTAGAGAGTATTATTCGTCCACTAAAAGTATCCACTAAAACCAAGTGATACTTCTATATTTTTGGTTCTTTGAAAAGACTATAAAGTTTTGATAAAGATCTATTACCATTGAATTTAAAGTGTTTACAGTAGAATATAGAATAACAATTTAAAAGAAAGTAATCGTGATTATATTCTGGTGTATGAATTTTAAATTGTGTTAAAGAAAACCTTGAATATAAAAAAAATTGTTATCTCCCAACCACCTTTGATTAATTGATATGAAGGGCCCTCCCACCCACTCATACAACTAGACAAGTTCCTCTTCTTGTCTGTACTGACAAGTCCCGCCCACGACTATATAATTTAATCGCCAACCTTCTTACAATTGTAAGATATTAGCAATGAAAGTTCCTATTTCATATCTAAAGCTAGACATTTCAGAAATTATTTAAATATATAGCAGTGACTAAGAATTTGTTAAAATTTGTATGGATTATGAAGTTTTAAAAGAGAAAGATATTGAATAATATCTCAGTTACCAAACAAAAAAGTTTATCTTCCTTTGGCAACATTGGATAAATGCATATAACAGATACACCAGATAAAATGTAACATAGTGTTTAGAGAATTGATATGCCAACTGAACGAAGATCACTCAATAGCATTGCTGAAAAGATAAGAAACAAGCTAAAAAATATTTTATGCCGTTTAGATCAGTCTAAGTCAACTAATTCTTTAAACTTTGATCATAATTTCTATAGAAGGAAAACTTCTTTCTTTTCACACATGGTCTTTAATATTATAAACACAACAAATATATGAATCAAATGCATTGGCAGGAACTCTACGAAGAGTATGATGCACTGGTATTATGTACTGGTGCCACTTGGCCTCGGGACCTGCCTATCCCTGGACGCCAGCTAGAAGGCATCCACTTTGCCATGAGCTTCCTGGAATCATGGCAGAAGAAACAGATGGGTGACACAAACATCAATCCTCTGCTTGCCAAGGACAAAGATGTCATAATCATTGGAGGTGGAGACACAGGATGTGATTGTATTGCTACATCTCTTAGACAGGTAAGTTGGAGCTCTCACTTCTAACTTTATGTAATAAAAGTACAATACAACCTTGATTATACCCGGCATTGCTCTATCTGTCTGTTCGTGTCATTTAGCTTGACAGTTCGTCAAAAAATCAGATCAGTAGTACATGGTTAGAATGCAACAATAAACAATGCACACTAGTAGAATCGAATAATCTGTCTTAAAAAAACCTCTAAAGGTCCTCAATCAGTTGACTTTAGTAAGTAGCAAAGACTGGATGATAGTTTATCATCTACACTCATTTCAATAATTTTCAATACATTTTCCTCTTATCTCTTAAATCAATATCTTAAGAATGAATAAATAAATGTTCAAACAATTTATGAATTGGCAAAATGCTTATTATTTATAAAATGTTTCAAATACAGTGAACATTCCAAAATATAATGATTATGGTACTGTACCCTGTTGCATTACAAAGACAATCCGGTCTATAGAGCCTTTTGTATTCTTTATGTATGTGCACTGTTTGTAGATTGAAATTAATGTTTAGACTAATTTATAAATTACCTGCTATTTTTCATAAATTATCTCTCATATTGTTGTAATAAATTGATTGACTCTTACTTTTTTCTCTTAGGGCGCTAAGAGCATTGTAACCTTTGAAATTCTGCCAGAGCCACCAGTTTCCCGTGGCCGTGACAACCCTTGGCCGCAGTATCCAAGAGTCTTCAAAGTTGATTACGGACATGAGGAAGTCAAACTTAAGTTTGGAAATGACCCTCGTCAATTCAGCACGTTGAGCAAGGTAAGAGTTCGTACCTTAAATAAATTTATTTTTGTGATTCTTTATGCTACCATCAAACTATAGAGTTACTTTTTTGATTGAAGGAAGGGTAAATTTCATTTATGTATCCTTTCATGATGATTCATTAAACAAATCTGGTGTTCATTATTTCTAACTTTTTATAATGATACAGAAGCATTATTTATATTTCCAATACATATATGTTCCACCTAGGAGTTCCTGGATGATGGTAATGGCAATGTGGCTGGTATTCGCACAGTGACAGTCAACTGGACCAAAGATGAAACTGGTCGATGGAAGATGGATGAAGTTCCAGGCTCAGAAAAGGTACAGAACTTTAAGAGCAAGCCAACAATTTAAAATTTTTAAGCTGTACTTTATTTTTCAAATATTAATTTCTTTTTTAATCTGAAGATTCTCTTTAATTTGTAAGTGTTGTAGTGCTTGAAGCTGGAGTTGAAAACTAATGATTTAAGAAAATTTGACAAACTATCAGCAACATTTCTAAAGTTTAAGTAAATTTAAATTTTGGAATGTGTATTTTATCCTGTCAGAATTTCTTCAATTACTCAGAAAGAAATGGCCTCTCTATTTTTGGTTTCTCTGTTTTGCTCAGTTATGGGGTATTCACCTTTAGTAAAAATATGTGTTAAGTTTATAACAAATCAGTCTGAATTTTATAGTTTAATAAGTGATATAATTTTGACAGGTGTACAAGTGTGACTTGGTGCTGTTGGCCATGGGTTTCCTGGGCCCAGAACGGTACATTTCAGCAGACCTAGATCTCAACCTTGATCCTAGGTCCAACTATGAGACACTAACCAACAAATATATCACCTCTGTCCCCAAAGTTTTTGCTGCTGGAGGTAAATTTAGACCTTATAATTAAATGTAATAAAATTTAAGGCTTGTCATTCTGATAATCATTGCAACAATACCAACAAATATAAAACAGACAATCTTCGCTCATTTTGAGCTAAGCCCTCAAACCTCAATAATGCCTTTATCAATAGTTTCTATACATTTGAAATATTTTAAGTCCAAGAGTAAGCAATACTGTTGCCTGTCATATGCTGAGCAGGAAGTGCTGAAAAATGGGACCTGTCAGCCTCTTTGTTGTCTTGGTTAAGTAGGCCTATCATGACACACTCTGCATGAGGGGAGGGCCCGTTAAGATGAATCTTTATTGAATGGTAGGATCTATTTGTACAGACAATTATAAAAATTTATTTTAATTTTTAACAAAAAGTAATTGGTGAGTAGTGTAGTTTGTTAACCCTCCGATGGTTTAATGTCGAAAATCGACCTTTACAACGTATCTGCCATGGTTTAGAGTCGAAAAATCGACCTTCACTATTTTGTGTCTTACGGGTGTTCATCCTTCACTAAACATCCTATATTATATGTCATTTGAAACAGCTGGTTCTACTGTTTAGTCTGGTGAAAGTTTTATTTGGATGGCGTGGATCTAAATGTCGAAAAATCGACCTTTACAACGTATCTGCCATGGTTTAGAGTCGAAAAATCGACCTTCACTATTTTGTGTCTTACGGGTGTTCATCCTTCACTAAACATCCTATATAATATGTCATTTGAAACAGCTGGTTCTACTGTTTAGTCTGGTGAAAGTTTTATTTGGATGGCGTTGGCCTAGACTAAACAAAATACAATTCCATATTTGACAGTTCCAACTGTCAGCCCGCCATTGTTGTTTACTACTGTGTCGCATCTTCGTTGTTTTGGTCGTAATAATGTTTCGTTTTTAGTGGTTTTTACGTGAAAATGTCTGAATTACATACGAGTGAGATTGATAGGGAGTTCAATGATTCTGGAGACTCCAAATTACAACACTTCTGGAGACCATCTAGGGGTAACAGGAAAAGAAGAGCTCCCATCAGCAGGAGTGAGTCAGATTGAGCGGTTTTCACCATTGCGCCTGTATATAGTTTTTTGTACATAACTTATTTATTTTAGTAATGAAGTCCTTACAAGTTTATATTTTCTTATTCAGTTATAAATTCTGCACAAAAAGGCTATCTTAGAATTTTTGTATTGTACATAGTGAAAATTTTGTGTGTGTGTAAAGTGTGAAAAACATTGTGGATTTTCATATTCTTCCTATTCTCTCCGTTAAAGAAAATCCCAAACTACTTGTTAAGTCATTTTGAAATACATATAATAATACTCCATAGTTTTATGAACAAAATGATGTATAATAAACCCCATTTAGATAAAAAATAATTTTTTTACAGATTTTTAAAAATAAGGCTGCAAATTGGTAAAAATGGGGTGAACCACCAGAGGTAAAATAGTGAACCATCGGAGGGTTAAAGCCCAATTTCATAAGGTCAAAGTTCTGAGAGTTCGATCCCAATCAGTGTCGTAATAAATTTTGAAAGGGACAGCTGATAACACTAGATGTTTATTAGTCATTGGGCTATTAAGTAATGAGGATTTATCATTGCTGTATGCTTTTTACTGATGTTCGATTCATTAATGGTTAACAGCTCATTAAAGTGTTTAGCAATTACTCTCAAAAGTCAAAAGAATAGAGTAAAAAATTACTCTAGAGAACTGTCAATTGTGAGATCCAAAATTACAGTTGTTAACCCATTGAGTGTGAAGCAAACTTGTGCATGGCAATTAGCTAAGCCTTTCGTTACCGCACAAAAAATAAAAACTATCTAAGGAATACCATTAAGTGTAACCAATAGATACCGGACCCTTTTTAGGCTGAATTATACCAATTTAATTATATTACAACTAATGTAACGTAACTAAACTCACTAACAAATATTATAACCTATATAATATAACCAAAGGCATAACAAAACAAATATACACAGAGAGATGACAGTGGTTATTTGAAACGAAACAAACAGCTGAGTTGTCAACACCTTCTAAATCAGCTGTTAACAAAGAAAAAGTATAAATATACATAAATAAATAAATATATATTCGTAATCTATGTTTATTTGTGATTTATTTCATATTACATAAATGGTATCGTTGTAATAAAACAAATATGCGCAGACAGATGACAGCGAATGATCGTATGAAACAAAACAAACAGGTGACTATCAACACCTTCTCAATCAGCTGTTAACAATGAAAAAATATTGATATAAATAAATATATATATATATTCTAAAACTATGTCTATTCTTAACTAATTTCATATTACATATGATTGGTATAGTTGTAAAATGAAAATTATATTTTAAAAAAATTAGAGCGTCCTAATATCCGGACGTTGGTATTTCTTGACCGCCCAGTCCGGCTATAAGGACTAACGAATTTATTGACTGCCCAGCCCACGTCCGGTTATAAGGACATTATTATTTCTTGACTGCCCAGCCCACGTCTGGTTATAAGGCCATTAGTATTTCTTGACTGCCCAGCCCACGTCTGGTTATAAGGCCATTAGTATTTCTTGACTGCCCAGCCCACGTTTGGTTATAAGGACATAAGTATTTCTTGACTGCCCAGCCCACATCTGGTTATAAGGACATTAGTATTTCTTGACTGCCCAGCCCACATCTGGTTATAAGGACATTAGTATTTCTTGACTGCCCAGCCCACGTCTGGTTATAAGTACATTAGTATTTCTTGACTGCCTAGCCCACATCTGGTTATAAGGACATTAGTATTTCTTGACTGCCCAGCCTATGTCTGGTTATAAGGACATTAGTATTTCTTGACCACCCAGCCCATGTCCGGATATCAGGACGTTGGTATTTCTCGACCACCCAGCCCATGTCTGGATATCCTGACGTTGGTATTTCTCGACCACCCAGCCGATGTCCGGATATCCGGACGTTGGTATTTCTCAACCATCCAGCCCATGTCCGGATATCCGGATGTTGGTATTTCTCGACCGCCCAGCCCAAGTCCGGATATCAGGACGTTAGTATTTCTCGACCGCCAAGCCCATGTCCAGATATCCGGACGTTAGTACGGAAAGGGTTAATGTTCTGCTATCAGTCACTTCATTTCTTTATTACTTTAAAAAGAAGAGTATTATTATATTTTGACTCATAATGTATATTCTTGGATACAAATACTTATATACTTGAAATAAATTTATTTAAGAACATAAATGATTCCCTATAGTGAGCAATAGGTGGGACTGTTTCTCGTTTATTGAACTGAAACAAACAAAACTGACAAAAAACATAAAGTTCACTTGTGAGCGCTATTTACCAGCTTTGAATATAACTACTATACAAATAACGCAACTGAGTGACTTCAATCAAACGCTTTCTAGCGGCATCAATAAGACCAATGACACAGCGTTTGTGTCATTCGGCCTCTGGTCTCTGATCTACGATGACGCATATGCAGTATCTTTCGCCCACAGTGGATTAAAGAAAATGTTATCTCATCATCCACCTATTCTTCTACTCTTGCTATACAACTTTGAAATATCTCTTACATCTCTTCACTAAGAAAATGAACAGGCTTATTTTACACTACCTCACATTTTTATCACAATGCATTTTGTACAAATAGAAAACACTGCAATTTGTGCAAATTGATATTCCACTGGCTGCCTCGAAATGAAAGTCATTGGAAGCCACTGATGGCCCTGTATATAAGCCTACTGGTTGGCTAGTGAGGAGGCGTCCACTTCTAGCTGCCACTACCCTATGTACGTACATACATGCTCCTAATGCCACCACTATAGTTCTTCATTGAAAAAATTCTTCACTGCATGTCAGTGCTTTCTTTGATCTTACTAACGAAAATTGAACTATGTTTAACATAAAATTATTATGATAAGTTAATTTTTTGTTTGGAATGTAATGTTGTTAAATATTTTATTAATTTTTGAACTGAATTATCAAATTAAAAAACATTGCCTAATCTACAGAGTATTTATTATGGATTGATTTATATACTCTGTGGTTTTCATCTTGTATTAAACGGCATGTGAATATATGTTTGCAGACTGTCGACGTGGCCAGTCACTGGTGGTGTGGGCAATTTCGGAGGGTCGACAGGCGGCTCGTGAAGTAGACGCATTCCTTCTTGGCAGCACAACCCTCCCAGGTCCTGGAGGGGTCATCACTACACTCGTCTCACAGAAAGGCTAAATATCGGTTTGTAACCCTGATATTATATATGTAAAACCTTGGAATGTCTTCCTGTAGATTGTTCTTTCCTCATCCTCTAGCTAATGTTTGTACAGTAGAACATCGATAGCTCAACACTATTATTAGGTAGTATTTGTTCATTAGAGCCTCGATGCACTCGATACTTCAATACTAGCCATGGCAACGTGACCTGATAGTATTATTTTCTGTGCAAAGTTTAGTCTAGTGCAAATCAACAGTACCAAAAAACACTTAAAAACTACCAATTTTGTTGGGCATTAAGTTACTTTTACTTGTAAGTACTGAACTGTCCATACTTTAATAACTATGTACTGTATAACTCCATACCAATTTGGTAGGGATGTTACAGTAATACATAGTTTTGTTAAATGTTTTTACTATTTATGAAGAAAATGCAGTATAAAAGCTGATTTATTATTTTGTGTTTACAATACAGTCCTTAGAGTTCGAAATATTGATACTTGAACATTACCCTAGTCTGTACAACATTACATTGTTGAGGTTATACTGTATTTACAAGATGGTATGTTCTTTGTGTTGTGAGTGCTCTACCACCCACCTAAATATTGACCTATTACCTTAGATATATGAAAAGTGAGTGTTATTATCAGTAATCGGTTCCATTTTTTTTTTTCGGTTCCGGTTCGGTTCTTTACTTAAATCGATTCTCGGTTCTGAGTACTTTTTGAGAATGTCTCAGAAAATATTTCTAATACCTTTACGACAGTGAATCAACAAATTATCTGAAATCAGTCAGTAAAAACAGTGTATAGTACTTTGGCGATTTCTGCAATATGAAGTATAATACACCCTAAAAATCTATAAAATGACTACAATATTTCCAATAACTATAGAATTGGTAACATTTTATTTATTCTCAGGGTATGATTGCTTACATTTTTTGCATAAAGAAAGTATTCACTTTACATTTTAAAAAGTATACAATTTAGCTAAATGGAATATAATTCTCAAATTAGTATGAAATTGAAATCTACCTTGAGGAAATTACAAAACTTATAAATAAACCTAGAGAAAATTAAAAAAAACCTGCCATTTTAGGTCTGTTTTAGTAGTAAAACTTATAAAAAAAACAAATCACAACAAGCGATTGAAATTATCACAGCTAAATTTAACACATTCGATGCTGAAAAAATAATTTAAAAACATGTAAAAAACGTCAGATGCTAAAATAATATTTTGTACCAAAACAATACCTTATATAGTCAGGAAACAGGGTTGATACACCAAATCCAGTTTATGGCCTCAATTCTGGTAGATCGGGGCTTCCGAAGTGACCGTCCGCCAGTGATGGAGCCGCACATCGCAACAAAATCCATGCGCGCCGCGAGACGCCTGCCGCCATTAGAACAGTGACAATAGTTATAAACACAACTCGATACATCACAATTATATACACACACTCTATTTACATATAATTACAGCCCATCCATCCATCCATCCAGTACACATTGTCTTTTGTAGCCAACTGGAAAAAATGACGCGACCCACGAACGAAAAACACCGAAACGTGACGCGAGAAACAGGCTATAATGCGGCGCAAATCCGACCCTTCTAAGGCAAGAGGCTAGACGACACTGAACCCTACAAGCCAGCATTGCTCCGTCCACCGCCGGCGACCGATGTGCTGCGTGCGCAAGTACGCTACCCCCGCCAGCGTTCGACTCGCACGAAATGTGTTAAGAGGTTGATGTAATTGTAGTACATAAAAAATAAACAGCAAAAACAAATAATAATATAATTAATTAATTACATAAAAATATTTTTATTAACTATTGAGTTAGTTGAAAAAACCTATTTTTATTAACTTTTGGTTCTTTGCTACTCATTGCTACTCGCAATCATAAATAACTATACAGCCAATAATACCATAAATGTTTTAAGAAATTAGAGTATACAGTTTTAAATTTAAGAAATAAACTATTTTGGGTCAGTAAATGTTAAGTCAGTGCAAATTTAAAACATTAATCCTTCAAGACTTTTTAAAAATAAAAAAAGTTAAATTAATTTAACTATTTTAAAATAAAAATGCTAAAGTCTCATTTTGTTTAGTTTTGACTCAATATTAATCTTAAAAATGTATTATTAAATCCAATTCCCTAGGGTTTTTATGAATTCTTTTTTCAAATAGTTTTTTAATTAGCATAATACGTGTTGGTACATATATTAATTAAATAAACTCTAATAGGTTAAGTTAATCATAAAAACATTTTATTTTTCCAAAAGGTGTTTTTTATCAGGCAGGAAGTGATAAGAAAGGGTTGAGATTAGGGGTGTGCGAGTAGTGATTTTTGAGTTCAAGTCGAGTAGTTGGCATTTTTTTCGAGTAGTATCAAGTATTTTCAAGCGAGTATTTACAGAAGGATACAATAGAGGTGTAAATTTCAACATTGCCAACTATTCAATAAATTGTGTGGAGAGCTTTAAATATTTAGGAGTTACCATTAATAGTTCAAATTCTGAAGATTTAGAGATACAAAGTAAACTAGCAAATGCCAATAAGAGTGTAGAGGCTTGTACTAAACTTTTATCATCCAAACTTTTATCAAGATGCTTAAAATTAAGGTTATACAAGACCATTATACAGCCAATTTTATTGTATTGAAGTGAAACATGGGTCCTTTCCAAAAGAAATCCTGTTGATCACTTTGTACTGAACTAGTTCAAATCATAATGAACGAACTCGTTCACTACGTTGACTAGTTCATTTGACTGTCGTCGTGTACTACCTATTCTTAGGCGTATTGTTCAGTTCATAATTACGTGTACCAAACTGATAACGTATGATTAAGGGTAAAATAAAACACAAACATTTTTTATTGTTAACTTATAAAACTGTTTACTCTTAAAACTAAATTAAGATGTAAATCTGATATTTTGTGAAATACAACTACTCGATCAAACTTCGAGTAGTTTTAGGAGCTTCGAGCCGAGTTCGAGTAGTAAAATACTCAATCAAATACTCGAAGTTTTAAGTATTCGCACACCCCTAATAATTTATACATTTATACTAATAATTTATACTAATAATTTATACATGTTTTACATTTTACAAAACAGTTTCATAACTATCCCTCTAGCTTAATGCTATTTCGAAGGATATACTATAAATATATTAAATACTATAAATACAAAATATTGTGCAAAACATATACACAAAAGTTAACAATACGATAATTTTACAAAGCATTATAATTAAAGTACATAATACAAATAATATCCAAAATAGAACCCTGTAGAAACGAAATAAACAAGAACAAGAAATTCTTCAACAAAGAAAGTGAAATTCAGGCTTATCTGCCAATAGAATTTGTCAGTTATTCTGGTAGAAACCAATATAGTCCAATGCTTGTTTCTTACTCTTTAGTATCTTTTCAGATCCTGTCTCTACTACTGTTACACACACACACACACGCACACGCACACCGCGCACACACTAGGGGTGTGAGAGTAGTAATTTTTGAGTTCGAGCTGAGTTGAGTTTATTTCGAGTATCGAGTATTTACGAGCAAGTATTAACAGAAAGATTTCCTGCACATCCAAGACAACTGTAAAAGGCAGACACCATCCTAAGCCTATGTTAAGTTTTGCCAGATTAGTAAATATATACATCTAAACTGAACACAATAATTTTGATTTGTTGTTTGTAACTGTAACATTTGATAAATAAAACTTTTTAATTCCTGCCTTCCGATATTTTTATGTGGCATTGTTTTGTTTAACCTTTTTCCTTTTTTCAGAACTAATACTATGTAAGAAATTAAGAAAGTATATTATTAATTGAAACAACGTGGATTATAAAGGTTTAATCTGTTCACTCATATCACAGATCAGATTTTCTATGCAAGCCAATTATACTGTTTCACAGCCGGCAGATATTTTATCTGGTGGTTTAGTTCAAAGTGTACTGCGAAAACGTAGTGAAGCTTGTTGGCGAAAGCTGCATCCAACCAAACTGATGTTAAAATTCAGGCGTCATTTGCTTTCAGAATTGCCTCCTCTCAACAAAAAATTGATTGTGTACACGCCAAGAAGAGTGGATCTGTATTCTGTGGGTATTTAATTCAGTAATAACAAGGTTACAACTAATCGGAAATAAGCTGTGAATTATATAATCAAATTTGAAAATCTGAATGATAAAGACTGTAGTTCAATCGATTGATATTAATAACTAAGCAGGTTTACTAAAAATAAATTTTAAAGTCGCCTAGGATGAATTAGGTTTTAAATTATGATCGGTAATGAAATGTGTGCAACTTGAAACTATTTGGATACATGAGGCTACACCTAACAACATAAATAATTATTTCGTAACGATAAATTCATGAAAACCTGGCGTAATCGAATGAAAACTATGGACATAGTCGGCTAATATAATAGGTCTAACCGATATTGGCGACGAGATGCAGTCTGAAATATAAACTTATGAATAAAAAACAAGACGTTTGATAAGGCTTCGGTTCAATAAAAATTATTTTCCGAATCTCTAAATTCGTCGTATTTTGTTTAGAAAAGGTCTTCCAACATGTTTCTCCATCACTTGGATTGATTCGTGGTTGTTATACAGTTTGCATCGATGTCAATATGAACAGGTAAAAAAATTTTTTAACAAGTAAAGATGAATAACAAGTGTTAGTATTAATGAAGAAATGTTCACGACCTTAACTTATTAATAAGTTAATTAACTTATTAATTCATTGTTAATGAAAAAGTTTCCAAATCTGCATTACAGTAAACCCTTACTAAGTCGTCACCCAATAACACAACAGTCTGAGTAACTAGAAAGTAAACAGCTGACAGGTTCACAAATCTAGCTGGCTTTAGATTATATGTATTTCGACTTAAGGACTGCTGAAACGAGCTGAGACTTGTTGGATGGATATTTGACATTTCTTTACAGATGCAATAACTATTCAGGGTGGAAAATAATATGGACACGCTTTCACAACAACGTTATTTTTTCCATAGATAATTTAATTTTTTTAAATATTGTGTTCCATAATTTTTGACCAGAATAATTTATTTATAACCGTTAAATAGCGGAGAAATAATATTATTCAAATTAGTTACTTTGAATTCAAATGACCGCTACTCATTGGAAAGGATAAACCTTTTGTAGTCCGGTTTGCAGCAATAAATTTCTCTTGAATAGACCTTCAAGATGAAATGTCGCTAATGGCGTCAAAAAGTATGTTCTTTGTAACCATGATTATGTACAAGGTTTCACTTTTACAAGTGAAGTCATACAAAAGTTGTGAAAGTGTTCCCATATATTTTTTTTCAACCTGTATACATATAACAAATAAATTTATTATGTAACTCAAGTCTATCCTGTGTTCTTTTGTTAAACCCCATTAAAAATTTCAATGTTGTGGATAACTTGACAACCCCCAAACTTGACATACTCTACAAAATTTGTAGATATTGAGGTGTTTTTGTACTAGCTACTTTGATATTTGTATTTAAATATTCCAACTCCTTCAAAGGAAACACTTGAAAGCAACAAATTACCATTTTTCATAATCAATTATTTCGTTTAGATTTTATAAATCGATTACTATATGGACTAAATCCATAACTTCTCATATTAATCGATTACATACAAAAATATATTGTTTAAAACTATCCATAATCTGCTGTAGGCGTAATGGCGTAAATAATTGATGATAATTTGTAATAAATTGTCATAAATTATTTGTTATCTTAATGTATCCACAAAAATATGTAGACTGTATAATATCCCAATAAAAAGACAAATCAGTAGATCCTGTCTTGTATGTTTAACTCTAAACTTGCAAGTCTGAAGTATGTATTTGATTTGCACTCTTGAAAATGAATGTACTGTAAATTTGCACTAAGCACATCTTGAAGGTCAGTTTCACTCCTATAAAAGAGATTTTTTAGAATATTAAGAAAAAAAATATTAAGTGCCCGTTTTCAATCAGTGGCAGTTGAACTTTTTTCAAAATGTAGCGAATTTAAATCTCATTAACTCTAGGTAACCTAGCTGAACCTAAAGTGTCAAGTTTTCCTACAAAAACAAACTCTTATCTGTCTGGATATACAACTCACAAAAGTAATACCTTAAGATAATTGTTGTGTGTTGTAGGCTAGCTGAGGTCATTCAAGGATCAAGTTTGTGGATGTTCCAGGCCAGGCTGTTTGCCAGAAGACAGTATTAGCCAGTAACTATATTGTTATATTCAGATATATTTATTTTGTAAATCAAAAGAATTAGATCTGTAAGGAAAATAAGTTGTATAAATTATTTTTATTGTTCTTAATCTAATGTAGATTGTATATTACAAGCGAATACAAGCTCCGAAGTAGTTCTCGCCTGAATCGATTTGCCCAGCAGTTGAACAAGATGTAATTGTACATCTACGTACCCAGATTAACGGAAACTACAATAGCAATAAATGTAAGATTATACAAATCTTGATTCTACGTAGATACCAAAGAATGCAGTGGCGGTATTCAAGTCTCCTGATTATCTTATTTCTCTCCATGTTAATGTTATTGTGTACATATTCTACTGTAGAATGTTATACATTACGACTGCTGTTAAGTAGATGCATTTGGTCGAAGGTTGTGTCCTGTATTTTATATTGTTATGAACAGATGGAAGTGTACAGATATGTTTTGCTATGTTGTTTATCAATAAACCTTAGAAAAATGTTATTTAGTTTTCTTCCCCAGTTTATTTGCGCTTTTTATGGTTGATTTCTAGGTGTACTATATGTGTTTTTATTTTGTAGTAGCATGTGTAAGACAACAGTTAGTATGAGTGGTTGTTTTATTTAGTTGTGAGCTTTCACTGTCAAGAACATGTTTGTGAATAGCAAACTGTACATGTATTAAAGGTAATATTCATGTACACACAGGAAACTGATTATTTTTACTAATTAACACCTCCTATAGTTTTAATTTAATTAAGGATAAATGTAGAGGATTTTACTCTCCTAACTCTGCTATATAATAAAAGAATTTTCAATCTTATAATCTAAAAGGTAAAATAAATACCAATACAATTTTAAATGAAGATTTCAACAATCTTTTCAATGTTAGAGGTTCAATGTTAGGTTGTAATTATGCTCACTCTAAGGCATTGATGCAGATCAACCAATTTGATAGGATTAGTGGTTTTTAATTAGGTTATAGCAATGCTTCATCAATACCTTATTTTAGAGAGACAATAATGCCTTGTGTTACAGGTAGAGTGATAGTAACGAAAGATAATTAAAAATGTAACTTATAACATTTTGCTACTGCTAGTGATTAGAAAAATATATCAAATTATATGTGTGAGAATATGAGAATATAAGAATATAAATATACACAATACATGAGTAGATAGGTCTATCTAAAATAATAATGAATATAAGATATGGGGCTTTGTAAAATAAAATTAGGCTCATTTTAGTATACTGAAAACAAATTTCAGATTAAAGTGAAGTTAACAATAATTACTGAACAATATGTTCATTAAAATCGCCGTATTCATTCATAAAACCTTTTGTACATTTAATAAAACATTATAAAAATGTAAGGTGATTTTTATATTCATCCTGAAATGTTTGAACTGACACAAAATAAATGAAAGATTATAATAATCAGATAATTTACTCTATTTGAAACTAATTAATAATTTGGAAACGGCCCACAAAATTATATAACAATATTTACTGTAGTTCTATCCACGAACAACTGATAAGCATTGAAGCACTATAGCAGAACATATAATAGTTCCAGATTCAATACTGCAACCTTTATCCTCAGCTACTTTCTCCATGTCGAATGGAAAATTTGATAAAAATTATAAATATTCCTTGTACACTATTTTAATATTATTATATTCCAGTTAGAGAACGAATAATTAATTTGTTCTAAAAACATTTATAATATTATCTTAAAATAAAATATTTTAGGAAAACTAAACAAGGTGGAAAATCTTCTGAACTTTAACTCAAGTTGTTTATCATAGAATTGACTGAAAAGATTTACCACTGCCAGCATGGCAGTCAGTGGTTAAGGCTTCAGAAAGACGTTCCCAGGTTCAAATCTCCAACTGTGCTAGTGGTTGATATTTCACTCATCCAATAAAGTTCACACACAGGCCTGCAGCCCATGTGAATTTGCTTTCAGGTGAAGTTTTAGGGTGTTCATTATGGTACCCAGTTGAGCGCTCCAAAGAATTAAGTTCTAGCTAGGGGTAGCAAATAGCCTGCCTCACCAACACACATACAATATGTTTTCCTTCCTTCTCTCCCCTCACTATTCCCGCTTGCCCCTTCCCACAAATTGTATGAAAGTACAAAAGTCCCTCATTTATAGTAAACTCTAGCAATGGATTTTTTATGTTTTATTAATCTACTCTTTCAACCAAAGATAATTGTACACATTTCAAATTAAAATTTGTACAGATGTCTATTATATAAAAATAATTGGTTACGCTAAAATAAAATTATTTTTTAAAAGTTTTACCATACATTAGGTTGGTCTATACCTTTTGTCCACTATACACTCAACTCCCGATTAACCGCGATAAAGTAGGGTTAAGGCTTCCCGGATACGTAAAATCGCGGTTAATCCGCAAAATACTATAAAATGAACAGGAAAGGTTATTAAAATGCAAAACCCTATTAAACGGTGGTAATTAACATATTTATATTGCATTAAAACATACCTTAATGTTGTATTTGACAGGAATCACAATGAATGAATAGGGCCTAACACACATATTTGAACACAATAACACACGTTAATGTAAATGTACAGTACAAAGAATATGAACATTTACAGTACTTAAGTGCTCAAATCACGGCAAAACTAAGATCAAATAAAAAAAATATTTACAAGTCACAAAATACCGTGAATTACTTTCTTTGAAAATAATCCGTAACAGTTTTCTGTTTTTGAACAGAGAAACATTTCTTTTTGATTCTACTTCTCATGTTTCATAACACAATTTTGTCTGCGATTGAAGCATCTTCTTGACTCTCACAGTACTCAAGCAGCTGTTCCACACTTGCTAGTGCAGCACTGTGCAACACAGTTGTTTGTTGTTGATCACGTGACCCACCCTCCTCATCACTTTCACTCTCGTCCTCCACGACAGGTGGACCTGTTATCTTGTTTACAATCTGCTCATCTGTCAGCAGCTCATACCCTTGATCTTCCGCATCACAATCCAACCACTGCAGTATATTTTCTCCGTCCACTTCCTCTCCTCCTGGCACATCTTTTATAGCTTCTGTGATTTTTTCAACAACAAAATCAGTCTCGTCGAATCCAAGAAAGTCATTGTCTTCACAAATGTCGGGCATGATTTTTTTCCAAGATCGTTTGATAGTCAGCGGTTTGGTTTTTTCCCAAACAGATCGCACTTCGTAGATGGCATCTAAGATTGTGAAGTCCTTCCAAAAGCTCTTGAGGTCGTTCCCTTCTTCTATTCTTTTCTGAAGGATAGCTGAGCGATAGTTGCGTTTCAAAGATGAAATAACGCCTTGGTCTATTGGTTGTATCATTGCCGTAACATTGGGAGGCATATATTTCACGAAGATATTTCCATCAGGTGATCTCAAATAAGTTGCACTAGGGTGGGAAGGTGCGTTGTCCAAGAGAAGAACAGCTTTCTGAGGAATGCCATGAGCTTTCAAGTTTTTTTTACCTCCGGTACAAATGTTAAGTCAAACCAAGTTTTAAATATTTCACAATTCATCCAAGCAGCCTTTTGATTGAAATAATCCACGGGTAAATTTTTGGCCTCAGTGCCCTTAAAAGATCTAGGTTTCTTGGCTTTTCCGATCACAAGTAAGGGCAATTTATGTTGTCCAGTTGCGTTAGCGCAGGTCATAATTGTAATGCGTTCTTTGGAAGCCTTGTGTCCCGGTGTACTGTGTTCCTTTTTAAATGCTAGGGTCCGGGTGGGTAGACATTTCCAGTACAACCCGGACTCATCTGCGTTGTAAATTTGTTCCAGCAACAGTCCCTCGTCCTCCACAAATTTTTGAAATTCCGTTTTAAACTGATTAGCAGCGTCAATGTCACCACTTAAGATTTCTCCTTTCGTAGACACATCCCGGATTCCGTGTCTCAGTTTGAATCGCGTGAGCCAACCCGATGATGCATCGAAGTCCCCTTCCATTCCGAGAGCTTCAAAAAAAAACTTTGCTTTCGTCTTGCAAATCGGTCCTGACACCGGAGTTCCCTGTGCGCGTTGCTGCGAAAACCACTCCAACATGCACTGATCAAGTTCGTCAAACGTTGATTTTTTTCATGGTCTTCCGATTGGCCATTCCAAAATTCGAGTCCGAGGAACATGCAAAAGTTATGAGTTTATCTTTATTTTTTAAAATATCACGCACTGTGCTATCGCCAACATTGTACTGGTTACACATCTGTTTAACCGTGGAACCACGTTCAATATTTTGAACAATGTCCAACTTTTGTTGGATCAACAAAACAACACGTTTACGTTTAGTAGAGGTAGCCATAATATGCGCACTGTGTCTACTGATCAGGGGCGTGGAACGCGGGTGAGAGAGTGTTGACGTATCGGGAGGGGTAAGAGGGGTGGGGTAAGAGGGAAGGGGTCTATGACCTTGAGTGAGCCCGGCTGCCGGCTGGAGATGAGTGACTCCCCTACCGCGGTTCCTTCCGAGAAAAATGCCCTACAGTCTCAAAAACATCGACCTACATTTACATTTTGAAAACATTGACTTGTATCGGTAATTAGGACCGCATCCGTCTGCATTTAATTTTATGTATTTTTCCCGGAACGTGTCCCGGTTAAGCCGCAACGCGGTTATTCCGATTACGGTTAATCGGGAGTTGAGTGTATTCCCAAAATTTTAATAAAATATATCAAACGATTTCTTAGTGAGTTATGTACCTAGAAAGGCCAAATAAGCCACTTTAGGTAGCCATATCTCCGTACAGTTTTTTTCTTATTCCTTCAGCACATTTATTATGTATCAGAAGACTAACATTTTTATTCAAATATAATTTTTAATCCAACACCCTTAAATGTAAAACAAGCTGCAAAGATGCCAACAATGTTAATGTACACAGCAGTTCTCAATTTATGTTAAAATTTCGTCAGTTGTCATGATTTTAGGTGAGTAGTAACTGACTGAAGAAGATACCAGTAGTCACCCTAATAATTTTACCATTTTATCTGTTTGTGAATTATACTAATTCCAGTTCAACACAGATATGCTCCTTTCTCTTCACCATTACAAAAAAAGTAGGTTAAAAATACCTCACTACTTGTTGTGCCTATTAATTTATTGATTTTCTGTTGATTTATAACTTACTGTCGGGGCAGAAATTATGTGCACCCGAGTTTGAAGGTTGTTTTTAAGAAACTAAGAGGCCTATGAACACTCCAATCAAATCAATGTTTTCCTTGTTTAATTGTGCATTATGGATATGAATTTCAAAACTTTTTTAAAAGTTCTGAAAATTTTTATCTTAGTTGAAACAAAAAAAGTACAGAAATTGTAACTAGTTTTCACTGTAAAACAAATTTACACCGTTAGTACTCAAAAACCTGTTAATATATCACATTTATATTGTAATGGATAGTTAATAGGAATGTTTGCTTTAAGTTTTATAAATGTTAAGATTTTAACTAATCGAGAAAAAAAGTTCTTATAAAGTCCCTGAAACATTGTGTTCTTGGCTTCTGGAGGTCGTAAAATTAATTACTTAGTCATGTTGTAATCCTTATAATAAGTATAACAAGTATATACATCACTTTAATGTATGTAAATGAATGTTGTGATCTTATATTGATTTAAATCAATTTAAAGTTATTTTTAATTGATTTAAAATCACTGCATCTTTTTAGTAATAACAATGTAAATTTGATTTATAATGAAAAATAGTTAAAATTCCTGTACTTTTTTGTTCCAACTAGGAAAAAATTAATAAAATGTTAAAATTCATAGATCATAATGTACAATTAAACGAGGAAAACAATGTGTGATTAGATTTGTTGTTTGCCTCTTAGTTTCTTAGAAAATAATCTTCAAATTCGGGTGCACATAATTTCTGCGCTGGCAGTAACATGCTTTAGTGTAGTGAATCAGTGAGTGGTAATAGTCCCAGGAATGTGCCATGTTGTGCTTGCTTTTCTGCCTTAGTTTCTGTTTCAACTCGTTCACTGCTTACCAAATGTCATTTTAGCATACTGAAGGATGTTAAGTGTTCATTTGATGTACCTTTTCTGAACACTATTTAATAATAAAAAATTAAAACGAATACACCTACACATAACCTTTTAACACAACTTTACAATAATGCAAAACCATAACACACTAAACAATGAACCAGTAATCAGCTGTTATAGTACAGGACACACAAGAGTTTCGTCTGCACATGATTCAAGGTCAACTAGACATACAAGCATATTTCCTGCAGTGAACATGTTAAGTGCATTATATTTGTAAAATTGAACATTTGGACAGGCATTGAATTTTTAATTTCTGAAAATTAATTGTAAGTTTGGTTACAGAGGTCTAGGCCAGGACCAACCTTACAATGAAAAACAAAATA
Organism: Stictocephala bisonia; assembly: GCA_035578905.1. Lineage (NCBI taxonomy): Eukaryota > Metazoa > Arthropoda > Insecta > Hemiptera > Membracidae > Stictocephala > Stictocephala bisonia. Next base: position 30,329 of record JAQJVL010000477.1, on the reverse strand, counting down.
TACAAGGCTTCCAGTAACACAATGCCTACACTAAATGTGATCTCTTCAAAGTCAGAGATTAGAGGCACAAATAATACAATGTTCTGTGATGCTAATCATTTTGTGGAGTGTGCCATTTGTACTTTTATTTTTAGTGGACCGATTTTTTTATTGAAGATCTTTGTATAGTTCCTGTTTAAAATTGTAACTCACTTTAAAATGAGCTAAAGAACCACATTTAACTTTCAGTGATTCTCAGTTGCTTATAGTAATCTAATTTAACTATAATTGTATGCTCATCATAAAAATTAACAATTTGACTTTTTTAGTTTCTTAACTTTATTGATAATTTTTGTTTGTACTCATTTAGTGTATATTATAAACAACTATTTTTGTTTGTTTTGTGTTGGCATATTGTAATTGTACAACTATGTTACATCTTCATGTTGTTAAAACATTGTAATGTTGCTTTATTTAAGATTTCTTTAATATGGGCTGTAGTATAATGATTTATAAGGCTTTATGAACAGTGTTGCTTTATGATCTGTTCTATAATAATGTTAAATCCTTTCTCAGTTTAAGTCCCCCACCAAAGGTCTGACGCTACCATGCTGAACGCCTGCTCTGCCACTGGAGCGTACTTATTTGTGATTGTTTAGTTTTAAAATTATTTCTACTGTAATTAGTCATAAAGTTTAGTTTGTAGGCTATAATTTCTAAAGATAGGCAAAAATGGTAGTAAAATTATGGAAACATCATGAAAATATGCAAGACAATTGTACAATTCCAAATAGAGCAAATTGTTTTGTCAAAACTAAAATAATTAACCTTAATTCTCATGCAACTGCACCACAAGACAGATTCTAGTAAAAATCAAAACAATAAATACTATCTACAGCTAATATAAAGAATGTTTCACGTATCTCCTAAATAGTACCAATATGACAGCAAAAGGCAGAGATCAGTTTAAGCCCTGTTTGAAGCACTTGACTTTCAGTGCCAGATATTCTGTCGAGGCAGTTATTGGGAAAGGCACCCATTGCTTGTCATGGTGCAACATTCAATGAACGTAATAAAATAAACTTACTTAGTGAACATGGCTCATAAAATGTATTGTAAGTCAAATGAAAATTGAATGAAATGAAAACTGGCTTTATTAAAATTGGTTGATTTAATACAACTTATAATTGGGTTTCTCAATTCCTTTGTATCAAAGCACTTCCATGGCATACTGCTTTATTGGAAGCAGTTGAGAGTTATTGCCAAGAACAATATTGAAACTGTAATAATATTTTATCGTAATGAAAATATTTAAACCAAGCCACTTCCCGAAATGTTCAGAATAGACTAACTCCTTTAAAGCCAAGATATAAAATATAGTATTGAGGTTAGGTTATAAGGCACTAAGTAGGGAATTAAGAAATAGAGCATCAACAAACTTACCTGAGAAGACAAGTCCATTAACACAACATGCAAGAAAACATAGAAAGACACAAAACATTACACAAATTTTAAGGACCACTGGTAATTTCTACAGGAAAGGCAAAGGTTCTATCTCCTAATACATCATATTGGAAATGTCTTTATTAAAAAGGAAATAAAACAACATTTCATAGTGATCTGAACCTCACCTGAAATGACCACAATACGGCATATAGGTTTTTTTTGTGAGTTACTTTCTATTTAATTTTTACAACATTTTATTAATATCAAATGATGGGTAAATAATTGATTCATTTCGATTCCATATCAGAGCCCAAAATTATTTTATTATTAACATATTATTTATTTTTGTAATTTTCAGTATTTTTCACAAGTATTTGTTAAGTCTTGATATTTGTGTTTTATCTATATAATTTGTAACTAACTGTACTGTATTGAATCGGTTTGTGAAAACAACGAGCAACAACAAGACTGGTAAAAATATCCTAGTTAATTTTTTTATCATACAATAATTGATCACAAATGACGTCCTTTGACAAATATTTAAGACTTATATAATGCTGTGTTGCATATAGTAAGGTGTAAACTCTTCACTACTTTAGAAGACTAAAACACTTATTAAATTAAGCTTTTCAAAAATGTGATGTGTCTGCCTGCCCAAATAAGGTGAAGTTTTTGAGAGACTGAATAACTTATCTTAACAATAGCCTCAGGTTATATTGTAGGCACTGAAGAGATAAGACATCAGCAGACTCAACTGTCTACTAAATCTATGAATCACATGATCACAGTAATCTAACGATCTATTTCACTGACAGCTTTTGGGGTTGAAGAGAGAGTAGCTGAGTGTAACGCTCTGTCAAATGTCAGAAGATTGTGGTTACGGAAGGAGTGCTAATAGTTTATCTAATGCTGAAGACTGCAATTAAATTGTTTTTTACCCCATCAACAGGATATTTCAGTCATATTGAACATGGGTGTATTGTATGAGTCGAGTACTGCTGATGTTTCATCTCTCTGTTAAGTTAAAATCCTATGTCTCGTGAGGGGTATGTTTGGTATAAAGTGTACGATATTGTCATAAGATGCAATGTGTTTAGCTTTAGTCTGATTTAGTTTGTGTGAAATTGCCTTAGTTATTTAAATACAGCATCCATTTAACTTCCAAGTGCTAACAAAATCACTTAAAAATCTACTGCCTTCATTTTATGTGGTTAGCTCTTTTTTTAATTAATAAATGAAATGAAAGATTAACATACAATACACTTTACAGTAAGTAACGATAGTGTAACAAAACTGATAAAGAAGTTTAATTACAAATAAGTGTTATCTGCACTTATAGTAGGCCTACATAAGAATGGACCTTCAGTGGTAATGACACTCCCACCCACCTAGAGACCTACAGAGGTGAGAACCTCAAACACATCTATACACTTGCAGTATTGATGACCTATCCACCCAGACACCTACAGTGGGTGAGACCCTCCAACTCAACTATATACTTACAGTTTTGATGACCCATCCACCCAGACACCTACAGTGGTGAGACCCTCCAGCTTAACTATATACTTACAGTTTTGATGACCCAACCTCCCAGACACCTACAGTGGTGAGACCCTCCAGCTCAACTATATACTTAGTTTTGATGACCCAGACACCTACAGTGGTGAGACCCTCCAGCTTAACTATATACTTACAGTTTTGATGACCCAACCTCCCAGATACCTACAGTGGTGAGACCCTCCAGCTCAACTATATACTTACAGTTTTGATGACCCAACCTCCCAGACACCTACAGTGGTGAGACCCTCCATCTCAACTATATACTTACAGTTGTGATGACCCACCCACACAGACACCTACAGTGGTGAGACCCTCCAACCCAACTACATACTTACAGTATTGATGAATGATGACCCACTCACCCACCCAAACACCTGCAGTGGTGATAACTAAAAAATAGCACTTTAACTCTTGACCGAAAAGATTTACTCAAAATATGAAATAGAACTTTTCACAATTTTTTTACTTTAAGTTGTGGGTTCTCCTGTTATCACCTATACATGTTGGATGTTGAGTATTAATTAGGCAAATTGAGTTGTATGAATGTTTGTGGGTGAGTTGCAAGGTGGGAGCACAAGTTGAGATTGATTTGTGTTTTAGGTGTTCTAGTTTAGATTTGTCTATAGGGTGGATGGGAGGGCAATTAGTTTTATGTTATTCAGTCACAGGGCGAGCCAAAATTATTTCATCTTTGGTTATTACTAACAACAATATTATTTAGTGCATACCATTCAGTACACTGAAAGTATATAGTATTAGCACTTGGGAGGCTTAGCATTCACTTTTAAATATTTAATCATACAGAACGTTTCTAGATCGTTCAAGATTGGAAAGTGTATTTTTATAAATCTTTAGTTAACAAGTTGTACACTTTACTATAAAAGACTCCCAATAATTGTTTAGTGTACTTATCCATCAATAACATTATATAATGTAATTAGGCCTACTATGAGACTGTTATTGTTGCTTGTATTAGTATTGTTGTAATAATATAGATGCTACTCAGAGATGAAATGACAATAATTATGTTAAACTCTTAGTTGTACCTGCCATCATTGTGCTTCCAGATGAAATAAATGTTATGTGATCAACTAAATTATGTGCTTTTTCCATCTCTCATATGTAAACTATAATTGGGTCAAACAAAACATGACCTGCATGTTACATTTAGCACATTTAGGGGTTAAGCAGCAGAGGGAGAATGTTCCACCACTCCGTTACTGGACACCCCGCTAATGTCAAGATAAAATACATTTCATCTTAACTTATATTTTATGTTATTATTCATTACTTTTTAACAATTGAAACAATCATTCTGCATTGTATTTGCATTTTCATTTTAACAACACAGCACACACTACAGTATCTCCTAAGCTTCATTTAATGTATGTACAGTACACATATCATAAGCAATACATATAGCCTCTCTGTAATCCATGGGTGTCGGTCCTGCAATTGTCGGATTATAGTGGCAATTGTATTTCAAATAAATGAGCAAAACACATTAATATTGCAAATCAAATTATAATATAATCTCAATATAACTCAGTAAAGGCAACAAACCATCATACACCAGCTGATTGCTCGCTCCTGTTAGGCTCCTTTTGTCCCTAATGCCAAATAGAGATCCAGCTATGCTAGATTTCAGTTCCCACCACTTGCCTGGCCCACCAATGGTCACCTAGCACGATGACGTAATGGGCGGAGCTTGACACTTCATAGCCAACTCATGGCGTACTCATGTATCCATGACGATGAAATGTTAAAGTGGTATGTTGGTCCAGTGGTGGGAGGAGAGTAATTTTCTCTCTAATTTCCACAACTATCTTTAGCTCTCTCCCACAAGTGCTGTCATATTGAATTGGTAAAACTAATCGTATGCAACTGATTTCATTTAAATTGGTGGGGTATTGGTTTAAATGGGAATGAAATCGATCAAAAGACAGTTTCTCAGCTTGAAACTGCTTTAAAACAGTTTTAATCACATTCTCGTCAAGAGGGGTTGAGTTAAGGTTATTATTTTTGTTAAACTAATCACTGTAACTGAATGTGTGCGCAGACGACAGTAAAGTCTTACACCACAACAAAACCTCACTTCTATCATGTAAATATTGTTTCATTCTTCTTATTTTTGTTGCTGGTTATTTTATGCTTTGGAGTAAGTTAAATAAGATTAACATTAAAATGCAAATTAATTAAATAAATTTTTAGGCCAGATATGTGAAACACTATTGATAGAACATTTTATTGTAGTAGTAGAAAAATACTCTTCATTGTAGAATATTGTTGGAAAAATATTTCAACAAAATACTAAAGTTAAATGCATGAATACACACCAAGCAAATTGCTTCAATGACCGTAATCGTAATTTAAGAATCAACACAAATTCTTAAATTAGGATTCTTAAATAAGTCTTCCTTGATGTTGAAATTGGATTGGAGGACGGTGTCCTTCAAACTGATATTCACATCAAACCTACCAATAAACAACAATACCTTCACTATACCAGCAGTCACCCCAACAACACTAAACGCTCCCTACCCTATAGTCTAGCCACCCATGCCAAACGTATCATTTCCTCTCCCAGAAACCTAAATAAATACAACAACCAACTTGTCAGTGCATTCCAAAAGAGAGGTTACCCTACCAACCTTATTAAAAACTAAATTCGTTTAGCCCAGTCCCAAAACCAACCCCAAACCAAAAGCAGTTCCCAATGCTTACCCCTTGTCACTAATTACCACCATGGCCTATAGAAACTCAACCAAATCCTGAAAGATGGCTTCAACATCTTAAAAGTTTCCCCCCACACCAAAGACCTCCTTGAAAAACCTCCTATTGTGACTTTCAGACAAAACAAAAACCTCCGCCAAATCCTGGTCCATCCTAAGTTACCTGATCCCAACATCCTGACCTGTCCTAAAGACCAGCAACCACCTGGTTCTAATCCTTGTAACAAGAAATCTTGCAAAACCTGCCCTATTCATCTCCCAGCCACATCTTTTACCAGCTCCACTACCTCCTTAACCTACAAGATACCTGGAAACCACTCCTGTGATTCTACCAATCTAATTTATCAACTCCAATGCCAGCACTGTCCTGCCCAATATATTGGCCTTACCAGTGAAACCCTTCGAAAACGCATGAATGTAAAACCTGTCTCTACCCATACTCTTCTCCATAATCAAAATTTTGATTAGTGTTACACCACTAAAGTAATCAGATCCCTTCCTTCCCATGCCAGTAGTTCCCAACTTCGAAGGATGAAATTAGCACACCTGTTGATATATAGTATATTCATGTCAATACTTTAAATTACAATATGTGTTTTATTATTAAACACCAAAACACACCAATGGATAACAAAATCCCGTGACCCACCTAATCTGAACATAAGATATACCATTTCCCTTCAACTCCTTCCCCATCAGCAAACTTCATATATATACTAACTGAAATACTGCATCTATACCTGAGTGTTGCTCTATGGATGTACAACCCCCACCACAGCCACCTACCCAGCAATAGTGGAAGCCATTTCAGTCTCTCTCTCTACTCACCTGAAGAAAATGCCAGTGGTGTTGAAAATTTGTGAGATTGTGTTTATTTTCTGTTTGTGACTACTACTCTGATGTTAGTGAACTTGTCTTTTAAGGTAAGTTTGCTGATGTCCTATCTCTCCAATATACTAGAATCAACACAAATTAATCGTTGTACAGTGTGGGGCAGAGGAACTTGCTTATTTCAGTTGGCAGTACTGAAGTGACGACTGCTGTTGTAAGTGTGGGAACAAGGTCATCCGAGAGGGCATGGCTTAAAGTTTCAATCCCACTTTGTTTAGCCTCCATCATGGAATGGACGAAGATGATGCAACGCACATTCGCAGTTGAAGCGTACTTTTCTAATGGTCATTCCATCATCGCTACACAATGTACATTCCGTGCCCGTTTCAATATTGTGCCTGTAGCCATGTTCCTGACCGAGAATCAATTGTTTTTGGGTGAATAACTTCCGAGAAACTGGTGATGTAAAGATGGTCTTGTTGTACGATACAAGAATTTTTTTTTTTAATTTGGGCAAATGATATTCTTCAAAATAATATTTAATAGGATATCTTAAATATATACTATAAAACTTTTTATTTCCTGAAAAAACGCAGAAACATATTTTACTGGGATGTAAATGTAGAAATAGTCTGGTCACTTTTCTAATTTTATATCAAGTACTAAAATTGTATCTTTATGTTATTGACAGTGATAGAATAATTTTACAGCAGTCACAAAAATTAGTTGTTATTCGATTAGAATTTAACTAACTTTTCCAGTAAGCCCTACCTATAACTTCCTTTATGAACAAGTAAGCCTTAAGATAAAATAAAACGTTTATAAAGTTTATTTCAACTTTAGTTTACTCATTTCTCTCCTGTTGTAATTTTTTTAACCGAGTTTTCGTCGCCAAAACAGATGTGTAATTTTTGTTAAAATTTCGGCAATAAACTTCATAAAATGACTTTTAATGATTATATTCTGAAAGAGCATCAATTAAAGTACTAACTTATAATTTTTATTTTCTCTTTCTTAAGCACAAAAAAATTTGTTATGTATGGGCGGCAACCAGCTTTCGCGAACGACATACCACTTGGCCATTTTGGCATTGCTCGATGTCAGCAATGGATAGTTTTGTTTGTTTTGTTTATACATACATACGTAAATAAGGTAAGAATTCAAATTTATTATTAAATTTTTTTAGGATGGATTGTAAATCAACATAGGCATTTGTGCATTTTGAGAGAAAATAAAACTGCACAATTTCATTTCAGGTCATATACAAAAGAAAATTATTGATAATTGTTATGATAACACATCATCTAAACATTGAATGAAACAAAATTCTGCAGTCTTTTTGATTATAAGGCAAATAGAAGTTATTCTGCAGAAGTATGACATTTTAAATAGCTTTAACCTCTAAGCAAGAAGGCAAAACACAGACTTTTCTAAGTCATTCAAGTCACCAACATGAAATCAGTGATTAGTTTCAAAGCAATTGAAATCAATTTTGTAATTGTGTGTGATCGATTTCAGGTTTCATGAGATTAATTTCATATCAGTTTCACCAAAGTAATAAGGCCTTGGATACTATATGCATATTAGATTAATAGGCCAAACTATATGCATTACATGAATGGATGTAGTGATGAGTAATTAATTTTGTTTGCTAGCCACCTATATCCTTGAATCATTCATTCCTTTTTTTGTCAATATGTTCTTTTTCTTATTAAATCAAGACTTTATTATATTCTAATAATATTCTAACAGAGAACTATTTCTTAAGTAAATATATCTTATGGCCTGATTAGGAAATAAACATGAGGGCGTTCTTGCTGAATATTTGTTTAATACATTATTAGAATACAAATATTATAAAATGTAAACATTTAATGACTATATAATACGAGATTCACAATAATCTTATTCTAGGATCTTTTAAAAGAAGTTATCAAAATAAGAGCATCTACACATTATTTAATTTTTATAATTATAATTCATGCTTATCAGAAGTATTATTTACAACAGATGTAAAACCCTCTTAGATCCAGATTTGCTTAACAATATAAATCAGTCTCTAAAAAGTGTTTCTTTCATATAGAAATAAACATTTATTTTCACACTTGATAAGTTGGAATAAAAATCTAAACACACAAGATAACATTTGAGTAACAAACATACATTTTATCAAAACTTGTGTTCTGATTATGAGACCATGTCTTTTGATTGAATGATATTTTAAGTAAGGAAGAAATTAAATAGTTATTAAAAAGAAAATAATTTAAAAAAATACTGACATATCTGCACAACACTTGGAATAAATAATGTGTTCTTATTTTCAAAGTAATCTCCTACATGATCAGTACCGTTTTTCAATCTTTACAGAATCAAACAACAATTAAACTGGAAAGTTGTTTAACAAATATGTAAGCTTTTCCAATGTTCACTATAATTTTATTATTAAAATTTGGATTGTATTCAGGATATTAGTTCCTGATAAAAATTGTACCAAAAAATGTTTCCCGATATAAAATTCTGATTTTAATTAGATTACAAATCCAGTGAACCAAAAACCAGTGGTCCAACGCATTTGTTTTAATGTATAAGAACATGTGTGTTAGGTTATACACAAACTTGTACATACACAGCATATTTTAACCCTAACAATTGAATACTGCAATAATCTTTGCTTACTATATTTGCTCTTCAAACACCTCAGATTTAATTGATATTTACTGTTCAGGGCTAGTCTGGATTTGGCAATTTGGAACATGCTCTCATAAAAAGCTTTTGCTTTTAAGTCTCCTGTTCCAGTCTTTCCCTTCAATGAAAGGGAATCTGTGTTTATGTTTCAACACAACAAAATGGCTGGATTGAAGAAATTAACATCCCAGATATCTTATGTACGTTCAGATTTAACAATCTAAAAGGCAAAATACTGCTATCAACAATGATATAAAGTATGAGACAAAAATTCTTCATATCATTGTTTTAAGAAATTAAAAAAGGGTTTAGAACCAAATAAAAAGTCCACATCTTCTCCAGACTCAAGCCCCTTTCACTTGACTTTCAGCCCCTTTAACAAACTCCAACATGAATACAGTATCTAACAAGCTGAGATGGATGTTCCAAATTGCCAAATCCAGTATAGCCCTGAACAGCAAATATAGTTAAATGTGAGATATCTAAACAGCACGGGAGTGTTGGCTTTCATAGTGGTCAACCAGTCTGTGGTAGTGATTGAACTTGTCCCTGGTGTCTGTTCCACAACTATGTTTATCTAATCACCAACATCTCGAGGAATAGTGTTCTGGAGGGCTATTGATTCCCACTCTTCTGCTAGTTGGTCCCTCTCTTTGTCCACTCTTTCTTTTTGCAGAGCCTCTTTTGCCAGAGAGAGAGAGCAGTTGGTCCCTTTTTTTGTCCACTCTTTCTCTCTGCAAAGCCTCTTTTGCCAGAGAGAGCAGTCAGCCCCTCTCTTCATCCACTATGAACAAATTATTTATATAACCGACTGTTCTACTGCAAAGCATCTTTTGCCAGAGAGAGCAGTCGGTCCCTATCTTTGTCCATTCTTTCTCTTTGCAAAGCCTCTTTAACCACAGAGAGAAGTCGGTCCCTCTCCTTGTCCATTCTTTCTCTCTGCAAAGTATCTTTAACTAGAGAGAGCAGTTGGCCTCTCTCTGGCAGAAGAGTGGGAATTGATAGCCCCCCAGAACACTATTTTTCTAAATTGTTGGTGGTCAGATAAACATTGTTGTGGAACACAGCTGTTGACCATCGACAAGTTCAATCAGTACTGCAGACTTGTTGACCAATATGAAGGCAGCACTCCCGTGCTCTTCAGATATTTAAAATGAATATTATAAAATATGATACACAAAAATAACCTAAACAAACAATTGTCTTAACACTTCACTTTGGTATTTAGCAATAAATATAAAATAAGCAATATACTATGTACTGGAATGCATAACTAATAGTATATAAACATTACAATATTATTTTTAACAATTGTAATAGTAAATATATGTCAAATATTGACTCTTTTTTTAAAGCAATATAAAAAGTAATTTCTTTAAATCCTTGAGATGATATTTAACAATAAAGAGTAGGCCAGTGACTAAAAATTATTTCATCACTTTTATCTATTTGTGTTTGTTTTTGTACCCAGTTGACCACAAGTATAAAAACATTTTTTCCACTTTTTACAAAATCCTGAAGCTTGTGCACTCTAAACGTCACTTTTAAATCAATAAAAATAATTAAATTTATGTTATAGAGATTCTAATACTTCAAAAGAACTATAAATGTAACAGCAGTTAAAAAATAATAAACAACAACTGCTTCTTTTGCTAATAAAACTAAAGGAATAATTAGCATCACCCTCAAGTCAAGCTTTTATGAATGAAAGTCATATAATAAAACTTTACTGCTTAAAAGTAGATACAACATTTACCTCAGGTTTCAGAGGTATAGTAAACATCATTATGTACAGTATATTAAACCAAACAATGTAAAATTATTTACATATCAGACAAATAACATCCTTTATGTTATGACATAAAAGCTTTACGAAGAGGATGATTGAGTATATTATAAACATTTTTAAAATCCTCTTAAAGACTCGAAAACTGAAATTTAATCACTCTCATTAATTTGATATTAATAAGTTAAATTTTAGCATTATTATAGAAACTAAAACATTTAAAAAGGTAGATTTTGTGTTTGACCACACAATTACTGCCAGATGATGAAGTTAAAAACACAGGCAACCTTAAGGTTTTGTTAATCGAATCAAAGTACCGTACAACCTTGATTGTTTGGCCAGCTTGACAATCAGACAAAAATAATTTTTTCATTAGATACAAATCACAACCACGTGGAAGCCTCAATCAATAACGAAAATCTCTGACACGAGTGTGTTTAAGTTTTGCATCTTGATGTTCTTTTAACTTGCCTTGCATTACCAGTTGTCACTGTGTAATGCACCCAAAAATCTGATCTGGCAATTAGTTTGCTTCTGTAACATAGCGGCAAGAAGAGTCTATTTCTCATATGGGGAAGTGGAAGAGTTCAATACGTATACACTCATTGTCAGTATTTAATTTGCTGTGGTAAGTGAATTCCTTTAATGATTAATGAGTAACTGTGTCCTTTTAAAAAATCATTAAAATTATACTGTACAGCAAGTTTTTATCTATATACAAAACAGTAACCTAACATGTGATATTAGAATTTTAAATGAGTAAAACACAGTTATTGTTAAAAAGGCATGTCTTACGAGTTTGACTTACCAAAAACCTACTTCGGTTTGAGTGGCTACAGCGGTAAGCTAAGTAGGTAATGTCTTACAAAATCTAAAATTTCGACAATATATGTAGTCGGCCACATTCGTTTTATCAGAATTCGCCAAGCCTTCATGATTTGTGTTTCATGCATTTGTAGGCGTTCCTTTCTCACTTACCATCTGATATGGTTATTAATTATGTTTTTCGTTTTTTGTGAATTATTTTTGTGAACCAAGTTTTTTGTGAATTATTTTTTACCCGGTTTTAATGTATTAAAATATGTAATAAATATGTAATACACAGGTCTGACCTTGACCTGCCGCTACATTAGGTCAGACGACCCAGGTTTAATTGTAATTAAATACATGACTAGTAACAAATAGTTCTGAATTCAATAAATGTAGCAAGATAACAACTGATAAGTTTTGGAGTCTACTTGAGTTCAAAGCAGAAATCATAGTTGGGTGGGTCATCTGGGATGGGCGGGGGCTCCTGTGGAATGTCTACTCCCTCTGCGTCCAGAAGTCTCAACTTGATTTCCATTGACAGAAGAGTCTCAAGGTCATTTTCCATCTCTTTACTGACCATCTTGTTACCTAAATTAAAAGCAGTATTATTAAGTCTGTGACAAAAGCAATATTGCAAGGTAAAATAGTTTTTGTTCAACAAGAACATGCTTACTATGGTATAAACCAAATACATTTGGGACTCGACTATTCAAAGTTGATAGGACCAAGCTGGTTTTGGATGATTGAATTTTTGGATAATTTGATCCACCAAGCTTTCTTAGTTTGGAGGCTTAAACACGGAAAATTGGAGTTACTCGCATCTGCCAAAATCAAGAATCAACATATGCTTTTTTTTAAGAATCAACATGTGTTTTTAAAGTAAGTACTGTTTTGGAATCACGCCGCTGTAGTGCTGCGGTCAGCGTTCAGCGCATGCGTGCTGGGTACTACTATCTGTTGGCAAGCCACAGCTGCCGTTACGGATCCAATCGACTGTATTTAAGGTCATTTATGGCTGTTTAAAATTCCTCCTCCGGTTAAAAATGCCGCCAACTGTGAATTATGCGCTGTGTACATTCTCATAACACTAAGGGTGTGGAAGCAGCTGACACTCATCGTGAGTATGTTATAGTGACAATTAATTTGGTTTAAAAAATTGTAACCATCACGATTTAATGTTCTAGGAATGTGAGAGAACTGGCTAAATATTTTTTGTGTGATTCTTGTAAAACGTTTTTTTTTTTAATCTCCGTCAGCATTTTGGGAACCTACCGTAAGCATAACTTTCGGTACTTCAAACCGTCTGTCACAATTTCAATAATCGCACTTCTTGACACTTGGAAGACACACTACATAATGATGCAGTTGTAAAGCGTCTGTTTTCTCGGACTTTTTTCATCAACATTTTGCACCAAGTCATCAGTAATGAGTGAAGGTTTCCAACTTTGTTCATCATCATGCACATTTGCACAACCTTAAAAACTCACCCATTTCCATACCATCCCATCACTCATTCTGTTTTCTCAATAAACTTCAAAGATCTCTTGATGAATGTCAGCTGCTTTCATGTCTTTCTTGTTACGAAAACTTATCACAACATGTCCTTTACAGTTGGCAGCATTTTTAATCAGAAGAGGAATTTTAAACAGTCATAAGCGACCTTAAATACAGTCAAATGAGTCCGTAACGGCGGCTGTGACTTGCCAAAATATAGTAGTATCTACCATGCATGCGCTGGATGCCGATCGCAGCGCTACAGCGGTTGGATTCCAAAACGGTACTTACTTTAAAAACACGCCTCGTATTTTATAGACAGACACTATAATGAATTCCTTACGATCAGAAAGATACAGATTACACAGAATTAGTTTTTTAGATGTACAAATATTTTATTGACATATTTAGGAATAAAGAAAAGAAATTGATATAATGTTTTTTTTAATTTTATAAGTTGGTTATAAGAATCAGAAAGAATTCTCTAGAAATAATACAAAATAATAAATAAAATGATAAATTAAGAAAAAAGTTAACAACAATTACAAAGTAAATGTATTAAAAATTAATCATACTTAAAAATATTAACTGGGATTAAAATGCTAGATACACCGGTAAATCATTTTTATGAAAATGTTCATCTTTAAAAGTGTTTACAGTAAATAGCCACCCGAAGAAATAAAAATTAATTCTGTACAAAATATGAAACGATCAATCTTGGTTATAAAAAGTTAAAGCTAAGGAATCTCTTCGGTCTTGCCAAAACTAAACAGTCTGGCTACTGACAGCATGGCACACTTCCAAAGACGGAGAACTGCCTATCATAATTGTCTTGCACTATTCTTCATACACTCACGATAAACATTTTGTACAGTACAAGTATCAGTGAGTACAGTACAACATCAGAACCCTCGTCAAGGTCTTCATGATTTGACAATCCTCACATAAAACTTTTAGTGGAAAAAGATGCTCAATTGAGACAGTTCCCCTCGTCTGCTTAGACAAAGACATTTTTGTTTTGTTGATTTGTTGGACCACCGGTTTTATGTGTCTTTTGAAGCACTGGAGCGTTACAGGCATAAAAACTTCATGGTCACACTGGGAATCAAACACAGACTGGCTATGTGGAAAGGCACCTCATTAGCCCCTTAGCTATTGCCGCATAGTAGTAAAGGACATTGTCCCAATGAACCGTAGGACAACATAGAAGTAAAGGATTTTTATTGTATTGTGACCATGGAAATAAGACAATTACCAATACTGCAAGCAATAAAATATGTTACTTCATCATATCAACTAAGAAATCGCTAGATAACTTACTATAGGTATAAACGTAGTAGACAAGTAACAAAATTAATTACCAGTTTTCACTTATTATCACAATAAAATTCTTATTATGATATTACTGATTTATTTAGCCAGATCTTTGGGCCGTGTGACCTTACCCAGCAATGTATTAATCCCGTCAGTCCAGTAGTCATACACTTCTTCATCAGGAGCAACAAAATCTAAAGAAGTAACGTCTGCTGAGTCCAGTGTCAGAGAAAATGCCAACTGATGTGTCGTCTTTCTTCCCCTGTCAACACATACAAATATAATTTTCTTAAATGTTTAAACCAAATAATAAATCTATGCTACTAACCCATTGATCCAAAATAACAAAAAATTTCTGTTAGAGTGAATATAATATTTATTTATTAACTTGTATCATTGTCTAGTGTTTTGTTTATTTATTTTAAGAAATTAGCATATCAGCTAAATTATCAGACAAGATTTATTCTTAACAATATAAAAAAGCATATAAAAACACATACACTTCAAATTACACATTCATCTAGTGGTTGAAAAGGCCTTACTACAAAAAAAGTATGATGTTAGTTTAAGGACAGTATTTGGAGAACATATGTTCTCAGATACATTAGTTGGTTATGTTGTAAGCTGTTTATTAAACATATGCTCTTCTGTCACCTGGCGTCCTTCATGTGAGGGCACTCCTTGCCAGTGACCAGCGCCTTGATATCAACAACGGCAAGCTTGTTGGGCAGCTCTTCCAGGCAGGGAACACACTTCTCGTCACAATCCCCGTAATGGAACACCTTATAGTTGGGAGACAACCTCACGTACCAGAACTTGTCTTTGATCCTCTGTAAACAAAACATATTATTTAGTTAATTCGATCTACAGCTAACATGAATCAAAGGGAGCTGGGAAGGGTCCCAATTAAAGGTATAACTATATTATGAGATCACAGTGCTGCAAATCCTACCTCAAAAGGGCTACCCTTTAAAAAATGACGTTGGTTTACAGTTTAAAAAAGTTACAATGTAGATCCTGTTGTTGACGGCTTAATGTTTTTTTCTTGGCTCAAGTTGTGGGAGTTGAACTTTGCAAATGCATCCTGGACCCAAAAAATAATTTTTTAGGGTAATCTTAACATCCAATGATGGATTGTCCATGAGGAGATTGATACGAGGCCTATTTAGGGTAAGAGAATGGCCTAAAATGATAAAATACAAGCCAGTTTCTTTCTTAACACTTTTGCTGCGGCCGTGCCCAATCAGGAACGGCGCTCTGCAGATTTCAGACGCTATTGTGTCCAACTGGGAATCCTTGTCCTTTGTTTGTTTATTAATTCAGTATTGAGGTGGCATCTGCGAAGGAAAGTTGTTTTTGTGCGTAGCATGTCTAGTACGACCTAATAACTTTGTATATGTTTTAGGTTTCAGTTTTTGATTTTTTGTAGCAACAATTTTTAGCACCTCAGGTAAGATTACCGACTATAGCAGCCGCAGAAAAAGTGTAAGTTTATTTAGCAACACCAATGAAAAATCTGAAGAACCTTAGAAAAGCAAGTTTGAGAGAATATTTGCATCAAGTTGTCGATATTGGCAGTAACTATTTTCAGTCAGTTTCAAGTTGAAACAGAATAGCATTTCCCTTACCTGCCCCCTATTAGAATACTTGGTGAACCTGGTACCCTCGACAAGGAAGCCCAGTCGCTGCTGCCGTATCAGCGCCAGTATGTCTGGTGTGATCATTTCTTTCAGCTGGGTAACAGGCCGAGCATGACTCTCCCATTCCTCCCGAGTGGTTCTCTCCTGCTGCCACAGGTTGGTGATTTCTGTGTAAGTAAGTAGTTGGAGACGAGCCTTGAACATGCTCAATTCTGTTGGCTGCATTGCCAGTGCCCTGGTTATTTGTTCCCGCACTACACTGAATACCTGAGAACAGCAACGGTAAACAAAATCAACAACTTGCCAAAACCTTACAACACAATATTAAGTTAGTGTCTTCAATATTATGAAATAAAAGAGTTATAGTAGTCCTCTTATAGTCACCTCTCATTAGCATATTTCGAGGTAAAAGTATTTTCCGTTGTTTCAAAAAATGTTTTCTAAAATTAACTGTATTTGGCATGTAACAGACAAAAGAGTATTTGAGATAATTTAAGTGGTTTTATGTAAATTAGTCATTGAAGAGCATTTTTACAGATTGTTTGAAAAAAGGAAATAATATTTCAATTCTTTAAGGAATTTAGGTGAAATATAGAATTTGGTTATCAAGTTTGTGGCTAAATTGCTATTGTTAAAATTCCTTAAAAAGTCTTCTACTGTGGTAAACTTTTTTTTTTCTCGTGGAGATGAGGACAGTAGCCTTGAAATATCTCCATGAGTTTTATTTTGTGTTTTACCTTTTTTCATGTGTACTTTCAAAGTATTTAACCTAAGAAGTTTTTAAAAAGTTAAGCCAGCTTTCCTATTTCAAAGCCGAAAAAACTCAACTTTTCAGGTTTCTACAGCTATTTGTCATGCTCTTCAAATAAAAAAATTTCAACAAAAACTAAAACTTGGTCTCCTTTGATAAACTATTAATTAAAATTTATTAATTAGTGACATAAATCCCTCCTATACACACCAATGTTTTATAGCAAGTTGATTGAAACAGTATATTGGAGCAATACATTGGAGTACACTATTCTGTCCACATGCTTCAATTTTGTTCTCCTATCTTCCTTTCAACTTTCAATGCACCAGTTGAGGTCTACATGGAGAGAGTATTGAGTTGTTTGTATACTATTTGTTTGGCTAGAACATTTTCCATAAACCAAGAAAACTTAGAACTAAGTGGTGTAGATATTGGCTGTTGAAGTGAAACAAGTGTTCTGATGTGAGACTTTTACAAAAACTGAAGAAAATTATATGGATTTACTAACTTTAGTTTCTCTATTGATAAATAAAATTAATAAGAACCGAGCAATTTCTTCCTATGATATAATCACTACTACATTGTGTTATCCCGCTACCGAACGTACTTTATATTGTATAGAATGTACAACTGTAATTTCCAAAAGTAAAATCTTTGCTAGTTTTCAGCTATAGTCTACCGTATACATACAGTATATTTGACTAATGTGTGAGAGTACTTTTTTAGGTTAGATTAAAGTGATAAATTGGAGCTGTTGTCTGCACACTCCAGCCTGTCCCTACAACCTTCTAATTTCATTACCAGACTTTTGTTATCAAACGTCTGAGGATTTCACACTCCAATAAATTGTAGCATCGGTTCATCCTCACACTAGGATTATTGTAACAATATGGTTTGTGCAAATCAAATTGGTGCAGTATTAGAGCGTTTGTATTGAGTCTTAGGCACATAGATTACTAAACACAACAATTATTTTTTAATTCAAGTAAAATAATTGATCAGCCGGGTAGAGGAGCATAAAGAACTCAAAGGACTGACCTAATGAAAACTAAAGCTTTCATTAATTAACCAAAGATTATTTGGACTACTTTATTAAAAATATTTACAGCCTCTACTTTTAACACTTACTTTAACAAAATCTTCTGTTGTTGCACGCATTTCCTTCCAGGTTTTATTCAAAAGCACTATGCAGATACAGAAGAATTCTTCAAAAGGACGATCATGGGTGAAGAACATCGGATGGTAGTTTTGACCCTGTTCACTAGGTGGCTCTCCAATATGCAGGATCTCACACAGAAGTTTCACCAACTCAATACTTGTGCGGCCAAATGGACATTCGTGTTCATCGGCTCTACATGAATTCTCCAACACAACCTGTAAATGATCAGTTGAAGAACAACCTTACACCAATGTTTTTATAAACTGTTTAATTTGGAAGTACAGTTTACTTCATGAACAATAATGAATGATGTCTATAAGTAAATATACAATATTAAATGATAACTTGGCTCACCCTCTTTTTGTAAATAATTGTTGTATTTTTTTGTACTATTATGACCAAACATTTCAAGAGTTCACTCCTCTTTCTAGAAATATTAAGTCCCTGCCAACAAAATCTTAAATGCTTTTTAAAATGTTATCATAATAACAATGTATTCTTGTAGTAAATTAGTTGCCATTAATGTTTTTATATTATAACCTGGTTCCTTGGGTTTAAAATTTTGAAATAAATTTGCAAATATCTTTTGAAGAAAAACAAATTACTACCTTGAATTTCATTGTATATGCTGTTGAAATATCCTTACAAGAGCTAAAAATTAAATAATTAACACATTCACTGCGGGTGATGCCTTACATTGTCACGGCAGTCGTTGCGCTCAAGATGATGACACCTTGCATAGTCATTAGGCAATCTGAACTGTTATGTTTCAGCATGAATCTAGCATTGCACGGGTGACTGTAGTTCGTTCATAGTGTTGTCCAAACATTGCATATACAGTAGACTGCCGACTATCCACGAGTGGATTAACCACATTGCGGATCAACCACAACCATGAAAAAAAAAAAAAAATTAAAGCATATAAAAGAACATAGTTTATGCAACGATGTTATTATGATAGAAATAATGATAGTAATTCGATTTGTATTCAAAATTTAACTTATAATTACAGATTGATAATGATCACTAGATGATCAAAATGTCTCTTGATATGTAATACATGATATATAAAATTTGAAATTATTATCAATCAAATTATTATCATTATTTCCATTCTTCAACGTTATTTTCAAAACGTGTAGGGTAGTTGTTTACAATGTACTACGCCTGCCTCTGATGATTCACGTCAGGCCTGGCAGTGGCACGCTCTATTGCTTTGAGTTCACTGCCATCTGAGTTAGTTGTGTACAGTAGTCAGTGCAGTGTGAAAGTGCTTATCAAATGATTTACAAGATGGATAAATAGAAAATCCATAGATTGTAAAAAAAAGACACAATTATTATCTATAGATTGGGGAACAAGACACAACAACGTTTGATATTATGGTGTTACGAAAAATTTGTGCAAGCATTGTAAGTAAAGAGTCTAGCGCCATTGATTTTAACACAAATAGATTTCCCATCCAATGTTAAATTTTGAGTCTCAAAATATCAGCTGTTTTTGTGGTCCATTGTGGAGCGCTAGTGTAGTCCCATGTAAATGTAATGCAGTTTAAACCAGCTGTGGTTGCGGGCCACACAAACTAACAAAATTACTGGCACAAATATACCTATTGGATGGTTTATCTATTGTATGTTTATATAATCAATGCTAGCGCTAAGATTTCTTTCTATAAAAGATTTCTATCTATAAAGATTTCTTTTCGACCCAACAATAAAAGTTTTACTTTCATTAAAATGTTGTTATGTGATTCAAGTGATACTTAATTAAATGTCAGTATGTACTTGTTTTTAATTGTTTTATTTTTAAACCTAAACTCATAGTAAGGCCTAATTTAAGGCTCAGTTTTGTTTCAGAGTTGATTTTAGTCATTGCCAGCCAATTTTAGGCTAATTTTGGATTATCCACGAAGGGTCAACCACTCATTATCGTGGATAATCGAGAGTCAACTGTAACTTTTTTTTGAAGTGTACTTTATGTAAATAAGTGTTTAGTGTGTATATTTCTTACTACTAGTGTTTGCTTTTAACATCGCTGGACCATCTAGACTAGCTTTTATTGACCAAAATGTGACTACCAGTTAGTCAGTAGACAGTGATTTTAGAGTTCGATGATATAACGGCAGGTTTAGATTTGTTTATTAGGCTTCTGATAATGAATAAATTGATTGGAACAGAATGAACCAGTGGGTTGAAGGGGATTGAATATTGTAACTACCTAACATATGAAATAAAAATATTGTACGAATCGCACAAGTATCAATTTTACTTGTCACTATGATGAAATATGTAAGTGTGCGGCCATAGTGCCGAGCTGGGCAAGGCAGTGCCGCACCGCATGATACGCGACTACTTGTGGCTCCTCAGCAAATGTGTTAAAAATATTATCATCTTATTGACTGTTTTCAATTTATATATGATTTCCTAACTATTCTTAAGTGCACTAGTTAATTAATTATTATCATACACATCATTACTGACCAGTTGGCAGTGCACTTTATGACAATTTTCACATATACAATGTTGCCTTTTAAGAAGCTTGTAACATTTAATAAATCCAATTGTTAAAATAGATAGGCTACATGATAAAAATAGATAGCTAATCAGCTGACCTTGGTATATAGTTCTGTGTGATTTCGCGCAAAATATATCATACAGTCCAGCGCCAACATGCCGGGAGGAGTTTCAGTAAAGTCTAGCGCAGGGTTTATGTCACATTTAAATCCCAGCTTCTTATAGTCCTTGGCGAACCCACCGTGTTGTCTTTTAGTAATGCCATCTGTATTACCTGTACCGTCCAAGTCAAATGCAATTCTTCGTAGTTCCTTTATTTTGTCATGAGCATCTTGATCCTATGAGGTCAAAAACAAATACATTGTTTTAAATAGATGACTACAGATGGATTTATTATAATTTCTGTTATTATTTTATAACACTGGAACAGTAGGCTTATAAGAAATCACACTATCGGTAAGCATTCATGAATTTTAAGATGTATTTTGTTAATTTTTATTTTCATACAGGGAGAGAAAAACTATACAACATACCTTTAATTGTTTATTATAATGAAAAACAGTACCATAAACCATAATTACAATTCTGAGTAATTATGGTTTATTCTGTTTTGAAATAATGAAAAATGAAATACAGACAACTAAGTTACATCATAAAAAAAATAACTTTTTAAAAGCAAAAATGTTTCTTTTTTAACTATAGTTTCTAAACAAATTGAAAGCTTAAAAAACATATAGCTTTAAATTTTTTGTTCAGTCCAATAATTTGTTACATTTTCAAAGAAGTCAAAATAGTATTTGATAATGCATATAAAAAAGTGGCATAAAAATTATGTTACTAGTAAGTATTTGAATATTTTACGACTAACCCTTTGTATCAGGTAAACAATACATAGTAGAAGGCAAGTCAACAGGAAGCCGAGCATAGTAAAAGGGAGGATTATCTAGCTGGACGATCCCATCAACCCAAAAGTAACGTACTATGGCACAATTTACTTAGGGCGCATCGTAACATTTACAAATGCTTAACACCTTCATTGCTGAGCAAGTATTATATTCTTTGACATATGCTAAACCAGCGGTTCTCAACCTTTT
The DNA here is from genome assembly GCA_035578905.1 of Stictocephala bisonia. NCBI lineage: Eukaryota > Metazoa > Arthropoda > Insecta > Hemiptera > Membracidae > Stictocephala > Stictocephala bisonia. Next base: position 8,535 of record JAQJVL010000477.1, on the reverse strand, counting down.
AGCACTGGCGCCCCCCCCTTTGAACACTGAAGATAGCTCACGCCTCCCCTCCAGACAATAATTGGTTGTTTCAAGTTAGGGCAGTGAAATTATGAATCTGACGATGCTAACTCTACGTTAGCAAAATCTGGGATGCAAAATAAAAATCCAGATATATTTAAATACGAAAGTTTATTTGATGGTTTTGAAAGTTTTGTTTTTTAACAAAATATATATTTTTTAATTTTTATCTTTGTACCCTCACGCCTCCCCTGAAATTCTCTCACGCCCCCCCAGGGGGGCGCGCCCCCCAGGTTCAGAACCACTGTGCTAAACCATAATGTCATTTCTGAACTCTATCAAATAAATAATAAAAACGTAAAACTTAAAAACAAATACAACTCAAAAGTCAAATAACCTCTAAATACAAATCTATAGTACGAAAAACAATCACATTCAACAATAAACCATTAATTAGTGGTAATCAGCTGTTTTAGTCGTTGACACACAAGTGTCGTCTGCACATGGCGCAAGCTCAACTTGACGCAAAAGTGCGTTTCCAGTAGTGAACGTGTTAATGTTCCAAGGGTTAATGTAGTATTATTAATATATGAACTTAGTTCATATAAACTTCCAAGCCAACTCAACCCCACCTACACATGAAGGGTGGTATAGACCTACCCATACACCAATACACATGTAGTGGTATAGAGCCATCCACTCACCTATACACGTGTGGTGGTATATAGACCCAATCACCCACCTATACACGTGTGGTGGTATACACCCATTTACCCACCCATACACTTATGATGGTATAGACCCACCCATACATGTATGGTGGTATATGCTGACTCACCCACCCATACAATTGTGGTGGTATAGACCCTCCCACCAACCCATATACTTGTGGTGGTATAGACCCACCCACCCACCCATACACTTATGATGGTATAGACACACCCATACATGTGTGGTGGTATATGCCGACTCACCCACCCATACACTTGTGGTGGTATAGACCAACCCACCAACCCATATACTTGTGGTGGTATAGACCCACTCACCTACCCAAACATGTGTGGTGGTATAGACCCACTCATCCACCAATTCAGTGAAGTGGTATAGGACGACTCACCCACTCATACACTTGTGGTAGTATAGACCCACTCACCCACCCAAACACTTGTGGTTGTATAGAAACAAAATTAGAATCCATGTGCAGTCATTGCACTATGTTGTGGGACACCCTTACCTCTTAAGGCTACGTGACAATAGGTGTTGATTTACTGTATCCTCCCACTTCCTCTAGCTTCTCGTGCCAATCAGGGTTACAGACAGTTATGGACAGTAGGCCTAATAGTTACGTCGATTTGAAAATTCACTACAATTTTTATTTGTTTAAAACTTCTGGCTAGGTTCTTTCACACATGGAGGCTAGGCATTGGACATTTTTCAGATACAATATACAATCTTCTGTTTATAAATAAAAAAATAAAAAAAATGCCTTTTTATGACGAATTAATTTATGAAGAAAAGAACATTTTATAGTTTAAAAAACACTTTGGTTTATTTTGATTATATTTTGAATATAAATAATTTTTCTTGTTTTAGTAAAAAAATTAGGTTTAGTAAATTGCAGAATGGATAAATTGCATGATATTAATCACTTAGGTTAGATTTTGCAGCATGAACTTAAAAAAATTCCTGCATCACAATAAGTAGTTTATTTCTTAATCATCACTGTTTATACATTACCAATGATTAACATAATACCCTTGCATGCTATGTAAATAATTTGTATGAAATACAAAAAATGTCATCATTTTTGTAAAATATAACAATCATTTTATTCTTTTTTAAGTATCAAAAATGGTAAATTATTTTGATAAAAACTACACAAAATCAAGTAGAATATAAAAAATCATATGATCCTGTTTTTTTTTAATATTTGACTTTGAAATTTTTAGACAGGCGCCATTTTTAAACTGATTGTCTTAGACGTACAGCCTTTTCACATAAAATGTGCTTATATAAGATCAACTTTCATATCAAAATTCAGTATTGTATGTCGAATGGTTTTTGAGATATTCAAATTTTTGTAAAAACACATACAGACAGAAAACGAATTGAGATAGGACACACGTTATGTGGCATTATTTGCTTGTATTGACCAGACAAACAATTCTCTAAAATATGTAACAGTCGAAGCTAGACACCCTGTATATACCGTATTTTATTGTGTGTTATAAATAATATAATGCTTAAAATTAAAAAAACAATACAATCTTTCATTGAGTTACTGATGCAAGTACTAGGAGTTGACCATCCAATGAATTAAGACAGTATCAAACAAGTTTTTAGAAACATAAATGGCTGCAGCAAAAACTTTTCATAAAGTTAAATGTCTTTATGAGTGATAAAAAATATTCAACAGAATACATGTTTTACTAGAAAGTAAAATTAGTTTGTTGATGGTAAAGATTGTTGCTTCAAAACAAAAATAAAGTAAAAAACAATACGTAAAATATAGTTTGAACACACTCTTAATAAATGTTTCTACATAATTGGTACTCAAATTGCAACATTTATTTTTATTTAAACACTGTGTTCACCATTTGGTGCCAGATGGCTCACAGTTACTTGACACGGTACTGATACAAATTACAATATGATGTGATCATAAGACCTATAGAATTATAGGCCTGCTAAAAACTAACATTATAATTTGTTGTATAGTTTGCTAAGCAAGTTTTTAAACACAATCAAGAGAGGGTAAATACTTTGAATAATTTAAAAGTCCAAGTCAGCTTTTCACACCTACACTATAAAATTTACTTTGACTGAACATAATCATAATGTATACTATTAAAAGCAAAACTGTTACCTGGGGGTCCATTTTTGTATTCATTCTTTGTTCTAAGAGTCCAAGCGACAATGTCTGGAGTACATATAATTGGTGAGCCATTTCTGTCCCAACCTAAAACACAGAATTGTCATATTTTATTTTTATTCAATGAGAAACAATGATAAAAAAATAAACTTATAGTTCAGTAAACAGTATCTCATCTTAGAACAGTGGCAGTCAACTCATAAAAACTCTCCCTGATTAGAAAAATAATAATAATTCATAACTAGTGTTTTAATTAGCATAATACGTGTTGGTATATACATACTGAAAGTGAGTGTCACACAACACATATCTATTACAATATTAGCACAAAATGCGCAAATTTACTAGAGTGAAAGTACAGAATGCACATTTATATTACAATATATGTATAAAATGCATAAATATTATGATGATCGAGTTGGGCAAACCACGTTCACCTAAATATTCATTTGTGAATCCTTTTGGTCTGTGGGCGGTGAATATAGTTTGACAAAATCGATCACAATAATAATTGTGGATTTTGTACTTATATTGTAATAAACTTGTTCATTTTGTGCTTGTATTATGCATTTTTACTTTTATTGTAATATATTTCTGGATTTTGTACACAAATACTTTTATTGTTATTTGTGTTGTGTAGTACTGTTTAGTTCTTAAATGTAATAGTACTATATCTACAAGAAATATTTATAAATATTTTGCTTTAGAAATATGTTTTTGCAATTATCACTAACACTTTAGAACAATATGTTTAGGGACAGAGAATAAAACAGAGGTTGCAACCAACAGTGCACTGAGTGTGTGTCGAGTAGTTATATCTCCACTTTACCACGCGATGAGAGGGCGAGCACCTTTTCAGTACCTCCTTTATTTCTCCTAAATCCTCAAGGAAAGCATGGAAATTATTAGTACAGATGTATAAAGATATACATCTTTATACATAAAGTTGTAATCTACTTGTAACTGCCACTACTGAGTTTACTGCGGCCACAAGAAAGTGAACTCTCTATAGTTTTTCTCTTTGGTTTAGGATAAGTAGTTGGTAGGAATTTTTTTCAAGTTCATTGTTAAGTGATACTGGATTATCAAAAAAGTACTGTTTATAACCAAATAGCTCATTCCCAAGCAGTTTCGTATGACCTTAAACAACGGCATATTATTTCATCTCAAATGTAGGCTACTTAGTTAGCATACAGTACAGTTGTTTTATTGAAGTCAGATCACCGACAAAATGAAAAGTCAATTGCCAATGATTAACATACAATGATAGTCAGCATTAACTAGAGTCGGAAATTATTTTTATCAGAATCAAGAATATTTGAAATCGAGGTATTAGAAATAGCATCGGGCTGCCAGCAGGGAAAGATGCTGCACTTTATATAATATGACTTACATGCTGGAAACAAAGAAAAAATTGTGTTTCTCTTTGAAACACAATTGGAACTATCAAGCCGCATATGGCCTTCAAAAGATCTAAGTGAATGAATAAGGTAACTGGTGTTTTGAAGTGATATAAGGTATGGTGCGAGTAGTTATCAGTCAATACCCACTGAGTGTGTGTATGAAGAGACTTGCCTATAATAAGAATATGCCATAGGGAATGTCGGCATCCCTTCCCTAGGGTAACTATGATTAAGTTAGTTCTTTTTCCTAACAACTGTTGTTGCCAGTCATTGAGCATGGTTTGAAAAGAAAAAGAAAGCTATAACAGTGTTAAATGATCTCAACCCAGCTGAAAACACAATCAGGTTAATGATTCTAAAGTCTTAGAGTTAACATTCCGGCCCTTTCTTTCTGCAGTTCTTAAATTATATGATAAGAACATTTAGATATTTTCCGTTATACCTATACCAGACTATTGGTAAGTATGTATACCAGACCAATGGTGAGCATATGAGGTTATCCAAAAGTTAGTTTATATACATTAAAACTTCAATATTGTTGATTCCTAATATTGGTACTTACACCCAAACAATCAAATGTATAGCAGAATAAAGTACAGTGCAGGAAAAGCCGTGCACTGTTAGACTCCTACTCATTCAAGTTCATGTGGCAGTGATGATAAGACAGAAAGGTATTATTTAATAAAATAATATCCCAAATCCCTTCTTCATGTATGTATTAGCCTTCTTCAAATCAAATCAAATTCTCTTCATTCATTTTAGTACAAATACATATGCACATAGAATAAAGCCACTAAATTCTTCATACGTTAAACAAGTAAACTACTTAAATATTTCATATATTTATTCCATGAAAAACAAAAAAATATATAGGAACGAGTCAAAATTGTTAGTGGGCCTACTAATTTACATAGACTATATTAGACTAATTTGCAAAAAACAGGCCTAAACTAATTTGTTTAAATGTCTATATCACATATTCTTTATGTGGTTTTAAGACGCTTGCGATAATTTTTAAACCAGACTGCATGTAATCATTAAGACAGAATGAAATTCTTTCAAGACAATAGGATTATTTTGTTTTACAAATTTGTTACAACAGGCTTTAAATCCATTTTTCTGGATGCTGAGCTTTATCTGGATGCTGGATCTGTTCTTTAATGCTAACATCATAGTACTCTACATCATTATTCCTTATTCAAGCCAGGAAACCACTTTTACCACAACCGAATACGCTGACTAAACCTAAAACCAATCGCCGACTAAATCAGTAAACTAACTAAAACCACTAAATATAAAATGCTGTCCTAAAGTTCCAAAACTTAACTGTGATTTTCTAAAACTTGCTATAGCCTAACTTTCTTTAAATTGGGGTGCTGACCTCAGTCATGGCCAACTCATTTAAAATATGTTAAATATCTAAAACAGGGGTTTCTTCAATTTTTCGGCTGAAAATTTTGATCATAGTATAACATAGCAATGAACAAGAATATGAGTTTTTTTAATAGAAAAGCCGGAAAAATTATGAAAAAATAGAAAAACGGGAAACTATTTTTTACCTTAAATATAGCTATGTGGGTACTCAAATTATGCAGAATTTTCTTCTGATCACGAATATCAAATGTTTTTACAATCAAACCATTATTAAGCAGGTTAGTATAGGAAATGTGCCAATTTCAGTGAGTTTACATTCTCTTAGGATAGAGCTATTGATATAACCTACTGCGTCTCATATGTAAGAATGTAAGTTAATAGGGTTTTTTTGGGTTTGATTACGTTAGGTTATGTTAGGTTTGATTAGAGTAGGTTATGTTTAGCTGGGTTTTTTTTGGGTTAAGTTAGGTTTGTTTAGGTTATGTTATGTTTAGTTTGGTTTCATTAAGTTAGAATCATACAATTATTGGTTTGTAGTATAGTTGGTTAAAACCTTTCAAAGTTTATTCCTAAGCTAACATGACCTAAAAAAACCTAACAGCCTAACTTAACCTAGCCAAACCTAACATAACCAGCCTAACATAACCTAATCAAATCTAACATAACCTATCCTAACAGAACGTAAACTCACTGAAATTGGCATATTTCCATCCCTAACATGCTTAATAATGGTTTGATTGTAAAACCCTTGTGATAATCGTGATCAGGGGAAATTCTGCATAGTTTAAATACCCACTTCACTATGTTTAACCCTCCCAGCGTCCAGTAGTCCACTCCTTAACCCAACTAGTGGCAATTAAAAACCCTCTAGTGGCAGCCCGTTTTTCTATGTTTTGCAAGGTTATTTTTGAAAAATATTTAAAAATACTTCTAATTATTAGATTTCGTATTATTTTACATCAATTTACTTGTAAAGTTCTGTATTATTATATAAAATAAATAACATGAGTATAAACATTTGTAATTTTTTTCTTATCATAAAATTTAAAAAAAATGTTATCAAATTTTTTTGTTTCGGGGGGGGGGGACCCTACCTGGAAAGGTAATGTGCATTACATATTTCAAAATTCCAAGGTATACAAGTTGTTCTAAATTTCATAATCTTTCAGAAAATGTATAGTTTATATGGTTTATTACCCGTATTTATACATTTATAATAACAGAACCATAAATAGTGCATTGTACTGAAAATTGATGTTACTATGGCAACATGTTATAATTGTGTATCAATTAGTGTCTCAACCTGATGTTATAATTTTATCAATAGAAAATGGTTTGTGTATAGATATAAAATAGAATAATGTTGCCAAACTCACCATAAAGTTATATGCATCCTGGTAGATGTAATCCTTCGTAATACATTTTTACAATACAATACAATACAATAGTAAACAATGATTTCTTCTTCTCTCCATCAAGTTGTCATATGAATAAAACTATCGAAACTGATATCGTTCGATAGGTAATTTAACCGACTTTCGAATGGTATCGATTATTTCGATGAGATATGTATCTATAACTTTTTCATACGCAATATTCGCGGCAACGTTTGACCGTCCGAAAACGGACGGTCACCACTACTTGGGTTAATGTCCAGCCTTTTTGAGCTACTTTGCAGCGTTTTGTAGAAAAACGTTGAGCACACACAAAAATAAGTAAAATCTCAAAGTATTTTATATCAATGTAAAGTAAACAAAATAAGCTATATTAGAAAAATATTTTTGTTTACCTACCTTGAGTATTGTTGATGTTATCCTTGATTGTATTGTAAAAAATCAAAATTTCCTAAGTTTTGTTCAAAGTTTACACTATGCTAGTAAGAGTTATTTCACTATATAAAAAAACCAAGATAGCAGTTTTGTTGCAAATTTTATATATAAAAAGAAAATATATACATTATAAGATTTATTACTACACTGAAAAAGGTACTCTATGAATTCTCTGAAACACTGACAGACTGTTAACACAAAAATTGCGTTGTATAAATCAGCTGTTTTTATTTATTTATTTTTTTTCACCAGGGAATAGAGGAAATCCAAAGACGTGCGATATAAAGTAGAATCTCCTCTATCGATTCATAAATATTACGATGTATTATTACGAAAAATAACCGAGTTAACATTATAGTTTGTAAACGATTGCTTGATGTCGACGAATCGACAGGCATCATTCAGAGCGCCGCTATTGCGGTCGAATTTTCGACAAGTAACGCCGGGAGGGTTAAGGTCAAATATTTTTTCTGTTTTTCTTAATTTTCGTAATTTTTCCCGCTTTTCCGCTGAAAAACTATCATATTCTAACTTCTTAGCTATGTGACTACTATACAAAAATATTTCAGCCAAAAAATCGATAAAGCCCCTGTTTTATATATAACTACCAGAAATATGATGTGTGCAAATTCATAAATGGTGATTAGTGGTTTCGGATATAAACAATTGATTTTGTTCAATCAGAACATGCCATCATATTGCATTATCGAACAGGAAATATGTTCAGATTTTTTCAAGAATATCAATGACATATAATTAATATAAACCTAGAGGAAAATGATTCTCAGATTCAAGGTCAGTGTAAAAAGATCGGTTAAGCAGGCCTAATGCATAATGGATATAATTTTGAGAAATAATTGAGCCTAAATATTTTTTTATACCTATCAAAGATTTTAAATGAAGTACTGTCAATTATGTAACTACTATATGTACCAATTTTCCTAACTAATTTTAATGTTTCTTATATTAGTTATATGGGTCCTTACATAAACTATATACAGCAATTTTCACCATTTACTTCCCTCCATTTAAATGTTTTTTCGTATTTGGTAACCCA